>CM051498.1:4911492-5066614 GCA_028031935.1 Paedocypris micromegethes
CAAACGATTGGTTTAGGCATAACCCGGATGACATTCATTTAGAAATAGCTGTCACATATGGCTCATTCCATTAAACGCATTGGTGCCGGTGACGTCAGCAGTGGATTTCCTTCTGACGTCAACTTCGTTTGTTTTTTTGCAGCTTTCATTAAAGAAAGAAAGATGGGCTTGAATGACTTCATCCAGAAGCTCGTTTCCAACCCGCCGATCTGTCAACAGTAAGTCCATTTTTTGTTAAATTACCAAAATAAATGATGGTGGGGTTCTAATAGCACCTGTACTTGCTGAAGAGGTAGGAATGATGGGCAACTGATGGTAAAACTATTTGCAGATATTTACAGGAAACCGTTCAGATGATATAATAGATTTCTACTATTCATTCATTTGTTCCTTCGTTCATTCATAAAAACTGACCTAGTGTATTTATACTCTGTTTTCATTGATCTTCAAATCCAATTATACAAGTTGGGCCGTACATTCGGCTAATTGTGTAGGTTAATCTGTACCTGTTGGTAAAGCCAGGGCCTAAAATAGTCCTCCGGGAAAAGCAGCTGTTCAGGCTGCAGTCAAGCACCTTTGAAATCCTTAATGTCCCCTAGACGAGGATGAAGGGCCTAATTCAATTAAGTGCGGCCCATTCGGTCCAGGTATCAGCCTTGAGTCATTCAGGTCGGGCCAGTGGAAAATTTCCCACACCGCCATATGCTCAGCTATGTTCCAGACGCTTGACCAGAGCAAAGCCATTAAGAAGAGTCTGAAACCACAGAGACTCAAAAAATCACTATCAAAAATAGTTGTAGATTGTTCATAATCTATGTGATATAGTGACCTATTTGTTCACATCAAGTTCATAATTATGCAAATATATGTATATGTGATATTATTGTAGTGTTAATTAACTAAATTACAAAATTATCAAAATAATTTAAAATATCAGCCAACTATAAGTACAAAAACATGTGTGCAAGTACATTTGAACATATAGTATTTCAACATACGTTGTTCATCTACAGCTCAGAATTCTTTAGAAACACTGACACCTGGCGGCGAGGTAGGAGATAACAAGGGCCTTACAGACCGAGTATCTGTTGCAGTTCGTGCAGTTAATCTTATTAAAACCGGTAGTTTTGCATTAAATGCAAAAATTGATTCAAATTGGATATTATTTATCATATTGCCTTTAAAAATTTAAATATTAATCAACGTTGTTTGTTTGTTTATTTTTTCACTCTAGTGTTGATGTTGATACGTTCCTAAAAATTGACGAGAACCAGAATGAGGAGCTGGAAGACAACCACTTTCTGTCCAACCCCAGGAGCTCTTTGGCTGAAGAAACACAGTAATTACTCTTTTTTCATTTCTTTTAAGTATTTTTACTTCTAATTTATTCAGGCCTAATTTTTTATGCATTTCTGTTCTTAAATAGGATCAAACCTTCTGATTTTGACTATTTGAAGATCATTGGGAAGGGGAGTTTTGGAAAGGTGAGTCTTGAAATATTTTTTTTTAAATAAGAAACAGATGAAATATGGACTACGGCTCTAACTGTTTTGTAAATGTCAGGTTCTCCTTGCACGGCACAAGGAAAATGAACAATATTATGCCGTAAAGGTGCTACAGAAGAAAATCATTCTAAAAAAGAAAGAGGTAAGATGAAATTCACCATTTATTCTGTAAGGCGTTTTCTGCTCATCATCTCAGATCTAACATATATCGCCTGTTTTTTTTTTTCCAGCAAAAGCATATCATGGCAGAACGAAGTGTTTTAATGAAAAATATCAAGCATCCATTTCTGGTTGGGCTGCACTTCTCTTTCCAAACCACAGACAAGCTGTACTTTGTGCTTGACTACGTCAATGGAGGCGAGGTTAGAAAACAATCAATGATCCGAAAATTCTAAATAAAGACGATGATCACTAAATGCATAAATCCTTTGCATTTGCAGCTGTTCTACCACCTCCAGCGTGAGCGTGTGTTTCTGGAGCCCAGGGCGAGGTTTTATGCTGCTGAAATTGCTAGTGCACTTGGTTACCTCCATTCCCTGCATATTGTTTACAGGTACTTTTTTAATTTCTACACCACCCCCTTGTGGACATAACTGCATTCTCCATTTTGTTTGCTTTATTGTATCCTTCCTGTGAATTTCAGAGATTTAAAGCCAGAGAACATTTTACTGGACTCTCAAGGTCACATTGTACTGACGGATTTTGGTCTTTGCAAAGAAGGGCTGGAACCCAACGGAACCACCACCACGTTCTGTGGAACTCCTGAGGTGAGTTTCATCCTCAATCACATTTTTATAAATCAATTAAGTCGTAAAATGTAAATGTAATGTTTTCTGTCTTCTCTCCATCCTCTTTGTGTAGTATTTGGCACCGGAAGTGCTACAGAAACAGGCTTATGATCGAACAGTAGATTGGTGGTGCTTGGGCTCGGTTCTGTTCGAGATGCTTTATGGACTGGTAAGATTATAACCAGTATAACTTTTTATAATAAAAATAAACCATCTACAGTATAGCTGATCTCTTTATTGCCGTTTCAGCCTCCATTCTACAGTCGCAACACTGCTGAGATGTACAACAACATCCTTCACAAGCCTTTGGTCCTCAAGCCGAACGTGTCCAACGCTGGTCGTGACCTGCTGGAGGGTCTGCTACACAAAGACCGGACCAAGAGACTGGGCTCCAAAGAGGATTTTGTAAGCTAAACAACATTCTACTAATATATCTTTCACAAATCAACAGTTTCTTACTGAAATATTTGCTTTTTGTAGCTGGAGCTGAAGTTTCACAGCTTCTTCTCTCCTATTAACTGGGACGAACTCATGGGAAAAAAGATCATGCCTCCTTTCATTCCCACCGTGGTATGTTAGTTTTCCTCAAAGGGTTTTTGATTTTGTCGATCACTTCACTAATGACCTCTGTTGAATCCGCAGAGCGGTCCGACTGACCTTCGGCACTTTGACCCCGAGTTCACCCACCTTCCTATCTCCACTTCCCTATGCAACACCGATAACCTGCATGTGACCAGCAGCGTGCGGGAAGCAGCCGGAGCATTCCCAGGATTCTCTTACGGTCCTCCTGCTGACTTTGCCTTCCAGTAACGGCTTCCAGACCTGCAAGAATGTCCATTCCGGCCACACAAACCGGCCCGTTACAGGACCAAAGGGACACGTGGCTCTTCCGATTCTGCATGTTCTCACACCCGGGCAGCACTGACTGACTGACTGACATCCGTGCAAGCCTGGGAATGTTGAGAGAGGTTCCTGAAACTCCAACAAAAACTTCCTAAAAGACGGAAAGTGTGCCAAGATATGGATGCACTGAAAACCTGAGCTCCTAGAAACAAAGCTTAGAAGTGCCTGAGAGTTGAAATGACGAGTCTGTGAAGAACAGGACAACTGTAATAAAAGACTGTGGCTTGCTGCTCGACACCAGCTACAAGGCAAACGCCTTTCCTGCTTGTTTCACATTCGGTCAACTTCCTTTGACGTTTATTTTGTTGTGTTGCATTTCATGCATCGTTGCACAGTGGAGGGAAAGGATCAAGAAATGTACAGAGTAGATTCAAAGCTTCTTTGAAAAAATCCAACCGTTTTAAACGTGTTACTGTAAAACTATATATATGGCTTCAGATAACATTATCAATTTTATTTTGTATAAAAAATGCTACCTGCGTAACTTTTAATATGTAGCATTTCTTTGTAATATCAAACATACAGTAGTTTTTACAGTGCATGAGTCACACCGAGAGGGAACGTTTTCAACTTGATTGTTTAAAAAATCTCATGTATCGTACCACCGCGGACAAATGTTCATTTAATAACGGCAATTATTTCAATACTTTAGATGTTCGATGTGAATCTTTAGTCTACTAAGATTAGCTGTTTTCCTACAAATAGGCTTTACTGACTAGTAGAAGACGTCCTGTGTTCCACCTTCAAGGAATATCGTATCTTACCAGTACTTTCTTTCCTTTTTTCCTCCAAAGCCAGCACTTTTTACACAAAATGCCAGACACTGTGTTTCTGTAAGTTTTAGTAAGAACTCCATGAACTATGTACGATGTTCACTGTTTAACCCTGCAGTTGCTGAAACGAATGTTTCGTCAGTCTGATTGTCTGCGTTTGATTGCTGTCGATTGTAAAAACAGCATGCCGAGTAGATTGTATTGAAACCTTTGCGTCACGCACAGAATTTCTATATAACTGACCAGAAATAATTGTTGCTTTGTGTGATTTCAAACTGTGCCTGTTTGGTGCATTTGTGGGATGCATTTACACGTGTCTCTCATTCCTGTCTGCTTCCTTCTGGACTGGACATGGAACGTTGTGCAATAGGAGCGTGTCTATGTGTGCGACGACTGAGTGGCATGAACTTAAAGAAGACGGTGGGACTGGATGTGCTCATGAAACTCATTGACTCTTATTTACCTTTATTGTAGATCATATCATATGTCTGGACCAGAAATGCTCTTTGCGTCTGTCTTTAGATAACAACTGACGTAGCAATACGGAAAAACAACATTATATTTTCTTCCATTTTTGGAAGTTAATCATATATTGTTTTTATATTATCCATGTATATTTATTTACATGTCAAATATTTTTCCTTAAATGATAAGAGTATTAAAATTATATTGTATATATTGAATACGTAATTGAAGAATGATCTAAATGAATGCAAATAAAATAAATGTATGTTAAAATGAATCATGTTTTGGTGTTGTTTTTTTTATTTTCAAGAGTTTTCTTTAGCTGATGATAGCTTTTACTTACCTTGTAGCTCCTTGATGTGTGTTTGATATAGTTTACAGTAAGTAGAGCTGTCATCTCACAAAAAGATAAATCCGTCCCTGGCTCATTTTTCATGTGATATTAATATGTTACAGCATACCGTATAGAATTTATAGAACATGTCAAAAAAACATTTTATTAGTATTAAAACTAAAAGCCGGCAGGTTTTCCACAGTAAACTCAAAATACCGCCATCCACTTCAGTGGGTTCTGCACATGCGCAGTGTCGACTGCAGCTATTTCCTGCCAAATAGTGCTCCTTAACAACACAAGGCGCCCCTCTGAGGGAATTTCTGGACAAGGAATCGTAAAGTTTACACGAACGCAGTGTTTGCCGACATGGTAAGTGTTGTGTTCTTTACTCTCGTGCTGTGAAATGCCCAATGAGTCATTTTACCAAGCGGTTAAATTAGGAACCAAAAGGTCAGTGGAGCAGCGGACTTAACAACACGCGCTGGCTAACTTAAACTTGCTAACAGCTAAGTTTACTGTGGTAAACATGTAGGGAATTCTCTTTTTTGTAGAAAAATAGGCCCGTAAGGATTTATATGCGTTTTTATTACTAATTTTGCGAGTTTTTTTTACACCGGCTGTCTCAAATTCAACGTTGCCACCACTTTGGGGCAGCAGATGCGCGGGTGGGGGAGCAGATCTCCGCTTCTCACCTCCGCTTTTCTTCCATCCTCCGCGGCTCAAACATCGCGATCGCCTCCGTGCGTCATCTACTCGTGTGTTTAATTACTTATTTCACGTTACCTCCATCTCCAGCCCACGAATCCTGGACCCAGAGATTTTCTTTCTCCATCACTCGGCGGTTTTGTCGATTGTCTCCTCATCTCACTCCTATTTCTTTAATGTTATTCTCTCTTAATTTTCTCCTTATAGAAATATACATGGATAAAAAGAGATTCCTCTTATTCTTTTTTCATGCACTCTTCGAATTCAAAGTGAATCAGGACAACTGTTGTATTAAAAAAAATGCACATTTTATTATCATTAATTACTATTTAATAGAGTCTATTAATAAATACAAAACGATAGCTATATTTGCCCACAGCCACGCACACTATATTTTTTACACTTTAACTCTCCTGGATTAGTTAAATTTATCGCAGATATTCTATACGTGCAGTTGTGTGAATTTGTCTATCTGGATATGAATTGGTGTAATGAATCTACACATAGGTTCAAGATCATTTATTGTCACTCTGCTTGATACTATTATTATGTATTGCATGATCTACAAGCCTTGTGGTCCAAAACATGCATGAAATTACAAAAAAACACATTATTGTGGACTCCAACGTATGTTGGACATGAGACACACCCGTGTGTTGGTTTTAACATTTAGCAGGGCAGCTACATTTGCATTGATAATAAATATTTTAAAAGGTGCATTTATTTAAAAATCTGTATTTAAGTTTAAAATGTACCAGAACAAAACTGCATGTAAATTTGTTTCCCTTATTAATAAAATCAGTCTTTGAGAATCAATATTTGGTGTTTACTTGCATTATTTTTCACTAGCGTTTGAAATAGTTTGATGATCCGAAGCATTAAAATGTCAAACATGCGAAAACATTGGAAAATGGGGGCTTTTAAGTTTTTATCAGAACTGTTAATTCTGTGAGCAAATTATCTGTATTTATCCCATATCAAAATATTTCACTATGACTTTTTATTTGAATTCTGCAAATTCAGTTCCAGATTGCTTTCAATGATTATACTCTCCCGATCACGTTTGTGTGGCGTCCGTCTCAAAGTTGCGTAAGGGTTGTTTAAGGCCACACGTGATTTTTTTTTTTTTACTTGCCGAAGATGAATGAAGCTTTGGCACGTTTGACTCTTCATCTTCTAAAGTGAATAGAATTAGGTTAGATCTTATCGTCAGTCAACCTTTGAGTGTGACAGCTTGTGCCGAAACACCTAATGCCATTGATTTAATCAGAAAAAAAAACAATCTGCCCGCCAAATGTAGGTTAGTGGACATGCAAGGAGACGTGACTTTGTAACCCTGGCATGTGCGGAGGAAAGTGGGAGGGTTTTGGGGAAACATCTGCTGCTTCTGTGGTGGGTCCTCACGTGCCTCACCTGCCACCAAGGCGAGTGGGATTACGTCCCTCGATTTTTTTATTTATTTATTTTCCCATAATCTTGTTCTCTGTGGTTGCTCACACACCCGATGTAAACATCCCAGGTGAGGTAGGGGCTAGAAGAGCATATAAAGTGAGGGAAATCTCATGATCTTGACTCATGGTGTTTCACCCAGGAACTTGCCCATCACAGCAGCCGGAACTCCAGAAATTGACGGCGAGAGTTACCAGGTGGATAGTTACGGCGTCTTTTGCCACAACCATGGATGAATCACAAGAGCTACCTGTGAGTAAAAACGCCAAACTTGTCAAAAGACAATTTTTTCCCCTAATTCCGCACAAAGCATTGGTCTGGAAGAAAAACGCTATATAAATAAACTGGAACTTGATCTTGGTCTGAAATCATGTGAGACAATGCATTATAACGTTTTCTTTCGTTGTTGTGTGTTTACCAGACAAAAAAAGCTCGGCGTGATCCTGAAGTGAATCAGAAGGACTCAAGGTAAATGTGGATGCTGTCTTTTGAACCATCTCTTCCTGTACTTGCTAATTATGTTTTGCATTTTTGAACAATTATTCAACCTGCCAACCTGTTTAACATGGAATTATACACAAAAAGCTTTTACAGAGTCTGTAAGCATATTTTATTTTTGCAGAGATGCTGATATTAATAACAGCAGTAACTCACCGAACAGTGACGAATCAGCCCACGGAGACCTCAACTCGTATTCACCGTCATCGGTCACTCACTTGAGTAAGTGGTCTGATCTTTTTAATTTCCGAATTTCAGAAGCCTTAACATGCTACGATGCTGTATAGATTCATCGGTTTTATCATTTGTTTTTGTTTGTTTCTTGTCTTACAAATTAGTTATTACTCTTATTTTATTTTGTTCAGATTTTGTCAGATTTCTGTAATTTTGTATATTTATTTGGGCACTCAAATGTTTTGTGTCTCTATAAGTGACCGGGGTTGCAGACCAGTCAAGTCGAGAGACGATAACAAGGAGCCAGGCCCTTGTTGCCGACAATGAATATGCTCAAATTGGTAAGGCTTGAATATTGCTATTCAAAAATGTACAATTGCAAAATAAAATGAGACACCAAAAGCCAGAAAAAGTGTGTAAAATGTTTCATTTCTGCCACTCCGCAGTGACATGCAAAGACCTCACCACCACCACAGCTACAGAATACACCTCACAGATCTACCCAGGAAGCAAGTGAGTTTAATGTATTAATTACTATAAGTGCATTAATTCACAGGTTTGTTTATTTTTAAATTACATTGCTATTTTTAGAGAATTTTAAAGACTCATCCCTGAATCTTCAACAACTTGATTAATATTCAATATATTCTTGTGCACATAGATTTGATTTAATATTGTTTTTAATTACATTTATTTTAATAGTATTGTGTAAAAAAGGAACATTTCCTGAACATTACGTCCTTGTGAATGTGTTTTATTCTATTTTATAAAGATAAAATCCTTATCTTTTTTTCCCCATTATTTTTCAGCACCACCGTCACCGCATATGCCAGTCAAGTGGCTTACCCTGCCCTGGCCCAGTCAACTGTATACAGTGGCTTTTCCCAGTCCGGACAAACATATGGACTGCCACCCTTTGGTCTGTGCTTCACGCAGTTGCTGTTTTTGCTTCCATCCCTCACATTACTTCAGCGTTACTCGTTGCATTTAATTCCTCACCCCGCATTCACACTTTTCGCTGGCACAGTTTAGGTTGGCATTTGTTACGTCCTGTGCTTTACTTTGCTCTAATCATCACTTTCATCTCTGCATCCTTTCTCCTCCTCCACTCTTTTCCTCCTTTATGTCATTTATGCATGGCCACAGGCACCATGTGGCCGGGCTTAAAGACAGAGTCACAGCTGTCCGAGGTGCCCTCTGTTGGCCAGACGGGGTTTCTCAGCTTCAGCTCGGCATATACCTCCACCCAATCCAACCAGATCCACTACACCTATCCCAGTCAAGGCAAGCCTGCTTTCGCTCTCCGTGTGTCCCATCCTCCACTCTACACGCTGTTTCACTGCGGAGAAAGACCTGTCTGGTTCCATCCGCTGCAATCACTGCCATTTAAAGCTCATGCTGGTTTAACTCCAATATTTTTATGCTCGTCATCCACATAATGTTGTAGTCATTTTCTCTATATTCACTTTGTTTTCAGGTTCATGTTTTACAACATCCAGTGTGTACGGTAACGCTCCGCCAGCAACTGCTGTGACCACAGCCACCGCCACACATCAGGTTTGTAATACAGGGTTCCAACGAGGCCTTGGAAATCTTTGAATTGCTATTATAGGGTATAAAAATGATATAAAAATAAAAATTAAGTGCTTGAAAATGACAAGGAAAATAATAATAATCTTAATAAATTGAATACACACATTTCTAACTGATTTGGATTCTTGAACAATAAAGTCAACAAATAATTTTGCGTCATTGCTGCATTTTGTTCATTTACATTTTGTTTATTTTGGTTCAAAACCAATCTACATAAACTATTATTAACAGTCGACTAGACGGACACTTAGCCAATTGCTTGTACCAAACACTGCTTTGTTTTTGTTTGTTTTTGCTTAATTGTCGAGCAGACCATTTACAGATATGATTTACCACAACACTGTATGATGCTGGAAAAGTGCTTGAATTTCCCTTTTCAGAAACTGTTAGTAACAGATCTCTCATTCAAACACAGCATTTGAAAAGACTTCACGTTTCTTCTTTCTGTTCTGACAGGACTTTGCAGGTTATAACTCTCTTGGTCCGAGCCAGTTTTCCCAGTACTATGCCCCCCCCTCCAGTTATCTGTCCACTGGGCTGCCAAGTAGTGAGCGAGATGGCGCTGGTGTGGTGGCACCGGGGTATCCAGCCATTAAGACCGAGGGCAGTGCCTCTGCTGACCTGCCCAACACGACAGGTGTGCCAGGACGTCTTTCTCTTTCTAAATCTTCTACAGTGGTTTCTCTTAACATTTCTCCTAAAATCTTTCAGATGCGTCTCAAGGCGTGACGCTCCCAAGAGGAATGGCACTGCCTGCTGGGATGGCAGTGCCCACCGGGCCACAAGACCAAGACGAGCCCAATCGCAAAAACCCTTCTGGGAAAGCGAAAGGCAAAGCCAAAAAATCCGACAGCTCGCAGTCAGCCGACAATGACCTTGAGGTATTGCAGTATAGTATTGAATGGAATGGAATAGTAACTGGGTTGCAATGAAATTGTATGAAATTTACTCAAAGGTAAAAATATTCACAAGGAATAAAATCAATATAAATAATTTATGTTTTAATTGAATTTGCAATTTATCAAAATATAGTATAAAATACAAATAGCAAAGTACAGAAGATGCGCTCGTTGAATAATTAATTGCACTAAAGTAGTTGAGTTGAACGTGACGGTGGTTTCTGTTTTCCTCACAGCGTGTCTTCTTGTGGGATTTGGATGAAACCATCATCATTTTTCATTCTCTTCTCACTGGTTCTTTCGCGCAGAAGTTTGGCAAGGTGAGGCGGTGGCTGTTTGTGGTAGATGTCAGCTGATTTTTTTTTTTTTTTACTTGCGTGTTGTTTAGGAGCCGGCGACAGTGCTAAATCTGGGTCTACAAATGGAAGAGCTGATCTTCGAGCTCGCAGACACGCATCTTTTCTTTAATGATCTGGAGGTAATCAAGCGTTTTTATGTGGTTTGTTTAACTCTTTATTCTTGTGACGTGTACTCTTTCTGTTGATGTAGGAATGCGATCAGGTCCATGTTGATGATGTTGCATCTGATGATAATGGGCAAGATTTAAGGTAATAAAGCTATTTAGAATTTAGGTGAATTTAAAAGAAAATGCCCTACCACCAATGTATATGACTACAATATATCAAAATATAATACAAAAGGCAAGGTGCAGTCTATCTAAATATAACACAAAATACAAGAATACAAAAACACGGTTTTACAAAATGTACAACTAATTTAAAAACCACCTTGCTTTGTTTAACCCAATAGACCTCACAATGTTTAGCCTAATAGTCTCACAATAAGCGAGTTGCATTTAACAACAGAAAGCAAAATGATGAATTGAATAAAATATTATTATAAGTTTAAAGTGTTGCTGAGGAGCATAAATAAAACGTTGTTATCATGTTTTAGCAACTACAGCTTCTCGAGCGATGGCTTCAGTGGACCCAGTGCAGGCGGGGGTCCGGGGTCCACAGCAGCGGTACAGGGTGGGGTGGAGTGGATGCGTAAACTGGCATTTAGGTATCGCAGACTCAAAGAAATCTACAATGGATTCAAAGGAAACGTTGGAGGTATGTGTCTTGCTTTCGTTCGTTCCGGTGGTACCCCGGTTTACGAATGACTTGGCTAATGGACATTTAACGTTTCATCCAGAGTTACGACAGTTTTTGAGATACAAAAAAAGCTCGTCTTTTTCTTACCACTAGAATGCAGGGAGACGAGAGAGTCCAGGCGTGTAGAAAACAGTTGTTTATTCTTCACGCACGTCACATGAACAAAAAGATTGATAACAATAGTGAGTTTCAGAGATCTTGCTTCCAAAATACTGTACAAAATAAGTTCATCTTGTTTCCAAACGGCGTCGTGTATTAATTTAATATGTCGGGGTACCATTGTGTTTCAATTTCGAAAATAATGATTTTACCTGATATTGGTTGTTATTAATGTTAATAGCCATACTTTGTGTTTTTTAGGTCTGCTAAGTCCACTGAAAAGAGATCTCCTGCTCAGACTTCGCACAGAGATCGAGACGGTGACGGACTCCTGGCTCGGCACGGCTCTCAAGTCTCTGCTGCTTATTCAGTCAAGGTGACCAAACAAGCAGAGTAACTGTGAACTGCCTTCACTAGAGATGACTAAATAAATAACTGGGTGTGTTTTCGCAGGGGTAAATGCATGAATATACTGGTGACGACCACCCAGCTGGTCCCAGCTTTGGCTAAAGTGCTTCTCTACGGCCTGGGAGACGTGTTTCCAATCGAGAACATTTACAGCGCCACCAAAATAGGTAGCGGTCCATTCTCTAGACCTAAAAGTCAGTGTCAAAGCTGGGAAGCCTTTTTACAAAGGGTCAATATAGTCGTAAAAAAAGAAAAAACCTAGAATATCTTGGTATAAAAAGGTGGTATGAGTTTGAAGACCTTGTCCATGACGAAACGCGTTTGTCTACAGGAAAAGAGAGCTGTTTTGAGCGCATCGTCTCTCGCTTTGGGAAGAAAGTGACGTATGTTGTTATTGGAGATGGTCGGGATGAAGAATTTGCAGCTAAGCAGGTATGACTGACACATTTGTGAAAGTGTAATACGCACTGGTCGGACATGTTATTATCTTCTGTGTGTACTTCCTTTCCAGCACAACATGCCGTTTTGGCGAATCTCTTCACACGGAGACCTGATTTCTCTTCACCAAGCTCTGGAGCTGGACTTCTTGTAGATGGCAAACCGTCCTGGAGCCACAAGCTTAACATTCGCTCTCTTCTTAGGCAAGAATTCAAGATAATCTGACGCGAGCCCTCTATTCCCTCTATGGCAGCTATTCTGCCCCTTGATCCTTTCACTGGGGCGTCACTTGATGAACCACACACACGAGGACAGAAGGGAAAACGTCTCAATACTACTTCCTTTTTAGAGAAAGGACACGTGCTCGCCATCTTAAACAACCGCATTCACCAAAGGAACAAATCGTTTTTGCTGTCTAGTTTCAGTCCTTTATTGGTCTTTTTTTATTTTTTTATTTTAAGAGCTAAGAACTAAAGGACACATATTTTGGTTTGCACTCGCTCAGTAGTTCACGCGTCAGTTATTATAGGATGCAGGTCGCATATGTCAGACTCTTAACGGGTTAACTGGATTTCCGAGGTTGGAATGCTTGAGTTGTGTTTAAACGGTACCTGCCGGGTTGGAATCCCGCCGTCTTTGTGATGCTGACGCTTGATTTTCAAGCCAGCCACTCTCGCTTTATTATATGGCAGCGCTATAAATATTCATGTGGGTTTTTTCTCACCACTTTTGTTTCTGGTATTTTGACAAAATGATTTCCCACACGTATTTTTTTCGTAATGTTCATGAAATGTACTTTTTTTTTCTAGCTCTGGAAGCACAATAAACAACATGTTAATTTGATTGACACCATCGGACACACTCAGTTACAAAAAACCAACCGCGTTTGTTTGTTGGTTTAAATGCGACTTTAAATGCGGTTTGGCGTCGAGTTTGCTGTGATTTATTTTTGAGATTTTTGTTTGTTTGTTTGTTTGTTTGTTTTGGCCACTAAAGCTGTGGATTGCCTTACATTTTATATATGTATGTTCAGTCAAAGTCCAGAGTGCGGCCGGTTTCAGAACTGGACAGCCGGACATTGGGTAGTCAACAGGTGGCGCTGTTGCTCATGTCATAATCCGGGACTTTGGCCGTAACACGTCTATGTATAAATAGCTGCTTTTTGAAGTCCTACAACGCCGGTCAACTGGAATATTTCATTCTGAATGGACAGTTTCATGTTGATATGAGGGAAAACTCTTGCTTTATTAATGAAATAATCATGATTTTGGAGCAGCAGGAGCTCAGAGCCGTTTTTCAGTTGTATGCAATTGGAAAAAAAACTGATCGTGTGCAATACATTTCTGGACAAATGATTGATCGTTTGGTTTAACTTTTTTTTATGAGTGTGTTGGACAATTTTCTAGGCCGTTGGGAGATTTTGACTGAACATAACTGAGCCGGATAAAATCTTTTTATTCTTTTTTTTTTTTTTGTAGCTTTGACAATTACGAATGTGTACTCTGTTTTTTTTTCCATCGACGTGTGTGTCTGTGTGTTTTTCTTTATTGTACATATTTATATTGTGCCTCTTAATCTATAATCACCATATAGTAAATGTATTCTCTCTCAAATGAGTTTGCTGAAATACAGCAAAACGCGTGTTTGTTTTCTTTTGTGCTGTTTTAAAGACTTTAGGGTTCAAAGCCCGATGTGCATTTTATTTTTGTTTTAGAAATCACATCAGTTGGTCATTTCAAACTGTATTATCACACAATATTCTCGAACTTGTTTCTTCATTGTCTGCACTCAGATGCTGGAATTCTTTTACTAAAATGTTTTTCCTGGTGCTTTTTTTTCCTCTAAATTTTCATTGTGTTTTTCAAGAAAATACATAAATCCCCGCATATTGTCTATTATGACGTTTTTGTTCATTTTAATGAAATTTGGTTTTTGCAAAGACAATCATGAGATCTGACAGCTTTAGACAGTCAATAGCAGTCAATATCTGAACCTGCACTGTTTGTGATTTTGTGTTGCGTCAAATTCATTAAATATCTTGAAGCTGACGCGTTTGTTTTTCTGTCTGTATTTTGATGTCAATGTCGCCATCTAGTGATCAGGTGTCAAATAACTAATACAGCAACCGCATTCGTTATGATTAGCAATTAGTTATAAAAAAAAAAAACTCAGTGTTTGATCATGCTGAAGTAATGTAGAGGTCTCGGACTTTCGGTGCATTTCCACTGTGAGATACAGAACCTAAACAAAAATCCCAGAATAGCCATTCTAGATCCCTCACACACAAGATGCCTACAATGACAATTCAAATTGTTCAATCAAAAATGCCCTTTGAGGCTAAAAACGTTCAAAGCCTAAAAATTCTCATCCCTTTGAAAAATTGAAAACACATCAGGTAACCAGGGAGCAGTAGTCAATTAAAATTACATTTGCTTCTATGTGGTTTCCATGGTGATTTACAGGTTTCCACATCACAATTAAGATTCATTCCAATAAACGTGTTACTTTGGCACTAAATTGTGCCACAGTGATTCATAGGTAAGTAAGGAGTTTATTTACCACACATTCACACAGGTTTTTGGCTATTTAGCACAAACTTCCGACTTTCTGTTTCGTACAGTTGTGTTTTTGTGTTCTACGGAGTGAAAACTTGACAGTCTGCAAATGGATTTAAGCACATGAGTCAATGTAAAACGCTTTGACCAAGTATCTTGAGGATAATTCCAAACGTTAACTAGGGGAAATCATTTAAACAACACAGAATAAAATATGCAAATATCTGTACAAGGACGGCATGGATTTGTTTTGCAAAGTTATTCTACGTGTACCATTTCTATCAATAGTATTTAAAGCAAAAAAAAAAAAAATCTTGTTTTTCCAAGGCTTCTCCCTCAAAGTTCCTGAAAGCAAAGTTCTCACAAAATTCCAATGTAAATATAACGGGCAAACATCTACATTTGTACAACGTAAGCGGATTAGAAGGTCCAAGACAATGAGTAAGGTTCTCAAGCTGCTTTACAGCTCCATACATCAGTTATTTGGATCTTACAGTCTCTGCACAGCTGCCTGATGGGATTTACAGTTAGCTGCGTGTGAAATGAATGAACGAAGATGGCGACTGAATACTGAAGATTTAATGGGACACTGTTAGACTCGGGCCTGACGCAGGGACGACAGCAGGAGTGGGAGAAGGTTGAGGGCCGGCCGGTGTTCCTGAATGCCCAGTGCCACCAGAGCTCCGGCCAGAACCGAGGTCACTTTAGGAAGCAGGGGACGCCGAGCCTCCATTACCTGGACACACAAACACAGCGATGGACTATATTCACTAATACTGTAATATTTTGGGCGATAAAGAGGCTAAAAGAGTGAGATTATGGAATCATGCCTCACTTTCAAATCATGTTGGTTCAAGTCCAGCACTTACTGTAAGTTATGTTACTTTGATGATATAGAAGTTTTAATGTACAGATGATACATACATATAACAATGTTTATGGGAAATTTTCTTATGACCACCAAATGATTGTAAAAAAAAAAATCTATGGCTACTGTGTTTAATTCCCAGAATAATTGTAAAACTATTCCAATTATCTTTGGTTTAACTGGATTATTCCAAGTATTTTCTAAAGCTCACACTCGAATTAAACAGACATTAGTCATCTTTTGTTTTCAGTCAATCGATTCACACAAATCTGGGTTTTCTTCAATCCATTGACTAATAATCTTGCAAAATGCTAATTTAGTGCGTGAGTGAAACATTTACTCACTATATAATAATGCCATATTCTATATACATTATTATTCTTATATTTCTTTAAGATATCGTGTTTTTTTTTAGAGGAACAAAACTATAGGTAGAGTTTAAAGCACTATTCACGTGTTAGGCTTTCTGCGTGTATTTATTTCAAGAGTTCAAGATTAGAAAGTACTTTATCAGAAACCCTCACCTTTTCAACTTTATGACGATATATTCGTCCATCAGAGCCAACGTAAAAGGTGGAAAATGCATCATAGGTTCTGAGAAGACAAAAAAATGGAAAATAAAAAATACATTTTCAGAAAAGAAAATGAAAAAATATAGTAGCTGTAATCAAGAGCAAAACATGTAGCAATCATTTAATTAGTAGTGATTGTTTATTCATTTATCTGAACATATATATTTTAATATACATGTGAACTCGTATTTTAATATAGATTTGAACTCATAACATCACACATTTACATTTAGACCTTACTTGGGAAAAAATTACATTATGTTTTTCCTTTAAAGGAATGTTGAATAGTTTACAAAAGTAACTGAATAAAATAATTACAAAATGAATAGTAATAATAGCTAATATAATTGCAATTTAACTTGAAAATTAGATTTTAATCCTTTTTTGCACCACAAGATCTGACCTGTAAAGTTGACTTTTGTCTTTCTTGTAAAAGAAGATGAGGAGGGAGTAGTAGGGCAGACCCCGGACCCTCCAGCGAGCTTTGATGGAGCTGTCTTCAGGATGCTTGGTCAGCTTCAACACTTCCAGCTGAGTTTCCGCATAGTAGCACAAGCACATCAACCTCCAGAGAGTCAGGGTCATCTGGTACATTACACGGCCCCTGGAAGAAACACACCACTCTATGATCTTACAGAAATTATTTTTGAAAATTAAAAATAAGAATAATAATTACTATTATTAATAGATGGGTTTGTTTATAGACTACGTAAATAGATTTTAGATAAAATGTTAAATAATTTTACTTTCAAGTTACATTTAAATTTATTTACATAATTATTTAGAATTGTTTTATAATTATTAGTAAAAACAATACTAATAGTAATTACAACAATAATACGTAATAACTGGTGTGTGCAGCCATTTGGTCAATAAACGTTTTAGCTCGTAAAAAAAATGTTATACGTAAAAAATACGCCACCTATTATAAATATAAATTCTATTTTGGCTATGGACTGACCCATTTATTACTATTACTATCATAACCGCTGTCTGCATCTACAAGACCTGGTCTATAAACCCAAAATATAAAAAAATAAAATAAGAAAAATGATTTCTTGTTATAAGAAAAGTATTATCTAAAATTCATTATATAATCTGTTTATAAACTGACCCATTTATTAATATCATCATAACTGACAATAAATAAAAGGCATTTTCCCCACACTTTTATTTAGCCAAAATATTTTTTTTTTATACACCATTATTAATGTGTTTTTCAAGTAAATTCTCTTGACCTGACTCGTCTATTATTATATTATGTTTTACCTCGTCTTCGTGTTCAGCAGACCATTGATGAACTCTACATCTTCAGAATACATGCCGTAGTCATGGTTTTTCACAAAGAACCTGGGCAGCTGAAATTGTGTGAATCAGAAAAATCCAGATTACATTCAATATCAAAGCTCAAAAATTTAAAAGCATCTCACCTCAACTCTTAGTCTTTCATGCATAAGGGCCAGATTTTCATCATTCTCGTTGTTGTCCTGGTGGAAGCTCTTGTCTGTTCTATCAATTTTCACGGGATTACAGTATGCAACACAAAAGCCAGAACTGACGGTCAGCTCTTCCGGTCCCTTTATTAGCCTGTATTGATTCTTCGAGGCCAAGTCGATCCCGGGGCAGTGAAAGCAATAGAACCGGGACCCCAACATGAACGGAGCAGGACATATCTCAGTCTCAAACAGACTCCTGAAAGAGCCCGACTCCTTCAATTCCAGCTCCGCTTCTGCCTTTCTGGTGATGCTGATATCATCCTCTCTGCTCCCGTCGACAGTGGTTAAAGGAAAAAGCAGGTCAAAAGGTCTGATGGGTCCGATGGACAGGAGCTCTCTGAGCCGGGCCTGACCCAGAAGAGGAACTTCTACCATGATGTGCTGCTCTACACCATCTCTGGGTTTGAGCCAGAGTCTGATGGCTTCCTCCCATTCCTCCTCATCCAGGCTTGTTGCTCTGTTGACTTGGCCGCCATGATGATAGGGGTGGGAGAGCGATGGTTGCCTGGACGACTGGTAACGTAAACTGTTGGGCGGAGCCAAAGCCCATGTAGCACTGCTCAAAGTCCTACAGTCATTCAAATGGAACTCGGTCGTCTGTGGGTCACATGAAGCCAAATTACAAAGCGTTCACCGTATGCTTCCGAAAAGAATGTTTTTCAATATATTCAGCCTTGGAGATTCTATATGATGCTGCAAACTGCATTACATCAAATACAGCTTTTTTTATCCAATACAGGTGATCAGAAGAAATCCACTTTGGATTTTAGGTTCAGTAAAATAAGTCTATAAGTGTAAAACAAAAAGTTGGCTTAACTACATTGACACATCTAAACAAATTTTAGTGTAAAAGAGCACAATTATTTTACTGTTTTTGTTAAAAAGCTGTTTTAGTCAGTTTATCTTTCAAACTATGAACTTATATTGTGAAACTATAAAACTATATAAGAAATAATGGATTTGCACGATCAACTCCTGAATTATTTTTTGTACTTTGCGGACCCAATAATGGAGTTTGGCAGTAGAAAGTTGGACCTGTCACCCAGCAAAGTTCAAATCCCGGTCCGATAGGTTCTACTGAGTGTCCTTGAGCAAACTACATGCCTTAACATCACTGGATGGTTAAATGCAGAGCACAATATTGATACAATCCCTGGTGGCCATTTTGCCAAACAAATTCTACACAAAAGACTTGATAGACAGGATTCAATCATAACCAAACTGTAATTTTGAAGTGATTTGTGACATTCCTTTCTGAAGGGGTCACTGTGCCCCGAGATGCTTTTCTATTTTAACCAACCTGGCATAAATTCCAGTGCTCGCTGGTCATCGGTTGCCGGCTGCCGTGACTCCTGACACAACCCACCCAAAGGAAAAGACCCCTTCGACACACCGCCATCCAAGTCAGGGTGTGAGGGAGACTTCAACACAGACAGCGGGATTACATCATTCACACTCTCCAAGAGAAGATCCCATCCAACTCAACCTGAGGTGTCAAACGTTCTTTAAACCTGAAGAAATAAAGCAAACACAAATGTAACACAAGTCCCATGATATTGAAGAGCAGGCAGGATATTATTTTTAGAAAATGTAAAGTATATAAAGTGTATTAATTATTACTGTACAACAAGCCAACATGTCGGCTGTTTAAGAAATCTGAAATTGCTGAATACGGAGGAATTTCATTATTTAAATTACGTGAATTGAATCTCTGCGTAAATCCGATAAACATTGCCCTGCACAGAACAGATGCACAGTTATACCACGCACATGCACATCACGCTTAAGTCACATTTTGCGAATCATGCCGTCAAGAGTGAAAATCTCCATAGAAATATAAACTTTGAATGAACCGATCAACAATACGTGTGTAAGTCCTCACACTGTAAGTCTTGTCTGTAAACATTAAATGCATACCTGTCCTCAAATGGCAGCAAACACCGTGAGACGACAGATCTGGGTGCAGAGATGTGTAACTAAGCTAAATTAAGATTGAGCTTTAGATTTCTCCCACGTTTGCTAAATGTACAAATACGTTGTCAGCGTTACACAAACGTCACTCTCCTTGTGTCCTTGTCCTGTGAGTCGAGAGTCTGCGCCACCGAGCATGCGCAGACCGCCTTCCAGAAACGGAACCATGCATTGCCGCGACAAATGCGACTGCCGTTTAATGCAGGGCGGTGCGATTAATTTCAAAATAAAAGTCACATCCGATTTTTTTTTTAAATAAGGATAAATAGAAACTGAGCACACATAATTGTAATTGGCTGTTTAGTTTAGTGTTTTTAATTCTTGATATATGTTTCTTTTTCTGTTCAAGCAGGATGAGTAATTCTCAATGTTTCGATTCCTACTATATAGCAATACAAAACATACATTAACTGCATTTGTGTTCATTCAAAATTACATAGATAAATAGTGTTTTTAACGTCGGTAATGTTTTGTATTGTATTTATTAATTAATAATTTTCCGAAGAGCAATATCTATTTATATAACTTTATTACTAACGGCAGTTAACGAATCGTCTCCAGCTCCACATTCACGTCAAAAATTATTAAATATATTATTAAGGACAAAACATAAGCCTCGGAAGACTGTTATTAAAGACAGTACACAACATGTAATACGTTTATATTAATATAATTCACTGGCTTTACATGCATTTTGGAAATGTGCAGTGTAGATGCAATATCCCGAGTGACCTGACTCGGAGGAGTGTCGCTGTTGCATACGGATCTCCCGGCGTTTGAACGCTTGTTCTGCGGAAAGGCCGCATGTGATGTGAGAGGCAGTGTGCTCGTGTCCATTGTCAGCTGTGAGCCGAAACCTTCCCGAGTTATAATTATCTAACCGTTTTTATTAACTGTGACAAATATTACCTAAGATGCCGAAGAAATCCAAAGAAGTGGCCGAGTGGGAAGGAGATGACGACGAACCACAAACTGGTAAGATTATGGATTCGCTTAACAGTTAGTTATACTGTAACACAGAAATATGTCTGAGACGACTAATAATTTCAATGTCCACAAATAAAAAAAAATTAATGCGGCAGTTTAAGCCTGTATTAAGAGTCTTTTCGAAGTTTGTTTTGTTTAGCTCAATTGCTAAGGGCACTAGAGTTTGTTTCACAGTCGTTTCATCGTTGTCGTTTTTTCACAATATCGAGTCATGTGATTTAATATGGTGTATTTCTTGTTTTGTGTTTAATAAGAGTTTTTTTCAAGTGTACAATTTTGCTGTCGGTGTGGAAATTGCAGCGCAGCTATTGTTTTCTTTTAAATTGTCTTTTCTCTTTTGTATCATTGTCACACTGCTGTCAAAAATACATCTGCGTTGTTTTTTATAGATAAACCTGTTAAAAAAGGAAAGAAGGATAAAAAGGGGAAGAAGAGTGTAAGTATCCATTGATAATGGTATTGTGTTGTCATCACAACTGGATTACTTTAATGTTCGTGTGTGTGTGTGTGTGTGTGTGTGTGTGTGTGTGTGTGTGTGTGTGTGTGTGTGTGTACTTTTCAAATATATACACAAAACAGGTGGAACATAATATAATTTAGTTTTCTATTATATCTAGTATTTGTAATATTGTCACAGTTTTTTATGGAAGAAGCAACATTTTCATTTATTATTTTCATCAAACATGTTTTTAATTGGTTGATGTTGACTCACTGATCACACATATTCTGGTTAAACTAGTTTATTACATTTTTTGGTTTTTCAAGTAAAAAAGGTTGTGCTGTTATATAGTCTTTTTACTTGTTTGAGTTTGTAATGTTGTTATTCGCAGTTTTTTGATGAGCTGGCATCAAATAACAAACCAGAAATCGATGAAGTGCCAGCGGTAAAAGAGACGCAAGGCAAACAGGTGAGATGATGGTTTTGTTTACACTGCGTATTTCGTTATAGCAACAAAAAAGTCTCTGAGCTTTTCACCTTTGTTCACAGAAAAAGAAGAAAGACAAACGGAAAGGAAAAGCAGGAGGTGGTGGTGGTGATGACGACGAGGATGATGAAGATGTCATGGAGCGTCTCAAGAAACTATCGGTCCAGCCCAGTGATGAAGATGAGGAAGATGAACAGGGTAATGGTGCAAAGCAGCTTTTCTATTATTTCCAGTATGTAACCGTGTCTGTGTGTTTTATGTTCAGTTGCTGTTCCAGTCAAAGGTGGAAAAAGAAATAAAGTGAGGATTAAACTCTCTGTATCTGAAGTCATGTTTAACTGTAGCTTTTAACAGGTTACTACATTTACATTTTATTTCTTTGTTTGACAACTAGGCCAGCAACATCTTTGCCGCTCTGAATCAGAGTGACGATGAGGAAGAGGATGCAGGTGGAGATGAAGATGAGATTGATGAGAAATCTAAGAAAAAGAAGGGATCAAAGGTGCGTGTATTTATATAAGTCTCAAAACTATAGTGCACATCACCACATAAGTTTCATTAATTATATGTTGTATCACAAGCAACATTGCTGCTCTTTGTAATAAAAACATAAACTGTGACCGATTTTTGGTGGTATTGGGTGGAGTCAGAGTGTACAGTCACACCTTATTTATTAAAAAAAATAATTGTGCACCCATATGCAGTATACACTTTTACAAATGTACACATGTACTGTATTTATAAGAATTAATATGAGACATGTTTTCATATACATATATATGAACATCTCTGGTTCTGTCTGTGTGTGTATGTGATTCAGGAAGTTGAGAGGGTTGCCAAGGGCAAGAAAAAAGATAAAACTAAGCCTGTAGTGAAGGTGGGTACGTGGGTTTGTGTGTGCGTGTTCATCTTTGTATGTTCTCATTTTCAGCTTTTCTTTTCTTTCCTACTTCAACACGGAGACGATCCTTCACACATCGATGACACTGACCCCTTCTTCACATTTCATCTCTATTACTTACAGATGCTTCAACATGTCTGGCACTCCATTTTGACGAAGAACTTTACTTAACATTTTATCGGGCTTTTATAGGACGCCTCTGAGGATGAACAAGACGAGTCGGAAAAGAAAGATGAGACTGAGAAGAAAGGCGTGAAGAAGGGAAAAAAGGAGGCTGTGAAAGACACCAGGGTGAGAATTAATTAATTTTTTTACACAAGTGTTTTTTTAGGCGTTTCTGAGCAAAACCCGATGTTCTGATGTCTGATAGGAGGATGACGAAAATGAGAATAAAAAAGCAAAGTCTCAGAAGAAAACCAGAAAGGAAGAGCCCAAGGTTTGTGTGTGTGTAATTACTAACATTTCTGTGATGTTGCGAATGTTTTGACAGTTACAATTCAAGGAAACATGGTGCTACGTTGTTACACGTGTGTTTTCAGAAAGGGAAGGCTGCACGACCTCCTAGTGATGATGAGGATGATGCTGAGGAGGAGGATGATGAGAAGTCTGATGATAACGACACAATGATGGTAGTGGTTATTTTGAAGGCCTTTTCTAATAAATTCACATTGTCCTGATCATGTCTCGACCCATTTGTTCTCTAGTGTGCCGAGGATGCTTTTGCGGCTGATCAGGCCGACACAAAGGAAGACCCGTTTGCAAACTTGAGCAAAAAAGAGAAAAAGAAGAAAAAGAAAATGGTCGGGATTAGTTCTAAATCATATTCTTGATATGAGCAACATGTTTTATTGACTATCTTTCTGCTTTTTGTAAAGATGGAGTATGAGCGACAAGTGGCCAGTGTGCGAGCTCAAACGGCCATTGAGAACGACTTCTCCGTCTCTCAGGCTGAGATGTCTTCACGTCAGGCCATGCTGGAAAATGCTTCAGACATTAAGGTGCCATTTCTAACACTTTTACAGTTTTGATTATTTGGCTCTTACTGACATTTTTTTTTTGCCAGTTGGAAAGATTCAGCATTTCCGCTCATGGTAAAGAGCTGTTTGTTAACGCAGATCTTTTGATTGTGGCTGGTCGACGTTACGGTCTAGTGGGACCAAATGGGTAAATTGATCATTTTTTTATACACCGTACTGGATCAAAAAAGCTTTCATATGTGGTATATTGAAAGAATAATACACATATATTTGTTTTAAACCAGGAAAGGGAAGACCACCCTTCTGAAACACATTGCTAACAGAGCTCTCAGCATCCCTCCAAACATCGATGTGCTGCTTTGTGAGCAAGGTAACATCCAGCATGCCCTAATAAGCCGTGTTTGTGTTATCTGAGCGCTCACGTCTCTTCTGCTCGCTCTCAGAGGTGGTGGCCGATGACACTCCTGCTGTTCAGGCGGTGTTGAAGGCAGATACTCGCAGGCTGAAGCTGCTGGAAGAGGAGAAGCAGCTACAGCGTCTGCTGGAGAAAGGCGACGACAGTGTGTCTGAGAGACTCCAGAAGGTCAGATACAGTTTTGCTCAGATGTCTCTGATCTAAAAGAGCACAATTCTTCATAGGTGTATGAGGAGTTGAGGGCGATCGGAGCAGCGGCAGCCGAGGCTAAAGCTCGCAGGATCTTGGCTGGTTTGTCTTTTACCTCTGAGATGCAGAACAGAGCCACTAAGAAGTTCTCCGGAGGATGGAGGATGAGAGTTTCTCTTGCCAGGTAAGTTCTTTCTTTGCCAGCCTCAGTGAATGCCTTGTAAACCTAAACGTGACAGTATAGAGGTGTACATAATGCTAAAAAATAACTAGAAAAAATTGTGATAAAAATGCTTGAATTCAAAAGTACTCATATCTAAAGGGACAATAGCCTGAATCAGCGGCAGACGATTGAAGTGATGAAAACAAAATTAGAAGTTAATTGGAATGTATTTGAATGAATTAGAATAAGTTCTTTATTAAAGAAAATATGAAATAAATAGATAAATAATAGTTTTAATAAAAAAAAACTAAAGTGTAGGGGGAGAGTGTTTGAACTTGAAAGTAGTTAATTCGAGTTGAACAAATGACATGAATGTTCATTAATGAATTTTCACTAAGCCTAACCACTTCTCTCATTCCTGGTTCACGGGGAGCCAGGCCCAATTCTGGCAGCACTGGTCTAAAGACTAGTTAGACCACAGAACTAGTTATGCTACTCATTGAGTAGTTTACTTATCTTTTGATATAATGTTTTAGAAAAGTAGTTTGATGTAATCAGTACTTTTGATATAAAAGTAGTTTGATGTAATCAGTACTAAGTAATTAGTTTAATGTTTGAAGAGGCTCACTGGACTCTGTTTAAAGCGTTATAAGCGAACAACTACAAAGCTGTAAAGACCTGTTGACAAGCAACTTTCCCATGGTTCTAAGCCACTCCTGACCTGAAATTTACCTGCTTCATCAAGTTGTCTTTACACGTTGGATGCTATGTAAATGATACATTTTAAACTGAAATATAGAAGGGAAATCTACAGATTTGGCTAAAAAAAGTCAAGTTGTATAAAATAAAGTTTATAATTACTTACATTTAGTTCAATTTAATTAAAGGAATTTACCATTCAGGTCAAATGTTTGTACAATCTGAACCGAATTCTTGAAACTTGAACCTGTTTCAAGTCAAGCGCCACTATTTAGTAGCTCCACTTCGCTACTGTTCAGATGAAGTTGACTTAAATGTATGTAAAGCTGTAGTAGCGCGTGATCTCCTCTACAGAGCGCTGTTCATGGAGCCCACCCTGCTGATGCTGGACGAGCCCACCAACCACCTGGATCTTAACGCTGTCATCTGGCTAAACAAGTAACGCACATTGAACAGATATACACCTCATTCTTGCTATTACACTGCCGGCATAAAGAATCCCAGATCTCTGAATTCACTCTTCTATTCAAACATGGTTTAATTGTGGAACAGAGAGAGTAAATTGCGAGTGTGTAGACTGTGTAGATGACACATTTGTTTTTGCAAACGTTTCTTTATTGTTCATTGTTGTAATTTATTTCTCTTAATACTTTAACGCTTCTTTTACTGTTTATATTTTTGCACCAGTCTACTTGTGTTTTATTAAGCAATCTTAAGAAAACATTTCATTCTGTGTATGATTAAAATCATATTAAACAAAAATGATGTACACTTTTGACAGTTCTGAAAATTTTAAACATTAGTTTTAAAAATTTTCAATTGCATAAAAAAAATTTAAGGAAGGAAGCAAGTGTTTTTCATCTCTGCTTTTTTTTTAATCTTTTTCAGCTACTTGCAAAGCTGGAAGAAGACGCTTCTAATCGTGTCCCACGACCAGAGCTTCTTAGATGATGTCTGTACGGACATCATTCATCTCGACAATCAGAAACTCTACTACTACAGAGGCAACTACTGTAAGTTTAACTATAGCAACCTACACACACACACACTCTATAGTAGGGAAAAGATTGATTTACTATTCAAATCCAGACACAACGTTTTAGGTCACAGATTGGCCACAGTAAATTAACAGTCACTTCTGTCTCAATCTGAGAATCTTAAAGTTGCAAATACTGTAGTTAATGTTGACATTTTAGTACTCTGAATACTCTAAAATAAGAAAGGTGCTTCATAAATTTGAACTTACAAAGACACTTTTTGGTGCCTTTTGAAAAATCAATGTTTTTTGATAGTTAAAGCATCTAATTATTAATGGACCATTGAATTGTTGTTGTTTGTATTATTTCTTAAATTGTTTTTTTTTTCCAGTTTTTTTATTAAGTCCATGTAGATACATCTGTTATAATGTGGAAAATAATTTGTTTTAGCATCAGACAACTATGTACATGAATTAGAAAGGAGATTTGAAGCAATCATTATGTACATGTATTACAGAATAATACATGTATTATTCATTCCGTTCTCTTTTTTTATAGTGACCTTTAAGAAGATGTACGTCCAGAAACAGAAGGAGCTGCTAAAGCAGTATGAGAAACAAGAGAAAAAGCTCAAGGACCTAAAGGCGGGAGGAAAGTCCACCAAACAGGCCGTGAGTCTTGGGTCTTTCTGATTGAGCTCTTCCTAAACACGTCCCCTCACTCTCGCCACCTCTTCTCAGGAGAAACAGACGAAAGAGGCTTTAACCAGAAAACAACAGAAGGGCAAGAAGAAAAGTCAAGAGGAAGAGAGCCATGAGCCCGCAGAGCTCCTCAAGAAGCCGAGGGAGTACACGGTTAAATTCACCTTCCCCAACCCTCCTCCACTCTCGCCTCCCATTCTCGGCCTGCACAGTGAGCGCCATCACATTAGCTGGTTTGATTGGTTTGGTGTTTTTTAATGAATGTTCTGCTCCACGCCAGGTGTCGACTTCAGTTATGAAGGGCAGAAGCCTCTGTTCAAGAACGTCGATTTTGGAATTGACATGGAGTCTAGAAGTAAGTTGTACGCTGATCACAGGAAAACATGGAAACGATTGATGTGTTAGTTTTGTTGGACGAGTGCGTTTTTCTTTTTTAGTTTGTATCGTTGGACCCAATGGAGTGGGAAAAAGTACAATCCTTCTTCTTTTGACGGGAAAACTGACGCCTGTAAGTGCTTCCTGGTCATTGAATTTATAGCTCAGTGAAAGTGAAAGACGTGTTGTGAATGATTGTTTTATTTGCAGACAAAAGGAGAAATGAGGAAGAACCATCGATTGGTAAGAACTAAATCATCAGTAATTGCACATTTCTAGATTTACATACCGAATTTACGCAAATATAAGCACCTGTTTTTTGAGGGGTTTTTTTTCCTGAATTTTAGCGGCTCAAAAACTTGCGTGGTGCTTATAATCGCTGACTTCAAATATGCACATAAATATAAGCTCTAATTTGTCACATTTCAAGTGGAGAGCAAGTAAATTTTATTTACTTTTAGTTTTTATTAGCTCAATAACAGAAATAAAGAAACATTAGTCAGAAAACAGTCGAAAACAAAGAACACAGAGTCAATAAGAGGAAACAAATACACTCAAAACGCAGGGTGCAGCAGAAGGAGTCACAAGTTAGGTGTGTTAAAGAAAAAAAATTGCAGTTTTAAGAGAAAATTAATGTAAATGAACCAGAAATGTAAAAAAAATAATTTGGGCATTTATTTTGTGCTTATATTTGCATAAATACGGTATATATATATATATATATATATATATATATATATATATATATATATATATATATATATATATTTAAATATATATATTTATGTAAATATACCTCATATGCACTTCTGGTTAGATACTAACTGTATTTCAGTTACGGAATAAATAATAAGATTTAGAAATATACAGATGCATGTAAAATGTACAGGAGTGACTTTATTCCAGTTTTGTGTCGTTCTCATTTTGTGCCAAATTGGAAACATTTGTTTGTTATATTATCATTAAGTTCCTTTCACGTCACTTTCCAGAAAGTGGGTTTCTTCAACCAGCAGTACGCTGATCAGCTGACCATGGAAGAATCGCCTACAGAATACCTCCAGAGGAATTTCAACCTTCAGTACCAAGATGCTAGAAAGTGCTTGGGCCGCTTTGGTTTGGAAAGTCACGCTCACACGATTCAGATCACTAAACTCTCAGGTACACTGTACTTACACAAACGTGCGCTTTTCAGATCCAATATGTCGCATAATCCGACTGTCTCCTTCAGGTGGTCAGAAAGCCAGAGTGGTGTTTGCTGAACTTTCTTGTCGACAGCCGGATGTTCTCATCTTGGTGGGTCCAAAATGTGCTTTTTTTTGACTCATTTGTTCTTATAACGACTAATTTATTCTTGTTATCAACTACATATAGGATGAGCCCACAAATAACCTGGACATCGAGTCAATTGATGCACTATCTGAAGCCATAAACGAATACAAAGGAGGTATGTCTTAGTTGCTTCCAATAGATTATATAAACTCATCTATTGCTTAACATTCAAATGCAGTAAGTTTTCTTTTTTTTCCTCTTCTCTTTTAGCCGTGATTATAGTCAGCCATGATGCCCGGCTGATCACGGAGACTCAGTGTCATCTATGGGTGGTGGAGGACCAGTCCATCAACCAGATTGATGGAGACTTTGAAGACTATAAGAGAGAAGTGCTAGAGGCTCTGGGAGAAACCCTCGTCAACAAGCCAAAAGAATGAACGACCGCTCAAGTCCGGCCGTGAGTGGCTGGCGGATGGATGAATTCTGACAGACACGGGTTCGCTTTTCATGGCTTCAAAGTTCATTTTTTGTATTTCAGTATTTTGAATTGCTACAAAAGTCTGTTTTTTTTTTCCGCTTCTAAACCAAGAATGATTTATTCCGGATTCGAATTTTCCCTTTTGGCAGCACACACGTACAGTGCTTGCTTTTTTAAAATCATGACATCTGACTTTGCAAAACTATATACGAATATACGCACTATCATTATCAGCTTGTGCCATCACTGTACTGTGGGACTAGATGGTTTTTATCAACGTCGATGATGAACAGAACAGAATACAAGTATTACCAGGGACAAATTTAGATGTGTATCTTTATGCTAGCAAACATTGGCTGCTATGTTCTATCCTGAGAGTAATTAAACTGAAAATCAAACCGTAGTTTAATCCACCA
The DNA here is from genome assembly GCA_028031935.1 of Paedocypris micromegethes. Classification (NCBI taxonomy): domain Eukaryota; kingdom Metazoa; phylum Chordata; class Actinopteri; order Cypriniformes; genus Paedocypris; species Paedocypris micromegethes. The sequence continues at coordinate 4,940,616 of CM051498.1, forward strand.
CACTAAAATGTCTCAAGTAAATGGACATCAAGCTTGAATAGTAATGTCATGCAAGAGCAAATAAATAATTTTTTGCAGCAAACATGTTTTTAGTTCTTTATTTCTACACACATCTGCTGAAAAGGAAGCTTCTGGAAGCTCAAAGATCTTTCTTCAGATAGTCTTTGTAGATTCTCTTCACTCGTGCAAGTTCTTGCTCATCCGGTTCCAGACTGCCGTACCACGGGTACCACAATTCTCCGACTTCAAGAGGAGGGGGAGGAGTTTGCCCCACGGCATCATGGGTGTTGGAGTAGTCCTCTTTGGAGTAATCCACATGAGGTAACTGGGTGGCCAGCAAACCTTTGAGAACAAAACAAGCCGGGTTTAAATCCTCCACGCTGGACTATATGTGGATGATAAGTGTTACCATGATCTCTGGCTGTGCCGATGGCCGCGTTCAGCAGCTTCTGTTGTTTCATGCACACACCTGACGGAAAACAGAAGTATAGTTGGCATGACCAATCAGCATTAGGAGTGTGACATTACCTGTCCGCGTTGGGTCATAGACCATTCCAGTATGAGGACTGATGAACTGCTGCAGCAGGTTCAAGTTCTGTAATTTTTCAATTGTATTAGTTTCATTGTGGTTAAAAATAAATCACACCACTACACTGAGCATTTTTGTGTATACTTCATATAAAATGTTATGTATATTGCAATATACACACCTTGTAATGAACAATGATGTTCGCGTCTCGACATATGGGACAGGGATTCCCAGATATCTTGTGTCCTCTCTAAAAAGAACATCACAAAGATGAATAAAAATCGGTGTTTTTATGTCTTTGCATACACTATCATTTTTATACAATGCATAATATGTTAATATTGTCTTTCTTTAAGATGATACTTTTTTTGTAACAACATGAAACACAATTTTGTATTGGCACGCTTCGTCTATTGAAACGCTTACAATGCAGGTCTTCCTGGTCTTCTGCGGAGGGATGCCGCCTTTGTGGTTCCTTCTGTAGTCGGACCAGATTGGTTTCTCTCCATAGCGCTCTATGTATTCTAAAAAGAACATTTCATTTGTACTTTCAAATAGCTTGATGTGTTGTTTGTATGTACCTTCGCTCTTCAAGTAGTCCCATGGCTTCTCTGAATATCTTGATGTAGTTTCCGTTATTTCATTGTCAGTTGTAGTTGATGCTGCTGCTGACGATGATGAGGAAGATGACGAACGAAATATTACGGGCTGCACACGAGTCAACTGTGATGAAATCCACCGATTGTGACCTGCCTGCAAAACGAGATCTACCGTATATTAATAAAGAAGAATAATCGTTTGCATATAACATGGGTATTTAACTGAAATAAAACATCACCAAATAAAGATTTAGAGACATACAGTAATTTTGTTTTGGTCCAACAACCCGACTAACCTGTTTCTGAAGGCTTCGTTGAAAGGCAACGGGAAAAGTGCGACAAATTCCTATTCCAACGCGTTGCAAGGAAGCTGCCATTTTGTCTTTGACGGAAATCGGATGTTGTTGAAGGTTCGAGGTTCATCCCGACGGAAGTACACGGCTCGCGCGGTCGTGCGCTGATAATTGTAAGAAATGTGTACTTTCCGGTGATATTGTCCTAAATAAGTATTTATGTATCTATCTAAAGTAATTTATTTAGCTAAGCATGGTCTGTTTAATATTGTAGGCTTTTGTGTTATGTGTTGTATTTACACAGTTCACAGTTTTTAGAACAGTAAACATTAGACACCGTAATTACAATACTAAAATATTTATAAATAGTAATACAATCTCCAAATACTTTTAGATTGCCGATTAGTTGGATGAATTTGTTTGTTTGTTTGTTTGTTTGTTTGTTTCTATAGTTACGTCTGCTCATATTTTAAACAATTTGTGTTGTGGGTTTTCCATAATTTTTTATATAAGACCAGTAAACTATGTGTATGTATTTTACACGTTAATCATTATACATGTACGATCCGTTACTCTGATTAAAAAAAACCCGACCAAAAATAACAGATGTGTGGGGGAGGGGCGTGTCCTTGGTGAGACAGAAGGTCGTTTCGAGAGCGTGCGCGTGAGCATAGCGCGTGCTCATCAACTCCATTTGTGCTGAAGCGACGCCCTAACGCGCGTTCACGACGACAAAAGTGACGTAAAAAACGTCACGAGTATATATACTCGGTCCCACCCTTTTAGAACATTCTCGGATTTGATTGAGGTAAGTGTTGCGTCGGAGGAAGTCTTTGTCGGTTTTTATGGAAAAAATATTTTTTTTTTTATACCAAACTACCTGCCTGTTTGTTTGTCTGTCCCCATGACATCGGTTACCAGGAATTCCACCGACTAAAACCAAATTCTCTCTCATGGTTCTTTGTTCTGTTGTTTCTTCCAGGTCTGAGTGGGTCTACCGTCGAGGATTTTTTTCAACTGTGTACGACGACCAAACCCCACATATCTCAGTTTTTCAACTCTCGTAACGGACATTTGCTTTTTTGGCTCCAGATTGTCGAAGAGGGAAAAGCTCAATTTCAGCCACCACAATCCAGCCCATTATGCCAATTTTTTTCAGCCATTAGCGCTAAAGTCATGACAGTTTACGTTCTTTTAAACTGTTAAAAAGCTGAATTGTTGCTTTTAAGCACAATATATTATAGCAACCCGAGACGCAGAGGAGAGGTAATAATAGTAAGTGTTCTTTCAAACCAATTTGAATCGGATTTTAACAAATTTCGTCTTAAATTAATTTCAAAACAATTGATTTTTTTAAATTGAATTTGTCGAGTTAAGGAGAAAAAGCGAGACATGAGCGCATGAGCTCACACAGCAAAGTCCGAGCAGAGGCATCGACGCCCTTGTTTCGCTTTCTGTGTGAGACGGACTAAACCTAATTATTAAGATAGCGACTAATCGAATAAATCAGCTAGCAATCGCTGGTCATAAGCAATCTGTACATAAAGATTGCCTTAGGGAGAGCAAGGAAGTGACTGCATATCATTTTGGCTTTTTATAAACTGCATTCTTTTCTAAGGAAAGCTCACTGGAACCAGCAACGCAATCTGCACATAAAGATTGCCTAATGGCGCCTGTGGATATAGCCGATCGGAGAAAAGGCTGAAGTTCTACGTTTTTTTCCCATTTTATTTTGTCGATAGGTGTATTTATTAGTTGGCGGGAATGGATATCGTCCTCGACTGGTGAAATAAATATCCCCAGGCAATAATTTACCTAGCAGTCTGCTTATAAAGATTGCCATTTTTGTGTTGCGTTCTTGTGTACATAAAATCGGATAGACGATCTTGTTTGTCATGTCGACTTTGCTTTAAAATGGCGGACAGGTTGTCTTTTGAGCACGCGAGGCAATGGTGGCTTTGTTTTCCTGACTGGATCTACTGGAAATACCGAAACGGCTGTCACGCGTCGCTATCGTCATTATTTACTTCTCGGTGTATCGTCTATACATTCGTGAGTCGATAGCGGGATGGAGATAGAGTATCGTGTGTAGTGTGTAGACTGTAGAAAGGCGGGGGACTTCTTTGCACTTTTTGAAAAACCTTGTGTTTTTAAAATGGCGGCGGCTGCCTTCTCTCTCTCCGTGAAATGTAACACAAGTGGTTAACGTCCGAGGGCGTGGCTTCTCACGGACTCAGCCAATCAGAAAGAAGCAGCTGTTAGTCCAGCTCAAGATACTATATGGGGGAGAGACTCCAGATTGCAAATCCCTGTAGTCTTAGTTTACACATGACTCAATCTGGCCTTTCTAGCACAAGTCTAACACAGAGAAACTGTCGATTTAATTAAAGGTGTTATGTATATTAATGACCTGTTTTGTAGTTTAAGTGACGTTGCATTTTGTTGATAAGAAATGTCTTTTGTCATCAGTGGATTAAATCACAGGTTAAGATTATGTCCACAGTTTTATTTAATCAAGATCACAGTTTATCATAAAATAGGCTATTCCCTAACATTTGTTTACTCCTGACCTTGTTGTTATTCTTTTTAATTGACAATTGTGACGTTTCCAGGATTTGTGTGTGTTTAAGGAGGTCGGTTGTGACAATAAAAAAGTTCTTCGACAGCAGTTGTGCGGGTAAGACAAACCTGATTTTTCACCCAGTTGAAAAGTGAGTAAATTATACCAAACTTTTTGATCTAGTGAACAGTTACACACGTTTGAAACCATTGTGGCCATATGCATGCTCAACGTTCATAATCTACACACTGGATGTGTGTTGTGAGCGGCCTCCGCTTCAGTCACTCTGGGTCAGAGAGGAACTGACAGGAGAAATAGTTGAGTTGTGAGTGCGCAGGGCAAGTGTGACGTGATCCACTCAAATCTTTCCTTTTCTTCCTGTCTTCTTCTAGAGTCCTTGAGTAGTTTTCTGTATTATGGTTTAACTTTTTTTTTGGTAACTAAAATTGTACGTCCTGAAAAATGCTTTACAATTTTTAAAACCTATTACGATTACAATAAATATTGTAATTATGGTTTTTTTTTTTTTTTGGAATTTGTATTTGTAAAAAGGAAAAGGAGTTTTTTTTTCCATGATTGTAAAAAAATTAGTAATAAGGAAATATTTGTTTAGGTTTTATGTTTTGTTTAGTTCCATTGTAATTAGTTTTTAATTGGTAATTTTTCCATGTATGTTATTGTTTTTATTATATATTTGTAAATATTTTATTATACATATATTATATATAAATTATATTTAATAATGTTTTATGAACAAATAATGTAGAACAAATAATGTTGCATTTTAGTTGCAACAATGTCTAAATGAATGTTTTTTTTTTTCAAATGTTTATATATATATATATATATATATATATATATATAACATTTAGTTTTCTGTGTGTGATATATAAGCACAAGTATCAAAGTATGACTTATTTTAATAGCTTTTTATTTGAGCTCTTGAATTAGCAAGAGGGGTAACATGTAAAATCCTTTACAAATATTTTTATAATAAAAGTAAATTACAGATTTTCTACTGCAAGGAAATGTAAATAATTTTTAAATGGTTTAATTAGCAATATTTATTTTTAATAATTCAATTGTGTTTGGGGGAAGTTGTAACACTGATGTAGCCATGAAAAAAAAATATATATATGTATTGTTTGTTATATGTATGTGTTTTTGTCATAAATCATACATTTTCTTTGCCATGTCCCAGTTCTTTTCCAATATTTGTTTTTATATATGTCCAAGTATTTATTTTCCAAATAAGTGATACACATATGATTCATTTTTGGTTCAACTTTACTTCAGTTTTGTGTGTGTGAACATTTGAGTTGTTTTGAATAATATTTGACTTTGTTCTTGGATTGCATGTTGTGCTGAAGAAAAGTTTTTGTGAGCGTTTTGGTGATTTCTTCACTGAGAGATTGATGTCCTAGAGATGGTTAAATAATTTCCAAGTGTCTTTAGATTCAGACTACCTGTGATACAAGCTCTGAATGGGGAAAAAATGGCAGGATTGTTGTTTGGTTGTTCCAGTGAGCTTTCAATCTGAAACATGTCTCCGTTATTACAATCAACTATTAATTACGATCAACCTTTTTTGCAATCGATCAGCATATACTCATACGCTATGTTTCTTCTAGCAGGAAGTCATGGCTGTGGGCCCGGTGGACCCCAGAGAAGTTCTGAAGGGAGTCGAGGCTCTTCTGGGGAAGGATGGAGAGCTGCGCAGTCTTGAAGGTGTTGCTAAAATCTTCAGGTGAGATGTTATGACACCACTTTTTGATTTTTTGACCCAATTTTGACTTCTAAAACATAAACATGATCATTTATTTCTTCTTTTTTAGTCTCATGAAGGCCTCGCATAAAATGGTCAGCAGATGCATGTATCTGAACATCCTGCTGCAGACGAAATCTCACGACGTTCTTAACCGGTACGTCTGTTTGTTAAAGCACTTTGGTGTTTTGATTAGCACTTTTTTCTTTATTACTTGTGTATTTATTTATTTTATTATTTTCTAGCTTTATCAGGGTAGGGGGATACAAGCTGCTGAACTCTTGGCTCACTTATTCCAAGACCACCACCAACACTCCTTTACTCCAGCTCATTCTGCTCATGCTTCAGAAACTCCCTCTGACTGTTGACCACCTTAAACAGGTACTACACACACACACACACACACACACACACACACTCTCACAGTGATCTAATAGCTGTCATGTCTTTACCCCGCTAGAACAACACAGCAAAGTTGGTGAAGCAGCTGAGCAAGAGCGGGGAGACAGCGGGTAAGATGTGTGATCAATCTCCAACATTCACAAACCACTCCCAACTATGAAGTCTGAGTTGTTGAACCATACTCTATCTTCTGTTCTTCAGAGCTGAGAAAGCTTGCAACAGTCCTAGTGGACGGCTGGATGGCCATCATCCGCTCTCAGAGCATCTCCAGTGCAGCGTCGCCTAATGGTGAGAGATCTTGATAGATGAGGGTCGTGATGAGCAAGACCTTGTGTCTTAGGGTCTGCTCTATTCAGTTTTAATCAGTAGGATTTATAAGGTTTTTTTTTTTGTTTCAGACAAAAAGCGGAAAAAGGATGAGGGCAAAGTGCGTCCAGAGGTGAAGCCTCGTGAAAAGGCAGTAGAGGAAGAGAAAAAGAAAGACAAACCAAAAGCCTATGCACCGAGTCATGCCAAGATCCGATCCACGGGTATGTTTTTATTCCACATTAGTGTTTGTCCGGTTGGTCAGAAGTTCATTTTTTTTTTTGTTTCTTATTTATTCAAAGCTTTCAAGGTTGTCATAGGGAAATTTTTTAAATCCTCTTGTTACGCATGGGTCAATTTTACAAACATTTTTATTAAGATGTATTTTGTCTCATTGTTAATGCTAATTTAATTAAAATAAAGCAGTTTCACTTACGGCTAAACAACGATGTATCTTCTTGTAAATTAATAATAATTAAGAGGTTTTTTTGCACAATTGTTTTTCTTTCTATTGTTTTTCTTTCTTTTCTTTTTTTGCACAATTTCTTTCATTGTCATTAGTTTATTTTCCTGTTGGTATTTCTTTTGTATTTACTGTCTTTGGTGCGCTGTAGAAACAAAGAAAGTGGGATTAATAAAATCAACATGTACATATTTATAATATACTCTTCTTTAAAACAAACGTTTGCGGCTTTACTAGATGAATATACTGCATGAATAATGTAATCAGATGCGTAGTTATATGTTTCCTGGTTATAAATTTGGTTTTTGTTGTTTACAAATGTTTACAAATCTTTTGCGGCAAGATTTATTTTGCACCTTCGAAATTCAAGGGAAATTCCAAATTAGTGACTTTTAAGAATTCATTTTAAATATATTAGGGGTTTTTTTTGACTATTTTGGCCTCGTTACATAACAGGCTGGTGATTGTCTCTGTTTCGTGCAGGTCTGGAGGTTGAGAGCCCGGCTCCGGTGAAGAAACCTGCTCCTGCTCCTCAGCTGGGAGACAAGTACAATATAAAACCAGCCGTGCTCAAAAGACCCAGGTGACTAGATTCTTCTCTTAGTCTAATAAATTAAAGTAGTTGTTTTTTTAATGAATTGGAGCAATAACCATTGATGTTCTGTTTCTACAGCACAACTCCACCTGATCCACCACCAGTAGAGAAGAAATACAAACCTCTAAACATCTCCACAAACTCTACCAAAGAGATCAAAGTGAAGCTTATTCCTCCTCAGCGTGAGTATGAGCCTGTGATGCTCCTCAAGTCAGGCTGTGTGAACTAGTCGAAACCAATTATGATCTATTATTTTAGCAATGGAGGCCACTGGATTCTTAGATGCCCTGAACTCTGCCCCTGTTCCTGGTATCAAGATCAAGAAGAAGAAGTCGTCAAAGGCTGCTTCTCCAACCTCTAATAAAGTGAGTGATTTATTGAAACATCCATTGTCTGAAGACTCTAATCCACTAACAATGCTCCCTTGTGCTCCACAGCCGTGTCCGTTTGACAGCAGGCCGCAGAACAAGCCTTCCTCCCCGGATGCTTCATCTCAGACGCCGCCTCATGAAAACCAAGACCTGGAGCAGCCTGGCACCCCTGTGCCCTCGGAGGACACTGAGGTCATGGACACTGGTGAGTTAACTGAGGTCAAAGATTCACTGTGAACTGAGGATTGATCTCTGTGTCTTTTGACTAAAAGTTTTTCTTTCAGTTTAAAACGAATTTAGCATCCCTGTACTTATCTAGATGAGACATACATACAGTGCACAGTAAAAAAAAGTTTCATTTCCTTTGCTTTTCAGGTGATAAACCCAATGCTCTGTCGGAACCTCGCGGCGAAGAAGAGAACCTGACTAAGAAAGGAAAGAAAAAGAAAAGTGTTCGGTGGGCAGAAGAAGATAATCTCAAGGAATATTTTTACTTTGACCTGGACGAGACGGAGAGAGGTAAGACGTCCTTTATCTTAGGGCTGGGAAATTTATCGGAAAGTAATCTTGAAATTAAATTTGAAAAGAAATTTGCCGTGCTCTTGATCAGAGCAGGATTTTAGTTTGGGTGTAAACATTGTTACCTTTTTTATTTAAAATGAGATCTGCCCTTTTTATACTTTTATTAATATTAAATATTGAATATACATTTTTTGGTTTTCGATTGTTAAAGTTTTTTATTTTTGCAACCGAAGGCAAAAAAAAATATATTAATAAAGTAATTGTTTATTAATCATAATTGTATTAAATTGTTCAATTAATTGAGATTTAGATTTTAGGCCAAGTTGCCCAGCCATACTTTCACTAATCTCTAAGGTTTTGTTTTATAGCCGTTTATAACATGTACTAACTTTACAATCCGACCTACAGTAAATGTGAACAAGATAAAGGACTTTGGCGAGGCAGCCAAGCGGGAGCTGATGATGGACCGGCAGACCTTTGAGATGGCCCGTCGTCTTTCTCATGACACCATGGAGGAACGTGTGACGTGGACTCCACCGCGACCTCTGACCCTCATGGGCTGCCTGGTCACTCCAGGAACCAGCAGCAGAGAAAAGAGTATCCAGAGAGAAAGAGAAGTGGGCATCTTACAGGAAATCTTCCTCAGTAAAGAGAGGTAAAGCTCTTCTTAATAATAATAACAACTTATTGTTATTCCTCGTTTCTAATCTTGGTTTTGTGTTGTAGTGTCCCAGACAGCCCTCATGAGCCGGACCCTGAGCCTTTTGAACCAATGCCTCCCCGTCTCATCCCACTGGACGAGGTGAGAAAAGTTCTATATATTTAGTTTAAAGCATCAACGGAGTGGATGTGACGTTGTTTGTGCTGGTCTGTTGTGTAGGACTGCAGCACAATGGAGGAGAACTTCACCGAACCCACTGATGCCACCGCCTCTCCTGGAGCCTCTGGCAACGGCGAAAGCTCCAAACTGCCCCCGGTGTTGGCCAATCTCATGGGCAGCCTTGGCAGCAGCGGCCGTAGCCCCCAGACACAAAGCAATGCCCCGCCACCAAATAACAACTCGGGAGTTAATGTTCAGGAACTGCTTTCGTCTATAATGGTATGTAGTAGTCTGAATTTTTCAGACTACTGGATTATGAATTGCGCTATCAATAAAAGATGGAGTCAATTTATTATTATATACATTTTCAGAGCTCGTTTTCGCAGATTAAGCACCACATCAGAGACATGAAGCAAACACAACTTTTTTTAAAATTAATTCACAATAACTCAACAAAAACTAAACAAAAATTCAATGAAAATATTACAGGCACAAATTTCCACAATCGTCCACAAATCCAATATAAAAGGCAACACAAAGGCAATATAACAAAGGCAAACACAAAGGCAATATAAAGCGTAGTGTCATAAACACATACATACAAACAGATTAAATATAGTGCCCCCTGTAAAGTGCATTTAAAATAGGCCAACAACCAAGTGTCTTAAATGAAAAATAAAGCTTGTTTTGTATATAATCACATAATATGTGTCAATATCACTTACAAAAAGAATCAAGGCCAAATTAAAGTAATAAACTTTACTTTTCAGTTCTTACTGAGCGTGTTTCAGGCAGGATCTAACACATTTGTTGTGTTACCTTAGCGCGTCACAGCCGTTTTCGTCTACACTCGACTTCATATTGTTCTGTCATTCTTTCTGAAGCTAAAATGTGCCCTAACGACGGTTTCCCTTTTTTGTCTCCCACACTTTTGACAAGGATAATCACGTTTATTTTGCCATTGTCTGCTCCGCTTGTTCCAGCACCGCCATGTTGGAAAGTGGAAACTTTGTCAAATACTTTGTAAAAGCCTTTAATTCTTTAAATAATAAATCAGTTAAAACATACAAGTAAAACATGAGCCTCACGTTCTCTAAAAAGCATTCTATAAATAAAGTTATTAGTAGGAAATGTAGCTTTCTTTTAGAGTACAACATTCCTGAAAACCAAAAAAAATGTTCTGCAACACTAAATGCACCTAAAAGAGCCTGAAATCATTTTTACAGCTCGTCTTCAGACATAATAAAACATTATGAATTATAAGACGATTTTTGAATATTATTAAGTACTGTGTTTCAAATGCACTTTATTGTCAGAATTGTAATAATAGCTTGTTTGGTTTAATATATGGAAGCTTTGAAATATTACAACTTCTGCTGGTTTTCAGGGCGCTCAAGGAGTTAACCAGTCACCGGACGACCTGATCAAACAGCCGGATTTCTCTGATAAGATCAAGCAACTTCTGGGCTCTCTGCAGCAGAATCAGAACCAGAATCCCAACCTTCCTCTGAACATGCCTCCTTGTGAGTATCCAGCCAGTTAAACCGAACTTACTTTGTTTTCTAGTCAAACACAAATTTTTAACTTTTTTTCCGTTTCTAGTAAACCCTGGTTTGCTTGGTCACGGCCCTGGAATGAATATGAACATGAACATGCCGATGCCCATGAATGGAGGTTTCCCGCCAAACAAGCCTCCTGGTGGACCACATTTCAACCATCCGCCGCCCCCCCACGGCCACGGACCCCCGTTTCCTCCTGGCGGCCCACGCATGATGGGTCCTCCACCCGGTCCACAGGGTCGTGGGGGAGATAACGGAAACTTCTGGGGGGATGATTCCATGAGAGGAGGCCCACACCGCGGAGGTCTTTTCCTGCGCGGTAGAGGAAGAGGGGTAGATCCGGGCTTCAGGGGGCGAGGGGCGAGGGGAGGACCACGTGGTGGACATAACAACATGAACGGTAAGTTCCACAATCAGCTTTAATGGACCGTTATGCACGGGAAAACAAGGAATTATGTGGTCTGACTCCATGTATGTACCCTCTTATTATAGTTAAAACATCACCAATTGTTATTTTACAATTAAAAATAAAAAATGTAAATTATAAGTGTTGTGAAATTATAACTATATGTATGTTCATAAATACTGTATTAATATAAGCATCCCCCTAATTTATCAGACAAATGTTTATTTTTAATTATGGGTAATTTTCTCTTTAAAATACTTTTTTTCTTTATTTAACAAACCTAACTTGTGACTCATCACTTCAATTCTCGTTTTACTTAAAATTAATTAAAAAATAAAATTTGAAATATAATACGGCGATTATAAGCATCCCGCAAGTTTTTGCTAAAATTGAATTTTATTAAATATGGTATTTCAATAACAAAAAATAATAAGATAAAACTCACTAGGAAACATTTAACAGTTGTTCAGATATTGCACGTAACAGTGGTTATTTCACAGAGCTAATCCGTGTTTTTCTCTTTCCTCTTTCACTTTAGACATGTCCAACAGGCCGGTGTGTCGACATTTTATGATGAAGGGAAATTGCCGGTACGAAAACAACTGTGCGTTTTACCACCCTGGAGTGAACGGACCACCGCTTCCTCCCCAGCACGGACACTGAAACGCTGCAGTTCCTCTAAGCCACCACTAGTTGGAGACAGGACTTCAGTTTAGTGAAAAAAGAACCACCAAAAACAGATTCAAAGAGGGATGTGTGGCGTCTGTGACGGCACAATCATACCTGCCTCAGTTGTGTGGCGTCTTCAATGGGATTTGAACAAGTCTGTTCACACTACTTTCCTTCATCTACTTTCCCCATGTCGACCGAAACTCAAAGGTTTTGTGACTGAGTCAGACAGTGAAAAGGAACCCTTTGTTGAATTTGGGTCCTGCTTGTAAATACCTAATTTGGAGATGATTTATGTTTTTTTTATATATATATATATATATATATAAATATAGTGAATCTACGTACCACTGACATGACTGCTTAAGATTGTACTTTAACCACTAAGAGAAGTGTTGTGTTGGGCCTGAGGTGTAGAAACGTCCCGGCTGGACTCTTTTCCAAAGGCTTGTTTGGGTCTGTGTTGATAAACTGGAACGTTTGACAGTCTCTTACACCGCAAATGGAAGAGTTGGTTTTAGCTTTAGCTTGAGTTTGTTTCTTATGTTGCCGCTAAAGACCCGTTTCTTGTTTTAGTTTCAGCTTTTCCGAACGTGAGATGACATCAGTCTTGTGCTTTGCTCATAACGGGCACTGAAATGCCTTTGGTGGTCTTTTTATAATCGTAGCTCGATTAAGTGTGAAAACAACCCCGAAGGAATCTTCTCGACTGATTTATGTGCATAAATATGTTCACTTTGTTCTAGAACTGGAAATACTGTACACGTGATGCACTGCTTGATGGTTTACTATTACTGGGAGGGTTACATCATGTCCAAATGAAGTCTTAAATTCTTTAATGCAGTGTTGATGCGTTTTCACGGGGGGAAAAACGTGTGGAGAACGTATGAACTATTACTGTCTGTGACAAACGGGAGGATTAGTTTTCACAAGTTATGGCTTTTGATTTGCTCCGTAAATCCATCGTTCATCAGAATGACTTCTCAGCGCTCGGAATTGAACCTGGGCTGCAAATCACTATCGAGGGCCAAACATACTCTGCTGTTTTCTGTGAAAACTGGCCATTGTGTCTCTTCTGGGACTTTTTGTTTCAGTCGGTTTTGTTGGTGGCAACCTTTTCTTTTTGGTTTTATTTTGATACGAGTCTGATTTTTTTTATTTTTTTTTTCTTGGAAAGAGTTCCTGTTCCAGATGTCTGTGCACTATCGACACAATGAAATGCTAATTCAGATGTGTATTATATTAATAAACGTTCAATTCTTCTGATTGTTTGGTGTGGCTGTGTCGGCACTTTTTTGGTCTTTTAGCTGGATTTGTTTCACGTAAAAATTACTCAATAAAGCAATACACGTACCGTAACGTTTTTTTTTTTTTTTTCAAATGTGATTATTTTTTTTTTTACAAGAATGGCTTTGGGTGTTGGTGTCTGTTTAATGTCAAGCTTAAAAGCGTCTGGAAAACGTTATCTGCCAAATGACGGACTTTAGGAGATTGAGAACAGACATGCAGTTGGTCAAATATAAAACAAGCAATTATGCAAATCAGTTTTGATTTTACATAATTAACCGTATAGTATTTGCTTAAATTTAAATTAGTTGTGTCTTTACTCATAGTTTCATATAGAATATGTAAACACACACGAATGTATGGTATATAAACTACGTACTGTATATACAGAACATGGATTATATGATTAATTTGTTTTTTGAAAATTTACTGAAACGCATTAAAACATTAGCACTACACACACACACACACACACACACACACACACATTTGCATGGTCTGACTGATTTCAGAAACACACACACACACGACATTTTTTCCGGCTTGACAGATCCGTGTTCTCAGGGCGGAGTCGCGCGCAGATGTCCGCTGCAGTGAGCGCGACAAGGTGAGGCTTGAACACACAACACACAGGGAAGAAGGCAAATATTGTCTCTGGGTTAAACAGAAATCTGATGCGAATTGGAGAAAGAACACGCAAGAAATAAGGACACCTCAGCATTTCACTCGCTTTATTTTTGACATTTTTACAAGTACCGGTCAGGTAATGTACTGGTTCTGCGCATGTGCAGACCCAGGGTTGTTGTTTTTTTTTTTAAGAAAACGCAGTATGGCATATTAAGATACATTTGTAATCATTATATATATTATAAGAATGTATTATTAAACTGAAACAAAATAATTAAACATAAATATAAACGTCATCTCTTGAAAACTTTTTGGTAGTTTTAGATTTTAACACTATCACTGCATTTTTATTCTGTAAATTGTATGAAGTGCGTCTATTTAATGTGTAAATGCTTTTATGGCAACTTAAGTACAAATGTACTAGAGTGTATGCAACTGTGTACATCTCAATTGTGTGCTGCTGCCCTCTTGGACAGGTCACCCTCGTAAAAGAGATCTTGATCTCAATGGGTTTTTACCTGGTTAAATAAAGGTTAACAAAAAACAACTTGCCTTAGTGAAAAGGTGAAAATGCTTCTTTTATGTATCATTCACAACCAAAAACGAAATGTAATAATTTGAGCTTTACATAAAACATGTCTATAAAATAAAACTTTGCTAGAAATATACCTGCGTGGAAGTGCATGGTTAAATGTGGTAAAATAGTTGGAACGCAGTACAAAAATAAACAAACATAGTTAAACGACGACAATTCTTTAACACTTTTCGGCAAAACACGATAGACATTTCCTGAGAATTATTATAAGTCTTTTAAATTAAATGCATTTTTTTTTAATTTAGCGAACATCGTTTAACACGACGAGACTTCGGTCGGCTTTATTCGGGTTTTTACGGACATTTTCGGACGATTGCAAGCGTTTCCTTCTTTCATTTCCGGGTTTCTGGACCGTTGTAAGCTGACAGCAATGAAGGCAAAATTGGTATTTTCAGTCAAAAAGAAACATGTTACCTGCTAGCAAATGTAATAAACAAAACATCTATAATTCTTAACCTCTCTTTAGAACGATTTAGGAAAAAAGGGGAATAAAATTATCTTTATATTCATAGTTTTAATAAATTTAATATAATTTAACTTTAATGGTTCAGTTTTTACTTCTCGGTAGTTGTAATGTTATCATACTGATGCCCTACTGTCTGTAATCATATTAACTTTATGTGTTTGCTTTTTGTATTTTTTTATTTTTGTGTTAAGTAGTGGGGGGACAAAACTATTTTATACACAAAAAATACACATAATACACATATTTTATAAATCTATTTTATACACAAAAAACACGTCTATTACAGGAGAAAATATACAGTAGACAAACACAGAATTATTGTAGGTTATTAAGAAATAATAAAAAATATAAGTTTTTTACATAATATATCAAAGAAACTACAAGTTTTTGTTATTTCATTCAGTCAATGTGGCGTTATATGATGTTTCACTACAGGAACGTGTTGGTTTTGATATGAACACGTAAAGGACACAGAGGAAGTCATGAAGACGAGGTTCAGAGTCAGAGTGGTGTGGATTGTCACTCCGGCTCGGGCTTGATTGCCTTCGGCACAAAGACGCCATTGATTCATGTCAGGTCACATTATCCCAGAGCAGTTGGTGGAAAGAGGCCTATGAACATCCATATAGTTTCAGTAAGTCATTTTCCCCAAAGAAACAGCTTTAAAGTTTTACCGCAACACCATTTTAGTTTTGATCATTGTTTGTCTGTGAATTATCTTCCTATGTGTCAGAAGTCCTTCAGGCAGCACAAGATAAAAACTGCAAAGATTTTTTTTTAATTGTAGAGTAAAAATACAATTTTTTCAGTAATTGTGATTATTGGTGACCTTGATATAAATGCAAGGAACAAATAAATGAATAAAATATGAAATTGAATGCTCTACATGCCACAAAAAGCAAAAACAAGCGTTTATAAATTAAGAATATATTTTATAATCATAATCATATTAGACTCTACGTATAGCAGACACATTATTAGCATTTGTAGATTATGTAATGCATTGTAACACCACGTCATTCTTAAATGTGAAAAAGGCAATGGAGGCTTCACTCTGACGTCATGCTGTCCATCAGCCAATCACATGCAGCCTAATCGCTCTCTACTACGTTTATAACGGCAGTTTGCTGATGTGTCCTTGGGGCCGAGCCAAATAAAGTTTGCTTTCAAAATAAGAACCATTTGCATTGAAATGCAAAATCACATTCCAGAACAGGAGCAGTGGGCGGAGCTTCAGGTGAGCGGCAGTATAAGTATCCCTCAGGTGAGAGTGAGAGAGGCATCCGCAGGAACGGAGATCCACGACTGAACTCACTAACGGATTAAAGCAGGTGAGGAATCCGAGCTGGTTTCTCCGAGAGCTTTGCCTCAAACCTTTTCTGTGATTTCTTGACATCTGTCCATGTGGTTTCAGCTGGTGAAGATGCTTAAAGGAATACTGTCCCTGCTCCTGGTCCTGGTGGCTGTGACGGCAGCCATGGGGAAGCCAGAGAAGACCGCTCCAAAGAAAGAGAAGAGAGTTCCTCAGACTCTCTCCAGAGGTGAGAAGAACAAGCTCAACCAGTTTACTTGCAGCTGACTCAAATCATATTTGTAGAATTGACTTATTATACAAGTAATTACATATACTGTGGATTCATTTGTTGCATGATTTGTTTCTCACGGCATCTTCTCGGCTACTTTCAGGTTGGGGTGATCAGCTAATCTGGGCGCAGACGTATGAAGAGGCTTTGTTCTGGTCCCGATCCAAGTAGGCAACATCTCAGATTGTATAATGATCGATTATAGATAGACTTGATAAATAGTGGAGTTGATAGACATGTTGGATGATGTTTTGGCCTGTGCTTTTCAGAAACAAGCCTCTCATGGTCATCTTTCACCTGGAGGATTGCCCACACAGCCAGGGTAGGGCTTATATTGGGCTCTTTTGGGATTATTCATCTGTTTATAGTCTTCTGAGATTTGTAAGAAGTGTTTTTTCCCTCCAGCTCTGAAGAAGGCCTTTGCCGAGGACAAGGAAATTCAGAAGTTGGCTGATGAGGAGTTCATCATCCTAAACCTTGTGGTGAGTCTTAGTCTTGAAGACACATGTTCCGTGATTTGTACTGTTCATTTACCAAGCTTTTGCATCTCTCAGTATGAAACCACAGATAAGCATTTGTCTCCTGATGGCCAGTATGTTCCCCGAATCCTCTTTGTTGGTGAGCATGATCTCTATTTTGGTAGCTATTGGGAGATATGAGAAGATGAATTCACTGAGTCTGCGTCTGTTTCAGATCCCTCCATGACGGTTCGTGCCGACATCACCGGACGCTACTCCAACCGCATGTACGCGTACGAGCCAGCAGATATGAAGCTCTGTGAGTGTCCCAAACCCTTCTGACCATCTCAGGAATATTCCCATAACTCACGTGGTTTGTTCCAACAGTGTTGAGCAACATGCAAAGATCCATGAAGTTTCTGAAGACTGAATTGTGAGGAGCAGCGGTGACTTCCTCCAGGGTTACTTTCACTCCCTCATCTGTTTGTGACGGACTGAAGCGCACTGTACGGCCCTGTGCACGTCTGAACCGTGTTCTACGAGTAGAGTCGTCTACGGTTCAGCTTATGGCTTTGGTTTTCAATATTCCAGTGAAATTGTTTTTGAATAAATATTGTTGTTACAAAATTGATCTTGTTGTGTCATGTTGGCTCAGTGATGGATCCGTCTGTTGATTTTCTTTTCGTGCATTTCTGATAGCACGGTATTGTTTGATTCGATTCAGTGCCTGTAGGGTAAAGTACTTAAGTAAATGGACTTCAATACTTAAGGATTTTTTCTTTTTTACTTATTACATTGTGATCGTGCGTGATCACGTGAATTAGTGGTTGCACTTTTTTGCACATTTGAGTTGACTGAGACTGACTATTTGTTCTTTTTTTTTAAACGTCAAGGTGTTAAATTTCATTTCTCTATAAGGAAATAAAACCTCGTAGTTTTTCACATTGCTTGATGGTTTTTTTTTACTACTAAGTAGTAAAATACAGTACTTAAGATCTTTTAAAATGTTTTACTACTCAAATTTTACTCAAGTATTTTGGGAATTGGTGACTTGTAATGGATTATTTTTTTACAGTAAGCTGTCCGTACATTTACTCAAGTATGGTTTTTAGGCACTCTTTACACCTCTGGTCCGCGCTCGAGGAGAATGCTGGCTTTCTGGTTAAGTCTCCAGTTAGTTGTCTAAGTGGGAGGGGCTGGAACGTGTTTGCCTGGGTCACATGGTTGCCTAGCAACCAGCCGCCTTTGTTGAACACTGGAGCGTGTCAGTCGCTGGTTGGTTCGAGCTTGCAGGAAGTTCCTGTTAGATGCTGAACTGGGTTTTAAGACTTGAGAGATTGTGTTAAGCTCAACAAACAAATGAGAGCAAAAGTGAAGGGCAAGTCGTTCTTTATTTCTCATTTCAAATGCTTGAGCGCAGTTCACAGAACCATTCGCTTCTGATCAGTGAGGAAATCATGCATAAAACCAAACCAAAATAAAGCTCGTAAAACACACACACACACACACACACACACACACACTCACACACACCGCAAGTCTTGATCAAATCAGCTTGACGTGAAAATCCTGGTCATCTTACAGCAGCAGTTTTATATTTAACCCATTTTGGTGTCAGTGATTCTGGTTGTTTGAAAGATTGATATTAGTTTTCATTTCTAGTTTTGACAAATCAAGCACATCTTATATAAATATATAGCAGCAAAAACAAATAAGCTGGTCTCGGAATAAAGCGGAAGCGCACAGCAGTGACTACAGGAACGCGCTGGGATTCGCTCGTGGGTCCTTTTGGTTTCTGTACCTGTACGTCAGCCAGACACCTAGAATCTGAGACAAAGCACAACATCAAAACGTGGATGAGAGTGAATAATAAATCAAGCTTTTCCAACTCTGGGTCACATGGAGCTGGCTCTGGCAGCTCTGGACCTAAAGGCGGGGCATAGACCCGGTTTTGTGGCCAGCCAATCACAGAGCGGGACACATATTCATGCTGACCTCAGTGAAGCTGAAGAAGAGGCCGATTCCCCCGACGAAGCGAAGAACTTCTCCGGCGTGCTCCTGGATTTTGGCGGCACATGTGGTGCAAGTGTTGAAATGAATGCAGGGCTACAAAAACAGACTTTCAATAAAAAATTCTCTGACTTATTGTGCTATCATTTTCTGAATCTAGATGGACATTACAGCAGCACAGCTTCCGTTGATGTCCATGTGAGAGTAACCGCAGCAGTTCAGACTCTTCTCCACGTCTCTCTGAGTGCTCTGAGAATTATTCCAGCCCACCTCCAACAGGTGATTCTGCCAAAAAGAATTACATTTCAAAGTGTATAAAAATTAAAACTGGTTGTGATTTAAAAAGCTAAACATTTTTACCTGTTGCTCTTTGTTAATGGCGAGACACGCACTGGACACTGAAAACTGAACTACAAACACCAAGAACAGGACGATCATGTACTGGATTAGAATTAAGGATTCAGGAAGTAATAGAGCTAAACAAACTAACTAACTAACTAAAAGATGTATACTAATAAGTATTTTGTTCAAAACGGAGATGGCAAGAGTTAAATGTTTAAATTTGTTAACAATGTTTTCATTATTTAAAACTACTAATTAAACATTAAACATAATTCAAATAAGTTAATTAATTAAAATGTTACTGTTATATAATCAGTTCATAACATTTGATCAATGAAATGTTATTGTTAAGGCAACGTGTTCAATAACAGTGATAACAAAAAGTAAGTAAGTTGATACCAATGATTCAGGAATCATGTAAAGGATACAAAAAACAGCAGAACCTGGTGATGCTTCATTGCACCTATAAGTCCAGCGAGGGCAACAAAGAAGAGGAAGACCCCCACTCCAATGATGCCACCCACCACCTGAAAGCTGGACACCAGCCCAAAACACTTCCCCCAGGCAGCGATGCCAATCATCAGCAGACTCACCATCTGAAATCAAATAAACCACATGAGAAGTGCACACACACACACACACACACACACACACACACACACACACACACACACACACACACACACACACACACACACACACAGAAAAGTAAATTTGATCAGATGAATTTAGAAGTACCGTAAGCTACGACTGTGAGAGAAATAAAAATTGTATATTAAAATATTCCAGTGTCTGATGTATAAATATATAATATGTACTGTGTGTGTATATTTACAGCAAAGATATTGAACAAATCTGCACATAATAAAAATCAACTATGCCACATTTTCAGATGCTATTAATTTGGAGTTAATTTATTTAAACAATATCTATATTACGTTCCACCGTATCACGTGACGTCAGCTGTCAAAGATGATTCATAACAACACAAATGGCAAGTCACTGGTTCCTATAAATGAGCCGCAGCAGCTGTGATGTCACTTGAGCTTCCAATCATTAAAAACAGATTATACGCAGCATAAAAATGCATCATTATTAATAATAGCACTGAGACGTTTTCATTATTTTCAAAGCGACCCCTAAACTTCTGGCAGTGACGTCATAAGTCTGGTAGCGATATGATGTAGATGTTTCCTTTTCCTTCCTCCGATGTGCACGCGAGAGTTGCAGATAACACACATCTAATTAGGAAGGAATTCCGTAAAAGCAGGACAAAGACAGGATGTGATTGCCAGAAGGGAGAGTTACGAGGAAACCGGTGAGTGTGTTTGTGTGAAACCAGAACCGCTCGTCGGCCTCAATCCACACAAAGAATCACTCTAAATAATTTACATGAACCCTGCGACAACAAGAACTGTATCAGAGACAGATAAGGTCATCTTGTTAATAAGCGCCTATTAAAATGAAGCGCATTCATACGTCCCATATGGTTGGGCGCGTGCACGCGCGTGTTACTCACAACATAGAGGATGTTGAGCGCGCACAGGGAATTCTTGGAGCAGGTGAATCCAGCGCAGCCCATCTTGAAATTTCGTGAATGGTTATTCCGTTCGTGAAACGTTGCACTTGTATTTAATTATCCAGAAATATCGTTACATGGCCAGAATAACGGACGATAGTATTTTGTCTCGTTTAGACAGCGAGACACGAGTGTGGTTCAGTCCAATTCACAGCGAACGCCGATGCGTGTCAGGTTGCCAGATCCTCGCAAGTGTGGGAAAAGAAAAACTGAAATGTTTGTTTGAAACGATAAAATCATAGAATATATTAACAGAGACATTTCGATCGGAATATCTTATAGAAAATGTTGTAAATATTGTAAATAAACCAATCTTTTGGTTTAAACCAAGCTTTTTCCATGACAAAATTGTGTTCAAATGAATAATCGGTTTACAACCGGTTTGATTTAAAACATGGAACAATGAAGAAACTCCACGAGAATTAAATTAATTTAATGTTGTGCGTGGTGCGCGTGCGTGTTTGGTATCTAGGAAAATTGTACTGTACAATAATAAATACAGCGCACCTGCTTTTCCTGGGAAACGGGATTTCAACCAACATGGCCACCTGTGAAAGAGGCGGGACTGGAAATTTACTCCGAATTTAATTGGTTAGTTTCCATAAATTGTTTCGTGGTATCTCTTGGTAACAGTTGCTAGGAAAAAGGAATCAATTATTAAGTTTAAAACATAGAAGCCTGCATGCTAGTTTTTTATTTTTTTATTTTAAGTTGTTGTTTTAGATTTCTATGTGTTTGCCAAAATAAAACCAATGTTGATACTTGTCAGATATCCATGTCAGATTTTTGCTATCAATCAAAAACGTATAAGGTTTACCTTTTTTATGAACTAATGGAGCGTCCATTTGAGATGCTCTGCTCTTCCTGGGGTGCGAACACGAGTCAGTGTGAGGACAGAGGCAGAGAGGAGGAAAATCTCAAGGGTCCCTAAAGTGCGTACTATTTCTGTTAGGGATGAAAAGTTCAGCTGTGCTTGTTTTCACCACAGGCAAGAGAAAGAAAAATAGCACTTTTAAATGTTTTTATATTTTCATGAAAAGAGAATGTCTGTCTGTCTGTCTCCAACCAATATCCATCCATTTTCTAAACCACCTTTCTGTTTGGCGTGTGTGTGTGTGTGTGTGTGTGTGTGTGTGTGTGTGTGTGTGTGTGTGGTGTGTGTGGTGTGCGTGTGGTGTGTGGTGTGTGGTGTGTGTGTTGTGTGTGTGTGTGTGTGTGTAAACTCCATAAAATTACAGATATATAAAGTGAAAAAATATAGAATAAATAGTGTATTGGGATAAATAAATACTATATTCAAACCAAACCCAATTGAGTCATTCTATACTCATTGACCACTAGAAGGCAGCAAATGTCATTTTTTTGTTGAGGTCGCGTAATCTGTTTCAGACCTGCAAGTTTAACCTTACATGCAGAAAGGTTACAGAATATATTTCTATTGTTATTTCTATTGGAATTTTTGTATGAGATTTTAAGGTTTTAGATAAAAATTAATGCACAATATCTCAGCTCAGCTTTCATTGGGATTCTTTTATAAAACTCATAATCACATTTTTTATTGCTTCAATCAAAAAGTGTGCAAAAGTGATATGCTGGCCTTGTTTTTTTCCCCATTGAACTCTACTCGGAGACCATGAGTCATTGTGTTGTCCTTGAAAAGGAGATAAGTTCCTGATCTGGCACCTGTACTTATTCAGCGTGTCCCATTTTAGCCCCGGTAAAGAGCTGCAGCAAAAAGAAATCACACTAACTGCCCTGAATCTGTCAAAATCTTGTCCACGCTGCTGCCTCTTTCGGAAAATTATCACACAATCCTTGAAAATCGCCACTACTTTATTGCCTTCAATCCAAGGGAGAGAAGCTTGTTCAGCAGGTTGGAGTTATTTTGCTTGTCTCGCGGCATGAAAAATATGACATTCATGAGATGCACGGGCCTAAAAGCCACCGTTCTGTGGTCACAGCTGGCCGTTTTTCTTTTATTTAGTATACACTGTGGGATTTATAAAGCAACTGCGTACGGTCAAGCGCTTTCTTCCCCACCAGAAGTGTTATTTAAAAATCTTTAAATATTATTGGCTTATCGAATAATCCACTTGTGATTGGAGACCCAGTTTATAAAGACAGGCCAAATCTGGACGCATTCCCTGCACATTATTCATGCTCTTTTCTTGCATATGGAATACCTAGTTAGTTCTCAATAAATGAGACGAGCCCCTCTCCCGTCTTCAGTCTCTGCAGGATACTATCAACTTTTTATATGTGGTGATGGTACATTATCGCTCTCAGAAGTCCCCTGACAGCATATTCTTTCTCTCGTGTCACCGCCACACGGATTTGTACAGGCCTGTTAAATCGAGAGAGGTTTTCAGAAGCTCTCAGAAGGCAAGACCCCATCCATTTACAATGAGCAACACTGTCTGCTGCCTTAAAAGCCCACCCTCCACTTCTCTTTCCTTCTTTTAAGATTCACAAAGCTCTTCACTCGGGCCAGCAGGAGGAACTTCACATCAATATTACTGTCCATTATTGCTTAAAAATGAATCAGCAAGCCATATTATTGAACAAGACTGACTCCGCAGACATTAAGGAGAGCTTGTCTTCTCCAGTGACCTCTCTAACCTTTGTGTTCAGCGCATATGTGAAGATGACCAACCAACCAGTACGCAAGACTCATTTTTATTGATATGTGCTCATTATGACATTGATTTAAAACTAAAACACTTTTGAAAATAAAAACGTGTGTGTGTGTGTATGCACCTTTTTATTTATGTAACCATTGTCAAAATGAGCACATATCAATAAAAGCAAGTTTATNNTATATATACATATATATACACATACGGATATAATTTTGGATTTTTATTTTAAAATATAATGTTTAAATTATTCTTCTTTATTACAATATTATTTGTTATTACACAATACTATTTATAAAGTTACTATAAACTGTATTGCCAAATTATTAAACAATAAACCATTTTAGTAAAAACAAAATTACAAATCACGTTACAAAAACGTGATCATCATAAATTATATTGTTTTGGATATTGTATCAAACTCTAATTTAGCATACACTGCTCGTAATCAGTATGGAATATTCCATAGAATTTTCCCCTGCAACTGTTGTGCAAACAATTATCATCTTTAGCAAAAACCAAGTGACGACCCGAATCAGTGTTTGCTGTTGGCGCGAAGGCCGGACTTGATATTCCGCTTTGCTCTTTGCTGTCGTCCTGATCTAAAAGGTCATTTACACCCTCCGCCCTCCGAGCATCGCTTGGCGTGTGAATGCGTTGGTGAACACGGCCGGTCTGACATTGAGACGAGGCTCCGGGGTGAGAAGCGCACTCAAGGTCTCGCTGTCAAACGCTGACAGGCCATTAAGATCAGACACACTCGGGCCTGGTGGTTTCCTCATGGCTTCCTCTGTCCGTCTCCAGCCTGTTGCTGATTTACATTCTTGTCTTCTGGCTTTTAGATTATGCATGCACACACACAGCGAGTCCTTCCTTGTTCACATCTCGGTCTGTCCGCCTCACGCCAGCTGTAATTAGTAGCTTCCCCCCGGGGATCTGTGCTACTCGTGTCACTGACCTCGCAGATACTTAAGCGTTTACCTAAATGTCCGTTCCGATACGCAGATCGCCTGAAGTCACGCTGAAGCAGGAGTAATTATGAAGTCTGTTAATGCGCTGGCACGAGGCCGATCGAGACAAACACCTGAAGGACGCAAGGATGGATGCGGAGCTGCTGTGGAGGATGTTGGTGTTGAGGGAAATACGCTCAAGTTGACGACATTTGCTGTTTTTTTGCTTTTACTTCTCACGTGTGTTTTTAGTTTGTAGCTGGTGTATCACGTGTATCTGGAAAGAGAAGAAAGTGGATGGAAAACAGTTCTTCCATCTTCTTTCATAGCATCTCAATTCACTGCTGGTTCTATTAAAAGAAGATTTGAGTCTGTGGGGATTTACTCCACACTTTTATTTATAAGCGTGGTTTCTATGCGTCTTGCCTTGACTTTGCATGGTGTTACTTTTGAAAATGAAACATTTGGATCACAACTTGCTTACTGGTATTTTGAAAAAGTAGAGAGAAAGTGTGTTAGAAAGTGAAAGAAAGAAGGAGTGAGTGAGTAATAGATAAATAGAGTAAATGGAGAGTAAGAGTTCTATACAATTCATTAAATGCACCCCATTTAGACTTATATAGACATATATAAATAAATCAAAAGGACAAAACACTTTCTTATGTATTTCCTAAACACAATAACATTGTTTATAATAGTATTTATTCTACAGATCTAAAACGTGAATTTTATAAGCTCTCCCCGAAACAATCTCCGAAATTGTTCATTTTCTATTTTGTAATAGAGTAAAACAGTATTCAATAAATTGTAACAAAAAACTACTTGTAAATAAAATGAATAAAAACACAGTCTTAATTTTTTTTCTCAATTGTGATTATTTTTAAACTGATAAATAATTCCAAAGTGTAGCTTGTGAAAGAAATGCAAAAGTGTTCCCTAACATTATTTTTGCAAAACTTCCTACAATTATTTTCGTTTTTTTTCCTTAATACGCACGTGCTACGCTACAGTTAAGCTTTCAGTTTGTAACCGCTAGGGGGCAGCAAACATTAGATTATTCACAATTGCTCAATATTATCAGTTTGTTACCACACCAGTGCAAAGTAATGTCCAAAAATAAATGATTTAGTGTATCCTGATTCTCCAAATTATCTAAATTAAAAAGTGAACTTAAAAAGGATTGTTTGAAAAAGTGCGCACCCGAAACATACAACCACGTCAAAGCAGAGTATTTACTGTTATTTGCTTTATATTTAACATCAACAAATCGAACGCATACAAACGTTAATTTTTTATGAATATTTTTATTTTAAGCACTTTTAGTAATCAAGTAATTGTGGCGCTGGAGTTATTAAGGCGGCATAAAATGGGCGGGCTTCTATAATTGAATATTCATGACGTCACTTCCGCTCACCGAAGTCGCTCGCGCTCGTCCACAGCTTTTGTTCGACTGTGCAGAAAAATCGGAGCCATAGTAACTCTCCCCGACACGGTAAACGGAAGCCGCTCGTCTGTCTGCGTGCACAGCGTCGAATTCTCTTTTACACGGACGTGGAGGGAGGCAGAATTTTGCCACCGGACGGTCGGTGTTGATTTCTCTCATCAACTCACAAACTCAACATGGAGAACGAGAGCAAATATCTCCCGCAGTTGCTGGCGGAGCGAGACAGTCTGGACGCGTCGTTCACACACGCCATGAAACTTCTCTCAGCAGGTAAGGGTTGCGGGGTTTAAGAGTGTGACGAAATGAACTTTTTATGGAGTAGAATTGGCAATCTTGCTCGGGACGCTGGTGGACTGTTGCGAAGTCTAGACGAGGGCAGCGCGTGACGGAGCCGCGCGAGCCAGGCACGTGCTGCCCGAACCGACCCCGCGCTTAGAGTTAAACGCGTTTACATTCGTTTAGCTGGCACACCAGTTCTTCTCAGCTTCTCTGACCGAAGCGCAAACATCACGGACGATCCCACGGGCAACGGTCCCGTTTCCGCTCGAGAGGACGCGATCCGCGTGCACAATGGATTCTTTCGGGGATTACACTACATCGAGTAGATGAAGTTCCTAATCCAAGACATGTTTACACATTTATTCCCACTCTCTCCGGGTGTTTTCCTCATTTGTATTATGAAGATCTAGAGTCTATAATCCAGTCGCTTTTTCAAAAGCCGTTGTTTTGTTCTCGCGCATTCTGATTTATGGGGTCACCGTCGCACGCGCCGTGCTCGCGCGTATTTCACATGTTTGTCTAGACTGAGATCTCTTGAAAGCCACCCGAGACTGATCAGCTGCACACGAGGACGGATAGATCCTTTTAAATGTTGTGATTTGTCTTGCTAATAGGAACCACGTTTCCCGCCATGTGTAGCTGGAGTTTGGGATGTGTTGCGTCTGGAGTCAGGATGATATTTTGTTGCAGGAAATGTCTTTTCGCCACACGTCTGCTGCCATCAATCTAATAGGAGTTGAACTGTATTCCGTCACTGTTGTGTGTTCCCCATCCCTTTCTTTGGGATTGTGAATGAATCCACTGTATTTTTGGATCAGGTGTATTACACAGGCATTTTCTTCTTTGGGCAGTGAGGTGTGCAATACAGGCCTTTGGAGTCACATTTTCATCAAGCTAAAGCTCTGAGAAAGCACACTATGCCAGAAACTAATGATCTAGAAAGGCTTTTATATCAACCCCGAGGACATCAATGCGGCGTTGGTTCAGCCTGCTCATCTGTTCTCTCTGCCTTTCAGAAATCGAGAGGGTCCAGAAAGGTGAAACGGAGAAGGATACAGAACACTACCTGGATCTCTTCACGACCCAGAACATCAAGTTGAAAGAAAGGGTTCTGATTCCCGTAAAGCAGTATCCCAAGGTGAGTACACCAAAACTGGAGTTTTATGAGGAATTTGGGCTGTTTTCTGCCACAGCGATGGTCTCTTGGGGATTCCTAGTGTGTTTCAGCCTGAAAACAAAAGAAAATTGCGAAACTGTTAATGCTTCAGAGAACTGGAGGAAATAATTATGTGGAGATGTTTTTTTTCCCTTGTTTGATGTACATTTCTCACATGTTTCAAAGACCAGCACTTTTCTTTTTATTAAATTGTATAAAACAGTTTCTGTTTTTGAGTGAATTGCATTTTGTTAGCGGCCTTTACAGCAGCTTTGGTTTATTTTATTCTTTCTCTGAGCATCGAAAGTTCAGCTTTGCATGGCGTAAAATATTGAGTTAATATGACCAGAATACGTAGCAGTATTCTTTTGCTGTTTTTCTCATGGGTTTAGTAGCCAGACATTTTCTGTTTTTCGCAGCACATGTTTGTACAAAACCAGATGCTTTCTTCATTCACCCGTGTGTCCTCAGTGTACCTGATGTTGCTCTGGCTTAAGTGTCTCCAGCCTTTGATCTACCTGCATTCCTCTTAATCTTGTCCCATTCAAGATCAAAACTACTGGGTTTCTGACCTTGAAAACAAGCTACGTCACTGCAAACTCTGAATGTGAGTCTTCTCTGTGCAGTTTAACTTTGTGGGGAAGATCCTCGGACCACAGGGGAACACCGTCAAGAGACTGCAGGAGGAGACGGGGGCTAAGATTTCTGTCCTCGGGAAAGGATCTATGAGAGACAAAACTAAAGTGAGTTTCGACGGCGACGACACGTGTCCAACTCCTGCCGAATGTGGCGCATTAATGAATTTCCTGTTTTTCAGGAGGAAGGCTTGAGGCAAAGTGGAGAACCAAAGTATGCTCATCTGTCCATGGAGCTGCATGTCTTTATTGAGGTTTTCGCTCCTGTTCCTGAGGCATATGTGCGGATGACACATGCCATGGAAGAAATCAAAAAGTTCTTGTTTCCAGTATGTGTAATGTCTTCTTATTTAAAAAAAAAAGAACTTGTTCTGTTGGGATTTGGACTGAATTTGAATCCCGTTGATATGTAGATTCATCCAGTCTTTAGAGATATGGGTTCATTATTTCTTTTTAGTAGCATAACTTTGCTGTCGCTGTCTATTATTCGTCTACATTTAATGGCTTCAGCGAGCCGTGCCAGACATTTTCCAGAATCTGCTTTTATGGTTTTGTGTGAGACCAGGCATAGCTCCATTAGATGAGTCACCTTATTCCTAGTTCAGTCCTATTACACGGCTCATCTCATATTTGTTGTGTGCTTGCCTCGCAGGACATGATGGATGACATTTGCCAGGAGCAGTTCATGGAGATGAAGTATCTAAACGGGGGTCAGGATCCTGGGGCCCGGGGCCGAGGAGGTCTGCCTATGAGAGGTCGTGGTGGCATTCCTCCTCCAGGCGTACCCAGGTAATCCGAGTGGTACAATTTCTCAGCATTACTGTCTAGCTTAATGTTCTCAAGAGGCTTAAAAATGAACTTTTTTGTGTTCAGGGGTCGCGGGTTGCCGCGTGGTGGGGTCCGTGGCGGCCCTCCTCGCGGCGGATCAGTCCGCGGTGCACCTACGGGTAGAGGTGGACCACCAGCCCAGCCGCCCAGAGGAGCAGCGTCCACACGTGCCCGTCCTCCAGCCACTGCCCAGCCACGGATGCCCCCTCCGGCCGCAACTCACCCCACCACACAAGAGACTTACGAAGAATATGTATGTTTGCCCTCTTTCGCTTGGGTTTATTTCATCCACATTTCCTTTTGTTGTCATCAAGTGCCCAACTTTTTCATCTGTTGCCACATATTGATTGCTTCTGTCTTTTCAGCCGCCATATGACGAGAACTACACAGAGCCAAGCTATGAATCCTATGAAGCTTACTACAGCCAGCCACAGACGTGAGTTTATGCTTTTATTAAAAAGGTTTCTTCAAAAGATTGGCTTTGTGGGTGATGCTGTTCCGATGTAACTCTAATGTTTACAAAATCAATGGATTAAAAAAAAAAAGATTATGATATCCTAATCAGTTGTACTACTTAATTTTTGTACTACACACATTGCAGAAGAGTGACTTGACATAAATCCACCAGAAGCCATCTTAAAGCTCAACGCACAGAAAATGTTTAGCTGCTGTCTTTTGTGGTGTTTTCTAGAGAACCAGAATATTATGATTATGGACACGGAGAAACACAGGAGGGATACGAAACCTACGGTAAGATTATATTCTAGGAGCTTCATTATTTAGTCAAACTTCAGTTTTTGGCGTGAAAGCCGTATTTTTCTGAAAAAAAAAAAAAAAACAACTTTTGTAATGTAGGTCTAGTGTGCTATTAAAAGAAGGCCGCTATAACTGTTCATACACTTTTATTTTATTGATTTTATTTTAATAACAACAGAGGGCAAAACATTATTGTAATTGTGTTTAATTGTTCAATTAATTTAGATTTAGGCCAAATCTCCTAGCCAGATTTTAAAATGTCTAGCTGAAGCTTAAACCAATGGATACACTGTTTTTAAGTCTCTTTGATCTAGATGTTCTATATTTGGAACAAAACGAAAAGATTTGTCAGTGCGATGATCAAGTTAGCAGGCCTCACCTCGGTTGGTCAGAATCGGTCCATCATAAATCTCCAGCCCTGTTGTGGGATCTATTATTTCCACATCACTTTCTGTGTCATCTCACTTTGTGCCTGTTTGCTCCCGCAGCGCAAGACGACTGGAACGGGACGCAGCGCGCGGCCGGCGGCGGGAAAGCGCCTCCTCCGAGACCAGCCAAGCCCGGCTACAGGGAGCATCCCTACAGATTCTAAGTCTGACTAGCAGAGCGTCATCAACTCGTCGCCATGACAACTGTCTCCCATGGCAGCTCACGCTTTACGCTACCCGACAAAAGTAATTGTTTTGGTTCATTTTTTTTTTAAACTTGGTTTTTAAAGAGACATTGATCTCAAGAACCCCCGATGTTTTTGAAAAATATAGATTTTAATAATGCCTGTTTTTGTTGGTTTGTTTTTGCAAATATCATCTGCTCACATTTTTTTTTTTTTGCATTATTGATTAATAGAGGTTTGTTGTAGATACTGGAAAACAGATTTAGTCAAAAGGTGAAGCCTAATAACATGTACAGCAGTTTTTGTGTCCCAGGATGCCACTTTAGTTTGTTCTTACACTAAACTTTTTGCTAAGGTGCAGTTGCAGATTCCCATGTAGGCTACATTTCAAAATTCTGTTTAAAACTAGCCCATCAAAACGAGCCTAAACGTAATGTCTGTAATGCTTGTACTAAGCAGTATAAATTACTGAAAGGCTAAATGCATTTAATGTTATTTCCAACAGTCACTGGTTATTCCCCATTTGATTTAAATAGTCTTAAAAGCTGTAAATGTAGCGTTCGGCCTCAATATTTTTTTCCTTGTGTCTTACGAGTTTTGAAATATAGCCCAATTAGACACTGTTGAGATGTACTGTCCTCAAATCCTTAATTCGCTTAAAATTAAATGTTACTCTTCAAAACTGCTCAGCAGATTAACCCATGTTTGGCAATTTATGATGAAGACGACATTCAAACTAGTTCCGATTGTAATGCATAGACTCCATGCTTCATAAACTGCATGTTCAAACTGCTTTAAAAGGATTTGGACAACAATCTCCACAAGGGTCATCTCTTTCCTATGTAAAGGGATCCTGCAGCTAAAACCAACGCTATTGTACATAATTTAAAAAGGACAAAAACAACCTCGCATCCAAACTGTACTTAACTGCCATTTAGTATTTGTATCGTCTCCATAAAATGCAGAATGATGTGTAAAGCTTGCCTAAATAGGTAACTAAATTTGTTCAAACGATGTTTTGCAGCAGTTGTCAATAAAGCCTAGATTGTTTTTTATGAAACTTTAACCTGGTTTATTTTTCTTTGTCTTGCTAAAACCTGAGATGGCCTTTTAAATAAACCATAACCTTCGATTACAACCTTTCTCCCTCTTCAAAGCAGATTTTAAATGTAAATCAGTGCATGTAGTCTGAAGACATAAAGTACACTAACGGAGTCTGTTTAAAGTGTTTGGTTTGACGAAGCAAAGCACACCTTTAATGTCTCTCTCTCTTTTTATACTTAAAAAGGACCCTAGAGGTAAGACCCCGTGCTCTTTAAAATAACCTGGATAGCTTCCTAATGTCTATAGAGAGAACTAAAGCATTCGATGTTTGGGTATGTATTAAACCTTTCTTGAATGACATCTATTTTTTTTTGCTCTTAAAGTGAGAAATGTATTGTAGCCTGAAATAATTTGAATTTAAAAGTTACGTCTACAGGGGCCATATTTGTCAAGTCTGATGCGCTGGTTGCGTTTAGTACAGAGGACAGCGTTAAACTGTTAAGTGCCGCATGGTTAAGGTAAACCTAACCCTAAATTTCTCAGTAACTTTTATGTACTTTTAAACTGTTTTGTTACTGGTGCTGCGCTTTAAAAGATGTAATCGGTTAAAACTAAAAGTAAAAGTGGAAAAACAAACATGCAAAGTTTTCGTAATAATATTTGTGTGCTAACATTCTAGAGCAGAATTGTAATGCAACTCATGCTAAACGTGCTGTGTATAAAATGTAGATCAATGTTTACAATGCTGCTTTTTTTCTTTTTGCGATTTTAATGTATTGGAAATAATTAAAAAGGAAGAGAAACCTCAAATATGCTAAATAATAAGAAAGTTACTTGGGAGAGCTTGAGTTGCATGGACTCAAACTTGACAGATTTGCATGATATTCCTCAGTTCTGTGTAGTTCATCGATGAAGACCGACTGGTTGGTCACGGTGTTCTGTCTTTTCCCAGGTTGTGATGGAAGACACTTCCGGGATACGGAATGACTTTTAACATCAGTGCTAGACTCATCTCAGGTCAGTATTTCAAATTCAAAAACTCTTCTAGTGAAATTTAGATGATCCCTTTCTGTTCTTTTATGGGCCAGTAAAGCTGGCTTTTTTCCTGCTAATTATTTTTCTTGATTTGTGACTTCTGTGCAAAATCAACAAAAAGCCACATTTATGGCGACACTTGCCATTTAATTGCAAAAAATGACGGATAAATACGTCTTTCATCAGGACCACAGTATTCCGTGAATTATTAATGCATGTTTAACTTCTGTATAATTTGCATTTTAACAACTGGTTCACTGCGATTAAGTATGAACATTATTTAGAACTGCCTAATGGATATTAAATATTGAATACTTGATATTTAAGGAAGCATTTCTTCAGCAGAAATACAGGCACATTTTAAGACCTAAATCTCTTTATACTTTATGATCCTTATACGTTGAAGGAATTCTGTTGTTGTGGGGATATGTGGGAAATTTTTTTTTTTCAACTGACAGTAATCGGTACAATTCTAAAACGAAGGATTTTAGTGATTTGAGTCTTCTAACTTGTATATGTGATATCCAACCGATTCAAGTGTCACAAATTTCTGAAAATTTCCACCAAAAATGTTTCCCGGGATTTTTTTCAAGTCCTTCACGTACTAGGCAGAGTATTGGTTAAATCTAAGTTTAAATGAGTGTCTTGGCATTGAATCACATTGCTAATCAACGTGCCATTCTCTTACAGGGATAGGCCCGTGTTTGTTGGCACGGTAACGGATCCTGCCTCTGAACGCCAGCGATCTATGTGGAACCGCAAATACGGCGACAAGCGAATCCTGAAGTTGTGCGGCTTCTGAGCGGGATTGAATGCTGGAAGTTTGAGTTACCCTACTTATCCCAGACCAAACACTGTTGTATATAGCATAACTGCAGAAAGGAAGGTCAGTACTTTGTGTTAGGACGTCGCTGGGACTCCATCAGCTGATTTCTGTGCACACGTCACGTGACATTCCGAAGCCGCTTCCCAAGTCTGTCCAGTCTCCAGACGTTTGTCTCCGCCAGTATTCCAGAGCTTTATTCCGCCCGACACGCAGTTCCTCTCACATTCTTCACGTGGAGATATCTACATGCTAATTTTGATTTGACCGTTCCCCGATCTCACGGCGTAGGCTTTGTCTTTTAATTGCCATGGTGATTCTTTTCACGCCACTGACTAGATATGAATGAATGGGGTTTATGCTGGCAAAGCCGCGCCGCGTCATGTTTTATTCACCGCTGAATACTGTGTCTGATCCAGCGAACACAAAAAGCCCCTGGGTTTTACAACTCAGCGTGGCTGTTGATCGAAATCACAATGGAGTTTTCCTACTTCTTGGATGGATGTCATTCCGTCTCCTAATTGAGAGATTTACATAAGTGCCACTTGCCTCTAATTCCAACGGTGCCGGTTTTTTGGCATATTGCATGAGCGTCTGCCGGTCCCCGCATCAAGTAGAATTTATAATGTAAATCTGACCAATTACGTCTAAGGACAACTTGTCTGTCCGCCAGTAAGACTGCGCAGGATTTTAACCCTTGCATGACGTTTTAATAACATCACCCAGCGCTCGAGTGCTCTCAGGGTCTGGAAATGGACTCGGAGGTGGATTAGGATTAGGATTGCGAACAGACCACATAATTAGAAACCACGTTACCAGATGATGGAGATTTTAAAACCGTTTCCTGGAAAGTTAATGGGGCGAATGCAAAGAACACATTCGTGGCATCTGCTCAGGAAATGCATGTTCTGCCAAGCATGTGCTACCAGCTTTTTGCTTTTCTTTGTTTATTTTCTGTAACACGCGCTGCATGCAGAATGGTTTTGTGAATGCACGGTATCTCCACACCACACGTTTCTTGCATGGCTATTTTGCACGTTTCTCACCTAGCTAGTGTGAACTAGCTCTAGCCGTCCTGTTGGCCTTTCTGGCTCACGTCCTGGAGGTTTGTGGCCACCGTCCACATCAGTTGGACTGTGAGTGTTTTTTTTTGTTGTTGTTGTTTTTTTCTGACTGCATGTTGACCAGTATGTGAAACACAATGTGGTTGAATCACCAGATTGAAACTACCCATCAAAAGTTCCCCTTAAATTGTTTAATCTATCCATTAATTTTCTGGACAGCTTTTTTTTTTTGGTCACGGGGAGTTGTAGCCAATCACACAGTCCAAAGAAAGGGGGCGTGTCATTCAGTCAAGTATAAAGCCAGACCGAATGTACATTTGTTCAGTGAGTGTTTCTCAGCGGTTAACTGGGTGTCACTACTAGTTAACTAAAGCTGAGAAAGCCAAGTGAGGAGATTGGACAGATGCTATAAATCTTTAATACAGATTATATTTTATTCGGGAGATGGAACGTCTTGCAAATGTGCGTTTTTTGCCCCCCAAATTAACTTGTTTTTGATTATTTTTGACTTCACAATAAAGGTTGTGTAAGAGCACCGTCCTCTTGACTCTTGTTTTGTGAATGCAATTTCTAGTAAATCGTCCTCATTCAATCTCATGCATTTCATCACAGCATCTATTTGATTGTAAAATCCACATCCAGAAATTGGCAAGGATCACGCAAG
Source organism: Paedocypris micromegethes (assembly GCA_028031935.1). Lineage (NCBI taxonomy): Eukaryota > Metazoa > Chordata > Actinopteri > Cypriniformes > Paedocypris > Paedocypris micromegethes. The sequence goes on from CM051498.1 coordinate 4,975,349, forward strand.
CCGTGTTTATTTGTGCGTAGAGACTGGCGTGAAACGTAGTTCTTCCGAGAAACCAGTTGCTCCAGTGAGATTGCTTTAAAATCCAGTAAGGGTAAATAAGACATTGGCATCATCTGTTCCTCCTGAATTATTGATGCCTTCCATTTAGACTTGAATACTTTAATGCAGAGCGAGGACGGGCTTTTATGGCTGCGCTGTTGGCACTCTGAGAGCAGTATTTGGATCAAACTATGATGTAAGTGAGCTTTCTGAGCGATTGTTGTTTTATAGAAATGCATGTTTAAATGGGAGAGTTCCTGGGCGAAAGAGAAGAACCCGTCAGATGTTACACAACTCTGCGATGTGGGTGTCCGGTTGTGTTGAACCACTAAATTCTGAAAGAAGCCATTGGAGAGATGCAATCTCTATAAATACACCATAAATGTTTTTGTATAAGTGAGTGGCCGCATCTTCAAGTCTCCAGCATGCAATTTGGCAACGTCGAAGAAGTGAAAAGAAAGCCGTTGCTGTGTTGACCTGCAACCCCCGCCCCCATTCGCACGCCATCCCGCCTTCCTTCCTGCCAACATGTCCGCCTCAAGTGAGAGCCGGAGCCTTGGGGCCATATCCATGCAGAAATAAGTTGGAGAAGATGCCGAAGTTCTTCTTTTTTACATCGTTGGCGCTTTCGAGCGAATCCGCCTCCTCGCCGCAACCTCATCACCTTTTAAAGATTGTTCCTTGTAGGGAATGTGGTTGAAAACCATTGGTTCGTCACAGGTCAGCGCCGCGGTTGGCTTTGACACGTCAATGTGCGCCGTTTCTCTTCATTCCAGTTCACATGGAAACCCTGGGCCTCATTAGCTCACGCACTTGACTCCGGACCCCTGTCTGTGCTTCTGCTGGAGTGAATCCCTCTGAAGCAATTTAGGCCTCGATATAAATCAATTTATATTTTAAATAGCTGCCTTGAAAGGCGCTGTGGGGGAAGGGAGCGCACACATTACCCAGCCGTCGGCTTCCACGCGTCCCCCTGTGCTGCTGTCACAATGATGACCACCTCGGGCCGACTCTGCCTTCCTCTCCTGGTTTTCTTTCGGCTCTCCACGGGTCTTAGTAATTCACCTACGCCGCCAACAGTTTTTGGTCTCATGTTTGACCTCCGCTGGTTGTTATGCTATGCCTTTGGCTCAGCTCTAATTTTAGCCGTATCTGAGAAACTTGGACCACCATCCTAATTACCCATCCGGTTACCTCGGAATCATCCTCCCGGCGGCGGCAAGAGTTTGTGACTCACTGCTGTTGGTAGAGATTAAGGGTCAGAATCCAATGCCATTCTCATTTGTGAGCGGACAGAAAGTCGCGGAAGTAAGTGACGAGCGCTTGCCTATGAGACCGCTAACTGCGGATTGATGGATTTTTTTTGTTGTAGGTTGCTAAACCGTGATGGTCTGTTATCAAAATAATTGGCTTCACACGGGCATCGCTGTCACCCGTTGTCATTTCCAGTGAGACTTGGCAATTTGAGGCGCCGCTGACATTGGCGCTCGACTGGGTCCGAACTGTACTGGCATAATATTATGAATGGTATTTAAAACCGGCAAAATGACATTTTAATGAGCTTTGCACCCTTCTGATGAAGAGTGGACTAATTTCCATCCATCTTGCACTTTTATCTAAAGCAGCTTGGGGTTTTTTTTAACACCAGGATTGTGCTTTTTTGCTTTGGTCTGGTCTCATTAAGCACATAGTCGACTCTAGTTAATCGGGACTGGAACTTTTTGGTTCTAACCCGCTGGCCTCTTTATGTGGACATGCCCAGTGCTCACACAATTTTGTAATATGAAAATGAGACTTTTAATGTTGGAAACGCATACATTCTGTCTGGAAAGACCTTGGTACCGACCCAGAGTCCTTAAGAAGTTATGCCCTTCTAATCTGTCTTCCATAGACATTACGGTTTTTCCACCTATTTGTTCATAAGGTGTGACTATGCCCAAAATAGAATGAAACAACAGGTTTCAATGACTTTTTTTACTCTTTTGAAGAAATTTGCTTCAAGAAATACCAAGAATGTACCCTAACATTTGGTCTAGCCCACACCATCCTCCCACTTCTCACCAAACAAATTCTGCAAATGCTTAAAAAGTCCCAAATTTTGCTGCATCATCCAGCAAAGCCGTTAATGGCATGGGTGTCCTGCTTTCGCACGGCTGGATTTCATTGGCGCGTTTAATCAATGCTTGGTGTGGGACGAGCCCCCTCCCAACCTTCTCCACCGCCTCTGCCAAGTCTGGGAGAGAGAGAGGGTTGTACTGTTGGAAATGTTCCTGCTTTAACTAATAGAATGTGTCGACTGTTGCTGTCTGCTTCTCTCCCGCCCTCTCTAGCTGTCAAACTGAATTGAGTCGCATCTGCTCTCTTCATTCCTTTGAAGACAAGGAGATAGGTTTGGCAAATCAACCAGCTGCCTGTAGGGGAAGCCAGCACCTGTCACAAGGGATGTCATTAGGCAGCGACTAGACGATCTGGTCTGCATCCCTCATCCGTCTACCTGACCCATCACATCCCGACATTCCCTGCATTGTTTTGGCTGCTGCTTCCGTCTCCAGTTGTTCCGTCTTCGTTTAGCGCTCCCTTTGTCTTGCATTCCGGTCATTTCTGAGCCTCACCACGGCTAGATCACGCTCCTGTGGGTGTCCTCGATTTATCGATCCCCATCCCGAGTCTTTTCTGTCCTTGTTAGTGAGGAAGAGACTGTCGGAGTCTTGATGCTGTTCCACCGCAGGCTTCTTTTTTCCTGCTGTCGGCTGGTTGAGGATCCGGTGCAGGTTGTGATTGATGATCGCAGAGCTGCATCGAGTAGGTAACTCTCGCCTGAGGGTTCTGCTGAAGGTTTGCTGTTGAGTGATTGTTTAGGAGCGGGGTAGAAATGCCATGGTTTTGCCGTTTCTCTGGTTTGGTAAGTGTGTGCCATTTGCTTGACAGATGAAGTTGGGTTTTGTCGAAGCACTTTTGATGATAAATTGGCCGGCGGGCTTATGAGCAGAAGGCCGGTCTTTTGCCTCTGTCGGGAGTCTGACACATGTTCCACGGGTCATGTGTCCGAATCAGACTTGACCAGAGGGAGGTCTGTCACAATTGTGCGCTGACCTGAATGGAGGTTGTTTTACGTAAAGAGCAGTAATACTTTCAAAGTGCATTATGTAGTTTTAAGTTGACACACACACACACACACACACACACACACTTGCATTTAATAAACAAATGTCATGGAATACAAAGGAATTGTGTATTTATATTGGGTGGTTATTTGTTAGGTTTTTTTTTTCCCAAGACTGGTGGGGATTAAAAGAAAAGTACAACAATTATTTGGTTGTATTTAGTATTCTGTATTGAACTGTACAATTCCGGTGGTCTAGAAACACATTTTCCAGAATAAGATGGTCTTCACACTACATTACCCACAATTCACCAAGGAGAGATGGTGGGACGCAGCAGCTACAGTAACAGCGTTTGAAGCTGAAGAGTGAAGGAAATGTTTGGTAATACACACATTTGCACAGTCCAGTCTTGCAAAACTCCTTTTCCTGGTTTGTTTACTATTGCGCTATTATGGCAAAAATAATGTTAAATAATTCTAAGGAATATTAATTATATGGGTAAATTCAAGTGAAAGGAATAAAGGAAATTACTATAAATTATGTTTTGACCGGTCGACAACAATTCAAAAGACTTTTTTCTATTACTGTTTTTATTTCTGAGGGAATATATATATATTTTTTTTTGCAGTTGTAAAATTCTATTATAAAGTAATACAAACAGTTGTAATTTGCCTTTTTTTCTGTAGAATTTAGGAAAGGTGTATGTTTGAATCGTGAAAAGCTTGGACTACAGCCTGAATATGAGCTGCTTACTTTTCACACTACAATACCCAGAGTGCACCACACCAAGGCAAGATGGCGGGATGCTGCAAACCTGCTTCTCAGGCTTTTATGTTTGTTTACTGTTTTTGTGTGCTATTGTAGCAATGAAATACCGTTGAGCAGGTGGTATATTATTTATTATTTTGTAGATTTGTCAAACACATTTGTTTTTTCATGTACAGTAGACCCTTCCACAACCAGATTTTTGACGTTCTTCTTTATTTCACCTAATTTAATTGTACAGTTTATCACAGGAATACGTTCTGCTGACAGTTGAGTTCTTGCATTTAAATCTCCGTCAGCAAAATTAGCAAGCCTGCCAAAAAGACTTGACAGTTTACAAATGTCTCCTTCCAGACTGTTGTGCTGTTCAAAAACAGCAGAGAATGATTCATATTTAAATAAGGAAAAAAATGTCGGATGGTTTTCATACTGAGTTGTACATTGTACTGAGTATCACAATATAAGCAACTTTTACACACTTGACTATATTTTTGTGATTGACTATCTGTACTCTTTACTCCACTACATTTGAACGGACACTTACTGTTACTCGTTAGGTTGTGATTGTGCGCGAAAAAAAATTTTTTTCTATCGCTGTTAATTTCTTGAGTGAACAAAGTGATATCGCCATCTGCACGATGCTGAAGGTACTGGATTCTATTTATCAACTAAATCACGTGAACTTGTATTTTTGAGTTTCACTGAGACTGACTTTGATCTTTTTGATCGATTTTGTAGATCTAGTAAAGAGTTTCTTTTACTCTAGTGTTCTTGAAATTGGTGACTTGTAATAGAGTAATTATTACACTAAGGTATCTGCACTTTTACTCCAGTATGACTTTCAGGTATTTACACCTCTGCTTTGGAACACGTGTGTGTGTGTGTGTGTGTGTTTTCACCTCCACTCACTTCACTTCTTCCCCTTTACACCACCATCTCAGTTCTCTTCTCTCCATAAATAGCGGAGCAGCGTTGTGTTGTTCCGAGTCTTCCAGCGCCGCTCTGCCTGGCCCCCGGGCTTCCGCTGCTCTGTGGACCATGATGACTTTAACACTCCCACCGAGCAGAACACACACTTTACATCACCACTAGCAAGCTGTCACTTTACTCGCACTCTAGGCAAAGCAAGTCATGGAAATAAACGCATCCCATGTTCAGAAGGCGTCTCTCTGTTATTGGCGGGCCGGCTGACAGGTTGAAAAGAGCGCGCTCCGCACTGAGGGCGAAGGTCTTTGCGTACTCGCTTGCTAATGAGACGCTTTTCTCTTTCTGTGTCGTTCCCTTTTAAAACTCCGCCAGGCTTGGAGTTTCTCTTTGCTGTGGGAAACGCTCCTCCGTTACTGTAGTCAGCCGTCGTCTCGCTCTCAGACTTGATTGCGACAAGAACGTCGATGACTCTGAATGTCTTTCGAAATGTTTGATCAAGAGAGAAAAACGCTAGGATTCAGGAATTGTTTTTGGGTTTCCAGTAAGGATTAGGGAATCATAAAATTGTGATCCCCCCCCACACATTTTTAGTAGTTTGAATTCTGTTCTCAAAATATACAATGAAGATATAAATTCAAAATCAAATTCAAATTTCTTCAAAATCAAAATTGAATTTCTTCCCCTGTCTTTCTGTAACTTTCCCGCTCTTCAGTCTTCCTCTTTTTCCTCTCCTTCCCTCTTCTACCTCTTCATCTTTCTCATTTTATACTGTATGTCCTTATCATTCTCACCACTTTTCTTGTTTCTCTTTCACCCTCTTTTTAATTTCACACTTCCCATCTTTTTATACCCACTCCCACTTTTTCCCTGTCGTTTTTTCCTCTTTTCATTCTCACTCTCCCTTTTCCTTTCTCACCCCCTTTACTTCTCCTCCATTCACACTTTCTTATCTTTCTCTTTCCCATTATCTTCACCCCCTCTCACTGTGCCCCACCATGTGTCTCTCCTTTCCCTCTCTTCATTATCCCCCTTCTTTGTCTCTTTCATCTCCTTTTTACTTTCATCCCTTCTTCACTGTCTCACTTTCTTCTATGCAATTTTTTTGCCTCCATGCTCTCTCTCTCTCTCTCCCTCCCCCTCCCTCCCTCTACCCCACGTGTCACTGCTCTTTCCCTCTTCCTCTCTTCTGCCTCATCGTCTGTCTTTCTCTCTTTCTCACTCACCGTCTCTCCACCTTTTAGCAGCTGTTTGCTCAATCGATCAGTGTGGAGCGACTGACGGTCAGCTGTGCCAAAGCAAACATCACATCTGTGATGCCCTTTCCTGACCTCGGGACCCCGTGACCCTTCTTTACCTTTGAACTCCAGTTTTTTTTTTTTTTTTTTTTTTTTTGAAAGCCGTTTCAATCGAAAGGTTTGAGATATTTTACAGACATAAATCTCTAAAATCACAATGTAGTTAAATAACATGCTGGGTAATAAAATTGTGTGTGTGTGTGTGTGTGTGTGTGTGTGTGTGTGTGTGTGTGTGAAAAGCACATTTCAGTACATTTTTATTAACAATTTCCAGAATTATGAATGATATGGATTTCCTTTTTTCGAGGGGAGCTTATGATGTGAATTTTCCGAATCGTATGGATCGTGGATTTTGACCTGAACAGAGCCAGAGACTGTGTGTTATTTGAGTGTGAATCTCTGTGGATGCTTCTTTTGTAATGAAGTATTGATGCAATAGTGCGGCGAATAAGGCAGGTGATAATTGGATTCTGTTCTGGTCCCTGCCGCACACCCCGGCAACACGTGGATTTAATGAATCTCTCTCCCTCTTCCATTCTTCTGCAGTCTTCCTTTCTTACCTTCATTATCTGCTTCTGGTTTGCTTCTCTTTCTCGCGCTCGGGCGGAGCTCCTCGGTTCTCCCCGCGTTCCTGGTGAGCAGGATGTGGTGACGTCTTGTGAGTGTTTAGGAAGTGTGAGTCACAATGAAGCCTAATTTCACTGGCTTGTTCACACTTGTTCAGAGAATCTAGAAAAATGCACCAGCTTCTCTAGGTTTCAGTTCTGATAATGAGCTATTGAGGCTATTGATTTAAATTGAGGTAGTATTTTTTTTTTTTGAGTGAATTGTTTGGAAACATTAAAAGTACGTATATACAGTATGTTTAAACCATTTGTTAAAGTATCAACCATATGTTTCATTATTACATTGTAACACTTGCTGTTGACTGTTGAGTCAAATGTCTTTTTCTGTCTATCCATCCATCCCTTCGACTCACCTATCTGTCTATCTGTGTGTCTATCTGTCTGTCTGTCACTCTCCAGTTTGGTCTTCTTTTTGGTCTTCCCCATTTTAATCTCAAATATATTTATCTTTCTTTCAATCCCCCCACTCCCACTTCTCTACTGCCTTTTATCTCTATGAGTGAGAAAATGGACAAGCGTGTTTAAAAAGTGTGTATTGCCAATAATCGTGTGGCCAGTAATTAAATATAAAAAGACTTCTCTGAAGATTTGTCCCTAAGCGCCATTTCACCCACATCTCCCACAACTCTATTTTGCTATTATGCAATACATTTTTTCTTCTTTAATAACATGAAACAAAAATTTGGAGTAGTATAATAGCATTTTAATTAATTTGAATTGCGAACATTGACACATATATTTTCTGATCTCGGACAGCAAATGACTTAAACTCTTTGGTCACTGAGTATTTTAAGAGTTTTCTACTAATGTTAGGAACATTTTTCATAGTTTGACACCCACAGAATTCCACAAAACATTTCCGAAATTATAAAGAAATCCTCTTCTTTTCTCATTTCCGATCCAGTGTGTCTACACAGATTATCCGAGGCAGTGGAGATGAAGTGCTCATCTGGAGTAGTCTGCCACAGAAGATGCTTTTTCCCCCTTCAAGTCTTATATTGTCTTAATCTCCAGGCCTAATTTCACTTGTGTCAAGACGCAGCGGTCGCCCTCAGACCAGGCTAAGAAGAATTGAAGGGTTTATCATATTAGTATTAAAGCCCTTATAGCCTAGAAACCGGAGGTAAACCCGCAGCAGAAACCGAGGGCAAACACCAGATAATGATGGAGAAATTTCATCTGAAAGCTCATGAATGTGATTATCGTCCCTAAATGAGCTTGAAACACAACTGCAACAGGGATGTGAAAAGCACGGGACTATAAATAGGCGTCTAGAGACTCTTTGTAAGACGGGGACAGTTATTGTTCACCAAGGACGTCTGCTTTCCCGCTACAGCCTCACTTTCATGTTCTTATTATAGATTCACTGGGATTATTTGAACATTTTGGTGAGTGCTTGTGAATTTAAGAACGCAGGAACACTCAATGGTTTAACCAGCAAATACTTTCTATTTTTTCCCTTTGTTATCTGCACGGATCTGTTTTTGCCTTTTTTTTTTTGAACAAAATCAAAAAGTAATACAGTATATCTCAGTCCATCGACTGAAAAGTGCTTTTGAAAGGTAAAGGTGCTTTTCAGTTTGAAAAGATTTTGAAAAGACAATATTTTGATTGGAATTTTAAAATTCTAAGAAAAGAAAAACTCTGATGTTTACCGTAGAAAGTTGGAGTATTAAAACCTCCATAATATTGTTGTAAAAAAAAATCCCAGTGATATTGTCAGTGTCTTGTTGGGTTTTTAAAAGTTCCTTTATATTTACAATATATTTAGCTGGTTTTAAAAACCTTCAGTAATCTTTACAGTAAGTAGTTGGGTTCTTTTAAATGTCCTTTATATTTGTTGTAAATAGTTTGGTTTTTAATATCTCCCTGATATTTGTGATAAATAGTTGGGTTTTTAAAACCTCTAATAATATTGGACATATAGTTTTAAAGCCTCTGATATGTGGGGATTTTAAAAACCTATTGATATTTACGGTAAATAGTTGTGTTTTTTAAAACCCACTGATACTTACCAATAATAGTTGTCTTGCGATCACATTTCTTCTTTGTGAGCAAATTGCAAGAAACTTCCTTCATTAACACCAATGCGTCCCCGTGAAAAGCCCAGTTGTCTGTGATGTTCAAGCTGCACACGCTGCCCTTGCTCCACTGATAAAGCACAAGGAGATTCTTTTGTGCTGTAAAAGTCACGGTAGATGCGATAACACGGCGAGTAAGGGAAACCGAAGAGACGATGGGTGTGGGTTTCATTGTGAGGGTCTTTATGTGAGAATTAGCGTTTACAGGTTGTTTCATTTAAATGGTGAGCTGATGTACACTTGAAAGAGATTGGATTCCTTTACTCAATGAACATGAGCTTTTACTAAGATTACAATAATTGTTTTTTTCCTCAGACACATATTATTGACTGAAAGCTTGAGAGTAAAAAGATGATGACATCACCACTCCCAATTAAATTGTACAGATGAATTGTGTTCCTAAGCGAACACACACACACACACACACACACACACACACACACACGTTATGTGGTATAACATTCCAGAACATTCACCAGGAATCAAAATATTTGGTAAGTCATTAAACCCTAATGAATGCTAATTTTTTTTACATTTGAAAACAAAATCATTAAAATTCCATTCCTAAGTTCACACTTGTTAACAAATGATTACCATACCAATAGGGAACAGATTTTTTTTGGTAGAAGCAGAAAAGCAGTGTGTGTGTGTGTGTGTGTGTGTGTGTGTGTGTCTGTGTGTCTGTGTGTGTGAGAGCACTTTGTGAAATCGTTTTGCTCAGTTGTCTCTATTCTTCTGCTTTCTCCTCCAGTCTGGTTATTTCTAACCTACTTAGATGAAGAAGCTCTGAACTTGAGTGGTTTTCACACTCGGAAACTGATGGGCTATCAAAGACCACTGCTCTGCTGTAGTGGCTCCATCATGGAGAACTCCGTGAAGTGCTGAGTCTACAAGCACTTGATTGATTCTAGACTTTATCTGACAAGATTTGAAAAAGTGCCACAGGGGGCAGTGTTGTGCCAACTGGCAGTTTGATTATTTATCACTCATTATTATTTACTAAACCATTTTGAATTATGTATTAGGCAAACAAATACATGAATTGAATCTGATTACCATTTGCGTGTCATAAAGAGCTGGAGCCAATCACACAAGTCTGGGCCTGAAGGCGGGGCACACTTTGTGTGATTAATGATTGACCAATCAAAAAGCAGGACTTTCACTCTCATCAGTAATTGTTGATGAACTTTTCAGTAATTTTTGACTATATTAGATTTAAACAATCATCTGCTTTTGCCACAGTGAACCACCCTTATCTACTTTATTCTATCCTGAGCATCTTCCACCCTGACTCCAACCAACCTCAAACATTATTCATTAATAATATTCATTAAAACAAATATAATATACGTAAATATTTTTTTCTATTTTTAAAGTACTTAGTGTCTATTTACTACTAAGTACTACTAAGTCCATTTTCAAAGACTTAGTGTCCAAATTATTCCAATTTTGTGCAGCGTTTGCTACCTCTTAGATTAAAAGGTGAGGTTCATAAAAGCATATCGTTTATAAATAAATTTTTAAAGTGAAGAAATAAAAAAGGAAATTCTGCCTTTAGCACCGTATACTGGCAGGAGGGCGATAATGAACTTCTTGTGTTTCCTTGGCAAACTGTTTCCACTCTGTTCGCATGGAACGATGACAGACATTCTGGAGTACTTAAACTGCTGTCTCGTGGTCCTCTCTTCATCATTGCTGGCAAACAGCCTCGTGTTGCTCTGGTGACAGATGTGCAGTATCACATCCAGAGAGCCGTCCAATTTCAGACGGATGCTGCTGAAACGGAGTCTTCAGCTCATCTTAATCAAGCAGCCCACCTCAAGATCTGTTGAAGTGCTGGTGCACCTACATGTTGGCAAGATAATCATGCAAACCTGGTGAAAAATACCTTGAGATGCATTTCAAAAACTCTTTGAGATTAGAAAGATGTTTAATGGCCGTTTAACTGGATTTATGGGGACGTGATGTATGGGAATGTGATTTGTGGGGACGTGATATATGAAAGCTCTTATATGTTTTACGGTAGGACGGAATTGGTGGCGACTAGGTTTGGATTGTGACAGATGGCGTAATCCAGCTTTATTATTCAAATGATCTTGAAAATGCGCTTTGATGGCTCTCTTTCTGAGCTCGCATAAATCCACACATAATCACTAGTTGACTCATATTTGCTTGAGATGATCATTGTTTCGCGGGCAACAATCCTCCAGCTACATCCTTCTAAGTAACACTTTCAGAGGTCTGATGTAGCTATTATGTCCGGATATGGATTATAAACCCATCTCTTTTGTTTCGGGGGTCTTTCTCGGGGTCTGCTTCCTCTCTCTGTGCGAGTGTGTTGGTACATGCACTCTGCGGAGATGCCGTGGGCATCCTCGGCATTAAAAGCAGCATTGAAAAGTTTAGTAGTTGGTGCGGGCAGGCGGAAAAAAACCCAACAAACCGACAACAAAGCTCCTAATGCATCGCTCGTTCTCTGTTTGCTCGATTGCTCGCTCTATCTGGAGCAAGAGAGGTCATCCAAACAACAACAAGTACGTGAAGAAACTAGGACATAAAAACTAGTGCATTAAAGTGACTGCAAGTACATTCAAGTCAAGCACATTTACATGCTGATTTGCATTCATTTGCTGGCTGCACTCCCACATCGGCGGAAACAGGGAAAAAAAGGTTTTGATATTTACAGCAGACTCAAGGTTCAATTTGAGTCTATTAGGGTAGGAGTTATTTTTTTATGCTAAAATACGGAACCAGGGGTTAAGTAGTTTGTTTAAGGGCAGAATAAGTCTCTAAAAAAGTTTCCATTTACTAAAATCAACTTGTTCCCTTCCAATATAGGGAACAAGTGTTCTGTGTGTCATACACAAAGATAATGGATTGAACTGACATAGTTCAAGAATGGTCACATTGCATCATCCGATTCAAATCAAAATGGCATACAGAATTGTTACATATGTTTTTGTATACAATATCATTTGAGATGGAAAGCAAAACATACAACTGCTGTTTTTGTTAAATATCTATTGAAACTTTCTGTGGCCACAAATTTTGATCTTCAGCAGAGGGGGACCAGAAAGCCACAAAAATCTAATCTGATCTTTTTTTGGTTTTTCTGATCTTTTCATATCAATTATATGTTTTCTGTTTGATTTTTTTAAATTTAGTTTACAGTTGCAAAAAACTACGGAGAAGCAGTAGCACAAAGCACCAGGATTAAGTTGCAACCATGACTCTCTTCTGGACTCCGCCCACATAGCCACACCCTATCACTAATCCCAATCACTGGAATTCTGAGAACTTCTCCTGATATTAATGGAGCAAAACAAATAAAAAACTTAACAATAACCGTTTTTTTTTTATTTTAACAATTTAAATTGGTATTAGTTGAACCAAAATGGAGAACAATTGGCCTTAAAAAAAGTCCAGACCAATTTGAACAAATAAGAAACTGGTGATATATGTAGTGTTTATCCATCCATGACTTTTCTAAAACCTCCCTTCCATTTCTGTGGCACAGGAGCAAATTGCAGACCCAAAGGCAGGACACACCCTGGATTTGTGGTCAACCAATCAAAGCATGACACACAGACACACACATTCACACTCTCACTCACACCTATGGCGTTATTTTTAGACTCCAATTCTCCAGATTGCACTGGTTTAATATTGTCGTAGGAAGCTGGAAACCTGGAGAAAACCCATGCAAGCACGAAAAAAAAAACGTGCAAAATCTGCACAGAAAGAAATAACTTGAGTGTCTGATGCGTCTTTCTCACTGTGAGGTGACAGAACAATCCACTGTTTTGTAATATTTACAAAACTAAGAACTAAAAGAAAAGTAAAAAACATCAATATCACCACCTTTAGAATATATTTGAATTAATATAATGATATATTGTGTAATAACAGGAATTAATTCAGAGTTTGTTGCAGTAAAGTCACCTAGGACGTTCAACTCAAGTTGGAAAAAGAACAAGACGGTGTCAATTCCTTTCAGTCTAAAAATCTGTCGACCATTTACAGTCACCGCATTTCCAGCAGAGCTGTTAAAAAGATGTTTTTGATGGAGTGTGAAAAAAATAAAAGCAATCACACTGGACTTTTCTCCTGATTTGTGAGTCGGCTTTGCTTCCCAATCCATCCTAATGCGATAAGACGTGAGTCGGAGAGGATGCAGTGTCCCTTTGCAGTCTGAGTGGAATCAAACTCATAGCACTATTCATCTTTGTTTATGATTCAGCGTGTTTACTTGCTCAAATCCCTCAGCCTTTCCGGGTTATTGATGCTTGTGGCCCAGAGCATGATGGGAAGGCTCTCAGCAGAGCATGACATCACAGGAGGGAGGCAGATCAAATGTCTGTGGCAGTGGTGTGGACCCTCTCACAGCGAGTCCGTCCCGCTGTCTTCTTGCTAATAATGCGGGAGCAAGTTTAGCCGAGAAAAGCTGGAAATGGAGAAAAAAAAAACTGAAGTAGATGAAGTTACAGAGAGGTCATGCTTTCTGTTCTTCATCTTTAAATCTTCACGCCGCTGTGGTGTTGATTGGAATCCTGCAGACAGATCAGAGTGAAAAGCAAGCGTTTCAAATTCCTGCATCCTGTCTTCTACCTGTTTTCTTGCATTCATCAAATGAAAGATGAAACTCTGGTTTCCTCCACAGATGAGAAGATATTTTACATGTGCCCGGAGCACTAGAATAAAAACATGTACAAATGAAACCTAAAGCATTCCTTTCGCTCTGTTTTACAGTACAATTATTTTTATTTAAATAATCATAATTATTAACTAAATAAATGAAATAAAAATAAGTTTAAGGTTACAAAATGTTCATTATTCTATTCTGATAATGTTTTATTTTGATTTAAAATATAATCATGATTTATACAATTAGGTGGATCAAAATTTTCTATTATGATTTTGTACTAATTATCAATACATTGTGAGATCCAAATAACTGAATCCAAATACAATAATATCATATTGATATTTATGTTATATAGTTACATAATATTATTATTCATACCTTATTTATTAAAGCGTTGTAATATTTACTTTTACTTAAATCCATCATTTGCTTTCACTTTAATTTTAATTTACTTTAAATTCACTTTTAAAAGGGTTACTTCTAATTTTTACATTAACATTTTTTTTAAACTTAATTCACTTTCTTTTTTATTTAGTTTAAATTTAAATGAATATTACTACTATTATTAATTTTGTTTATATTAACAATTGCTATTAATTCTATTAATTTACCATGTATTATATTTTTTTCTTATTGCATGCATTGATTATTCTATATCACACATTATTTAAAACAACGTACAAACACGAATCATGGATTATGTCATGGACTACAAAGCCCAGGATTCATGTAGTCACATAATTCATTGTTTTCACCTGTTGTTCTCATTTATCCCTGAAATTAAGTTGTCACCTGTTTTCATGTGTTCCTGGTTTGCTTTGTAAGTGTCATTTTAATTTCCTTTAATAATTATGTTTTAACCGTTTTTAATAGCTCTAACACAAAAATTCTAAATACAGTTAAAGCATTGTAAATAATGTAGTTAAAAAGACTATAACATCTTAAAGAAAGTTTACTCATGATAACAAAGTTCTGCAACTGTTTTCTGGGAAAAACTGGATTGGTGTCATCTTGTCCACCCATAAATTCCAGGATTTTCTAAAGTTTGCTCTGGAACCTTGCTGACATCACACAAACGGCTGAGAACAATGGTTTTCACTGGTGTGATGTTTGTAGATATGACAATTCACGTGTTAGAAATCTAGTCTTTGCGTCGTTGTTTTCGGACTCCACATCAGACTGATCTTGATTCGAACCAAATCCTTTGATAAAACGATTCCTTTTCAAGCATGGCAGGTATTCCTTAGAGATGTTCTATTTATAGAAGCAGTTTAATACTCACCTGCCCTGATGTGTTTCGGAACACCTTGTAATCATGAAACATTGCCATATTTGTGTGAAGTTTGGCGATGTGTCCTGTGATTGGTTCGTTTGAAGCGCACTGTGCAGTTTGGATGCAAAAACCATCAATCACAAACCATCAGCCTCGGATCTTGCCTGCAAACTGATCTCCATTATTGCTTTTAGAATGTTAAAGTGGTGTTTCGCAGGCTTTCTGTCAGTATAATATGCAAATAATGCTAAATGAATCCCACCACGGCGTTTTCGATCCCCTTCCAGAGATAAACAGAATATTCTGTTGACAAATGGAATGTTAAGGATGTAAATGGCTAAAGAGAAGGGATTGCTGCTGGGTGTCGACTGTTTAAGCTACAGCTTCACTAAAAAGTGTGAAACTCGTATTTTTGTTTCCCTTCCTCCCTCACAGACGTTTTGTTTTCCTAGCCACTGTGGCCTTTCAGCTTGCCACAAAACCGTAAAGTGAGTGAGATTGACAAAATGGCCACTAGGGGTCTGCAACTTACACACACATACACAGATTGAAGTCAACACACACACACCCGGAGCAGCGGGCAGGACTTGATCTAGAACTTTGTGAGATGTTGTACGTCATGCTCAAAGCACTTCATTAATTATCTTCGTTCAATGCTATTGTGCAGATTGGGTGTGAGCTGGTAACTGGCATCGGCCACAGGAATGGAGATCGGTGGCGTCTATTTTTTTCATCTGATTAGATCATATTTAGCCATGTCGTGTTCTCTGTGAAGAACCATTGTGGTGGAGATGGAGCAGCAAGGGCGCATTGATCAAACACGTTGTCTTCCTACTCCACCTTTGCACCTGTTTAGCATTTTAATGAAAGACATCAGGCTGTCCTCAACATGGCCCTATCTCTCCAATGTACTTCATACAAAAGAGAATAATTTCCCAATATCTATGCATGGATGCCCTACCTGTTCCTGCTTTTTCTGGCATTCAGTTCTTTAGCAGGTCCCTTTCACTATAAATTCAATGCAACACAGGTTGTCGAGTTACAAAATGTTAATATATATATATGGTTCTGGGAAGCGTATGAGTCAAATTTGACGTACGTGTTTAAATCACAGGTGCTTTGGGTCGTACCATGACGATCCATTGACATGAACAATTTATGAACATATTCAGGGATTTATGGACTAAGTTGTTGCCCAATATGGAAATCGTTCGAGATGCATGTAAAAGCGAAGTAAAAACGAGAAACTATTCCTCGGTCTTGCTGACTGGCTCATATATACAACGCGTTTCCTCTCAATTCATTACTTTTACCTTCCCAAGCAGGTAAAGTCCTGACCTCATGCAGGAAGCAATACAAACGACACCGCTTCAGCGACGGAGATTTATTACTCGCACAGTGCCGAGTGGCTGAAATTGACACCGAGCTACATAACAGCGTTTTTCGACCCATATAGAGTATGAGGCCGCGCCAGATTGTGTTAAACTAAAGTTTGTAGTGCGATTAGAGCTTTCCTCCTCGTTTTTGGAGATTCTACCTCAATCGCTCATTAGTCTCGGCGGTGAGGTTTTTTTTTTATGGGTCTAGCAGGTTTTCTGCTTGAGGGTGTGTATGTGTGTGTGTGTGTGTGTGTGTGTAATAATTCCAGAGTCTTGACAGACACGGTATTTGACACGTCGTGTACATCCACCTCGCGGCAGCTTTCCTCACTTCTGATCAGAGTGGAGATGTTTGCTGAGTGAAGTCATGCGATATTGCGCAATTGTGGCTGGAATTGTCGGGATTTGTGCTGGGAAACCTTGATGGGGGACTGTACACCTTTAGCTTTAAAACTGGTCAATGGATGAACTTGAGAATTTTTGCAGTGATGCACATGAAAAGAAAAAAACATTTAGATGCTTTGGGTATTTTATTTGAGTATGAAAAAAAAATGTTTTATGAAAATGCCACATATTGAAGAATAAAAACAGTGTTCATTTTAACATGTAAGTCAATTAAAATAGTGGTGAGTCGTCAGAGTCTTTTATTTCTTCTCTGAAGGACTAAAAGTATTTAATTCGCAATTGGATGTTATTTAAAATGTTTCCACCCCGGACCCAGACTAGCATTTTAGTACAAAAGCATTTAACCAATCACACTTCAACTATCATTTGTCGCCATGCAAGGAACTGTCAAATCAACCCACTGTGGCATCCCAGAGCCCCGCCCACAAGCGCCTTCACTTTGAATTTTGGAGGCTGTGTTCACACAAAAACGATGTGTACTACTCAACTACGGTGGATGGAGAGGCAAACAAATTGAAAGTCAGAGACTTCTTCACTTTTAGTTTGTCTATTCAATAAATCTTTTTGTTGTAGTTACATGAGATTATAGTGGTTCCATAGTGCAGTGTCTCTTTATTCTATGTTTCGTATCCATTCAGTTAAATTGCTCATCTACGCTAATATGATCTATTTCAATTTTTACTTTCCTTTTGAGGTCTTAAGTGATCTACAATGAGGGACGTCGTGGTTTATGGAGCGTCAGGAGAGATAGTTGATGGATGGCGTCGGTCTGGGAATGCGTTGGCGTCATTCATGAGACCAGACTGGCACCATTGAGCCGTTGTCACCTGATGGTCATAGTACTGGTCACAGTTCTTTCCATTGTTATACTATAGTCTTCATTATATTGTTTTTGCATGCTTTGTACATCTTCTCTTAGACTGTGCGACTTTATAAATTAAGTTATTTTGTTAACAAACAGCAGTGTTGTAGGTAATAAATCACTGTGTCAGCTCTAGAGCAGAAGCTTCGAGTCTGGAAGCAAACAAGTTTCTGTCTTGACATAAGTAGGTGTCTGTAAGGGGTCTTCTACTAGGGGGGTGTAGAATCCAGCATGTTTGATTTATTCACATTTCAATCTATTTATAGAGACACTCAAGCTATGACAGATCAACAGCAATTTAAATCTATACCTGTTCTGAAGATTGATTAACATCAGCACAATGAAACGTTCCAGTGCAGCGGATGTAATTCAGTGTTCGATAAATAATCTGCCAAAAACTGCACCAATCAATTATTTAGTTCAATAATGGTCAATACACACAGCAATGAATGCATAATAAATGTAAACTCATGAATTATATCAGAATCTAAATCCCTTATAGCAGGCTATAGACCTCGCCTAGTTGAATACAATTACAATGCTTTAATATGTCTGTGTTATTTTTTGCATTATCTATATTTAAATATATATTACATATAATTTAGCATTTTTTGGTTGTCATGCTTCCCACTGTAAACAAACTATATGTTGATTGTGAGCACGCAACGTTCTGAGTGTACTATAGTTTTTCAGTTGCCAAAATATATTCGTACGTATAGCATTAATATATCATTTAGTATTTTATTGGACAATAGGAGACTTAACGTTCCAATAAGTGCAATAATCAAGTGCGTGAAAACATTAAGCGCTGATGAATGAGACGATAATGTGCTTTTATCTGCACTTACACGACCTCGCGACAGAACGGCCTGTTATGAGATTCATCATTATCAGCGAATTACAATCTCACACTTTGGCTGAGACACTAATGTGCGGAAACCCAAATTATCGACATCTGACTGTGCTTGGTTTCTTTTGTGTTTTATCATAATATTTTATCTCACTTTATACGTTATAGCACTTGCTTTGCCCCACCTTACCTTGGTTGGTTTTATGTGTAACGTTCATAGCAAATGTGAAGCTTTTCTTGCTGCACGTACAGAATTAGATCCGTCATGATTAGTTAATGGTTTGTCCTTGGCTGTATTTGCCGACAATGACAATCGATCTGTCAGTGACAAATGTCATGTGACCAGTCGTCCTTGGTATGCGAGTAGTACAATGTTCATTTACTTTTCTGCATTTGTAAATTCACTAAATCGCTGCAAAAATTGTATGAGTTGGATTTAGAGATCAGGACAGTGAAGTAACTAAATTTCATCATCACCCAAGACAGATCTCCCTAGTGCCATTCAATACATTGACTAGTGGACTGACAGATAGAATGTCTTGGTTAACTGCTTAACCTCTGTATGAAAGAGATCCAGCTGTTGTGACCCATCTGTTGACACCAGAACTGTCACTTTGGCCACTGGTACCTGATTGGCTTTCTCAACCAACGTAAAGAGTAAGTGAGTGTGATTTTATCAATATGGCCACTAGGGACCGTATATAAATTGAGCTCTGCATTTAACCATCCAGTGAAGTGAACACACACAAACCCGGAGCAGTGGGCAGCCTTAAGCCGAGGCACATGGGGGGCATGTGGGGGTCAGTGTCTTGATCAAGGACACTGAGTTGCAGATCCAGCCAGAGTGGGATTCAAACCTGCTCTTAGACACAAGCTCTGTACCACTGGACCACAACTGGTACAGTGACATTGGTTACCAAGAGTGGTTAGGACATGCTAAATCCTTAAGCTAATTCAACTCTTTTTTAAAGCGCAGAAGCCAAGATTGAATCCCAAGTGTTATTACCCTAGTGTCATTCCCTACGTCACAACATCCAGTTCCCTTCAGTCAAAGCTTGAAATTGTTTATGCAGGTAACAATGATGTATAGAAATGATTTGCACTTCACACCTTGCCCAGGTGTAAAGAATTCCGCAAGGGTTACCCGACAAAGTGTAAAATGCAGCCACCATAAGAGACCCCAATAAAAACGACTTTTGAATTAAAATGTTATGTAAGTGTGAAACATGCTCAATTATTTATAATACCCAGGGACCACATGCAACTCTGCCTTTCATACTTTGATTGAATAAAAAAAGTGCTATTCATTGAATATAATCCTTGCATTTCTCATGTTGCTGGTAAAGAACATATGGAAATCCAGCCTACGAGTCAACTTTGTCCCCACTTTAGAAAGGTATGGGCATTCATGTTAACCTTTCGTGTAGAGCATGATGGGGAACCAGAACGAGGGACACGGCTTCTGTTTTACAGAGGCATTGACCTTTTCACGTTTCTGTAGTTGTTTTGTTTGCTGGCTGATTCTTCCCTGTCAGATGCGAGACTTTTCTCTGTGAAAACAAGACTGTACCATTCAAAAGAGGCCGACAGTGTGAGTAATTCCCTCCTCGAGAGGACACGCAGATGAAGTCTCAGGCATAGCACCTTTTATGGCAGACGGTGTTGCTAAGCCCACCTTCAGAAGCTCCGCAGCCTTTTCATCACCCCCTTTCTGTCAGCAAGCTCCAACATATTTTCTTACAAAGAGTCACAACTGTCTCATTTATAGACTGCTTATTCTTGGTAGCATGAGTAACTGCTTTTTACTAATAAAAATCCGATCAAGTCCTAACTGCTCTAGCCGAATAGCTTTCCCTGGCTCTGACGTGATCCCACGTTGTTGGCTTTACATATTACCCATCCTCACCTGTTATTTCTGTTCTCTATCCTTCCTCTCCCACACTGCAGCATCTAGAGCTAGTGGAAGCGAGACCACCGCAGAGTGACAGTCACGTCAAACTGTGCGTGATGAAGACAGATTGGGAGCATCAATCACAGTGTCGTACCAGTTTCGCTTCGCACCCGCCTGAAGGCAGACCACGCCAGTCGACAGCTTGAGACGGGTCCGTACGCCACAAAAGTGATTGATTATTAGATCAGAGAAATGTGTACAGGTGTTTGTACTTAGCAAAGCCAATGGAATTCTTCCCACTCAAGAGCCAAGGGTGGTCACCTTACTGAATGCCAGCAGGAAATGTTAGCTTCCGTTAAGCTGTGACTGAACAAACCTTTAAATATTGTTTAGCCCAAACGTGAGCCAAAATACAACTACCTTAGCTGTTGGCAAAAACAAAAGAATAAAATCCAGACAAGTTGATAATACAACTGAGCAAATTACTGACGTTAATGACTATGAGCTGTAAGTGACAATGGCTAGGAACAAAAACCTCATGATGGTTTAGCTTGCAAACCTTATAATATCATAATGTTAATCATAGTGGTGGCTGTTGTTGCCTAGTTGTTGAGTGTTGGACTTGTGACCAAAAAGTCACTTTGAAAGTGATTTTAATTTTTGTCATTATCTTACTCTCATGAACTGTTCTGCTGATAGACTTTGTTTCATAATTTATGGTGTAGTTACACTTGAGTTTTATAAATTTGAGCCTAAATTGTGGCCAATATGTTTGACCAGAGCCACGCCTTAAGTCTACCCACTGCTCCAGGATTGTGTGTGTGTAACTAAACTGGATGGGTTTTGATATGGTCCCAAGTGGACATATTGACAAACGCTCTCACTTTACTTGAAATGTATTATTTTTATGATCTTTTTTGAGCTAAGACATTGTCTGGTGAACAGTGTGGACTGGTGAACACTGAATAGCACAGAGTCTCCACTCTTCTTCTGGCTTTCTATGTGTGTCACAGTCACAGTTTTAGATATCAAAGAACTGCAGAAAGTGAAGTGGAGCTAAAAGTGAAATGGCTGCACTGAGGGGCTGGCTGAGATCCCACTCAATTATGCAGTCGACTGAGCCCATCCTCACTCACACATAAGCACAATACACATTTGAGCTGTTTCTTCATCCCCATAGGCCATGTTAACTTGCGCGCACACACACACTCACGTTTGTCTGCGTCTCTGTACATTTATACATCTCAATATCCATGCTGTTACAGCTCCAGTCAAGTCACTGGCTCATATTGAATATCCTGTCATGACTCACTTCTTAGAATCTCACCCCCATAGCTCCATCCTATACAGGAAATGCTCACTGTTTATGACACTAACAATCCACGGTTTGGTGTCCACTGACCAGGCCTGTACAGTTCTGACCTCATGGACCCCCAGTGTCAATTATGATTTAACATGCCCTGTGAGAAGATGTCAAGCAGTCAACTGTGGTCACCATTCAAATAAATATCAGCTGTCTTATAAAATTTGGCAGATACTATAGCAGCCCATCACTGTGTTTTGTAGATGTTTATATTTCAATGTAGATCTTTAAGGTTCATGATTCAAAAAATTTAATTATACAGTTGTCCTTCAGTTCTTTATTTAATTTGTGCAAAGATTTTGGTTGATAACCCAACTAGCAACCTGCTTCGTTCTGAAGTTGATGTTCTGAAGTTGAAGCGTGAGTTTAAAACATTTCCTGTCTCTGAACCAAATTGCTTGTTCTAAAATCATCTTAAATTACTGAACCTACTTGTGTTCACTAAGTTGAATTAATATTTTCATTTGTATCTGCATTTGTATCATAACTTATTTTGGTGTGTATCTTTGCTTAAATCAGTCAAGTTTAATTTATTGCTCCACTAGACCAACAGAACGCAGGGAAAATCCAGAGCACAAACAAAATCACTTTTAGGTCATAAAGAATCATCCATACGACCACCAGAACTCATGAACAATCACACTTAGACCACCAGAATGTATGAACAGTCACCCTTTCATCACTTTAACACATGAAGAATCACACTTAGACCAGCTGAACACATCATCACCCTTTGGCCATCAGAACACACGAAAACCTTCCCTTAGTTAACAAGAACACAGAGAAAAGTTCTCTTAGATCATCAGAACACAGAATAAAACCCTCTAGACCAGCAGAACAAAGGTAAAAAAAAAAAAAGATCAAAAGTTGGGCTTGGTCTTTTGGGTTTGACCTTGGACCAGGCGAACTGCTTCTCTGTGGAACGAAATGTTCGGAATATGTTTAGTAAGATTTGAATTATACCAACGCTCTACGTCTTTTCCCAACTTTCCTTCCTCTCTGTGTGCCTGGGATAAAAGATGGGCAAGTAATTCCATTGATTTCCGTCTGTGCGTCTGTGTGTGCTACCATCCCCTGCTGGCATTAAGCATTTTGCACACATTAATATGTGACTGATAGATGCAGGCAGGCTATGAATCTTTAATGAGTGTCCCTCCCGTGAGCTTGCCCTTTGCTACAGCTCGGGTTGACTGAACCACAGAGGGTCATTGGGTAAAAGAGGCTTAGAGAGGGGGGATAGATGGATAGGGTTAGGATAGGTGATAGATTGATGGTTTTGGGATGGGGGATAGAAGCCAATTTTATTTTCAAAACACCTTAAGTCTACGTTTCTGTCACGTGAACTTTATTCCACGATTAACCTTGGGAGATGGGAGATTCGACTTTGAAAATGCCATAAGTGTGGCTCCTCAGAAACCAAATCTGTGTGGGTACCAAACACCCACTTGTTGAGAATCGATCAGGAGTCTCACACTTGGTGTTCCGAAAAGGTTCTACTTTTTTCACCAAGACCACTGAAGGTCATACAGCTTAATCGGAGACCTGCAAATTAATCTGACAGGTCGTAAAGATGTTCCTGCATTTTCAAGTGTCTGAAATTGTACATCAAGTTTTTCCTTTGTTCACAATCGGAATACGAGGAGCTTATCTGTTCCTCCTCTGCCACATGACTTTTTAATGTTCCCCCTTTTCTTTTAATGAGCGATGAAATTGTGGTGCACTGTGCAAGAATGTTTTCACATCACACCAGAAAAGAAAGGGTTCCCATCTCAGAGTGGGCTATATTTTAATTATAGCCACCACTTTAATTCCTTGCTTTACTTCTGAGACTAACATAGGGGAGATATTGGAGGACATGATGTGAAGGAGAGCAGCTAAATGCTTTTCTAGAACCGGTCATCTTGTCAGACACTCTGCCACGATGTGGATGTGCAGATAAGAATACGTAGAGGAGATAATGTAGAAAGTATGTGTGATGAACACCTATTAGAGATGAGATAGGTGTGACTTTTATATGTGAGTTGTTTAAATACGCGAAAATGAATAATCCTCTACTAACCCTGAATGCTTTTCTTTCTCTTTCTATTTAACAAAGGGACTTTGCAACAATCACATCGTCATGAGACCACAACATCCCATAACCAACCCCACATAAATCATGTCCTATTGTGCAGTGACCACCAGAACACTTAAAGAGTTACCCACAGACCACCAAAATACATGAAGGATCACCCATGGACCACCAGAACTCATGACCAATCACACTGAGACCACCAGAACATTTTAAGAATCACCCTTAGACCACCAGAACACATAACCAATCACCCGAAAGACCATCAGAACATATGGCCAATCACCTTTAGACCACCAGAACACGTGACCAACCACACATAAATCACCAGAACACATAGCCCCTTTAGACCACGAGAACACGAAAAGACCACCAAAATACATGGAGATCACCCTCATAAATACTCAAAGTGTCACTATTAGACCACAAGGACGTATGAATAATCACCCTTGGACCATCAAAGCACATGACCAATCATCTGTAGACCATCAGAACACATGGCTAATCACCATTAGACCACCAGAACACATGTAGATTCACCTCTAGACCACCAGAATACACCCTTGACATCTTGCGTTCTACACACAGCTATACATTTACGGTTTTCATTGTAAACAGGGAACAGCGGTTACTTCTAAATTACTACATTAGTTTATAACATCAGTAAAGAAATGACTTGCCATAATTTTTGAAAATTTGTGCATATCACCAATATTGTGTTATGGTAAGATTATTTAAAAGATATTTGAGATCTTTCTGTTCTGTTCCACACAGGCTGTGATTGCCCTCTCTATCATACTTCACATTTGGTCCAGGAACACATGCCTCATTTGCCATGTTTTCTAGTCCCAGGCTCTTCTTGTTAAATTATGCAGATAATAGCGGTCCATTGGTGTCTAGACCTGCTGTGGTCGCATATGGCCTCCTCCGAGATCTCCAGACAGGAACTTTGACACCCTTCACCATATGTGCAAAGTCTCAACCCTTGACTTCACTCACACAGGACCCGTCCTCTGTCACTTCCTTTCAGGCTTCTTTTCCATGTCTTGCTGTCACAGGCAGTCACTGTCAACACCTGCGCACCTTTCTGAACCGCTCTATATTCTCTGAACTCTGAGTGCTTGACCTTCTGCCTGCAAGCTGTTCGCTTCCCCATGCGCGCCGCTTCTCTTGATGCCCTGCGCTGGTTACCATTAAAAGTTGCCCCCACTTCACACACAATTCTGGTGGCACGGGAAATATTTCAAGGGAGTTGGACAGCTTGGACGCTTGCCCAATATCGTAGGGACATCTGGACTCTTTTGGCTGCCAAGACTATGTCAAGTCTCGGTGGTCCTTGGTATTGGGGTCACATTCTAAAGACTGATGGGCAACCCTGGGTGTGCGGAGCAGCTATTTAGAGACGGTGAGTGGATGCGGAGGGCTCTCTCGGACTACAAACGCTCTTCCGGGGCCGGCTTGTGCTTTTTGGCTCAGTGACAGAAAAGGGCGTGAGATGTCAATCGTTTTTCTTTAAACGCTCGAAGCCAGTGTGGAAACTTTTGACTGCAGAGGATGTTTTTTTTTAGTGCAACCCATCTCAAGTCAACGACTTGTTGTCCGGGTCGGTTGAAAAGAGTGATGCAACCGTATGATGTAATAGGTAGTAAGCTAGAAAGCATGTTAGTGTTTCTTCTCATTACGCTTGTGCTTCACCAGGTCTTTCGATCAGTGTTGGGGTGTTTGATTTCAGCATCTCCTTGGGTCATCCTTAACTAACCCTAATGAGAATATTACAGGTGATTAATAAACAAGTATGAATTTCTCGAAACGCAATAGATTCCAGACATTGAGGAGACATTGAGAACGAATCACGTTGTCCTAAATTGGCTTTCCATATTAGGTGGAACTTTCAAGTTTTTGCCAAAATAAAACAAGATGTATCATATGTAACATGGAAATGTCTGTATAACCGTTATTGTTTGAAACACGCACACGTCTGGTGGACAAACAATTAGATATATTTCTTTAATCCTTGGTTTGTGCGTTGACAAATAAAGAACACACAGGACTTTTACTGTTAAGCACACTACATAGGGCGAGTTGAACACGCCTCTTGAAGCAACAGTTATTATTTTATACTCTAGTAAACAATCAAAACCTTCAATTTCCGTTAAATAATAAATGCACAAATAGTTTGAGATGAGCATAAAACTCAACATTTAAATGTTTAACACAGAACCAGTGAACCAGAATCTGTATGATATTGTTCCCTTTAGATCAAAAATTTGAATATAATAGTGGATTATTAATTGTTAAACAATAAATAGTTATAATGAAAATGTTTTTGTTTTTATGATTTGTTTTTCTATTTTTGTATAAATAGTTGGCACTGGTAAATAATTTTATGGTTTAACACATTTATACATCTGCTTTTGGAACACATGTATTAGTAACTTTATTAAATGTACATAAACAAAAAATCCACAATCTCCAGAGTATCCTTTTTAAATATAAAAATAATACAAAATAAAAGTTCAGCGGTTGCCATGTTGGGTATCCAGTCCCTTTCGTTTTTTTTTTAGCTTGGCAAGTGCTAGTAGGATGAATTGTTCCTAATGTGACGTGAATGAATGAAAAGACGAGCGTACGCTGGAGGAGTGATGCGCTCTGAATGAATCGGACGAATCCTCTCAATGGATGTAGATTTAAAGCCGCAGCTTTAAATTGAGCCGCTCTCTGCCGAGAAGGAGCGATTTGGTATTCTTATCATGAGAGTGTTTTTCTGTGGCCTGGTATTATAATGACAGATCAGAGCAAAGGGCCTGAAAAGGTCAGAGTCAGTACAAGCTCAATCTGGAGTACTGTCTTCATTCTGCTCCTAATTAAATGTCAGCATCACGGCCAGCCAGAGACAAAGCAGAGGAGAAAAGCGAGATCTAAATGTCACTTCTCAAGCAGGCCGCTTTCCTGCCCTGACGGCCGGAGCAAGTGTGGCGACAGAGTAATCCTGAGCGCTCAGGTGACGCGTCAGTCTGTGTGAACGATTAGTTACGGACCCAAAAGTCCAACTGATGTATATATCACAAGTAGAATTAAAGCTAGCTTCTCCGGGTTCCTCGTCGAATGGGGAACCGCAGTGTTCTGCTAATGACTATTTGATTTACAGAATAATGACACTTGGAACGTTGCTGTTTTTATGGCAATTAACAGGCTCTAACAGGCTCTAACAGGCTCGTTTCTCATTTTGGATGTATTGTTCCAGACCTCGGAATGGATGGTTGTGTGGATACGTCGATTTTGTGATGTATGAGCTGCTATTTCATTGCTTCGCAGATGGAAAAACACAAGGCACTTTTAGTATTTTAGAATATGCTGGTTTCACACATACAGTGAGGACAACTGAATCCATACATATTCATTTTAATTGTCATGTATTTTAATAACTATCATGTATTTTATCGCAATTTTTAACAATTTTCAGTGGAATGACTAGGATTTATTCTTGTAGAAATACGGTAATCAACTGGAACTGGAGGTTTCCAAAACATACTGTAAAATGATTGGTTCCTCCATTATTTTATTTATAGAATATTACTGTTATTTCTATGAGGATTTTAAATTTTCAGTTATTGCATCACATTTAATTTGCTATGAACATTCATGTAAATTTTGATTTTGTCAATTTTGTTGCAAATCCGTATACTGTACATTTGTTAAATAGTGGAAAATGCTTCTTAAATTCAGTGTTTAAAAGAATGTCATTTGAAAAGGACGCACAAGTTCTACTTATATATGAAGATTTATTATAATTTATTGTGATTTAGGTTTTAAAATTGGTGAGCAGGTTTTAAAATGAATTCAAGTTCTAACTGGTACAGTTTTAACACAAAAATGAATCCATTTGGTGCTGTTTTGAATTAGCAGCAAATTGACAAAACTAAATTTTTTAGTGTTTTATATGTAGTTGCTGTTCGAAAATCTGCTTGGAATGAAATGAGAAAAAAAAAATGTTGCTTTGATTGTCAAATGAGTTACGTCTAGTCGCAGGAATGTCTTCTACCGTGTATTTATCAGTGTATTTAGTCACAACATCCCTGGATTACAGGTGAGGAAACACCACGTACAAACATTCAGCCCAGCACAGATATATGACACAACACACAATAACTCTTCACTCCATCCGTATCATCGTTTAAAATCCACAACCGAGATCCGTCACAGCATCTGTAACCCCAGCATCATCTCACTAATCCCGCTTTTACTCTGTAAAGTGCTCTAAACACTCTCTAAAACCACAGACCTAGATTAAGATTTTTTTTATCTTTTCATTTCAGCGTTCATAATTTATCAGAGCAAGCACAATTTTTTTTGGAAGCTAATTGATGATATTGTATAGCTATTGTTTTAATTACATCCATTTCATTGCATCAAATTCTTTTCAGGCCGATGGATTCAATTAGTCGCTTCTCTTTTGCTCTTCTTCCAGCTTATTGATCGATGGATGCATGAGCTGCGTCAATTGTAATAGCAGCGTGAACTAATGGCTTTAGCGATTTAGAATTCAGATATCTGTCTCATCCGCATGTTGACTGAGACTTTTCCCCCCCCTTTTTTTTTTGGGAGACACACTCAAAGTGTCTACTTTAAATGGAGGCACATTGTGAATAATTCATATTGACCCACTTTCCCCCCCATTAGCTTGATATAGTGCTGGAGCTCAATAGCAGACAAAGCTTGACAGGTTCTCTAGGTTTATTTAGGAGTTTGCTTTTGAAATAGACGTCACTTCTTCATTTCTAATTTTTATTCCAAGGTAATGGACTTTTAAAATAAATATCAGGTCTAGGACTACATCCCATCCTCTCTCTAGTGTGCGGTCATTTTCAAAGATGCAACCCGTGTGTAAGAGAGAAGTGCATTATGGGAAACATCCTCGTGTCTCCATCTCAAGGGCCGTGTGGATGGATGGATCCTGGCCGAAGCTGCAGCACAGCAGCGAGGAGAGAAGGAGTCAGGTGGACCCGAGGCAAGAAGTAGGTTACATTTACATGAATTACAGACGTGTTCCCACCTCTCACTCTTCCCCTCCACCACCCAGAGACCCCCAGAGACACACTCTTTGCTAACACAGACAAATTTGCTAATAAAAACACACCAGATTTAGTTATTCGTACTAATGAATGTTCAAGAATGAGGAAAAAATGTAGGGTTTATCAGTAGAGATGGTGTTCGCAACAACAAGATTGTAGGTTTGAGTCACTTTGGATGAACTTTTGTAAGCTAGACATAACTGAATTACTTTTTGGTAAACAAGGCGTTAAATATGCTAATCAGCCATTTAGGCAAATAAAAAGTATAAAATAAATATCATTGTGGGGTAAAAACTACATCATGAAAAAAGGTTCCGTGGTGACATTAGGTAGACATGCTATTAAAGAAACTGTGTATACAGTATGTACTTTACTACAAAAATGCAGCAGGTACAAAAATCGCCAAAATAAAAAAATAAGGCTATAACAAACACGTATATCAGAAGAGAGGTTCAAATTTAAAAGATAGTCTCAAAAATAATTTTCAAAGCAAGAGGATTAGCTACTAAGTAAACTGCAGTGGGGAAAAAAAATCAAGGGACAAATCCCAAAAGCTTCCCGTATCTGAAATGACCTCGTTTTCCACGCATGCACAATAAATGACTTTTTATTTTAATATGTAAATGTGCACAGTTATACAATGTCAATATCTTGATGGTTTAGTAATGACCCGTCTTAACTGGCCATGCATTTCCGAGTGGACTGCAGATGGGGATTTGCATCAAATACTATTTTTGTGTTTTCAAAAGAGCCAAAACAATCCCGCTTTTTTACACGATTTGACCCTTTTTTCGTAATGAACAGCACTCAGCTCCGGAAATGACAGGCCGTTAAAGATATTACAGAGAACGGAAGGATGGCTGGATTAGTTTCACTCTTGAACTTGAGAGACTGGGGAAGCTGACGCGAGCACTGGCATGCAACTTCCATTTGCATAATGGGTTTCATGCTTTATTCTAATAGCTTTTAGGTGGTTTGCTATTTCAGTAACTCATTGTATAGCATTTCATTCTTCTGTACAGGGAATTTGAAAAAAAAAAAAAAAAAAAGAACCTGAAGCCCACTCATTGTCTGTTATTTAAATAATTAAACCCAATGTTAAAAATTCATACAAATAGTCAGTGACATATTTGAGATTCACACCATATCTTGAGATCCGCCATTAATATTTCAACCGAGGATAACGGCGGAAATTAATCTTGGATCTATTATTAGAATTACCAGACTGCTTTGGTAGGCACTGAAATCAATCACTATTCTGGGATTTTTAAATCCGTCGGTTTATTTTAATAACCACCCTGCCTGATGAACTTTTATCAAATGCTGTTCCGTACCGTTTCTGATGCTCGAGTGTGTGATTTTCCGGCTGAATAGTAATCTAGTCGTGATTTGTTGTGGATCGAGCTGCGAGGTGATTTATTTGGAAGATGGCTTCATGGTGCCAGCATTAAAGAACCAAGCGTGAGCGTTTAATTATGATCTAACAGGCCTGAACATAATTTAAATGACATTGAAAGACATTTAGGGCCAGATTTAATGCTTCTCCTGTGTGTCGCATCTGATAATCTGTCATCTGAAACATGCGGGTAAGACTGTCGCAGGATTATCAATTAAAAAAAAAATTATTGGCAGTCACGACTGACGTTCAAGCCTTTATCTATGTGTTTGGATCTTGTTTGCATGGGTTTCGTCCGGGTCTGCGGTTACTCCAACAGTTCAAAAACACACATTCAAAAGAATCAGAGTCTGGAAATTGGTGATAGAAGTGAGAATGTTTATCTGTGTGTCCTGCTCTGTGATTGGTCAGCTTCTATTCCATGTATGACTCATGCCGGCTTCTAGTCCCGCCTTCAGACACAGAGTTGCTAGTATTGGCTTCTGCAACGTGTGATACAGTAATAGAAAAGATTAATTGAAAATATAGAATACAATTCAATTATGTGTTTTATTTATTTCATTCATTCTAAAAAAATTTTTCAATGTTACTAGTTAGAAATGCCATGAAATGTCATCGCTTACAGTATATTTCCAAGTATCTAGGATTGCATGGCATGTAGAAGTGGACGAGTGTTGCAACAAATGCAAACATTATTGAAATGAAATGAGATGTGGGCGTGGCCAAATCTTAAGCACGCCCCCCACATAAGAGTGCTCAATTCTCTGAGATTTATTTTAAGAACTTGAGATTGAGATTACTAGAAAAGCAGCAGTGTGACTGTCAGTCCATATCACACAGCTTCATCATTGTTTACAAAATCACTGGCCATGTTGGATTTCTTGTAATTGAGGGGCTGTAGTGACGAATTGTTGATGGTAAAAACAGTGACGTCACTTTTCGACATTGCGAATTTTTGACATGCGTAATGTTGCCAAAAGTTCTAGGGTTATAATATGTATTTATTTATGTAAATATAAATAATTAAGCACCCCTTTTCCCAGTAGACGGTCAAAAACGTATTGTTATTAATATTACTAATATTTGCATAAATATTGTAGGTTTTACCTTTGTATGTTACCAGCAATTCGCAAGAAACTACCCACTTATTATGAAGGTGGGCACTGGTGTATGACGCATTCACGTCTTATATCTCATTTATTTCTCACCACAATCACCACAATGGTGAGATAATGATGCCCCACAATGGTGAGATAATGAAAGTTTTTCTTCGGACCACTGACATTTGCCCCGTCCCCCGTCCCCCGCTCTCCTCTCTTTCCTCTAATGACGGTGTTTGTGTGGGAACGCTGTGAGATGCTCTGTCAGAGAACGCTGTCCACCCACTAGCCAGTTGTTCCAGGGAATGTGATAAAGCAATGCTTTACACCTTGTCCTTCTTCTCACTCTCTCCTCAGCCACACACACACACACACACACACTCTGGACCAACTGCTTTTCTAGACGCTGTTGATGTGTTTGATTTATGTGTTATCCTAGTAGAACGAGTAGAATTGTCTCTTTATTTTCTCTTTTCTCTCACTCTCTCTTTTTTTCTCTCTCTCTCTTGCTCTATTGCTATATCTATCAGACTCTCTGCCTGTCTGTTTGTCCATCCATCCATCCATCCATCCATCCTTTCTATCACTGTATTTCTTCATTCAAACTGCCTCTTACTCACTCTCTCTCTTTTTCTATTTATTTTTCACTCTTTCTCTAACTTTCTTTTTTTAATTTAAATTTCTCTTTCAATTGTCATGGTCTGTCACACTGGCTCATTCTCTTTCTCTACTCCTTTCAATTTGTCTCTCACTCTCTGTCTCTTCTTCTCTTTCTTTATCCTTTTTAGCTCTTTCTTCTCTTTCTGTCTATTTGATCTCTTACTTCTTTCTTACTTTTTTCTTTAATTTGTCTCAATTGTTAGGCTAACTCTCCCTTCCATCTCTCTGTCTTTCTCAATTTCTCTCTTTTGATCTCTCTGTCTCTCTCTCTCTCTCTCTCTCTCTCTCTCTCTCTCTCTCTCTCTCTCTCTCTCTCTCTCTCTCTCCTCTCTCTCTCTCTCTCTCTCTCTCTTTTCTCTTCTCTCCTTATCTCTCTACTCTATCTCTCTCTCTCTCTCTCTCTCCTCTCTCTCTCTCCTCACACACCTCACACACCCCCCACACACACACACACACACACACCCACACACACACACGCACACACACACACACTTTTAATTAATGAGGAAACCGGCCAATCTGACAGTGACAGTGCTCCACAGCATTGAGTGGCAGTCTTGGTGAGTTGTTTCGGAAACCAAGGAGCAGCTTATTAAAGCTGATTGATTACCAGGATCTTCTCCGGGTTATTGTCGAGTCTCTGTAGGTTCTGCTTAAATAGACGACTGCACAACTGTCTGGAGCTCACGTCACTACACACTGTGAAGATATTGAGCAGGCTGCTGCATCAAGGAAATGTGAAGGTGCTTTGAAATTGAAATACAGATGAATTGTGAAGAAGACTGGCTTGAAAACACCACCAATAAGTTGTGTTTAGCCCAGCAATTAGTGCTTCCGTGTCTGATTGTCCCTGAAGGAAATTACTCAGCGTCTACATTCTACTGCCCTTAATACAACCCAGCAACTTGGAAAAGTGTGAAGTTTAATTTGGTCCTCAGGGGATGTAGACCTATGTGTCATCTGTGTACCAATAAAAGTCTGTCCGGCATGAAATATAGCCTATATATAGGCTATATATTTCATGCAGGACAGACTTTTATACACACACACGCACACACACGCACACACACACACACACACACACACACACACACACACTGTGTGTATATATATCTATATAATATATATATATATATATATATATATATATATATATGTGTGTTGTGTGTTGTGTGTGCCTGTGTGTGTGTATACAGTTTTTTAAAGTGTCTATGCGAAACAACGTTTCGTTTAACCGAGTTTAATAGTGTATTTTCATATTGTTGTATTATATACTGTATTAATGATTTATTATTGTATTACACCACACACACACACACAACACAATATTAATATATATATATATTTTTTTTTTTCCTTATACAAACTTACGTCTTCCTCTTGTGCTGCCTGTTTCCCCGCAGGTTTTTTAAAACATCCTTTTATTCAAAGACTCTCATTTTGACAAACTCTGTCATTTGCACATGCTTTCACACCTTCAAAGAGTTTCCCAAGATGGAACACATTTCCACGGATGGCCTACATAAATAGAAGCGCGTTTCGCCTGTTTAAAAACTCATCGCCGTAATACAAATAATCTCATACCAACACGCCAAGAGTGCGAGAAGGTTTGCCAGCCTTCATCCTCATTAGGGGAAAATGTGGTGAAACCGAAGATGAGAAACACTTTTCGGCTCCTAACGAGGCCCCGGGAAAAGAGACCTGAGCGGAGTCGCGGGAAAGCCGACTCTCCGCCCTGCTCCCTGTCATTGTTTGCTAATAAGCACAGAACTTTGTCTCCGCCACTGCTTTTTTTTTTTTCAAATCCGTAACATCATTATTACGAGCGTTTGAAGTTTTGCTCTCCTTTCGAGCACATCTGCTCGTCTGGCAAGCTCGGGGAACACAGAGATGCCGAAATGAGCTGCACAGTGGAAAGAACGAGAGAGAGGAAGAGAATGCAGAGGCGAAATTTGCATATCACATAAGGATAGAGGTTGGAGGAGTCCTGGAGCAGATGTCGATTTGCATATTCAACAGTGGGGCGACTGAGAAGGGGGCTGGAGATGTTCGCTGGACACTGGCCGATTGTGTCGATAACCTCTTTGACTGTGCGGAGGGCTCACGAGCTCAGCCGGAGGTGCAGGTAACCAGGGCAGGAGGAGCGTGTTTTATTTCTGTCCGCTGGTTACCCTGAAAGAGCCCTGGCCTAGTTCTAACAGGTGTAATAGGACAGAGCCTCCTTACTAAATGGATTTTTCTTTGCTTATTAGAAACTGGACGGTTCACTGGTTCGGAACATTCCCTGTAGAGGAGCGTACTGGGCTTCTGTTGCTGTTTGCTTTTGTTCTTTTCCATCTGCGGTCGGCGCTGAGACATACCCACTGTGTTTTTGGATAAATTGAATTCTAGAGTGGAATGTCACAACCTACATAAAACAGAAAGACGAGGGTTTTCAGCTCATCCCACAGAAGTCTAGACTTCCGGAAAGGTGATCGAATGGTAGAAAATGGAAAGTGAAATGACTGCTACTATTTTTCGGTTTTTCTCTGAGCCACTTTATCGAAGCTGTAGTTGTTAGGGTCTAACCTCTTCAGGCACCCATGGAAGAGGTGGTTTTGATTGGCAGACGGTGTTTGCCGGTGTATTTCTGGTGCCATATTACGTATTTTCAAACTTAGATGTGGTTAATGAGACCGGAAATTGACCATGTAGGTCTTTGGAAAAGAAGTTCTTGCTTTGCTTTTTCTTCCAGGTTTATCAGTGTCTGTGGGCTTATTGAGACGGATATTTCAGTCTCGCATCTAAGTTTAAAAGTTGGACTCCCACTCAAAGATGTTCTTCTAAGTACTGTACAAATGAATCATAACTCTCAGGATGAACTTTATGTAAAGAAGCACAAGTAAAGCAAGTGTCATTCTTGATCCTAGGAACTGTGGATCTTTGCTGACACACAGAAATAACAAGCGAGACTACACCTCACACACACTGTAGATTCATCGCCATTCCCCCAACAAACTCCCAACCAACGCCAAACGTTTTCCAGATTGCTGCGACTGAAGGCCAGATGTGCACTCGCTCGGCACGTCAACATCTGTTGATGCATAAATGTGGCTTGCTACACAAACAATGTTCTACACACAGGAAGCGACAGATATCCCAATTGTGACATGATTAATACATACACCTATGTGCGTTTGGTTTCTGTGATATGACTTAATTTCTCTGTCTGGGGTTGTGGAGCATCTCTCCAGGCTTTTCTTTGGGGTTTCAAACACAATCCATGTTTAAATAAGAGAAAAGAGTTACTTGAAGATGGTCAACGATGCGTAAAGAAACCGTAGTCATTTCTTGTTAAAACTGCAGTTCAATGTAAAACAAATTGCAGTAGCAGTGGATCTAAAAGTCCCAATAAAATCCATCAGCAAAGCATTAGGTTTGAAACTTGGGTTATCGTGTCGGGTTTAGTGCTTCAGTTTAACCGATGTCTTCTTTGAATGAAGGTCAAGAACATCTGTTACGTTTAAAGGACGAATGGTAGGAATAGATTAACTCGACCTGTCGGTATAACAACCTGGGTTTCTTTTGTTATTGCACATATTGCAAGAAAAAATAATTACTGTTAATTCAGCCATTTGAAGCTAAAAGTCTATTTTAATAAAGAAATTTAAATATAGTTTAGCGAATTGATCCTTAATTTAGAAAATAATATATTTGATTATACACTGTAGTCACAAAATCCTTAAGAATATGCCAAATCCAGCATTTAAAAAGCTTTTATACAGCTGCTCTACTGAGATAATAAACAACCTCGGACAGATGGACTGATGGATGTAAAAATTGCAAAATAATTGGAATAGTAATTAAACAAAAAATAATTGGACAAGAAAAAGTTGTATTTTTATCACCAAGCCAGTGGCGATAATTTCGAGAAAGAACTTGTTGCTCTTCTACTCTGCTTTACTTCTTTCCAAGTTTTCCTGAAAAATATTTTTTTCAGACCATTTTACTTTTTTTCAGACCATATTACAGTTTTTGTATTATTAAAAAACTTTGTAATATTGTAACTTCCAATATTTTTACATTTAATTCTATTAAGATGACAATTAAGCAGGTCATGTTTTTAGTTTGCTTGTTTCGAACATTTTTAGTTTTTTTCCATGTTACTATTGTTGTAATTATTGTAACTATTTCTCTTGTATTTTATTAACGACAATTTCATGTCTTGAATAATATTGTTTTCCAACCATTTTATTATTAACATTATAAAAACTACATTTCAGTCCGTGCTATTATCATTATTAATATTGATAGTATTTTTTTTAAATAATATTATTTTTATTTCTCTATATTTTCTTTGTATTTTTATTCAGCCAATAAGGACACAAAAGGTCAAATAAATAGTTGAAAGCTGCTCTACTGCTCCGCTTTATTTCTTAAGGGTTTTTGTATTTTTTTTATTCTCAGACCATTCCAGTTTCCTTCGGTTGTCTCTGCGCTCCCCTCGGCTCAAAGTTGTAGCTTCTGCGCGGCTAAAACGATATCGATTGGTGTCCTTTGCAGCCTGATAACCTTGTGGTAATAGTATTTTGAGGGTTGCCATGGATTTTTCTCAAATAAAAATCTGTCATTTTCGATGATTTATTGTTCAGATAAGCACCAATTAAAGCAGCAGTACTCCGTGGCGCTCATATACCACGCTGAGCATTATGGGTAGCTGCGGCTGCCTGATTCATTCATGTCTCGATGCCTCGCTCTATTTCTAATCATGCCCATTAATCAAAAGGGACAGTATGAGACAAATGAAAAAAACATGGAAGGTTTCATCCTCAGGCCATGGAAGAGTGAGGCCATTTTCTTCCTCTTCACTGGGTGATTTGCACCTCTTCTCTTTCCCTTGTCATCCAGAACTTATAGCTGAATAATAGAATGACTCTCACCCGCATGACTGCCTTTGTGTCCTCGGCAGAAAGGCAAACGGCTACAACAGATGGCAGGAGGCAATGGTGAAAGGGTGCGAGAGAGCATGAAAACCCGAAACGGAGAGTGTCGCGTGGCACACAGTGACACCTTCATAAAATTTTTACAGTTCCGTCCAATTGCGGACATCTTTTTCTTTGACTCCTGAAAAACAGAGCAAGACGGGCGGAGAGGTGAAAATCCCCCCGTGTACTAATGCAAAAAAAAAATTGCAGTGTTGACAGGATGAATTATTCTCTTTTAAGCTGAGCCGCCAACATCCATATCCACGTGAAATCTAATATTATCATCTATTATGCATCTTTACAGTGAGCGTCCATTAGTCCACCCTATGGAGAGCCGTCTGGCTGATCCACATATGACATGGTCCTGCTGAATCAACTGATTCGTTTGGACAAGTCAATTTATCAATCCCAGTGGCTGTATAAATATATTATCCGTTCAACTCTGACTGGAAATATAGGATTACAGCAAGTTAGTTTGGGGGAAAAGCGCCAAGTTTCCTCCAAAGTTTGTTTAGTGGAACATTTTCAGAGGGTCTGTATTGATCTGCCAAAGTGCCTTTAAAAGCAGACACTTTGTCAAAAGATTTGACGCACATCCTGGATTAATTATGGATTTCGCTTACTTCTAAGTTCTTTCTACCCTCGGTGGATTCTCTTGCTCATAAATGCCTTTCCCCAACATCTCTGTTCTTCAGAGCGCTGAGCTGGTGTGTGTATGTGTGTGTGTGTACACTGGAAATGAGAGACGAGTTCTCTCAGATGTAAATTAAACTTTAAACTCAACTAAAAAGCGACTAGATTGGATGAAGCACAGTTCAATTAGACACTTCTAACTAACTTTATTAAGTGCTCGGCAGATACTGTAACAACCGTCCTGTTTCCACCATTGGAGCAAACAAAACTACATTTACGTACATTTCAACTGATGCTTTTATTAAAAATAAAAACTCAAGTCAAATGTTGAATTGAACCTTGGGAATTTAACCCACAACATTCCCTCTGTTGGTTCTGCTAGAGTAAAGCTACTTTAAATGGGCTTTGTTACTTAAGTATTTTTTGGCTTTGAACTTGTACTGAGTATCAAGAAAATAAGCAACATTTGCTCTCTACTTGATCAGATTTTTGATTGAGTATCTGTACTCTTTACTCAACTGCATTTGAATGGACAATGTTACTTGTGAAACTACATTGTGATTGTTCGCAGTCGGCGTCTTTTTCTACTGCAGTTATTTCTTGGGCAAACAAGGTGATATTGCCATCTCCAGAATATGAAGGTACTGGATGCTATTTGAACTAAATCACGTGAATGTGAATGAGCTTTTGCACTTTTGCACATTTGAGTTTAACTGAGACTGACTATGTTCTTTTTTTGTTTATTTAGTTTCGCCATCTTGAAACATTGTGGTGTTAAAGTTAATTTTTCTCACCATCCATAATGCTATGCTAAATTCCAATATGCCACGGTCACCTCTGCGCCATATTCAGACGTTTAAATGTACTGTATATATGGATGCTGGTAAATGTTTGTGCTTCTAACAGAAATGCCTCTTTTTACATAATTTGCTTTGCTGTGGTACGAGCGCACAAAGACGTGAAGTGTCTGAGTTAGAGGCAGGAAAGAGCGGCTGTTTATTTTATTTATTCAGTCTTTAGTCCTCACACCCAGTCCTCTAAAACAGATAAATCCAGTAATGGCCACTGGGGATTCACAGGCTGCTTTCCTCTGAGTAGCATGTTGCTCTGAGATGTTGAGTGGGATGGATGGACTGGTAAAAGGGTGAAGGGTGTGTGTGTGTGTGTGTGTGTGTGTGTGTGTGCGCGTGTGCTTTAGGAACAAGCCTGTGGAGAAGTGCTAGATGAACAGGGTCACTGCTCTTAACCCTTTTCTGATATTAACTTTATATTGCAATACAGTATTTTTGCACTAAACAATTCCAAGGCCAGTGCTCTTTTCTTTTCTCTTCTTTTTTTTTCTTTCTTTTTTTAAACACTTGCTATTTCTTGATATATTCTACCAAAGTTCAAAATTATTATTTGATTTTCATTCATTGCGTATTGTTTTCAAAAGTATTTAACTCAAGTCAAGTCTTTTGCCCAAAAGCAAATCTGCAAGCTGATAGGTCACTTAAACTGCCACTTAAACTGTCATCATGTGATGCAATTAAGCGCCAGGTGATTAATTGTCCATGTGCTGTAATAGGTGGGAGAACTTCTTAAGACTCTTGTGCAGAACTCAACGCTTGCAGACAACAGAGTGCTAAACCTTGGAATTGTGTGTAACGTTTCAGAGGATTACCCTGAAAAGTCTCGCTGTGATCATCTTTAAGACACTGCTGGTAGGAAAACCCTTGAACTCCATTTGTGTCTTGTGTACACTATAGAGTATACGCTTTGCTGATGCTAGAAATATTTGTGAAGCTAAATCCAATTGTAACTTTAAGAAATGATTGCACAGTTGCTGCTTGCTTTGTTCAAATGTTTTCTGAAGTGTGCGATTTAAGTACAGTATTTTTATTTATCTATATAGATAGATTGATTGATTGATTTGCTTCTTCTAAAATCGTTCCTATCCTTAAAATGTGGTTGCATGGCTTAGTAGTACCATCATTACTTATAATTTGGCTGATGTGTGTGCCGTTATCATCAAGCAGAAGAAATGGTTGTGTTTTCAGTTACAAGAAAGACCTAGTTTCTTGCTTAATAAATTAATACTGTGATGTTGTGGTTGTGTGTGTTTCACAAAGACTTGTCTGAGACTCAAGTTCTAGGCCTAATTTGGGTTTTTCTGTGTGAGTTTTAATGTTTATAGGGTGACTGTGTGTCTGTGGGTGTTGCCCTGTGATTGGTTGGTCTCCAAACCAGGGTGTGAGTTCAGTTGCTGGGTTCTTTCTTTGACCCAGAAGAAAAAGTGATTTATAAATATGGATAGATAACATTGTGACTTCTAGTTTACCTGTATAAAACACGCTACATTTCAAACTAATTTACGTACCTGTAGCTGATGAAATAAAAGGATGATAGGATGTGTTGTCACAAAACCAGAAACTACATAGTTTTTCTTTTTATCAGTTAATAATTAAAAACAAAAATTCCTATTGATGGTTTTACAAATCAAAAAATCTGATAAATATAGTCGTACACATTGTCATATATACTATTTCATAATAATAATTTTAACCACACAAAAATGTCTTTTTTAACCACATTTTAACCACACTAAAAACTAAAGAACTAAATCATCACGAAGCACGAGGAAATCGCCTTGACAGACTTTATTAAAACAAACGCCTCCCGTGTGTGCACACGACACACCACGTGCTCTACACGTGTAACGCCGCATCACCAGTGACTTCGCCTGTCAATCACAATTTCATTTAAATTTACAAGAGTCGTCGCATGCAGGTGGTTTCAAACCCGATGTAGTAAAACTCCGTCACAGAGCTTTACATGCACCAAACCTGCTATGTTTAATCACTTGTGGTTAAATCAACCAAAAAAAGGGACACACATCTGGACCATCCATCATTCAAAAGAACTTCCTTAAGCTCCTCGGACAGTTTCATTTTTTCCCGTGTTTACACTAATTATTTTCCCAACACATTTGCGAGAGGCTCTGATTAGCTAATTCTATCTGTGATTGATGGACTGGTTAAGGAACGGCAAGTTATTTGCCGGCGGAGTGTTAAATGGATGGTTTTGTATCACCAGCTTAATCTTCTCTCAGAGTCACTAATTACCCCTCTGTCAGCAGAAGCCGCGTCACTGACCTGCATGCTGCCGTCTCTGGGGTCTTGTTAGCGTGTCGCTAGCAGCAAATTGTGGCCTAATCGTGAACGATTGGATGGCCCCAAGTCTTCCAGCCTTACCTCATGCCTTGCTCTGTCACATCAGTCACACGTTTCCCTGGAGAACGTCCGTCAAGCCCAGAATGCTGGGAAGAAAACACCTGCTAGAAACGGTCTCGCTCCAGCCATGGAATAGTGTCAAGGTCTGCGTCCTGGAGGGGATCGGGGGGATTTGAGCGCTTGATGACCAGATACCTGTGAGGAGACCCACGGCGAGTGTGTGACCAAGGACTGCTCATGTTCTCCAAGGCTGTTCCGTTTGAGCTGATTTGCACTTATGTAACTCGCTGGTCTGACGTTACGCCACCTCATTGTAGTGACGCAAACTGGCCTGGAACGTTTAGAACGGTTGCTGTTTGAACTATTGGGCTTTATCAGTTCAGCTTCGTTTGAATTGCTGTGGCAGGCCAAACGCCACCACGGGAGTTTACGAGGTGCTACAAGTGTTGCGTTTACAACGATTGCATGATGGGCGAGGTGTTAACTGTGTGTGTTTCACTTATTTGGTGTTGGTGTCTCCACACATGTCTTGCGGGCTCATTTGTAATGAACTTTTTGCTCTGGCGGCGTAGGGTGTAGCGCCGTAGCATCACACAGTTGAGATTAGAGTTCAAGACCCAGCCTTATATTGTTAAGTTTATGTGCTAGATTGTGTTTCCTAAATCCAAAAACATGCATTCGGAAGTGTTGGAGTTTGGTTAATTGCAAAAAAGGAGTGAGTGAGAGTGTGAATGCATGTGTCTGTGTTCCGCCTCTTGATTGGTTGACCAAGAATCCAGAGTGTATGGAGAGGCAGAGGTGTAAAGAGTACCTGAAAACCATGCTTAAGTAAAAGTACACCTTACAGTGTAAACTACAAAACTACAGGTTACACAAAAACAAATCTCTTTATTTATGAGGTTTTATTTTGTTAGAAATGAAATTTAATGCCTCAGTGTTTCAAGTCAGTATCAGTCAAAATCAAGTGTGCGAAAAAAGTGCAAATGCTATTTCACATTCACGGGATTTAGCTCATAAATAGTATCTAGTGATATCACCTCGTCCACCCAAGAAATTAACCGTGGATTCCGACTTGTCACATCACAATGTAGCGAGTAACTGTCCATTGGAGTAAAGAGTACAGATGCTCAATCACAAATGCAGTCAAGTAGAGAGTAAAAGTTGATTCAATGTTTGATGTTCAGTAGGACTTTGTTACTTTCCTTAGTACTTTACACCACGGTGCTTGGGTTGGTTCCAGCTCCTTCTGACCCAGAAATGGAAAAAGCTGTTTCAAAAGGAGACCGATATATGTTTTACCGGTGTGAGTACAGAAATTGATCTCTGATGATCCACAGATCTAGACTAAAAAACCCTGCTAATGTGGTGGTCTCATCTCAGCTCGTCCAAAACAAGGACCCTGTGGTTTTGAATGTAACCCAATTTCAGTCCGGATTACATTTAGAAGTAACTGCTCCTTTTGAGTTACAAGCTCGTGTCGTTCTGATGCCACAAACAGTATCATACTCTATGGAGAATTGGTCATTTTTGAAACATTTAGTGAAAGTCTAAAAGAAGCTGCTTTGATCAACGTCCTGTGAAATTTAGCAGCATACACTAACGCAATTAGGTCGACTTTCCATTTTATTTTCAGAATTAGTTTTTAATGAATGAGTCTTCTTTGTGTATTGTAAACAAACGCCTGGTTTTGTTTACAATATTTGGCGTATTTGTAAAAAAAAAAAAAAAAATGGTGTGCACTATTGAGTCTGAACCTGTTAGTTTGGGTGACTCCAGTTTTCAATACAGCCTTCTGAGATGTTTGGTTGAAAAATAACTCAATTCCTTCCAAACTTCACTCAGGGCTCTATGGAATTTGAATATTACATTATAAAGAATAACTACAAGCTCTCATCTTTATTTGCCTCAAACAGAATAGAGCAAGTAGGAGTGTAATTTTCATGCTGGCACCATTTCTCACAAACCATAGATTTTATGGGAAATCGATATATCAAGAGAGGTTTAAGCTCCCCCAAAGGATTACACTTTTGACACTATTGTTTTATGCTATTGCTTCGATAAAAAGAAAAAGAAAAATCAACAATTAAACATGATTTTAAAATAATCCTAGGAGTGTTCTCTACTCTTGTCACCTTTTAGTAGGCTGTTGCCGCACAGACGGATCCATTTGAGACTCGAGCTTGAGGCCCGATCGGGTCTTATTGTGTGAAGTTTCCATGTTCTTCTCATGTTTGCGAGGGTTTCCTTGGCTCTCAAGTTTTGTCCCAAACACGTGTCCAGGACAGAAAATTTGCACTTTGGTGGGAATGAAAGTGAATGAAATTTTGGTTTGATAGTGCATATGCGTGTCCTAGTGTGTGATTGGTTGGCTACCAATCAGGATGTGTTCCACTTTTGGTCCCAGACTTGCTGTGTTTGGATGTCAGAAATGAAAAAGGATGAATGGAAGCAATTTACAATGTGTCATATACATAACCAACCAAAAATGCCACTTTTATACCCGCAAACAAGCATAAAGAGATATTTTCAACAATGTCGTCATTGTTATTATATAAATAATACTAATTTTACATTAGAATAAAATGTAAATTTCCAAATTCTATCTCAAATTTCTTATTCTTTTCTAGATGTTATTTTCCATTAGCATAATTCACTATTTCCGTCAAATTGTAAGCAGTATTAGTAACATCAATAACATACTGATGATAATAAGCAGTAGCACGACTGCACATGCACTGCCGATTGTTCGATGACGGACGGATCAATACGCTGATGGCATTTTCACCCTCACTCTGCCTTGTGATTATGAATTCCCGCATCTGAGAAAAAGCACCGCTGTTGGCTTTTCAGGCTGGTTAAAGAACTGAAAGTTGTCAGCAAGCGCAGGCCTGAATATTCATCGGGCTTGAGAAAGGATGGGGGAACATCGGTTGGAGAGAAATCAGAAAATCAATACGCTCCTTCCATGCCTCTTTTACCTCTGGTTAGCCACGGTGGATTAATCCAGTGCAATGCAATCTAGCGTGCCAGTATCAGATTACGCTGGCTGGAGTCTCAGACAAAGCCGTGTAATGGATAATACATCCCGCTCCGCTAAGATGTAATGAAACCACGATAGAGTTAAATATTTCCTGTTAGAAATGGAAGTGAAGCAAGAAGTTTAGACATGGGTGTAGATCAATATTTGCCTGGAGATAAATATAGAGAGACAGTAAAAGCACATGGTTAAAGCTGTCCTTTATTTGCTGTGCTTTTCTTCAGCCGGCCTTTCTGCACTAGCGCAGGAAAATATTTGAGCGTTCTGCTGGAGGGGAATCAATACGATTCACCTCACAAGTAAGGTGATCTACTGTCCAGCTTTGGGAAGAAAAACTGTAATCATGGAGTAACCAACCTGATATGGACATTAGAGAGGAATGAGGCTTTGCGATGTATCTGTGATTCACACGCGCACAAAAACTGGCGGAATTGTTTGGTGAGAGAGGTAAAACATTTTTTATAATAAATAATAATAACAACGCTGAGTTTAATGAAATACTATATTTTCTTATTCCTAAACTCTGATGAAATGCATTCATATAAAAAAAATAAAATCTATATTCATTTAAAATGAACTAAAAAAAAATATATTCATACACGTGTGTGTGCATTTGTATGTATAGATGAATGGCAGTGACTAAATATGTGTGTATTAAATACTAATTACATTGTGTACATTATAAAATAAACGAGAATAGTATACAGTATTAGGTAGTAAAACAAATCAATTGCTCTTAAGTAATAGTAATGTTGCCATTTTATACTTTATTTACAATAAATAGTGTATATAATAGGTATTAGCGTATTATTAGGTATAGTAATATATATATATATATATATATATATATATATATATATATATATATATTATAGGTAATATAATAACAATAATACAGTACTAATAAAATATTAGCAATAATAATATTTTATATCAATTATAATTTAATTTATTTATATTAATTGTAAATACATTTGCATGAAAAATAGATGCTTGAAAAATCTGCTAATTAGTAAAACACTTGTATGTTTCAAGAGTTTATTTTATGTACATTATTCGCATTTTGATGTTTGATGCAATTTTGAAAATTATAATTTTTCACATATTTTGTTTATAAACCCAAAACACACTTTTAAATCAACGTTAAATCTGTCAGATTGTTTCACATTTTTATTAATTTACATTTAAACATTTGATTGTCTTTGTTTCTTCCTAACCATCCCCATCCAGCCATCAGACGTTTCTAAAGACTTTCTGTTTGTGTGCTGTAGTTA
Organism: Paedocypris micromegethes; assembly: GCA_028031935.1. Taxonomy (NCBI): domain Eukaryota; kingdom Metazoa; phylum Chordata; class Actinopteri; order Cypriniformes; genus Paedocypris; species Paedocypris micromegethes. The sequence goes on from CM051498.1 coordinate 5,020,273, forward strand.
TTCTGCTCCAAATGATGAATTCCATTCATTACTTCCAGAGACCGGAGGGTCAACACAAGCCATGGCTAAACAGATTTCATTAACCAGGAGCAAGGCAGGCTGGGAAAAGGGAGCAGTGGTAGTCGACCTTGGCTGTAAGGTTACACGTTTATTGATTGTTGCCCCCTCCTTCTCTTTCTCCTCCCCATCGTCCCTGCCATTCTTCTGTGGGCCCGCAGGTCAGCTCGATAATGCTTCACCCGTGGTGTACAGCTTGTGGATCGTATCTTGTTGTGTCTGTGGCTAGAATGGTCCAGAGATAAGAAATGCTTGTGCTTTTGTGTTACTGCGGATTTCCGTCATCATGCGACAAGAGTTCCAGTGATAATGCGACCAATGCTTTATTCAAAGTGGCTACGTAGAGGAAATTTGAACTTATATTTTCATCTTAACCTGAATTGGCTGTTTTATGCAAACGTCAGTTGTTGTTGGAATCTTTTTTACAATAATACCGAATTGTTCAGACTATAAGGCGCAATAAAAAAATCAATATCATATGTTAAATAATATATATAGGCGACCATAAAATATACATTTTAATGTGTGGCAACTGTGAAATAAGATTACAAATTAGACATTTATTAATGATGTGGCTTGTAATGCGGTGCGTCTTATAATCAGAAAAATACTGTAATTATTTAATACTGTAAAATGTTTAAATATCGCATACGTTAAATATTATATAAGACTTATAATTAACTTTTAAATGGGTGACAAACTATGTGAAATAAGATTACAAAGTAGACATTTATTAATAATGCGGCTTACAGTATAATCCGGTGCGCTTTATAATCAGACAAATTAGGTAATTATTTACGTATAACTGTTTAAATATCACATTCGTTAAATATAAATACAACTGACTTATAATCCACTTTTAATGGGTGGCAAGTGGTAAGTGTCCATTCAAATGTAGTGGAGTAAAAAGTACATATACTTAATCGATAATGTAGTCAAACAGATTACAGAGTAAATGTTGCTTGTAATTTGAATACTCGGTAGTCAAAAATACTCTAGAAACAAAGTACATTTACTCGAGTACTTCACACCACCAAAAAGCCTAGCCAATGAAACTGCAGGAAAAAGACATCAGGGGAATATTGGAAATGCTTTTGACTTTTGTATATTTTGGCATCTGATGAGCATTTTTACTCTGTGTTATCTGCAGGCACAAGTAGGTTTTAATTAGCATTAAATGACAATCACTAATCTGATTGGCTGAGACCCCATTAGGATGGAGTTCTAGGTAAAGCGGCGCGACAGAGCTGCATATAATCTGCCGTTTTTCCCTGCTGGTGTTTGGCAAACCTGACATTGCTGTGGGAACGTGTAGCATTAGAGGGATTTGTTCTGCTGGAGAACTTCTTCATGCTGCAAAAATCTGGCCTTTGATGCAGGATTATGGCGCTCTGATTGTGACTCATGCCCTCGATTAGTGTAGGTTTTTGACCAGACAAAGGAACCAGGGCATGTTTTTGCACAAGAGAGCAAAGGCGCGTACATGAACTCAGTACTATTACTCATAAAGGAAGTAATACGACCTAAAAGTCACCGATTGGACACGAGCAAATAAAAATGCATTGGAAGAGAGTAGCACAAAAGGTCAATCACTCGCATAATAATGGATTTTTGCCTCCAACTACTGATGGAAATAAAATCAGTCTGGATTAATATTCTGCTAAAAATGTCTCTTGAATAAATTGGAAAATGAACAAAATCATCCTCTTAACGTTTTACCTTTTTAAATTTGGGTATAATTGTCCTTTGTAAATGATTGATAATGTCATTTTATTTTCTACTGTTGATTCGTCCATTTTACTATTAAGCCTTGCGACTACAAGATGATGATGTTGCCATAAGAATGATGGGGGACTGATCCAATCGCCAATTTTGATGTATTTTAACGTAACAAAGCATATTGAAATAAAATTGTTGTGAGTCAATCTGAAAACAATAAGCACAAATATGTTAAAGCAATTGCTCAAGAAAGTGGTTTTAAAGTTCACTAAGTTATGTCAAAACTGCCACGAGGGGCAAAATGGGAATAAATACAATTTTGTGCTTAAACTTGAATCGTGGATAACGTTCATACTATTGGACTATACATTATAGAGATGCTCACGAATGTAAGTCGCGTTTGGCAGCGAGTGATTGTAGGACTTGAAAACGTCTGGAATTACAAATCAACTATCTTTTCTTTATTATTTGTAGTGTTGTGCAGTTTCATTGTTGTCAGATACAGATTGACATTGTACACTGCAGATTTGATTGTTTTTTGTCAGTCTTTGTAGAAAAAGTATAGTATTTTTTGCACTTTTGATTTTACTAATAATGCAGCAATGTACTCTTTACTCCGTCTCCTTCATAAATAAACAAACACTGTTCTTTTCCCAGTGTCAATACAGAACTACAACACACTGTCTGTGCTAAGTAATACCTTTCTCAAAGTCGATTTTGTTTTACCTGTATTTATAGTTTTTAAATTGACTAGTAGACATATTGTCCATTTGAGTAAATTGCATTGTCTAAATGCTAGGCATGTCCATTCCTTCTGCAGGACAGCTCACATTTTCAGTCAACCATGCTGCTAATGATAAGGATCATTAGTAATTTGCTCATGGTTTTCACAATCTGAAGAAAACCCCACCCGTGTGTAATAGCCAGGCGATGAGATGGTGAAAGAGTCTGCAGAGGATGGAGATGATTTATTTAGCAAAGTGAAGTCGTCATTTCCAGCCTGTTGAGATCTTATTCTGCCCACATCACCCGTTCACAGACGGAAGCCATTTTTCTAACAAGTGGGTGTATGTGAACATGTGGCGGCGACTGAACTATTATCCACCATAATAGACAGCCTCGTGTTTCATTATGCGTCCGCCGCGCTCATGAAAAGAGCAGAGATGTTCACAAACCTGCCGTTCATACAGCGTTTGCAGTCTTTGTGCTGTGGAGTGGAGTGGGATGTTGAGGATGAAAAAGTTCCAGCCTACGCACCATAACTTTCATTAATGAGTCTAATTAGAGTGCTGTTAATTTGCCATTTGTGCCCCCGGCCATGATCTAATGCCTTCATTAACATCCTGAAGGATATTTGTCTCCTCCACCGACTGACCGGAATACCAAGAGGAGACCGGGAAAGAAAGAATAGTTAAACAATAATTACCCAGAAGTGAAGCGATGGGATGGAATGCAAACTAAGACTAAAAATGTATTATCATGTACTCCAATTTCTTACGCTGTGAATACACTTCATATTTTAATATTTTAAAATGGATGAATAGTGAATACGTGAAATGGTTCAAATGCTCATTGTTTTCACTTTTGTAAAGTTCTTGTGTCTTAAAATGGCATCTTAAAATGATGTTTATTCATTTGGTATCTGTATGCAACGAGCACACACACACACACACACACACACACACACACACACACACACTTAATAGTTAATTATAGCGATGTTTAAGGCTTTATATACGGTATACTGTAAAATTACAGCAACATTCAGTATTACTGTAAAGTTTACTGTTTTTTACCATCACTAGAAGACCTGGTAACTTGAGTCTGATGCTGTATATTAACAAACAAACTATATTATGGTAAAGAATTATAATTTTACAGTATGTCTTTTTTTACAGTATATAAAATTATACTTCTTACTTTAAATGAAGATTATTTGTTTTACTTTAATGTAAAATAACTTTTTAAAGCATGTAAAATTATCTTACAGTATAAGTACTAACTAGCCAGACAATTAAAATTTTTATAGGTAATTATTTTGTACTAGACTGGCTTTTATCTGAAGCGACTTACAAGTCAGTATAACTTTTTACAAATCCACACGTTTTTCTTTCACCCAACTTTGAGGAGGTTCAAAGACATGTTTGCATGTTTGATGTGAAGTAAGGAATGGGATGAGTGAAGAAGGCTCTCCATGTCTTCTCTCTCGCGGGGTCTCATGTGAAGAGCAAACAGCTGCTTACTGTAAACCTCCATTTACTCCTGCCTCTGCTGGAAATATACAACACTTGCGACTCTAAATCCCTTTGCCCATCGCTGACAAATGTCAAACCGACACAGAAAGAACATATTTGTGTAAAGGTGCAGGTGCTTGTACGATTCTAAGTCGGCGCCACATGAGAGAAGAACGGTGTGTGTGTGTGCGTGTGTGTGTGTGTGGAAACAGCAGCATGACCTCTACTGCCCATAAAGCGCTCAGCTAGTGGTCGGTGTGGATCTCGCTCCCGTCCCTGCAAGGTTTTTTGTGTGAATGGAGGGCAGTGGTCATCTCTCAGTGGGACATCATGTCCTCTATCTCAGCCCGAGCAGCGCTCCAGAGGCATCAAGCTTTCAAGTCTAATCTCTTTATCAGGCACTTTGTGGGGAGGCCAGCTTCGGCTCACAGAAATACTTTTCCGACAAACAGATGGATAAAGCAGTAGATGGACCTGGATGAATTCATCAATTTTCTAAAATACATTGGATCTGTCAGTGTCTGAGACAGGATGCAAACCCTGGAAAACCATTGGAATAGTCATGATGATGTTTTTATGTGTAAGTCTATGGTTATTAGTGTTTGTGTGTTTTCTCAAATTCAGATGAAGCCACCATAACCCGAAAATGTAGACAAGCTTCAGTTTTTTTTGAGCTGCACTGAGAAAGAAATGGAATAAATTAAGAGACGAACCAAAGCGGCCTAATGGTTTCAATGCGTGAAAACCATTTCAGTTTCACCAACAATTTTAGGTTTCTGGAAAGTCAGAACACCAAGAAAGTAAAGAGGGGGTTATGTTAGCCTCTTAATGGAATTTTGTAATTTGCGAATGAAAAAATCAGGGGGTTTATATTTGTGTGAATTCTGTATTACAAATATATAAAAAATATAATTATTGACCTATGGCCAACCGACATGCTCAGATTATTTTCTGGATTTGTACAGTGTTTATCAGTTTCTTTCTCCCCTGAGTGAATGTGACACACTGGCTCCGTTTCAAAACCTACCGAGTTGTCTTGCCCTACATAAGAGGCTTCCTCACAGTCCAGCATGCTAAGTGAGATGTCACCTCACATGTGACTGATTTGGAGCACGGCGCACTGCAGAAAAGCAACTCCGTCCTCCGGGAGACACCAGACTCGACTCGCTTCTGGAAAGTAATTCGCTTGACGCTAAGCTAGCCGTACATACACTTGCTCAAGTTTCCCATCTGAACTTTTACTGGAACTTGGGGATATTGTGAATTATAGGCGAAGTTTTCAGTTGTTGTGGAATCCGTATCTCAAGTGTTGGCCATCCGTTCATCTCATTTCATTTCGGAACTGGTATTCCAAATGAAGTACAAATGTTTGTAAAGTGATGAGAGTTTATTTTGAAGTTCATTGGGCATAAGGCATAGTCACAATACAGACAGAGCAAAGACAAGGACCGAAATCGGGTACACGAGCAGAGATCAAAAACCAGAGATTGAAACAAGAGATAAATCTTTAGCAAAACATTTCTCAACTCACACTTCTCACACTGTTGCAATATTACTGTTTACATTTATTTTATTCGTGCTTTTTTGTAGATGTATATACTTTTGGGTCTTGGTATTGCATTACGATGTTTTTACACCGTTTCTGTATCATTTCTATGCCAAACTGAGTAAAAAACGAATTTCAAAGCATTTCGTTATATTACTCTGCAGAAACGTTAGTTTCCCTCATATTTTAAATTCTTTAATTAGTTATGTGTTTATTGATAATAAGAGTAATATTGTTCCGCTTATTATTGCTGATATTTTGACTTTCTAGTTGTGTTTTATCTGTTGCACATGAATTTAATTCATTTTAACACTGGTGGTTTGTATCCTAATTGTATCATATCTACAGTTTATTTTGAGCTTGTTAGTTTGCTGTTCTTCCAATCAAAAATTGTATTTCTCTTTTTATGTTGTTGGCACTACGAAAAATATTATCGACTTAAAAACACAGACACGCATAATAACTTGCATGTGCATATTATGCAAATTCCTGTGCATATTATGCAAAAGTCATGTGACCACAAATCAAGTAGGTCGTGATAAAAAACCCAGGAAGTAACCACTATTTTTTCCGTAACCGTGGTGATGAGAAGCATCAAGTTAAAGTGTGAAAGATTTTCCACCCAAAAAATCTTCACACAATAAATTTTGAATAACATCACACACACTCCATTTTTATTATTTATACTTCAACAGATTTTCAAAGCTGTTGAAGTGAGAACGCTTCAATCATCGATCGGATCTTACTGAACTGCTGATTTGTGCCCCAATCTCATCTGACACGTGAACAACCTGTCTGTCTGATGAACCCATAACCATCCAACTGACAATGATGACGGTAAATTTTCAAATGTTGTTGTACCGTATCGTATAATCAGGCTGAAACCTGGTGTGTGTTTTGCCTACAGATATTTCACAAGTGGCTGCACTAAGTACTGTATTACACGCTTTTTTGTATTGTAAATCTATACAGTCATGCCAATAAATCTTTGTTGACTGTGGGAGAGAGAAATGCGGGCTGATGGGTTGTGCTGTGGTCTCTGGTCAGTGTGTTTCTGTTGGCAGCGGCTCGTTATCCGTGCGGCCGCATTGATCTCTCCCCGCTGACCAGCCTTCCACCGCAGCACCTTCACGGCCCATGGCCAAACCCATTAGCACAAACAAAGCCCACAGACACACATTCTTCCCTCAGCCCTATAGACTCCATACCATCCGTCTGCACAACGTCCATTTCAGTTCACAACTTGTTTTTTTCCAAGCTACTGGACTGTTTATTGCGTAATTGTGGTCAGGTCTGTAATTTCCGATCATGAAGAATTACAGCGTGTATAGCTTTTCTTTTTCCTTTTTGAATATTTGGGATTCTTATGTTCTCCTTATGTGGGTTTCCTCCAGGTCTCCAGGGTTTCTCACACAGTCTAAAAATATGCGTTCAGTAGAATTGGAGTCTGGAAAATTTCCCATAGGTGAGAGTGTGTGTGGGAGTGTAGCTCTTTGTGATTGGTCGAACTTAAATGCAGAGTGTGTGTCCCGCCTTTAGGCCCAGTGTTGATGGGATTGGCTCCAGCGCGTGACCCCCAAATGAAAGATTGACTCCAAATATTGATCATTTGATTGATACACACACACACACACACACAGTGTAAAATGAATATATATATATACTTATATCAGACATGCAAAATTATGTAAAAAATGTAAAAAATATGTTTTGACGCAGCTTCCATCTTCCTCGGAGGTGTCACCAGGTTTAGTTGTGAAATGATTAAAAGCATGGTTAAAATATCAAGGCGGAGTCTACTGGGTCAAGTCAGGGACATTTTCCCACGTCAGGTGGGCAGCAAGAGGCGGAGTCAACCTATCAATCAGTGATACCCAACACATTGTATACAAATTGAATTTTTGTGAAAGAGTGTGTTTGTGTATGAATGTAAAGAAGCTGTAAAAAGCACCGGATTGATGAGAGTAAAAGTGGAGGACGGGTCTGTGTGTTCATAAAGCTCCAAGTAATCCTAACAGATGGATTGGGCTGTTCAGCTCTAGAGAACGGATAAAAGGAATTCGGCTAAGGCTTCCCCTCGCCTCTTTTACTCTTTTCTGATTTCGAGGTCAAAGGTCGCGACCAGATAGTGGTACACACTGTAACCTTTAAAACCAATTACACATACACGTCATTTCAGTCAGACTTGAGGTTCTCAGATGAAGAACGACTTGACAAGCTATGGGATTACTCATGAAAGACCCATGTGAAGGAGAAGGTGTTCAGTGAAATGAGGAAGAAGCAGGAAGAGGGAGGGAAGATCGGATAATGGGCATTGTCGATGGACTTCACGTCTGTGTTTGTCAGCAGTAAGAGAGTTTTACCGCGTCTGCCCTTGAATGGGCTTATCTGGTATTAGCAGGTCCACTGCCTCATTGTTCCTGCCTGGAGACTCGAGGATGTCCAAGTCATCCGGCCATCACCTTCTGCTTCTCCCTGACCTCTCTATCATGACCATGGAAGCTTTTGGATGGAAGACCAGGTCCCAGGTCTGAAATGAGAGCGAGAGAACCAAACGGACAGAAGAAGATCATGGATCTCGGCAGCGCCACTTTTCTCTTTTTCATTCTTATCCTGGAGGTCTGGCTCCTTCATCGCTCAGGCTTTTTCGCAGAAGTGTTGTGTTTTCCAATTCAACTCTTTTTCAATCGACACCTAAGAGATTACACCTTTTATCCGGCATCTGCAGAACAAGCTTTCAGTTTTTCACACGCTTTGCTTTGGTGATGTTCTGCTGATGAGTTATTTTCCTATCAGCTTTTCTCTTATTTTACAGCTACGCGCTTTTCCAATTTCATATTATTAAAATTATTCCATTTTTATTTACTGAGAGATTCTTTCAATAACACATACATTATCTTTTTCTCTTTTTTGATATTTGGTTGTGTTTTATTTGTTGCTCATGAATATTATTCCGTTTATTGTTACCTGATTGTTTGTTATCTAAACTGTATTAAATTTACAGTTAATTTTTTTGAGCATGTTAGTTTACGTTTCTTCCAATCAAACACGTGATTCTCTTGTGCACTTTTTTTTCTGTATATCCCTGTTGGCACTACAAGAAATTTATGGACTAAACGCACACATAGATCATAATTTGCATGTGTATATTATGCAAATTCCACGTGATGTGACCACAAATCAAGTCAATCATGTGGCAAAAAAAACGGAAATAACCACTATTTCTTTCGTAACCGTGGTGATGAGAAGCTTAAGTTAAAGTGTGAATGAACCAAACAACTTCACACAGTAAATTTTGAATAACATCACACACACTCCATTTTTATTATTTATACTTCAACAGATTTTCAAAGCTGTTGAAGTGAGAACGCTTCAATCATCGATCGGATCTTACTGAACTGCTGATTTGTGTCCTGACCTCATCTGGCACGTGAACAACCTGTCTGTCTGATGAACCCATAACCATCCAACTGACAATGATGAAAGCCAACAGACTAAAATACTGAAAATATACCCTTCAATCTTACTGGTGAGAAGGGCCAGGCACATGGAACCACAGTATATATGACATTTTACCGCTCCAAATCCTCAAGACCGAGCCTGAAGCCAAATAAAGTTTTGCATGACGATTGCATCACGATTATCTTTATCGCCCCCTATATGTTTTCCCTGATAAATCTGTCGTTCACTGGGCTTTAATGGGTTATCTGTCACTTTAAAAGCTGAAAGTCACCTTGCTGTCTTTCTCTTATCTGCTCTTAGTAGAACTGAAACGCAGACTGTTTTAAATGCGTTTTAGAATTTTCTGTAAATGTCAGTGCAAAGTTCAGATAAAACGCACAACTATTTCACAAGCCTCTGGTTGGCTCGTCTCACAAAATGTTTTACCTTAAAAGTCATCTAGGCATTTATGAAATGTATATATTTTTTCTTTATAGTATAAAGGTAGCATAAAACGGCATTAGTATTTGTAAGATAAGTCTACACTAAGTAGAGTTGAGATCTAAATGCGCTAATGTTTGTTAGATAACACACTAAATCTTAGATGTAGATTATTTCAAGTGTTATTTTTGCACAATTTTGCTAAATTATTCCGGTGGAAAGCCTGAGTTTTTTTTTTTAAATAGTAAAGAAAGGTTAATAACAATAATATAATAATTATGTTTTAAAATTGTTATATAATATAAATTATTATAAATTATATAATATAAAAATGTTAATAATAATAATAATAATATAAATATAAGAATATTAATAATAATAATAATAAAATATGTTCCATTTGTTTAAAAAAACTTCCTAATTACATTGCATACGGGCACACTAAATAACAAAGAGATGGTGTCAGTCCAAACTCATAAATACAAATGATTAAATACTCGATGGTGTTCAGGTTCTGAATATGTTCAGCGCTCCCGACCTCTCTCACTTCCTAGTTTCCTAGAAATTTACGTCTGATATTTTTGGCACTAATCTGATTCCACAATATTTCCGCCAATTACCACATTAGAATGGACACAATGAAAAGAAATGACTTAACAAAAATAAGACCGTCCAGTGTAGATCTTTTCAATTGGTTGTGCCAAACTGATTGTGCCGCCTGTCTGCCAAACTCCAGTTAGACTGGCACCACTCGGCCCAAGCGGAAGCCTGATGGCTGAACACATGGTGCAAGCACTTCCATGTATTGATTATACATATTAAAGCAATAAAATGTGCTTAGAGCTTCGTTTTCCAGTCCTCTCCAGATTAACCTACAACCCACAGGCATCCCATTGCCATGGGAACTGAAGGAGGAACGGAGAGTTTATTCATCGGCTCATTCAATCAGCACCGCCATCTGCTTTTGGAGGCACGTTTTCAGTTTGTACCACGATTCAAACGTAATTAACGACGGATCGTTCCGACCGGACGGCCAAATGTGTCTCGAAGGTCTGGTGTTATATTAGGAGTTTTCTTGAGAGTAATTGAAAAGTTGATATTGATTTTGCCCGTCGGTCGACCCACTTGTCTGTCAAAAATAATCCAGCATCATGGGCTGGAACACGGTTGGTTAAATGGATCTGACACTCAACCAGAAAGAACTAATGTGAACCAGCAGGTTCTTTTCCTGAAGCTAAAAAAACACTTGTAAATTCAGCTGAAATGTTGAGTATGAAAGTTAATGGAACGGTGGGACCGTTTCATTTTCATCCTAGTGAAATGAGGATATAAATAAATACATAAGTGAACATAGTGGATGCGAAAAGAGAAAAAAAAATTAAGTCCTTCTGAGAGATATTATGAGCTAATTTGTTAATTCTTGAACGAGTCTGATGGAAACTTGACCTCTGAGACAATTTCGGCTTTTTTATTGAGATGATTCGCACCACTCGGTTACGCAACAGAAAAGCGATTAGAGCGAAAAGAGAACCCAGAGATTTAAAAGTGGTTAAAAACCAATCAGCGGAAATGGTGCACATGCTACTAAAATGTATTGGAAAAAAACATTCTAAAATCTCTGCTTTTAGATCAATTTTCCATCCACAACAATCAGCCTGTTGCTTTCTCTCACCTTTCAGCCGTTTCTTCCCAGGTAAAGTTCTTTTCTCTTCCCACCGAGAGTCTATTCAGGTTTCTGCTGAGGACAAACTGCCTCACGCTGTGTGAACCCAGGGGACAAACCGGCCCACTGAGCGTCCAACTGTTGCAGAGGTGTGTGTGTGTGTGTGTGTGTGTGCGTGTGTGTGTGACAGGAAGGCCTGTCTTTCAGTGCACACTTTTTCTACCGAGGTTAATTTCTAAGGCGGACAATATCGCCATCTGCAGGATGCTGAAGGTACTGGATGCTACTTATGAGCTAAATCAGGTGAATTAACGGCTTGATAAATACCTGGTGCTTAATTAGCAACATTTGCACATTTGAGTTTGAACGAGACTGACTGTTCATTATCTATTTTTCTCGGCCATTTTGAAACATTGAGGTGTTGAATTTAATTCTACATTGGGAAAAAAAAGCCTCAAACATAAAGAATTTCTTGTTTTTCACCTATATTCTTGTTTTTAAGCCTATATTCAGTATGAGTAAAATACGTAAGTTGTTTAAAAATTGGACACTTTACGACTTTTACTCAAGTCTTCTTGAAATTGGTGACTTGTAACTTGCAATGGAATAATTTGTACAGTAAGGCATCCGTACGTGTACTCCAGTATGGCAACCAGGTACACCTTTTCAGAGAACCCAATTTGGCTTTCTCACTGGAGTCTCATGAGGAAACAAAAGAGCAAACACTTCTGACACAACAGGAGCTATCACTTTGTTTTCAAGTCATTTAAATTCCGTCTAGCGCAGCCTCAAGGTTATATTCAAAGCTGATGCAATGGCCTTCCACACATAGATCTTTGAAATTTGAATGTGCTTTTGTTTTTAAACATTTCAGAACTCGTCTGGATGTTTGAGAAGGATCTTGATAAGGGAGATCTTGGTTTACCAGACAGGTTAGCATTGAAGCTATTAGCATTTCCTGCAGCAGCGTTTGGTTTGATGTTTGTTTTTGGAGTTTTGTAGCTTATGTCTGTTAAGATAAGAACTTGTGTGAGGGTTGAAAACAAGTGTGCCGACAGAAAGCGCCAACAGAGATGTCATGTGTTTGGCAGCACTTATATATATCCCATCAGAAGCACGGCTTTATATTGTAATTCAAGCTTGACAGATAAAAACCTCCATCTGTTCCAAGCACCTATTTTCTTTGATCCAACCGGCCGTTTTTATATTACAGGAATTGTGTTCCATTCTTTTCCCGTTTACAGGCTTTGTCAACATTCCACTTGTTTGCTGGCTTTATTTGCTGGAGATGTCTTTGCCAGAACGAAATTTTGTCATTTCAAAAAACCAATTTGCATTTGACTTTGCAGATGCTCAACGCTTGATGCTGTTTGTATGTCACTTTCTAATTAAAACTTTAAATATTTATGACGAAAATGTATTTGTACCAACATCTGTCTTTGTTTACCAAGTCCTCTTACCTTCTGCTCGCCATGAGAAGGTGAATTAAGGATGTTAAATGTAGACAAATGTACTTAAAATAAGACGTTTAGTTTTTTCTCTTTGTTTTTACATTCTTACTGTATATTTTATATACAGACGTTCTTATTGTTGGTGTTTTTTAATACCACTTTGTTAAACCTTTTAAATGTATTTTTATTCACTTTTTTAATACACTAATATGTAGAAAAATATATACTGAAAATATATGTAAAAGCCACATACTGTATTCAGGTCTTGCTAATCTACCAAATATTTGAAACATTTTGACCAAAAACTGTACATTTTATCTACATCTATTTTGCATCCATCTACATTCTATGCATCCATATTAATGTATCTATATGAATAGAAAATACAGCATTCATTACCATACTTGTTTTTAAACATTCATCACTTATTCTGCTTTTGGATGTAATTTTGGCTAAATGTGCTACTAATTTAATATACTGCATTATCATTGTTTTATGCTATCATTATGTATTAGACAAGCATGAATAGTTTTTATATAATTGTTGAAATAATAATATAAAATCAATTTTATAATTGTTTTAGTCCTGGTACTTTTGTGATGTTTAGGTTTTATTGAATAAAAGACATATTTCGAAGTTTCACTGTAGTCAAGCTGTGATGTACAGTACACACACACACACACACGCACACACACACACACACACACACACACACACGCACATATGATTTTGGCACTAATGTAGTTTTAGTTTTCAACACAGGCTTTCAACTCCTGCTTTTTCCAAAGTATTGAGGTCTGAAGACTGACATTACAAGACCATGAAGTGGTTGCCTGGCCAGTGTGTTTGGGATCATTGTCTTGGCCAGGTCTTAACTTCAATGCTCTCCAAGATGGATTTAGGCTCACTTTACGTGGCCCCATCCATTTTTTCTTTAACACACCATTTCCTTGAGAATTGGCCATCCTGTCTAGCTGTTAGACAAACAGCCCCACAGCATGATGTTTCCTTTCCATGTTTCCCTGTAGGTAGTTCTGGGAACTTCTTTCTCACCAAACTTCAGTTTTTCCAAGCATTGCTCTTTTAGTATTTGGCCACATGACATTCTCCCGATCCTCCTCTGGTCTATCCTCATGATCACAGGCAAGCTTTAAATGAGCCTAGACATGTGCTGTCTTAAGCAGGGGGATTCGTCTGGCACTGTGGGGTTTGATTCCCTGTCAGCGTAGTGTTTTACTGTGGGTAACCTTTGTTAGTTTGGTTCCAGCTTTCCACAGGCCATTTATCAGGTCCTCTCATGTTGTTCTTGAGTTGTTTTTTTTCTCACCGTTTGATCAATTAGATCTCACAGAACGAGGTCTTGCATGAGGCGTTACTGTGATCAGTTGTCTTCTACTCCGATAAAGAGTATCAAACAAGTAGTGTAGAGATATCAAGTGGAGGCCAGAAGAGTGTTTTAAGAAGGTTTGTGTATAAAACGTATATAACCATTTTAAATGTTCACATTATTTTCCCCTTTAGTTTGGTGGGTTCAATGCCTCAAACATAGATAATTGTGAAGCTTGGAAGGATTTTCCTGTGAAAGCATCCGTCTGCCGTGCTGAGATGTTAAAGCCATGCATGTGAGTAGGTGGTTCCCTGTGTTAAAGGGGACGGTATTGATCTGTGGCAGAGGGAGGCTAATTCGGATGGACGTCCCTGGAGCTCTCAGACAATGAGTAAAGTAACAGATCAATTGGTTGTGCAGGCACACAAACTCTGTGACACACACCGACTCCTCACAGGCTTGAAAAACTGCAAGTACCTCAGTTGCTAACAATTTACAATGAATCCGTATATTTAAATTATGTGCAGAATGTTTACAATGTTTCTGATTGTAGGAATCGCTACTTCTATGTTTTTGTATTGTTTGGCTTATGACAGTAAGTGTTAGACGTATCCCAGGTAAAGTAAATAATTTCATCTTAGCTTAGCTTTAGCTTAGCTTTAATTTTGAGCTGTTTAGCAAGTAGATTTAATGGAATTTCTAGGTGGAATTGCAAATTTCTCGCTGGGCTGTGTGTCTGTGTGGCCATTCACTGTGGCTGTGACAGCGCTACAGAGAAAGAAGGCGAATGAGTGAGTGTTCGCTGCGCAATCGTTAATATCGATTTGCAATTTGTAAACAGTGGGACCCGTTTTAGCAAATGCCAGGGTTGTTTCTGCACAATAGTGTCTGGATTATTTGTGCATTTGAGCACCAGACTGAGCCAAAGTGACTTCTTTCTGCTGAGAATCAAGAAAAGAAACAAAAAAGGCTATTTTCTCTTTTCCTTGCGGCTCTGCCAATAGGACGCCATGCTGAGTCCGAGCAGGGTGCCATTTGGGATTGTTTGGAAACAAGAAGACGACTGGTTTCAGGTCAGGGACGGTTCTGTGTTATAGATTAATCTTTTCTCGGTTGAATGTGTGACTGCCGAGCACTAGCGCAACCTTAGTCTTTCCATTCAATCCACTGCAGACTGTGCAAAGTCACTCGTAATGACCGCGCATCAAAAATATTCAGTTTTCAACCTTCTCAAAGCTTATAAATTAATTGCAACATTTCCTATAATTAAATATTGGCAATCATTTAGATTTCTTTGTTATTCGCTTTCATTCAGTAGATTCTCACAAAGTACAGGACACTGAAAGCTGGGTAACGCCGCAGGTTCACAATTTTCTGTTTTAACTGAACAATAATGGGACTTTTTTTTTATATCAAACTAGTTTCTTTTTAATCAAAAAGAACCAGTGACTAGTTTAATTTAGGACAATTTATTGAAATTAGCGCGTTGAATGACTCACTGTACAACATGGAGTTTATGAATTGTAATATACGGTAAAACCTCTAATAGAAGGCCATGGCAATTTATTTTTCAACTCATCCGTCATGGTGGCCTTCTATTAGAGGTGGCCTTTTACTAGAGGTTTTAGGATATATTTATTAAAAAAACACATGTGTTACGAGCGGGTCAGCTTGTCACCGTTTTGTCGTCGTTCCATGTTGGACTACGTTACCCATGTGCCCTTGTTCCTAGTGTTTCCTGTCATGTGTGTAGTCACGTGGTTCCCGTCTCACCTGTTGTGTGTTAGTCCTCGTTTATATGCTGTATTTAAGTCTCCCCTGTCTCTTTGTCCGTGTCGGTCAATGTAGTTGTTACGCCTGCGTGTACTTTGTTTACTCCCGAGTTTCTCCAGTGTTATCTAGTTGTTGTCTTCGTCTTCGTAATAAAGTCTCGTCTTATGTTTACCACGGTCTCCGGTCCCTGTCTACACCGAGGATCGTGACAACATGTATATACCCTAAAACCTCTAATAGAAGGCCACCATTGCAGAATGGTGGAAAAATAGAAGGCCATAGATCTATGGCAAATATTATAATGCTGGTTATATCAAGAATATTTTTGGAATTTTTCCTTTTGTACAAAGAATGCTAGTTTTTACTTTCTGGTCTTTTCACCACATTACATTTGGCCACATAATAAAAAATACCATTCCGCGAGACAACAAAAGTTTTCTAGAAACCAAAGCCTGAGGCAGCAAATCAACAACGCAGCTTTTTGCTTCCTGCCTTCTTGTCTCTATATTTCTTCCCGTCAAGCCTTTATACATCTTTCTTATCTGGTGTCATACTCTTTCAAGCGCTTCCACCTCTCTCCTCTTCCCCTGTGGCCCCATTTGCAGGTGATCAATAAAGTCGGTTGATAGCTTTTCTGTCTTGTCAGGCTTAGAGCTGCCAAGTATATTACACGAGTCACCGGCACCGGTCCTGATTACATCAGACCCACAGGATGGAAAAGAGTGAGAAAAGCGGTGGGACGTGTTTACTAAATAGTCAAGTCTCTTTCGTACAGTAAAACAGAATTAGCTATTTTTCTTGTCATCCCTGAATTGTCCACTCCATATAGATGTATTTATGAATCAACAAGGCTTAAGAGCATGTCAAGTTTGTCTACCCATCCATCCATTCCTCCAATTTTCTGCATTTTAGTCTGTCTGCCTGTCTGTCTATATTTCTCTACTGTATATGTCTGTCTGTCTATCTGTCTGTCAATAGCTAAATATATGTCTCTCTGTTTGCCTGTCTAGTTTTGATGGTATGTCTGTCTGCCCATCTAAAAAGAGACCTGTCTGTCTGTCTAGGTGTGTGGATATTGTTGTCTCTGTTTGTCCATCTACCGTGAGCCTATTTTTCTGTCTGTCTAGTTGTGTGGGTTTTATTGCCTCTCTGTCTATCTACTGTGAGCCTATGTGTCTATCTGTCTGTGTGTCTTGTTGTGTTGATTTGTTGTGTGTCTGTCTGTCTGCCTGGCCAACTGTAAGCTTAGATAATTATCTGCCTTTATGTCAGTCTGTCTGTTTAGTTGCGTTGGGTATGTTGTCAGTCTTTCTCGTATCTACTGTAAGCCTGTCTATCTATCTATCTGTCTGTATGTCTGTCTGTCTGTCCGTCCGTCTCTCTTATTTGTCCTTCAGATAACCTGCAATTATTCGTTTCACAGACGAAGAAGCTTTAGTCAATACAACATCCAATGTAAAGTGTTCTATTCTCATTGACTCGCACCTCGTGAAGAGCGGCTGCAGTGCAGGAAGCCCCTTTGTCCCTGACGGCAACATAATAGCGCAGATCAGGTTTTGAATGAAGACACAAGTGAAACCGTGTTTCCGTCAACACGGTGGCAGGTGAGCGGGTCGACGTACCTGAGGTCAAACTGTAAAGCTATATGAATCATTGCCATGTGGCTTGGCACATGTTGGTGGTATGTGATAAATCCAGCATTAGCAGGCTAGCTGCCCGCGAGGGACGTCCTGTTACAGTGATCCATAGCGGAGAGTGACCCCTCTCAAGGTCAGCGCTTCTAACCAAGGAGTTTGGCAACCAAAAAGGACAATGTGCAACACTATCCTTCCCCAGTGAGCAGGAAAGTCTGCCTAAATAGCTGTTTATTAGCTAGAAACGTGTAACTGTAATTGTAAAAATTCCCTGTGTGCTATAAAAAGCTGTTAAACTCAAGAAACCAAAACGCTTAGCCAATGGTTCCCTTACTGGAAGAACAATGAGATATTCATACTCAACACTAATTAAGACTATTGTATTGCATTGCTAAATCAAAACTAAAGCTGGGCAACGCAAGACAATTGAACTTCAAGAAACATTGATTAATCGGTTAAACATTATGTTTAGTACTTAATTTGCGCCAAAAAGTAAGCGTCCATTTTAAAAACAAGGGAGCAAACACCATTGAAATGCTCTGTCTGCTGCACAGGGCAAAACAATGCTTCGCAACGATAATCGTTGTATAGCGTTTGGCAAAGACCTAAGACATTTTTTTTATCTGTTATTCCAGTAAAAGGTCCTTAGCCAGAAATTTTAGGTCTTTTTGTAGGGTGGATTGGATTGGATATTTTCTATTTTGTGCCTGAAATATCTGGAGGGTGCTTTTATGGGGTGCAATAACAATGCAGTATACATTTAAATGCTGAGCCTTGTTGCATTAAAATACATATATTTTTGTTCATTGTTTCATAATGTATTATAGAAAAAACAGCTCCAACAGTATTTGGCATCTTGTCAACAGCCAATTCTAAGTAATTGATTGTAAAAATGAAGTCTATAATAGGCGCCAGACTGCGATGCTAACATTGTTTGTGTGGGAACTACACGCGCTGTAGCAGCTAATGCCTTGATATTGAGAATATTGCACCTTTGTTCTCGAGGGTCTTTCTGCTTGCACGGCTACAAAGGAGGGGTGGTCCTGACAGAAGCCTCTCTGGGTTTGACAGGGAGCTGAACTGTGAAGTGAGCCAGTGCTGGGAAAGAAATTACCCCGGCTCTCCTGTCTGTTCTGCTTCCACTTGCTCATTTGTAATGTCTTTACCTCGTGCTTCTCCCTCCTCTTCTTCTTTGCCGCAGTCTGCAACATGGGACTGAACATGTGTCTAAGTCAATGACATCTAAGTACTATTCCTCCTCTCAAATTGTCATAAAGAGAGAAAAGCTCTCCGCTCAATGCACACAAAGGCAAACTCCAGGGTTTTTTCACGTCTTAGACGATGTTGTTTTATGACTGTTTAACATGGTTTCTTTAAGAATCTACAGTAAAAGCTTCAGTCATGAGCCTAAAACAAAGACCCTCAGAGAGAGTTTTGTATGTGATTCTCTGCGGCAGGAGTGTCTGTCACAATGCATTTCGCGAGCACTAATGCGTAACGCTTAAAGCATTCGCATTGTTTTGCCATGATGTAAAAATCAACTGTCAATTTGTCTAAGCATGTTCAATTCTGCTCTGTGTGCTTCCAAGTGTTGCAATATTCCACATGTAATTCGAAAGATCTGTCGAATTGCAGACGCAAATCTGCAGCAATTGCTTGAGCATAAAACTGACTCAAATGGAAACGCAAATTTATGGTTAATTTGCAAAGTATGTGCAAGGTGAATTCGCAAGAACGCTTCGAGAGGTGACAGAACCAGCCAATCAGCTTCAGTGGGAGGATATAGCATTTGTGACGAGTTTTACTAAATCTACTCAGAGTAGCAAAACATCAACAGAGAAAAAATTATCATCCTCTTGTTGGGCATTAAAAGGTTCTCCTCAAATTCACCTATTACGTTCATTGTTAATTCTCATCTATGCCTCCTTTGAGAGACCTCACTGTCCAAGCATTTTCTGTGACCCGCCCACTGCAACTGATTGGCTGGTTCTGTTCTCTCTCAAATTATTTTCTTGAATACTTCGCAATTTCATACCGCATATTGCATAGGAATTGAATTTGCAATTGTCTGCGCGTCAAAGTGACTTCAGGAATTGTCTGAATTTACATTTAGGCTCTAATTTTGTCCATTTCATCTTCTCAAAATGTATAAAATACAAGTAGAAATTGGCAGTTTGTCTAGAATACTGATCCAGAATGTAGTCCAATAATAGTCCCTAAATTAAACAAATTTCGGTTATTTTATTCTTTTAACTCGTAGCAAAGAATTTGACCAGTTTGACAATTTATGATCTTGTTGTGAATTATTTGCATTTAATGAAACTTCCGATTGAGCTCCACCGCTCTCCATTACAGATCTCCACAAAGCAATACGAATCTGGTTTTGGCGTGTATCATATACATGTAGAATACTCGCTTTCTCTGTGCTATTTCCTTCTTCCAGTCTTCCAAACTTCGAGCAGACCCTAAAGAGACCATGCTTAGCTTTATACTGACCGTTACTGACCATGGTATATTCAAGTGACTCCAAATGACCCCAAAATAATAAAAAAAAAAACAAATCCGCATTGGCCCCGATTGACCAGCACATGACACAGCTCCACTTGAAAATATGAATTGCTCCACTGACGACTCTTATGTAATTACTTCTTACCCGCTTGTTTGTCCAGGTCACTTTCACACAGATTAATAAAAAAACTAATTTCCAAGCATGTGGGATCCACGTCTCTATTACGCTAAGTGGATAGGCTGCAGCACTCGGTCTCATGAAAAGTGATAATTGAGGGGATTTTGTGAAGAGGGCAGATACCATTACCGAGCTGTAAAGGTTTCAAGGCGTTTGACAGCACTTTAAATGATTCCCCGAGACCTTGCTTTCTGATCACGGATCAAAGATTGGACAGGGTGGGTGACCTCAATTATGGTGTTTGTCTCGAAGACACGCCATGTTGGTGTGTGTGTGTGTGTGTGTGTGTGTGTGTATGTGGCGTTCTTAGGTGTTCACTGAGCTCTTATAATCCACAAGACCAACTTATGGCTTCTTAATAGATTTGTTTTGGGCGAGAACTCTTGGGAGAATTAAAAATAGGCTTGATGTAGATGTTAATGTGGAGGGCTTTGATAGTTTATCTCCATTATTGCTTTTTCCCCCCTAAGCTTAAGTATGTGAGAAAGCGAGAATCTGCTAAAGAGTTTCCTCAGTCTAATTGATCTATTCAAGACCAACAATTATTTAAAAGGTGATGCCAAGCAGAGCTGTCGATTTAGTGTGAGACGGAATATAGTTCCAACTGGTTCCCTAATAACACACTCCAAATAAAGTGTTTGCCGTTGCTTCAATGATTTGTCGTTGATTTAAATTTTTTTCAATTTACCCAATGATTGGACTTGGAGCCCATTGGAAAAAATCTTATATAATTTACTATACATTGTAGACACTGCTAGATTAACGTTGTAGCCAACGCCAAAAATATGTGCTAAAATCAGCATTGTGGGTTCGTTTTGTTCGTCTGGAAGTCAGAATCAAATGATCACTTTCCTTGAATAGAAATCAGTCCCTATTGAAGTCCGCACACCCCATTGAGCCTCATAATGTTGCGTGATTACGCTTTTGACCAACCGTTGCTTGTCAATACATTGACAGAAGATGAAGATGACCCATTGCGTTCTCATCAAGATTTTCCTGTGACTTTCCCATCATAGAGTCAGTTCCGTAATCATCATCTTTTTATTCCCTGTCATCCAAACAGACAGCAAGTGGATCTAGCAAAAGCACGTCAACTCCTCATCTCTTGTAGTTTCAAAGATTGTCTGACACCGATGCATCTGTTCAAAGTCACTTTGGTACTTGTGTAAATGCGAGTTGGATAAATAGAGCACGCCATCATTGACTTTATCATTTAGAAAAATAAACAAATGGGTATTGGTTTAAACTTCTACCTAGACGTCCAAGTAGACACCTTAAAGATGTAAGATTCTAAGATCCAAGTAAGATCCAAGTTTGAGACTCCTGTTTGTGTACTGGTTTGGTCGTTTTTGTGCATAATTAACATTTTTGCTCACTGTTCTTTTGGGTTTCCACCATTTCCATTCATTCAGGAGAACTGAAAACAGTTAAAGTGCCCAAACGTGCTTACAGTAATTATTTGACCTTCAACCTATATTTCTATACAAATTATTAATCATTTGTTTAATTTGGCATTTAATTAAATGTTCAAGGCACATCTCAAAATAAAAAGAAGACAATTTTGTTGATCTTAAAGCCAAGGTTGACTTTAGCTCACCAAAAACCCGTATGCTAATCAAATAAGCTTGAATTCCTGGTGAATCTGTTGTATTTCATTTAAGAAATGCTGACAATAAAGAGGATGAAGGAACGGAGAGTTATGAAGTCACCTGCAAGGAGAGCTTGACTTTCACAGGAAGTGATGTATATGACCAGACAGGCGCTGCCACAGTTGTCTCAAATTCAGCGACGTCTTTTGCATTTCCCAGTTTGTCAAAGTGCCAACATAACCTCATCACAGCTCAGTCTCCTCATTGTCGGCTTATGGATGCCTTATACACAGGAAGACGCAAAGACCTCTGGGAAATTAACTTAGATATACCCACAACAAATTCAGCGCAGATGGAGCTGCAGTGCCTGGTAACCCATTTTCCTACAGTAATCTCACTCTCCGTACAGAGCCGTCATGCCTCTAATATCCAGTCCCTGGTTGTTTCCCCACCATCTCATTAATGCTTTGATTAATTATTAATCAAATGAAGTGAGGTGGAGGGAGTGGTATGAATTTTGATGCGTGTTCGCTCAGGAGTATTCGGATGAGCGTCAGCTGTGAAGGATTTTTCGGATTTGGAAACTAGATCAGCGCTCTAAGTCGGTTTTTCTGATTTCATTTTTCTTGGTTTTTTTGTGTGTCTATAGAAACAGTATTTAGTGGCACTTTCACTAAAGTGGTCCGGTGGTGGGAAATGGTCTTGGGTCCAAGATGTTGCAGGTTCAAATCCCAGTGGCTGGTTCTACAACTGTATTCTTGGGCAAGACTCATTCACTCTTCATGGCTGCCCACTGCTCCGGGTGTGTGTCAGCACAATTTAGAAATGTCATTTCTGATCGCTTCTTCTTTTTCTTTAAGCAAATTCTATGCTTTTTAGTCCCTTATTGCGTCCAGTTGGTGTTTAGTCGATCTGTGATTATCAGATACATTGCTATTCTCAACTCTTTTGTAGCACAAGCTTCCCATTTTCTCTTGTTTTATCTTCACTTGACCAAAAATACAAGGATGTAGAGCTGCAGATTTCGAGTTTACATGCCTCAATGCCTTTCAAAAATCCAACTAGCCAGTTTTTTCACCACGCAAAGTGAGAGGAGTTTTTCAAAAAGTGAGGTGAGACCCTTCAAAACGGGGAAATCTGATCAGCCTGGACAGGCAGAAGACCACCAGCAAACCTCAATACCTGCAATCTAAAAATTCTTTATCACCAGAGGAGAATTTAAGTGGTCTATACTGTTGAATAAAATTCATCTCCCATACCCTGGAGTTACACAGGCATGCTGGGAGTGAAATAAACACAGACGCTCAGCAGGTCATTCTGAGTCTCTGGGGTGTTTCACACCGATGCTTAACGCTATCTGGAAGCTGTAGTTAGAAGAGCTGTCATGGGATTCCCATCAAGGACAAACTTTTTCTTCTATTGTTCTGTCTTTTTCTCGAAGACGAGTGCGTTTGTGTGATAAAGGAATGCCGCAGGAGGAGCAAAGTCAATGGGAACGCCGGAGAATTGCTTTTGCCTTTAAATGCCACCTTGATAACAGAGAAGGTTCCTACAGTAGCTACTGTCGCTCTCCACTTCAGCTTGACTTCCTGCTGTCATTGGTAAGGACATGTTCAGCTCTCTCCAGAGGAAGCCGTGTAATTATGAGACGTGTTAATCAGGTGGTGAGATGAAGAGTCGCTGGAGCGAAGCGTAACAAACCAAGCTCTTCATCTGAGCTCTATGAAGAAGGGATCAAACAAACGAGCTCTTTTACTTACCAGAGGAACACAAACGACCACTTTAGAGAACTTTGAGATATGAACTTGCGCATGCAATATACCTCATTGTATAATCGAATGGAAAAACAGATTTCGTTTTAAATAAGTGCATTAAAATAATGTGTACCAAAAATTGTGACATAAAGAGTTGCTCATAACAACAACAACACCAAATTTGATTTCTATCACGCAATGACAATTCTCTTGCCATTCCCCAAGAATATTTTTCTTCTGGAGACATTTGCAATATCATTCCGTTTTTATGCAAATTTGGTATTTCCAGTAAAGTAAGACTAAAAAAAATACCTGAAGCCAAAAATGTTTCTTTTGACCAAAACATTTTTCCCACCAAAACCAAAAGTTTAACTGTTTTGCTACACTACAGGCCAAATCAAAATAAAAAATGTAACCATCTTTTCACAGACGCCAAAGGATGTGTAGAAGCTTTCAACTACTCTTTTAACTTCAACTACCTTTTGCGTGCTATAAATTTGATCAGTGAAGCATTATGGCCAAGATCTTCCAACTTGCAAAAAAAAACAGATTTAAATTCAGTTTTGGGCCAATTCACCAGAACACGTTTTTTTTTTAACCCTTTTTAAAACATTTTGGCCAAAAGCAAAACCAAAGTGTAAAGATAATGTATTTATTGTTTGTCAGGAAAGAATTTTTTGTTTTAAATAAAGAAGAAAAACAAACCACATTGGGAAGAATGTTAACTCTACACTGAGAAAGTAAAAAGGCACAAGGGACTAAACTTTGAGTCTTTCAGCCAAATGAACTAATTTTTAGTTGTATTCATGTTTTGTTTATTTTTTAAATATTTGCATCAAAGTCACAAAAATAATCGTCCCATCACTAAAACGGACAATACATGCGAACAAGACGTCCATACTCCAGACTTGCAGAAACAGAACATCCGCTGACAACCAAAAGACTGCTGGAAGTTAACACAACACAAACCTAGCTGAAAGTCTTTCTTAGGTGAGTTTCAGTCTCAAAACAGAAGAGAATTTGTCTCTATAATATCTGGCTCATTTTCCCAAATTGTAGTTCGCTAGATTCAAACTCTGCAGGTTAAGTCCTGCATGTTCCATCGCTGGTAAGTCTAATCGTTCCGCTCCAGCAGTGTGGAGCCATGATCTCCAGCATATAACCTTGCCAAGACACCATCTGTAGTCCATCTCACATAAGCTCTCTCCAGTAAATGTGCAAAGATATTTGAAATGTAAATTTCTCCTGATGAGTGAGCGGAATTTAAGATCCACCGTTTGTTTTCACAGCAGGTCGACTGAGTATCCCAGCCATGGCAAGGTCAGCAAAGCTTAAAGACTGCGTACAGTAGCCTCTCTATAACACTCATTTACTTACACATTTTTGAAGTCACTTAGAAGTTGTAGCATTTTTGACACGGTTCTTTTAACTCATGGGAGACACATAGAGTCTGTTTTTTTTTTGTAAGAAGAGGTCCTGCCTGGGCTTTGGTGGGTCTCCTCAGCTGCCCACCGGGCTGCGGGCCAAGCCCAGCGCCTGTCTAATAGAGATTAATGGGATTCCTGGATCTGTTTGGATGCTGGACTCCTTGAGCATGAAATACAGTCTCACAGGGTTGGCTGGACTTTTGATTTATGCCATCTAGATCCCGAACGTCAGCGTCCGTGGGGGTTTTTATCTGCAATCCCTCGGAGTTTTAGATCCTCTTCCACTGACATAAAACAAACGTGCTGCCACGTATGCCCGCACACACGGGTACACCGCCGTGTACACAGACTTATGTTGCCCGACTTCAGATCTATTAGATATCACAACCGTGAGAGGAGTGCATACTAAAATTTGTCCTTGGTCCAAAGGGGAATGAATCCTGGAGGAAGGAAGGGCAGAAGGTCTCTTGGGTGTTTTGAGTTTTTTTGGTGAAATTGTTGAAGTAAAGTATATATTTTTTTAATCTTTAATCTGTGTTTTATGGTTTGGGAGGCATATGGTGGTGTAATGTGTATCATTGTCATTTTAAGATCCTTCTTAGCTTTCCTCCGGGTCTCCTCCCAGAATCCAAAAACATGTTTAGGAGAATTGTACTTTTACGGTAAACTCATTGGTGTGAGTGTGTGTGCTACTCTGTGATTGGTTGGCCAACACAGTTTCCCGCCTTCAGGCCCTGAGTTTCTGCGATTGGCTCCAGCTCCTCGTGATCCAGAACTGGAAAGACCTAGAGGAAAGAATTTGTGCATTTTCTTTGAGTGAAATTAAATGCGACTTATTTGAAATAAAGTCTTTCGAGAAACAGCTTTACAGATATGCAGATTTAAAAACCATCCATCGCTACGAGACAAAGAAACAGTTCACATTAATGCCATGGAATATTACATAAAGCTTCCAATGCTACAGAGCGTCATTAATATTCAATTCACAGAGATGTAAATTCTTTTTCAAATAGTGTCTTTAGAGGCCAATAAATAGCACAGATTTACAGATATGCAAATTCCCAAATCTCCGTCACCCAGAGACAAAGCGAAAGCACTGAAGATAACGTCGGGTCGCATCACGCAAAGTCTTCCAGAATGTCAGTAATCCTCTCTCCGTAGAAATGAAGAAAATCAGGCGTAAAATAACCTGACACTTGGACACTGTGGTTTTGATACATTAGCCGGTGTGTTAGTTCCGTAAACTGTTGACGGTGTCAGTGCGGAGACACGATGCTCTCGTCTTTCTCACTCTGGCTCGTGTTGTATGTGTCTGGATGAGCAGGTGTCTTTCAGGACGGCTCGGTGTCGTGTGACGTTACGGTGCAGAGTGTCAGCCGACTGGATTAGTGGCTCCAGACCACTCGTTACACACACACACAGCAAAAATATATCAGTAGTGTGTATATATATATATATATATATATATATATATATATATATACTGCAAAAACACTAATATAGGAAGCGTTCCTCTGGGTCTCCGTTTTTCCTCCAACAGTCCAGAATCATTTGCTCAAGATTAAAGAATTGAAATTGCCCACTAGTGTGAGTGAGAGTGTTATTGTGTGATTTGTGTTCCGCCCTGTGATTGGCTACGGCGGCTTTGGCTCCCTTTGACCCCAAAATAAAACAGTATTTTTAAATAATAAATGGATAGGAAACATTTTATTTTATAACGTTAGCCCACACTTATTTTCCAAGTTGAAATTAAAAATAAAAAGATGCGCTAATCTCTCTGTTCACTGTGTGTCACAATCTTCTGTCTTTCTTGATGCAGCTTTGTGTAATGCCTTTACTATTTGTTTAATGACAATTTGCTTCTAATGCTGGTTCTCCTTCATCCTGGATAAAAGTGTCTGCCATATGAATGTAAAGCAAAGGTTTACAAATAAACTTCAGAAAACGAATCTTAATGAGCTTAAAATATGTATTATGCATATGTAAAAAAATATAAATAATAACAATAACAATAGCAAAGATATAAAAAAATAACAATTTGATACTTCCTTGCGTAACGTCACTAGTGCTTCTCCCTTCCTGTCTGTTTTTTCTCTCTCCTTCGTCTTTTGTTATGCTCATCTTTGTATTCTCATCACACCACATCCTTCCTCTCTGTCCGTTTTTTGCCTTCACACTCTCTTCTCACCCTACTTTTCCTTCCCCATCTCTCCATATGCTGCCACAACAGTAAGCAGCATCCCAGACCTGCTGGGTTGAGGTTTCCATGGCTACGGGCCTAGTGAGGTGGCGTTGAAGGCGCTATAATGGCCCACACTGCTTCTAATTGCAGAGTCCCCAGCTACAGCCGATGCACGAGAACTGCAGACACATCCAGAGAGATGACAAATTGCATAGACTCAACTTAAAGGACCATTAGGCAGCGCTTTGCATATGATTTAGATGAACTTGCATCAGTTTCAAGGGTCGGGGGTCCTGTCCGTTAGTTAATGTTGATGTCTATCTCTATTGTCTGTCTAGTGCATGTCTGTGATAGTGGCTGCACTCCCACATATATGAACTATTTTTGAAGTGAGGGACATAAATCAAAAATCTCGAAAAAAAGAAATATATCTGGTCTAAGCCAGAGGCGTAAAAAGTGCTTGAAAATCAGACTTACGTACAAAAGTACGTATATATTGCTTTAAAAAATTCTCAATTACAAGTTATTAGGCACTAATTTCAAAAAATTCCAATACTCATTAATTATCCAATTTTGAAAATACGGAAGTATTTTTGTAGAACAAAATAGATAAAAAAGAGCAAAAAGTTAGTCTCAGTCAAACTCAAATGTCGAAAAAGTGAAAACTTGATTAAGCTTATAAATAACGTCCAGTAACTTCAGCACCCTGTAGATGGCGATAGACAAATGTAGTAGAGTAAAAAAAAAAGATAATAAACTTGAAAATGTTGTCAAGTAGAGAGTAAAAGTTTAAAAAGAGTAAAAAAAAAAAGTAAAAAGCTTATATAAGTATAACATAGCCAACAAAATACTCAAGTAAAGTACAAGTACAGATTGAAGATGGATGAATGAATGGATGGATAGATGGATGGATGGACAGGTGGACAACCAACAGACAGATGGAAAAATTTAATTAAAAAAAAACTATTTTTAAATTAAAAAACTATTAAAAATTAAACAGTTCCAGTAGCTTAGTTACAGATATATAATATAAATATAACCAATAAATACAAATATGTAAGAAAAATAATGAAAAAATTGTCAATAAATTGGAAACGTAGAAGTAAAATTAGAAAACCGTAGAGTAAATTTTGTATTTTGTAGAACAAAATAGATCAAAAAGAGCAAAAAGTTAGTCTCAGTCAAACTCAAATGTCGAAAAAGTGAAAACTTGATTTAGCTTATAAATAACGTCCAGTAACTTCAGCACCCTGTAGATGGCGATAGACAAATGTAGTAGAGTAAAAAAAAAGATAATAAACTTGAAAATGTTGTCAAGTAGAGAGTAAAAGTTTAAAAAGAGTAAAAAAGTAAAAAGCTTATATAAGTATAACATAGCCAACAAAATACTCAAGTAAAGTAAAACAAGTTAATTTACTCAAGAACTTTACACCACTGATAAAGACTTCCTGTATAAAGTTGAAAAAATGAGAGAGAAACACACATATGAAAAACACAAGAATATGAAGAACGAAGATGAATGCATCAAAGTACAATGAAACTATAAAGTGTAAAGTATATTATAAGTAATGTTTTTGAACTATAAACAATGAGCTGGGAAAAAAAAACCAGTCAGTAATCAACTGTTCAAGCATCATTAAAACGTGTGACAATATGAGCACACACACATCTGCTTCACATTCCCTCTCCGCGCAACAGAAGAGTTTAAGTGTAATTGCAGTGAAACTCATTTACAGATGTCGTCACTTTTCGAGCAGCGAGAACGTCTCGGCGTGTGATGGGTGGGTGATGCCCTCCACCCCGAGCTATCTCAATTTTAGATTCTGACACAACTGATAGCAGTCATGTCCCCATAGTGGCGTGTGGGGAGCGGCATCAGTGTCAGGGGAGAGACAGGTGTTTCAACATGCCAGCGTGTCAGTCCTGACACATCCCACACAGGAGCGCTGCTGATGGGCACCAGTGAGCTGACATGGAGCTCGAGCCACGGCACATCCTGTATTTTCGGTCATCCGGGTTTTACATTCTAAACCTGGTGGTAGACGTAAAGGCTATTGCTACTTATTTCACGTGTGTTACTCCAGAGGAACACTGGTGTCTTACACGTCTGGATAACTGACAAAACATGTCCATTGCACCAGCCGAGCCAGCATGAGGGAGATTTCTCTGTGACAAGCTTTTCAGGGAGAATTGCCATCCCTGCACGCTGCCATTTGACTGGGTAAATAGGGAGGAAGCTGTCTGCGGTTGATGCACACATGTGTTGAGTAGGAGTTCTGAAGTGATGCGCTTAAAATGTATGTGGATAGAGTACAATGTAAACATCTACAAATACATTATCTTTGAATTAACAACTTGCTGAAGTTGGATGTGTTAGTTTGCCTCTCTTTGCCTTTTTTCTCTGCGTGTCTCTCATGTGGATGGAATTGATGGATGGATAGATAGATACGTAGATAGATAGATGGATGGATGGATGGATGTTTTGAGATACAAGATTTTATAGCCAGGCAGACAGACTGACAGAGAGAGAGTGATATTGTATAGACGAGAGAGAGGGAGAGAGAGATTGTCTAGACAGATTTAAATAGATAGGCTGATAATATTTGCGTGTGTGTGTGTTCCAAATCCACAAAATGTCGGAAATACATGAAAGTCTATGATGTGATACACATTATATTACATTATCCAAAACAAGTTTTGCATAGAGACAATACTTTAATGCATATCAAACCTCCAACTAAGATATGTGCACAGCATTAATTTGGATACATATCGTGCTGCAATATTTATGTGATGGCTACGGGGAAGAGAATCTTATTATGTGGATTCACTCCTAATTCGGAAAAAGTTGCTCCGTTTTCTCATTTTCTCCTTTTACATTCAGCATAAATATAATTAATTTGGTACTATATTTTATATGGCCTCTGGTCATATAGCATATGAAATTAAATGATTGATATCTTAATGACTGTAAAAAGAGAAAAAAAACTGCTGGCAATCATGCGTAAAATTATCTAATATAGTTCTAGAAATCAACCATTAAAGATTTAAAGTAGATAAATGAATGCACTGAGAAAAAATATTGCACTGAATATTCAATGCACCTACTATTAAATTCAGTAATCTCTTAAAATCACTATTAAATAATGTATTCCTAAGTGTAGCTTTTGCTTTAAACTCTGGGTTAGATAGGCAGAAAGACAGGTTGAAGATGGATGGATGGATGAATGGATGGATAGATGGATGGATGGACAGGTGGACAACCAACAGACAGATGGAAAAATTAAATAAAAAAAAAAACAATTTTTAAATGAAAAAACTATTAAAAATTAAACAGTTCCAGTAGCTTAGTTAGAGATATATAATATAAATATAACCCAATAAATACTAATGATATGTAAAAAAAATTATGAAAAAATTGTCAATAAGTAGGAAACGTAGAAGTAAAATTAGAAAACCGTAGAGTAAATTGTGAATTGTTAAGCCTTGTGAAGGCTAAAAATGAAACAAGTTGAATTGCTATAAATTCAAATAATATTTTTTATTAAAAACAAATACCATAATATAATGCTTTTAGTGACACAGCTTGAAACCAGTTTCGTACATGTTATGGAACATCCCAATAAAATGCAATACAAGACATTAAAACTACACACGTATATTATGATTATACATACATAAATACCAACACATGCAGATGAAAAGTCGATTTGTCTCGGTGTTGTAACTACACAGGCTGGAAAATGTTGGTAGCATCCGACTCCTTTGTTCAGCCGATCCAGTTAGGGATGAAGGATGTGACAAGAGTAGAATAAAACTTCCCTAATACGTGGCAGCTTTTCACAAAGGTGTGCCGGATTCCGCTGTTTACCTTTCTCTCTTTTGGCATTTACGTCGTGTGGTGTGAAGCATTAACAGGCTGTCAGGCCGTCAATGGAAGCACAGCTAGAGGATTGTGGAGCCGGAGAGAGTTTGTACTACATTACACAGCGTGACATTATCAGTGATGATTTGTGACACACTATTTTGTCAGAATTTGCCGACAAATGTGTATGAGCTATAACTATTAACATGCAAAGTGTGTCTTCGGGTTCTAAAAAAGATTTTTCGTGGCTCAATCTGTGGATCTTGTGGGTTGAAGGTTGTGAGTTTGATTCCTGGGAAACCATGTCGTTGTATAGCACAACATTGTTTGGCCTCTACGCTTTGTACGACACAGCCAAAACATTTAGCATAACTGTTTGAGTTATTACTAATCGTATAATACATTTGTTTGTGTTCTAAACAAGATTTCCTGTGAGTTGAAGGTTGTGGGTTTGATTCCCAGGGACTCTGGAAATTGTATTGTATTATTATGTAAATTGTCTTACATTTTGCATTTTACTGTTTTGTCAGAATACACCAGCAACTTTGTGTTATATAATTATTAATGTACAAAATGTGTCTTTGTGTTTTAAAAACGATTTCATGTGAAGGTTGATTATTTTTAAGAGTTTTGAAGAGATTTTGAAGTTGATTTTGAAGAGTTTTTTTCCCAA
This sequence comes from Paedocypris micromegethes, assembly GCA_028031935.1. Classification (NCBI taxonomy): domain Eukaryota; kingdom Metazoa; phylum Chordata; class Actinopteri; order Cypriniformes; genus Paedocypris; species Paedocypris micromegethes. The sequence continues at coordinate 5,051,735 of CM051498.1, forward strand.
GAACCGAAAGGTCTTATTGCATGTTTAGCTGCAATGCTTTGCATTTTCACTATTAATTGGCAAGATGTGTCTGTGTTAAAGTATTAATAAGTATTAAAAGCATTATAAGTATTATGGGTAGGATTTGGGTTTGAACCCCATGGAACTTCAAAGTCGTTTTGTATGTTTACGTAGTTGAAATGCTTTGTACGTCATGTTTAACCGTTTTGTCAAAATGAGCCAGCAACTTTGTGTTTGCTTTGTTACTTTCAAGATGCAAAATGTGTCTGTGTTCTAAAATAGATTTCCCGTGAAGATTGTGAGCTTGATTCCCAGGGAAACAAAAAATTGTAGTGTAATGTTTAGCTACAACAATTTCATCATAATATGAGTTATAACTACCGTAATAACAGGCAAACTATTGGCTCTAAAAGAAGATGCCCTGTAGATGAAAAAATACAACTTGTGAGTTGAAGGTTGTGGGTTTGATTCCCTGGGAGCCATGAAGTTATATTGAATGTTTCGCTGATTGTAACAAAAAAAATTCTGTGATAAAGGCACAAACATAAAAGTCCTGAACTTTTTTTAGGACGCCAATCAATGCATTTCAAGATTGTGCGATTTAACTTGATACGCACAATGCGCTACCTGCAACCTTCAGTTCGCGAAGCCAAACTGTGCCAAAAATACACACAAAGTGTATCATAAAAGTTATTTTTCTTCCTCTTTTTCATGTTTTCCTCTCCTTTGGTCAGTTCAATAGTGTCAGACAACTGACCTTTGCAGATGGGCATTAAAAGGTTTATGAGCACTCGTGCCCTTTTTCTCTGTCAATAACCAGCAGACTGCAGCACCTGCCTGACAGAAGGTGGAAAGACGTGAGGTAAAATGCTCTCGAGAGAACGACAGCAGCTTGGAAGGGTAGAAAAAACGCAAGGAAATACCAGAGGATGTGCTGTAGTACTACTAGTCTTCATTAATATGGATGATTTTTTTAGAAGACAATGAAAGTAAATTCAAGGTCACTGTGATTCAAAGAAAATGTGCAATTACCAAAAACAAAACATGTAAATATGAAAGTTGTGAAGTAAATATCAGATAATGAACACGCTGCCGTCTGCGGAGGTTATAGGCGGCAATAGTTGGTAAATTAAGACGATGCATTTTTTTAACAAACAAGACTAAAACAACTCGTTTTACATGTTCACGCAAACACGTGTTGCTAGCACAATTTATTTCTGATATAAAAAAAAATTTTTCTTTTAAAATAATTATAAACTAGTCCGGTTGTGATCTATGGAAACAGATTTAATTAGTTAAATGGCAAGAAATAATTAAATGGCAAGGTCAAAATCACAATCAAAACGCACGTTCAACCAAGCAGTAATACTTAACACATAACACTTTGACAGAGAGACTTATGGGAAACGGAGTCCCATCATCCACTGACTGTGTCGTAGGAGGAACATGTTTTTGCACGTAAAATACATTTCCACAAAAGCCAAACCAGCGCCACTAATGACTCCCAACAGACAGGCAAAGGTGACGAATAGGTCTATGTCTTTGCAACAAACGTTGTAATATCGGATGGAAATTGAGCCCTGCAGTGGACAGCGTTTTACTTTCACACATGATCAGGCACGGTTAGCACTAACCTTTTAACGGCTTATGAGCCTGTGACGTTACAATTGCGATGATGGTCGACACGTGTGGGAATGCGCTCACATGTTCTGACCCCGGCAGGCCTCAGGTTAACTGCACATAAGTGCTGCTGGACGCTCGACCTGAGCGCAGCCATTAAGCCATACCAACAGTTTGAATGTCAGGCTTGACACGCAGGACAGGAGCAGTGGGGTGGAGGGACGTGATGTATGGTGCTGTGAACTTCCTCTCCGGACTGGAGTGTGGATGCTGACAGGAGCATTTCCATGTCGTTTGATACATCTTTCCACCACAGGCATCACTATTGATTCTGTATGGACATTTTTTTTTTCAATTTTAGCAGCTCAAGCGCTTGCGGAGTGGTTGTAATCGCCGATTTCAAATATTCACATAAATGTAAGCACTCATTTCTTTATATAATGGTTCTGGAGGCAGACGTGCATATGTGTTTTTATTAGCTCAATACATCAAAAAAACAAACATTATAAACGTTGCAACACTTAGCAGGGACAAAAAACACTAGAAGAAGTAAGATTAAACGAATAACAATCATTGATATTTGAACAGACAGACTATATTGCATCTGGTAGATCGCCGTGCTAAAGGCTAATTGGCCAGCACTTGAAATCAATGGTTTGTTTTTTTTTTGGGCCTGAAAAATTTAGATGGGTGCTTAAATTAGCGGGGTGCTTATATTTGTGTAAATACCGTACCATTCCAATAATTGATACACATGACAATCTTAACCACTTGTTAATTTTTGGGTCATGGGAGCTGAAGTCAATTACAGCATCTATGGGCCTGAAGAACAGGATACACACTGATTTGTTGGCCTTTCTGATTATAACACACTTTATGGGATGATATCCACAAAATGGAAGGTCACATGAAGACAAAAGGCACCACAACATCTGCAGATTGAACTTAGTGGGTGAGAAGTCCACAATTTTCACCAATTACTGTACCTCCACTTTTTCTTCTCATTAATGTTTTATTCAAGCGGTGACACTGTCTATTCTGTCACTATGTAGTAGACCCGCCTCCTAATGATGATTGGCAGGTTCTGTGACCTCTTGTATAGACCTTGCGAGTGGATCACGCATACTGATCTTCCAATTGATCTTGCGTTTGCACTCTTGCGTTTGGCTGTATCAAAGTGAACACAAACGTTCACTTAGCGCTGACAATTTGGCACACTTAATGCATTCAATTTTATTTTTTATTTTTGTGGCACCTTTTGAGACCCTCAAGGACACCTTACAGGAGTACACACAACATTCACACGCATTGGTATTCCACCAATTGCCCGACACTTGGTGTACAGTGGTACATCCGCCACACTATGACGACAAAAAATGAGGTCATTTACTTTTAAATGGTCAACTTGAACTTGTGTGCAAGAGGTTGCAGGTTAGAATCTATCTCCAGATAGTTTTGCAACCAATAGTCGCTAGTGGCCATACTGACAAACTCGCTTGCTTTCTTTGAACAATTCTTCTCTAATTATAGAGTCCTATTATACACACATATAATACAATATATTATGCGATAAATAAAACAATAATAATATAAATAATTGAATAAAATATTTTATAATAAAATAAAAAATAATAGGATAACTACAATCTACATTTTTAGGAAGATTCAAGCAACAGGGAACATTGTATTCTAACCTAGCGTTGTGTGTGTACAGTAGAACAGCCTTTATTCCAGGTGCATTAAGAAGATGCTGTACCACTGGTGGATGTGGCTACAAGTGTCACCAAAGACAGAATTTTCCAGACAAGGCAGATGATCATCGTTTGTATTTACCACGGTAAATCTCAAATACAAATTTCTTTACCCCCGACTGAAATAGTGAAAATCGCTGAAGTGCAACGGCGGCTCCTAATATCATTTCCAGCGTGTAAATAAAGCAGATGACAGGCAGAGGAACTGATTTTAAATATATTCATGATTTGATCCGTGCTGTGTATTTGTCTGGTTATTTCTTCCTCAGACGGAGAGAGAGTGTGTGTGTGTGTGTGTGTGGGGGGGGGGGGTGCAGGAGGGTCTTGTTTATTGTTTGGCTGTCACCGCGGCACTTTATCCACTGGACACCCCATCGGTAACACATGGATGCGCCCCGGCACACACTGACGTACAGGCGGAATAGAAAAGTGCAGGGTCTGATACATCTGCCTGCCACCGGGGCCCTGGGGTCTTTCCAGGTGTGTGTGTGTGTGTGCGTGTGTGTGTGTGTGTGTGTGTGGGAGTGTGTGTGTGTGGGAGCAAGGAGAGATTAAACATTTTATAGATAAATAAAACATGGCTTTAATATACAAGTCGAAGGTATTTTTATCACCCCTCACCTAAGAGACATTAGCCATGGTTTGTTAATTCAATGATGCGTACAAGCCACATTATCCATAAAGTGAAGTAAACAAATTATGCTTTATTGTCCACATCATTTAGTAATGTCCAATCTGTTTTGGGCTTCATAGGAGTTTGTCACTCTTAACAAAAAATGTGCTTTGCTCATAATCACTTTAAAAAGTAAGCAAACTTAATCGGCGTCATTGCACTTTGCATATTGGTGTGTTTATTGGGCTTATTTACACTTTAAAGGTTTTTCTGTATCGATCAATGTGAAGATTTGGTGTTGTGAATGAGTTTGTTTGGCCCGTAATACATTATAAACACACACACACACACACACACACTCAAATTCACACAATACACATGTACAAATACAACTACAGTATTTTTAACGATAAACAAATCAGATTTTTTTATAAACTGTAAAACTGTTACAAAAACCGAAATTATAAAATTGTTTCAAATTGGTAAGAAAAAGCCGGAACTTTACAGTAACACGAAACTATATCGGCAAAGCAATAGTCAGGCAAATAACAAAAAGATAAGCATCTTAGGTAGGTGTTAAGTTTTGTTAGTTTTCAAAACAAGACTTTTTAGTATAGCCATGCTAAAACATTAGCTAGTTAGCACCTGAGCAAAATATCCGTTGTGAGTTTGCATTTACAGTACATTCCTTTTAAAATGTAAATGCATATATATATATATATTTACTTCTGACATTTAAATATACATTATTGTCTTGTTTATAATGTTAAATGCCACCCACAATAAACGCATGCGACCATCGAGCTATTTAGCAGCCTCATGCTAATGCAAACTGATAGTTCTCAACGCCTGATTATAGGAACATGCAAACTGATTGCCGCTAAATCTTATTGACATCTGCGCAAGAAATCCATTGCACTGTACTTGTATTAAGTCCAAAGAGAGCGCCTGCAGAGTAAACACTTGAAAAGCCTTCATTCATCATAACGTGATGTGAAATCATTATTTACTGGTCACAGAAAATAGGTATTGACAGAGCAGAGCAAGAAACGGCGGATTACATGGAAAATTTACAACATTTTAGCAGCAAATTCATCTGTGGATCAAGATATATTACTGAGACTCATCATTAGAACATACACTGCGTTCTAGGCCAAAGCTATAGCTCTAAGTTTTTGGAATTAAAGCTTTTCTGTGATATAAACATGAATTATATTTAGTTGAAGAACAACGCCTTTATTTGCTGATGAAGTGTGTAGCGTTTTTTTGTCATCTAAATCACTATTGGGGTATCAAAAAATCAAAAAATGGTCTATGAGACCTTTCAAATCTTCAGTCCATTAGCTACTGTAGAATTCATTGGAGAACTCAATAAAATGCTTTAAAAAGACATAAAATACCATCTTTGAGGATTCACTGAATTGTTTGAAGGGCTTAAAGTCTTATTAAAAACTTTTTATTTCATTAAATCTTTTTTATTTTTAGGACTGTGAAACGTGAGTGAATCACTTCATAAAAAATGGATTTGGATATCATGAAGGGCTTCATAATTAATGAGAATGTTTGGAACGCTCATAAAATTGGAATTAAAGAGTTTCACATGTTCGCACGGCACCTTTGAAATGATAGTTCATTTTTTATTGTGGTCTGACAGTAGAGATGGATTGACTTTCAAAGACAAAGTTGATTTTAATTAAATCTATTTTGCTTTTATACTTCACTGATCATCACAGCTCTCAAACTCCAACCAACTGAAACTTATGCACATTGAATGCCCATTCATGTCCAGACGAAAAGTTATACTCATTATAAAAAATGTGTTTGGTTGTTAAAAGTCCCTGTTTCGTAAATTAATAAAAACTACAGCAATGTTTCGCAAAACAATTTATGAAACAATCAATTCCAATTTGTCTGACAGCATGTCTGATAAACAGTCTGACGAAACAATACGTCTATATTATGAACTGCTTTTCCATTTCTGGGTCACGGGGACCCCAGCAACTTCAGGCCTAAAGACAGGACACTGTACATAGTACTGTATCTTAAGACGGTATGTTTTAATAGCTTTTGGCCATCATGTTGTTTAAGCTGTGATAGAGAGTTTGATTCTGTTTTTTTAAGTTCATTTCAAAAACAATTTCAGTAAATTAAATTTGAGGTTGAGTCGAGTCATAACAGAACAATGTATCCAAACGTAACCATTAAAGTTTTTTTTTATTTGTTTCTGAAATCTGATATTTAATTATAGATGAGGCTTTATCTACTCTGTTGAAGTAGGTGAAGGACAAAAGCTTTTTGATTTATTATTTCATTTTATTATACGGTCCTATTTTCAGTCTTCCTGCTTTTTGACGTGTTCTTGAAATTTCAAAGCATAATGTTGTTTGGCTTTGGTCATATTTTTTTTCAAAGCATATAATCTAGGTTTTATCTTTCCACTTTCTCCTCTAACTATTGATATTGCCATTTCATTTCTACAAAGAGTTGATAAGCCGAAACACGATCAAAAAAATCTAAATTCTCCCCAACTTGAAGATTCTAAATACTGACATTTTGCCTCCAACTATAAAACACACTTTATTGAATTTAGATTTTGAGATGTTCAACCAAAATCCATTTAGAGCAACAGAAACCATCATGGAAAACATTTTCCACAATCTCAATCTTCATCTCAACCGTCCAGTCATATTCAATCTACCAGAAGAGGCATCACCAGCCATTTTTTTCTTCTCTTCAATGGCTCCATTCTTACAGTAACACCCGTCTCTACAGAGATTGCATTCTTCAGCCTTCTTCTCATTCGGAGGAATGATCTGAATGAAACTCTGATCGGATATAAATTCTGAGATTTTTCACACTTTTTTTTGTTCACACATGTGAATCTAACACCAGCTCTTTCTGCAGGATTCCGTTTTGCTGGCGTAGCAGTTCGTTCTGAACAAGTGTTGATTTCTCCTCTCAGGTTCTGTTGATGGGAAAGTCATGACATGGTTGTGTGGCAGTTTCCCACAAACTCAGGTGTTGAAAACACACCAGGCCTGAAACAATGCAGAGATGCGGGGAAACTGCTGACTCTGGGACTTTTATTCTAGGGGTTAATGTGATGCATCGACAGCACATTTCACTAATACCCCACATCTCACTGTAAATAACGCTGTAACACACCGGTATTACAGAAGATTCATCTGCCAGAGTATTAGTGTTTATTCATCCCAACTCAGGCGGATAAGAGCTAGTAAATTCACTTTTCTGGATGATAAAAGTGCCAAAGCGTATTTTAGGTTTGAGGACTAGGAATACACAATTTAGAAGATACTGCGATGCGAGTTACAGTAGCACACAAAGCATCTTGTAAAAAAAGCATTACGACATACACTGATAAAAGCCTCCAGCCAACATCCACAACTGTAAAAAGTGGGATACATTGTGTTAGACAAATACAGTATTGCACCCCCCCCCCTGAAAATCAAACCCTCAACCTTAGTGTTGCAAGCACCAGCTCTACTGATTGAGTTTCACTAAATAATTGAATAAACACCAAAATAAAATTTATGGATACTTTATGGATTAAAAATCTTTTTTTGGTGTCATCACTATGCAGAATCTCACATAATGCGCGGAGGATGTCTGGGATGCTCGCAAAGCAGCAACACGCCTTGAATAAAACTAGTTTCTGCCAGAGGTGAAACAAAAGACCTGCCAAGTCTATTTAAACTGTGTTTACAGTCATGGCTTCAGAAGACGTGGAGATCTGCCAGACTTTAGGCTACGGTTGGATTATATGTCATCGCATTTGCCAGAATATATTAAGTGCACACAATGCCAGATATTTATACTTCAAGATCAATTATAGTTACATGGAAAATTATTAAACATTTTAAGTTTTTATTTAATTTTTTGTTGACTTATTTTATTATTTTATGTATATATGACTGGTTTGCAGATGAGTTTCAAGTTTAGGCCAAAATATGATTAGGTGAAATACATTTGGATTAAACTGATCAAATTTTCATAATGCAAAAATAATACCAAAAATGCACAATATAATTTTTTTGGACAGCATGTGCAGTATCTATGTAAAAGCAACACATTTACAATCATATTTCTGTTTTCTTGATCTAGTTGATGATTTTTATGTGGTATTATTCTTTAGGCCGTCTAAAATCCTTGCATCAGGGGAAATCACAACATTTGCAACAAAAAAAAAAGCCAGAAGAAGCAACTCCAAGTTTGAGCAAGAGAGACTTTTTTTTTTTAAATAAAATATCTTTTCATCCCACGTGAATTTAATTATACGCTTTTACTGGAAAGAAAAACAAAGGCGCAAGAAAATCTTAAACACGCTCCAGAAAAATTGCTATTTTAAGACATCACCAGTGAAGTGAGACTCAAACCCGTGATCTCCAGAGATTGAAATCCGAGACTTGCCACATCTCAAATCAGATTTCTTATCAGCTGATCAAGAATAAAACATGTTTCAAGTTCGCTGGAGCCATAAAAAATAACGAAAAGCAAAAATGGGATTCGTAACTGATTGGAGTATTAATATTAAATTACAGCTTTTTTCTGTTGCTTTATTTCAAATTTTTTTTTTGCTGTCAAAAATATCCTGGGTTTGATACTAATACTTTGGAGGTACTCGTATTCATAACGTCCCCATATGCTTACACACACACACACACACACACGCACACACACACACTTTATATAAAAGCGGTATTCTAAACAGAAACCATGGATTTCTTTTCCACTCTGTGATTTTTTTTTTTTTGGGCTGCACTGATGCGCATTAATATTAAGAGGAATGAAGGATAAGTAATAGACCAGGATCAGCGCCGCGTATGACATTAATGAGTCGATATTAAGCAGTAGGTGATGTACGATCCTGTGCAGATGGAATTCCGTTTTTCGGCCTTGACGTCAGCAGCCAGACGGTGTGTTTACTGTACTGTTAAAGAAACGCTCCGTTCTAACTGCAGGTAATCATGCAGACACAAGTCCAATCTAAAAGAAATCAGAAAGAGAAGGGAAATAAATGGAAGTGCATATTTGCTTGGCTTTTCAAATGCTGGTAGTTTGATGCTTTTCTGTCATGAGTTGCACAGACAGCGGAGGTGTACTGAGGTGGTCGAAATAGATTTTCATTCACCAGAAAGAAAGAGAAATGGATTTTATTACAGTTGAAACAATTGAGCCTATAATGGCTTCTGAACTTGCTCTCCTGGAATTTTCCTATTTTTCTTCATCCATGCTGTTGAACCAGTCCGTCAAACCAGACGAAGATAAAGAACGGCGAGGGTTTGGTTTTGAAGTAGCTGATTTTTTTCTAGCAAAACACCATTGCTGTTTATACTAGACTGAAGACCGTACCTCTTTTTACTCCTTTTAATTTTCATAGCAACTATTTAAACATTATTAAAAATTAAACAAAGCTATTTCAAATCCTTTACATAAAAATACTTGGGTAATATTCTATTATGTTCTCATGGGTGAGCGCTGTCCCTGGTCCTGCAGCCTCTGCTGGTGCTGCCCCTGGTCCTGCAATGTGCTGGTGTCCCACTTTATATATATATATAATTTATATTACTCACAAACACGAAAATATATTTCACACATACAATACATGAATGCGTCCTTACCTAAGCATACAAAAAGTGTTTTGCTTTTATTTCATTAAAAAATTTGCAAAATTTGCTCTATTGTATTATGTTTAGTATAATATTTAGGATTTTTTATTAAATCCAAAACAAAAAAAAAAAACATTATAACATGGACTGTTAATGTTTCGCCTGCTAATCTCATAAAACCATAAAACTTACCATAGTGCAATTCATATGAAGAAAACAAGCAGTCAATGCCCTGCTCAGTGTGATTGTATTTGCGATGGAGACATGATTATGCATATAAATGCTATTACGAATGTTCTGCTGAATCTGTTTTAGATGTTTAAATCTAAGCTCTGGCACTTCTCTCATCTTCTGCAGCTGTAGATTTAGCCGACACTGATCCCCACATCCACTGTAATGATGAGCAGTATTGAACAGTTCATAAAGCACGATGCCAAGGCCATGGAACCCACAAATGTCTTCTGTGAATTAAATCACCATATTCCCACTTAACATCGTCCTCTATTTTCAGATATCACGATAATGGGACGGTGGTGCGATCTGTTTGGAAATCTAATGCGGTATTAAATATGCAGAGATTCAAATAAAGAGCTCTTTATTTTACCGTCATCCTCATCCAAAGGTCATCACATATTTTAAGTACCATAATCTTGATGGAGATGAGAGTTTGGGTAAACTGCGGATGCGAGATAGCTCCATATTATTGCACATGATCTGATCATTCAAAATTTTACGGGATAAAGAAAATGCCATCTCTGTAGACCGCTTGGCAATCGGTTACTAAACCAAATAAAAGAAGATCTGTGTGGAGTCTGTATTTGAGAAAACACATTTCCAGAGCTGTAATCTAGATTAAACTGTAGATCGGCAAAATAATTTGTTGAATATTTTTCCTAATGCTGTGAAGATGGATTTATCCAGATGCGTTTACCATATGCTCGGCCTGTAGTCCAAGCCCTGGGTGTCCGATGCCCTGCTGAATGCTTTATCTGTGGTGGCGTAAAGAAAAAAACTCAGTCTGAAAATATATTTACAGTGACACCCTGCACAGCAACTCTATTCAAGTGATTAAGTTAATCATACAACTCATCAATACCCTTTAGTCTTTAAAAATCACAATTGTAAAATGTTTTTTAACCCCTATGACCTCCAGACAGCTGAATTCTTAATTCAATTCAGCTCTTTAATTCATGTATTTAATTATTTAATTTAGTTATTCAGCTAGAGAGTTGATAGTTTTCTTTACAAACACACCTACAGAAGTTTACATTTGTTTTTAGAGAATACGAGGACATAGTGATGACAATGTGGCAACATATTTAAATAGAGTCCTATAAATTAGTAAACATTTCTATTTATGCATTGATAACTAGAAAACTATGCTTATAAATTTACACATTTGTTTATGTGTGTAGTTGCATTGTATTGTTGATATATGCATTGGAATTCATTATATATGTCATGTGACCTCTGAACTACACTTCCCATGATCCCTTTAATTTTTTTGTTTTATTGCTCCATGTTGGCTGTTTTGACCTTTGGAAGTACCTGTCTTTTGTGTCTAGTCTATATAACGTGTACCCATGTTTTTTCACACTCACTGTCCATTGGTGTCATATAAAGATGTTATGCCCTTGGTCTATTCCCGAGCGAGGACAGTCTATTCTTATTTGTTCTAGTATATGATAGAGTTGCGCTAGTGTTCTAATTCTGATTTTTATAAAGTTTCCACACAATAGCTTAGTGAAACCCATAGTTGTGAGTGAGGGTGTGAATGTGTGTCCTGCTTTGTGATTGGCTGGTCACACATCCATCAACTTGGTCAAACACAATTTTTGGAAATCTGTTTCTCAGAAATGGAAAAGCAGGACGGATGAATGTTTCCACAATTAATGTTGAATTGTCCAGTAAAGTTCTTCCATATCTGGGTTATCAGAGTGATTTATATCCTACTAGTTTGTTCACTCCCATTCCTCCGTTCCAGCACTCTCTTCCATTGCCTTCAATACTGGATCCTTCTTAGTCTCTCTTCAAGCTGTTGGGTCGTAATGTTGCTTTTTGTAACGTAGTTTTTTGATCATCCATCTTACATTTTACTACTACAATCAACTTTCAGCATTTTCTCCAACGTTAAAACCAGCTATTGATTAAACCCAGTTGAAAGAGAATGTTTACTCTGTTTTTCGAGACGGTGAGGAGGATTTTTTTTTTTACCTTTGATTAAAAATGTTTACGACTGATCACGTACAAAAGGCTCGAACTTTTCCTAACAAACTGATGTAATCTCCATCCTACTCTTCAAATGAAACGTGTTTGTCTGAGAGACTTCTGCTGCTGATGTGCGGAGGAGAAAGGAAGACGATGCTTGTCTCTAGTGTCCTATTCTCACAAGATGGATTTGTGGGTTGTGCAATATGAATCTTGTTTGAAAGAGGATTAAACGTGGTCTTTGAAGAACACACAACTTCAAAGGGTCAACACAAACAGTAGGATTTCAAAGCAAGTTTTAATCGTTAATTTCATCTCCATTTCACAAATGAATTTTGATGAGTCTGGCCCGACTATAGGATTATTATCTCTCCTCTAATTGTACAAATGATGGATCGGCTCAGAACGAGGGATCTTATTCCTATCCTGAGGACAGAAAACGCATCACCTTGTTCTAGAACCTTGGTCTGGGATAGAAAAGCGCTATACAAAACAAATTGAACTTGAACTTGATTTTAGACAGTCCAAAATGTCCTCAAATAGTTTTCAACTCTGGGGTTTCTTCTTCTGTAAGTGTCCAGTTCTCCAGTGAGAAGATGGCAATAACTGAAATGCAATGACTCAACGAATGCAAATCTTGAAATCTACTTGAACCTATGGCCTTGTGTCAGGCTTCCGGTCTGTTTCTCTGTGCGTGTTAACCATTTGCTTGCTTCAAATATGAATACATCGCTGCGCTAAAGTGTACACTTGTTTTTAGAGTAGAACTTGAATTATGGATGATTAGCCAGTGCTTGATCTTTTCGTGTCATAGAACAGTCTGCCGTCGAGTCCAAAAACCAATGATGTCTTCCTCTTAGTTCTAGTTAGTCCTTAGTTCTATTTTAATTTAAAAAAATATTATTTTTGTAGGTTTTCAGATGTTGGTTGGATTTTTGTTTCGTTTGTTTTCCCATTTGGATTATTTATTTATTATGGAGCTTCTGTCTGTTAGATGCATTGCTTTTCTTGTTTGCTCGGGGTTTCCCATTAGACTAGCATCTAGATCCTTGCATGGTCATCGTGGTCACCAAACCCCCTGATTATTCATAAAATAATAATTCCAAGAAAAAAAGCCTAACATTTCTAAATACTTCTCTTAAAAAAACTTTTTAAATTATGCTTTACTTCTCTTTAAATACAATTTTTTATTTTATATTTGAGCATGGCTACTCTGAGCAACAGACCGAGAAATCGTTTTGATTGTGTTCATTCCCTGGTTTTTACTCCTTGACTGTTGGACTGTTGTTGTCCAGCTTTGACTGTATTTGTGATTACACCTGACTTGAATAATGGATAAATTATGCATATTTGAACCCCCTCCCCAAGTTTTTGAGCATCTAAAATTGGGTAGTTTAAATGTGCTTTGTTCTCATTTTGTTATTACAAGTCATTCTGCTAAATTCATTTTTTTGGCTAATGTTACTTCCATTTCAGGGTTGTATTTGTGTCCTTTCATCCTCATCCTCGCTTTTATTCCCTCTCCTTCCCCTCACTTCAAAAGCCAGAATCCCACTCTAACATCACTGACCTTGAGAAAACCTGGCATTAAAGACGCCGGTCTAAAAAGAGGCTTCACGGTTGTGACAAAAATAAATAAAACAGCCTAACAGAATCTAATTTATGGTGGTTTTTCTGGACTGGTCTCCCATGGCTCCTGGTCCCTGGGGTCTGTGATTTAACTCTAAGTGATGATGAAATGTTAAATCCACTCGTTGTGAGGTAGTGGCACTTTCATTAAACACACTTCTGGTGAAGGGCCCTTGAATGTACACGCTCATGGTCTCCTCCAGGTTTAATGACACGAGACAATGCATTCTGGTTTCACTCACTCATTAGATATTAGACGCCGTGGTCTCTGATGAAATGCTCGTTGGTGAGCAATCCAGAAGCGTCCTTGTATTTTCCCTAGAGCCATTACAGTCGGTCAATCAATACAAAGTGACTGCGGCTCTCAGTGGTAAACGCCCAGGGTTCGGCATGGAGAGCTATTAAAACTGCGGCCCGCTCATCTCTCAGAATCAGCCCCATGAGTTCCAGCTCAACACTGAAGATGGACAGCACACAATGTTGTGTTCTATCAGGGTTTAATAGCTTTGGGATGCGCAGAGCTGTGTGTGTGTGTGTGTGTGTGTGTGTGTGTGTGTGTGTGTGTGTGTGTGTGTGTGTGTGTGTGTGGAGTGGCCAAAATCACTGCGCTGAGAGGTGAATCAGCCCGACTTCATGATTTCAATACTACTGGAAAAAACACTTTAAAAAGTATTTTATGTTCTAATTTGTTTTGTATTAAACAATACAAAAATAGCTTATTAAAATATTATTAATACAAATATTATTAATTATTTGTTTGCAATTATTGTAAAGTACTGTACTGTAATTACAACTAGTTGTTATGTTACGACAACTAGTTTTTTTTTAAAGTGTTGATTTATGCACAAAAGAATATGTAGAATTTTATCCCAAGGGAATTAGTGAATTAAAATAAGTAATATTTTAATATTAATAGTTTTGGTCATTTTAATTAAAAAATATATTTTTAGTAGTTTTAATGTAAAAAAAAAATATTAATAAATATGTATTAACCATTGATTCTAAAAATTATGCTGTTGGCCTGACGTCTCTGTGCTCTGGTTGGAGGCAAAACGTCTCCAAGTAGAAAGAAATTGTTGGAATTCCGAATAATGTCATTGTCATTTTTTACTTGCGCTCCAGTGTTTATGTCCTCATTTCTCACCCAAGTGTCATTTTCAATCTATATGACTTATTTCTGTAGTGGGAAACAAATAGAAATGTGGAGCGTCTGGATGGATCTTTCCTGTAAAAGGTAGTGAAAAAATATACTGTCAAACCCCAAAAGTGACAGAAATAAAGACCACCAAAAAGTGAAAGAAAACCAGTTCAAAAAGTCCCAGATACGTATTGAAAATTTTCCTATGGATATATGATGTAAAAGACTGTATGTACAGTACTACACACACACACACACACACACACACACACACACACACACACACACACATAT
>CM051498.1:5067937-5103997 GCA_028031935.1 Paedocypris micromegethes
AAAAAAAAAAAATTGTATTCAACACAAAGCCATTTTGATTGCTTAACCTCACTATAAAACAAAATCCTTTGATTGACAACCTGAACAGCCAATCAGATATTTTCTGACAAAGGTCACCACAGGTATGTTTACAACCTGAGGTATGTTTAAAACATGTTTAAATTTTTACAACAAATCACTTTGAGTCGTCCAGTGAACATCCTAATGATTTATTCCAAACTCAAAATAGGTATAAGTGGAAGAGTTCAACGAGAAAAAGCCAAAAACATGTTTTGCAACGAAAATTAACGTGCGTGTGTCCTGGTCTATGATTGGTTGGTCACTAGAGTCTGTGTGACTCCTTCAGTCCCATATTTGCTGGAATTGGCTCCAGCTCCCTGTGACCCAGAAATAGAAAAGCGGTTGAGGAAATCATTGAAGTGCGGGTCAACAAGTACAATTACACAAAATAAAACTGTTCGCCAAATCACCCCGCTCGTGCAACCAGCCATCTCTGATAACAGGCTTCTACAGCCACAGTGACAGGTCCAATCAATGAAGCCCATCAGGCCAAGCCAAAGGTCGACCAATTCACTTCTTCTGACTGTTGCTTGCACACACATAATGCCTAAGTGTTCTGCTCCGTTCTTCCGCAAGCCTGCCTAACCTCTCCACATGCAGCCATCTTAGCCTTCCAAACAAACTGATTTATTAATGAAGTTCTTTACAGTAAAAGCCATCCTCTCTTGGCCTCCTGGATTGTCTTCCACCTCGCCTGCGATTCAAGAACAGTGACTTGATCCCAAACTCTAAAGTTGTTTGTGGCCAATTTCTAACGTCCACCAAGCTGAATCTGACTTCTCCAGGTCTGAGAGACTGAGGAAGACGTCGCATGTGGAAGCGGCTGGAGATCATTTGTGTGACCTGAAGCCCAACAGAAGAAGCAAAAACACATTGGCCTGTCAAACACACCGCGACTCCTCTTGAGTCGAGAATATGATCAGAGTAAAAACAGACATGGCTTGGCTTGGTGATTTATTACCAGTGTTGTCGACTGTAATTAAACCCCCTGCTGATGAATCATGCTTTCTGTGGATCTGAGCTCAAGACGGGATGGAAACCAGACCACCGGAGCGAACATGTATGTCTTCCACTGCGTTGTGTGATAAAGCTCCTTCGGGACTAGAGCAAGATGCAATTTCTGAGTTTTGAAAACAACTAAAATTAGAATTTTCTCTTTCCAATCGAGGGGTTTATCCAGGGATGTCTCAGTAGAGCCACTGCAGCGATGATAAACAATCAATGGTGACATTTCTAACCCAATTCGTTGGATTTGTAAACTTCTGTGATTGGTGGAAAATACCCAGTATCAAAATAAGTCTGAATCATGCCATCCTAGACGTCATCACTACTTTTAAAATAAAGGTTAGTCATTAATCTTACTTTGTCATTAATCTTAGATTAACGAGCATTAAGAAAGCTTCACAATACAACATCACTTGGATTCATCACAATATGGAGCGCAAATCCTAATAAAAGAGCACACGGTTTAATGGATTTTGGTCTCTTGGTGTAGTTTTCCATATTTATTCAGGACATACTGTAGAAACCTCCAAACCAGGTAGAACCCTCGGAACAAGACGTGCTAAAACACTCTTGAGGCTTTAGGTTTCATTAGTTTAATACATCAGACCATTTTATTGGATTCAATATTTGAAAAAAGATGTTGCTACGACAAATACAAATGTCAGGAAAATCTTTCAGCTTTCAAGTTCTTCACATTTTTTTTTCACGTCCTCATCCACAACTTGTCTGTGGCTGGTGGATGAGTCTAAAATGTGTGGTATTTTTTGTAGTTAGATCCATGTTCACACCACAAACAAACCTTTCCAGAGATTGAGTGAAAGCAGACCATCTCTACAAAGAGTTTGTGTGGTTCCATTTTTGGTCCGAACAAACCATTCCAAGTGGAAAAACGAACTTTGGTGTGATTCAATCGTCTAAAATAATTCATGCGTTAAAGCAGCCTGAAGGGGTTTGCTCGATGGGGGGGCCGAGCAGAACATCAATCCTGGTAAAGACGCCAACATCAAATGCTTCATCAACAAAGATCCTCTAGATGCTTCATAAGATCTTAATTCTGACAGTGTGGACCTGCCTGGAAAAATAAATGACTGAAAAAAGTTCTCAAACTTGCAAAAAAAAACCAAGTTGAACGCAATAGATTAGCAAAAGGTGCCTTTGGTGCAACAGGAAGAGATTTATGAACTGCATTACATCTCGCATATGCCACTTCTCATTAGGAACAAACAGCAGCTGGAACTTGGTGGTAAACAGCCTCATCATCATCCAAGGTTTAAACCAACATCTGCATATAAAACACCTCTAAAACCTCAGTGCACTTCTACCACACACAGGAATTATACATGTGAACAAAGACAGAGCTAAAAAAAAAATGCATGTGTAGAGGAGGACTTTCTTTGCAACCTAAAGAACCTTTTTTTTGCTGTTAATGAGTAGTGAAGAAGACATCCACACATTCTTGAATTCTTGGTTATTTGGATTAAGCTTATTCTGTGAATTAAACTAGGGATTAATGTCTGGAAATTGATGGGTAAAGTGATGAAAAGTTGCCACTTGTGCTAGTGTTTTACAAGTTCAAGCTAAATTCTCAGTCGTAGACCAGCTCAAAGCAA
Source organism: Paedocypris micromegethes (assembly GCA_028031935.1). NCBI lineage: Eukaryota > Metazoa > Chordata > Actinopteri > Cypriniformes > Paedocypris > Paedocypris micromegethes. Next base: position 5,070,613 of record CM051498.1, read on the forward strand.
CTTGTACAAATGAAGCCAGAACAATCTATATGCGTGCTTCTCATCTTCTGCGTGCTCATCACTAATAGTCAATTACTAGAGTCATTGTCATAAATCATTAATTAATCTGGTTTATGTCATCCAGCTGGATTGAGAATAGTTTCCTAGCCATTGTCACCTTTCTACTTGCTCACTGGTCTCAATTCATTTCTTAACATTACAGACGTGGATGTCCGTTCAAACTATGAATAAAAAACTATGAGTAAACACCTGAGTGTGTTTCTTGAAAACCAAATGTCGCCTCGGAACGAAGATGATGATGGCAGATAGTAATTTGGGTCTGGACGGTCCTTTTTGACTGGCTGAGCTGGCAGAAAGCACCAAGAGCAGATGCAGACTCTACGGTTAGTCGCTATAACCTCTCTGGCTGCCTCATTATGGAGAATAAACGACTTCTTTTCCGTTGTTAAAGCGTGGAGAAGAAGCTTCAGTGGGCCATATGGCAGAAGTCTTTCCCAGCCAGTCCCACTGTGGGTTCTTTCAATAGCCTTACATGAAAATGGATTTACATGGAAGCCAATCAGAATTCATACACACAAGGGCCTCATTAACCGGAGAAAAAGCCTCTCAATACAACAATAACCACTGGAACACATGCGATCTGTAAGCTATTGTCATCTACTCAATAAGACCTGGCTGTGATTTATGTTCCTGCTTGCTCTTATATTAAATACATTAAAGGCTGTGTGTTTTCACTCCACAGGGAACACATAGCCGGGGGGATGAGTGCTGGAGAGCGTCCTTGCACTGGTTTAAGGGGAATTTAACTCTAATGAGGTTCAATTTTAGCACACCCACCAACGAAGGGAACTATTTGGGGACGAAAACGCTGCGCTTTGAAGAAAAGCCATTTTAATATCCCTCGAAAGAAACCGACTGTTGTAGTTTAACCTGTTTTGCAAAATTAACGTTGGATCTGTGGAGACACCTTCATCACAGAAAAAAGTTTAGTTCATTCAGACCAGCAGTTTTCGCAGCCTGGAACTCTTCTTGAAGCTCTGGATGTTCTGGTCAGCGGGTCTTTTGTCACACTGAGTGAAAATGAGATTTGAAATCGAAGTGGAACTGGATTATGGTGGAGCTCCTAGAGCAGCTTGAAAATCCAATATGCGACTAAAATGAAAGGGACAATGTTTTTGTATGTGTGAAGTATAGATTGCATCATGCCACTATACGACCAGAAATGTTAAAGGACTGGTAAATTTGTAGCGCAAGAGAAGCATTACGACTGTAAAAAAAAAACTGTATTTTGTAAAGTGATTTGACTTATCTAGAAGTATAGTTTTATGGTTTAAATTAAGACAAAATAATGCACACATTAGCAAATTCTAAGACCTCCATGGTTTATCATTTTAACATGAAGGTGACTTGTGCTGTATCACATTAGCGTTTAATAGGAAATTTGTAGATACATTGCCTAACTAAAGAAAACCGGAAAAAAGTAGGAATTGGTCATTTATTTTTGTGACAAATTATACTCTCAAAAGCACTTTTCCTGATGATATGCCATTTAATTTGAACTGTTAGATGTGTAAAGTGACCATCACCGACCATTATTTGTTCATATAATAATATTTCTAAAATCACTAACCGAATAAAAAAAGTTTAAGGTTTACATAAAACAAGTTTCTTAAGGTATGAAATTGAACGCTGCCATCAGTTTAAAATGAGGTGTGATCAACAGAGTTTTATAAGACGACATGTGGAGGGGACTGTTGTTCTGACTATTCAGATTTTTTCTTTTTGCTCTGTTTGTGCGTTATTAGTTGTTTCTGATTGACTGTGTAGCCTGATTTGCCACCATTTTAATTTGCTCCGTTGTATTTAATCATCGTATCAATTATGTCAGTTCACCGGTATCATTCACATTTCCCTCATGTGTTGATCCGTTAATTCATTTGTTCATTTCCCACTTGTCATCAATCATTTGTGTCGTGTTTTACTGCTGGCCATATTTAATCAAAAGGAAATGCAAGTAAAGAATTTCCTTTTGATTAATATGTTTATACAGTATAGTTCAACCATTGTGTGGTTTTTTTTTTCGATATTTGAGAAGTTCTTTTGTTTGTTGAGTTTCTCTAAGGCCGATATTAGTTGCGCCTTTTTTACCTAAAATAAAAGCACTTTCTTTTCAATTCTGCAATTAAAAACTTTTGAAATTTGGACCAAACTTGTTTTTGGTTTGTACTAGAAGCACAAAAAGAAAAGAAAATGCACAGAATTAGGGAATTTTCACCGTGATTTCAGAAAGATAGTTTTTGAAAAAATTTGAAAGAATCACATCCCTGTATCATCACATCAACTTCTTACCGACATTGCACTTTTTCTTCTGAGTTGTCAGTGAAATATTCAACTTTATAGCAATATCTGGCCTTTCCCAGTGTCAGTAACATCTCGTCTCTAGAGAGTCTGCCGCTTGCTTTTTCTGCCTCTGTTCGGTTTTTAGCTTATAAAGAGAATGGATTCACTGTGTTTCAAACTGCTGATCCTTCCTACATTCATATCAATCCATCACAGAAGACAATAGCTTTCTTCTCAAGATATTAAAGAAGAAACCTCTCTGACTGTATAGCAGAAAATAATAATACTTGAGTCTTAAAATACAGGTCGATCGATGGCAAAAAGGAATATTTTCTTTCTTTGGAAAATACGATTTGTCCGTTCGAGTCATGAATATTGCCAAAATCTGATCTCGACTTTTTCCTGCTTTAGGCAATGACGTCTGAGGCTGAAGCCTCTTGGTGATGGTCCACATTCGTCTCCATCAGGCTGCCGTTTGGCACCTTATGTGCCATGCATCTCGCTTACAGTAAACAGGAAAGCGCCATTAAATTGACAAGATGAGAAGAAGATTACCCCATTAAAATGCTTTTGGACTCTTCCATTTATAAAGCGGCGCAGGGACGGCATTGTCACTGTTACTTTGGATTAAACTTCTGGTGCGTTGATGTATTTGGCTCCAGGGACGAGCTCTGGCCTCCTAGTGACTTTCGCTCCTTCCCTCTCGACGACACACTGTCAAGGTATCTGCACAGAGACGGAGCTCCTGCGAATGCATAATGACGCCTGCCTCCTGTTTCACAACAGCCTGTCGTGACTTTTCGATCATAAAAATCTATTCAGAGCGGCGGCGGGAGACATCGAGAGAATATGGTGCGTAAAATAAATGAGAGAATTGTACTTTGGCGTCTAATGAGACCATTAATATTCTCTTTGTGATCACACATTATCCGTTTTGTGTAAACGGACACCTCTCTTGATTGCATCTGAAGCATTTGCATTAGCAGGAGGCTGTAAATGGGTTGTACATGTGACATTGAAAGTGGCATTGATGTAATGTTGTCAGTTTCGTTGTGAAAAGGAGTCATTCTTCAGCGCTTAAATATTCATAGAGATGATTTGATAAAGAGACTCATTCATAGTCCGTTTGCATTGCGACATTACTCCAAATGAGATTCTGAAAATGAACAACATAAAAATACATTCCAACCTTCTCACAAAGATTATCCATTTCTTTTTATCAACTAAGAACCTTTTTTCATATTGTAGATTCTTTATTCTACTTAAAGATAAACTGGAATTCAATTTAAAGTTGATTAGTATATTGGTTTATTCCTTTTATTTAATAATTTGATCCATTGTTTTTATAAAATATTTAGTTCTAATCTGTCATTTCGTCAAATATATACAATTTTGTTAGACATTTTTCTTCAGCAGTTTGTCCCAACTTCTGTTTACACTTCTTGTGTAGATTTAAAGGTACTACAACTCAAAGTTCCATCATTATTCCACAATATACCCTCAATGTTACAGACTTAACAGATCAACACAAATGAAAATGTGACCACAAGATTATTGCGATTAAATCATACAACATAAATGAACCAATGTTTTCTACAAAACCTACATGCATTATCACAACACAAGATAAATCGGCAATGGACGCTGTTTTCTTTTTGAGCTCTTGTGTGTCCTTTACTAAACCTCACTTAGGAGAGAAACGACATTCTAAAGGACTTAGCTGCAGCATTTCCTTAAATATAAATGTTCCACTTTGTTGAAATTAGAATGAATAAGATGATCAAGCTCTTCTTAGGTTTTCGTTCCTAGCCATTGTCAACTGATGTATTGCCCACCTTTATGGTCATAGTCATATTTAGACATCTACTTTAAAAAGGTCTGTACCTAAAAACATCATTTAAATTAGAAACTTTTTTAGGAAACTTCTTGTTCACCATCCTCGCTGGGATAGAAGAAAGCCAAATAACACCTCTAAAGAGTGGTTGATATTGTGAGTAAACTTGGATAAGCCTCAGTCAGCACTGTAGTCAAGTCAACTTTGACCAATATCCAGTGGATGTCAGGAAAGGATGAAGGAGCAGATTCCCAGAGAGAGTAAGATATAGCAGAGCTGAAGGAAATGAAGAGAATATTGCTTTGAAACTAACCAGAGAGGGAGAGATGACAACACGGGGAGGCTGACAGTGGCACTGGATGGTGGCAAGACAGATAGAAATAAAGGATAGTTGGAGATTAGACTGTGGATATTGTTTCAACCTGAGAGCTGGAGAGCTCCCATAAATCATTCACATCTCCTCCCACTGGCCACCATCCTAAAATATTGATGTCCCTATTCAGATCACAATAGCACTGACCCTCACAGCAGAGCCCACCAGGACCTCAGATACATGCAACACACATTCCCAAGCTGCAAACAAAACCTTGCACATTTCCACGAGCAGCTATGGCTTCTCTTCCTCATCCATTCTCTCCTCTCTTAAGAGACCCTGGAGAGACTGGCGTCCTTTAAGTGCCTTGTGATGGTTTGTGTGGTTTCCGCGGTCACCTCTTTTTCAGCTCATCCTCTTTAATGTCCTATCTGCAGAGTTTCTGTGCCATTTCCTAATCAATCATTGACTTCCAGTTTGTACACAACATTATGCTTTAATACAAATCAGGTAGGTACCCTTATTATCAGTGGTGTAAAGTACTCGGGTTAAGGGCCTTTGCTATTTTACATGAGTATTTTGGCAGCTTTGTACTCAGTGAGTATCAAAGATATAAGCAACTTTTACTCTTTTCTTGACTATATTTTTGATTGATTAAATGTATTCTTCGCTCTGCTACATTTGAATGGACACTTACCATTACTCACTAGATGTGCGCAACAAATTGTGCTACATTTTTCTACCGTGCTTAATTTTTTTGAAAGACGAGGTGATATCGCCTGTTATTCAGCCAGTGCTGAAGGTACTGGATGCTATTTAGGAGCTAAATCACGTGAACGTGAATTCGAGTTTGCAATTTTTTTGAGCCTCAATTCAGTACGAGTAAAATACTTAAGTTGCTTTAAAACTGCATACAAGTCTTTGACTTGCAACAGAGTCATTTTCATACCTCTGTTTATTAATAATTGTACCGTAAAACATACTATAATACTGTTATAATGGTGAATTATATAAGAATACAAGCTCCGGTGTATAGAATACTGATTATTTTCTGTATATTTATCCGAGTGGAAGATCTTGTCATGATCATGCATGGCGATGTTCATTACCATTTTCTTCACAGATGCTGCACATTTTTTCCAATGCGCCATTAAATATTCAGTGCGCATTGGAAATTTGCATAGTCTCAACTCTGACGACTGACGCGATGCATTGTAGATAGACCAGAAAAGAAAAGAAAAAATAAACCCAGTGTGCTGTTCTCCACATAGCTCTTCTCTCTAAATGTTTCATTTGCTGCGATGCTGCTGGCTCTATGAAATACACGTTATGGTGTTCAAGATGCTGTTCAGCCTCTTTCTGAAGCTGCTGCCCTGCACTTCTGGTGTGTTCCATGAATCAATACGGCCCAATCAATATTTCATATCAGACAAGAAAGGAGCCTTTTCCACCCACAGTTTGTGCGGTTTCGTTTCAAAGAGGCTCAGCTTATCCACACGTGTCACTCTTTAGACAGGAGATGAATTATTCACGGAAAGGACAGTGATATATGTTTGACCCCTGACTTCATGTTCTCCTTCCTAAGAGGCGGCAGAAACATTATCGTTGCCGTGATCTCCATCAGTCTCGAACAAGTCGTAGACCAAGTAGACACTTTAGAAAGCAACTTTCCTTACTTACAAATCGGTTCACTGAGGCCATCTGTCTGCAATCTGTCACTGTACTCATTAAAATTGCATTAGAGATGAGTAATTGGAGGAAAAAAATAGAAATACAATGATCTGTTATGAATTGGCATAAATCTAACACAAAACAAAGAGAAACTTCCTGATTGCCATATAAGTAGCTTCCTGTCAATATTAATCAGACGCCTTCTGAGATATCGAGCTGGGAGATGATTATACACAAATTCGTTCAAATTAGCTAATTGCATACTGTATAAAGGAAGTCAAGGGCGTTCAAGGGCATCACTTTATATTAGCACAGCATAAATCCACGAGCACATGGCCATTAAAAGGGTCTTAGTTGTCAATGGGGTTTTTTTTTTCGCCATTAAATTTGAGCTTATCGCTTCTAAGCACACGTCTGGGCACAAAAAGCAAGTGGACTTTGCTATCGAAGAACGTTGGGGTGAAAATGAGCTTAAATAAGTCCAACCTTTTGTGTTAACTCGCTAAACATTCAATACTTGTACCCATGGTAATATATGATCAGAACTGTAAGATTGTGGCATCTCTTATCACATTCATTAGGTGATTTAACACATATTAAATGTAAAGTCTTGCATAACTTTCTGCAATTTATTTCCTGTACTTCTGTGCGTAACCAAAGATCTAAGCAAAGAAGACAAGCACATAACGTATTTACGCAAAATAAGCAGCATTGAATATTTTTTTCCAATTTTAGATGCTCAACAACTTATTGTTTTTCAAAAATATACATTTTGAAATAGCGCATATTTCAAAAACGAGTTGGTGAAGAAAGAGAAAAGTTGAAAACAAAGAACACAGGCAAGGAGTCAAAACCAAGCACAGGGCAAGACAATACTTCGCAACGATGATCTTTGTTGAGTGTCTGATAAATCTTGGCTGAAAATGTTGAAGTAAAATAACATCATAGTGATTAAAGTCAAACGTTAGGTTTGTTGAAAGAAGAAAAAGAAGTGTTTTAAGAGAAATTTTAGCTGTTTATATTTTTCTTTTTTTGGTTTCTGATTTCGTGCTTGAAAAATCAGGGGTTTGCTTATATCCGCAAAAATATGGTAAAGAAAACACGTAGAGAACAGCGCAAAATGTTTTGCACATCTGCTAATCAGATTCAAGTTGGTTTGCATCACCAGGTAATATTTCAGCTCAACATTTCGAACAAAAAAATACATTTCTTCAGGGATAGTTGTCCTTCACGATCCTTTTCGCTCATTAGTTATTGTTTAATGCTCTTTTTTACACCATAGCCCGGCGAGATCAAGTTAGCGCTAAACTTCTACTTGAATGCTGCTGCTCATCTGTAAGTGGAATAATAGGAGACATCTTGTGTGGGAGAGAGACAAGGGCAGAGGCTTTTCTTCTGCTCACTGACACCCTGTAATCACATTTAGTAAGAGAAATGAGATTTGCCTCTGCGGCGGGAGACACCATAACACGTCCTGTTCAATTACACATGGCAGCGTTTCACTCTCTTCTGTGAAATAAAAGTCATCCCTGCTTTCTGGGTTTTAGACAAATATAAAGGTTCCGTGGGATTTAAACACCTGTTTACAAAATCAGACACTCTAGGATCATGAGTAACAGGATTAAATCAAGAATTGAAATAGGACCCATTGTTATTCTGTGTGTGTACAGTATAATGTACTGTATATAGGGTGGCGTAGTGTGTAGCGCTGTGGCTTCAGCTACAATGACCGATGTGAGACCAAGTTCAAGGCCCAGTCGTGGTATTTCTGTGTGCCGTTTGCATGTTTTTCTGGACTCAGGGACGATTGGCCAAAGATGTGAGTGAGAGTGTCTGTTTCTCTCCTGCTCTATGATTGGTTGACCACCGGCCTGGTGTATGTCCCACCTTCAGCCCCAAATTAGCTGTGATTGACCCCAACTCCTCATGACCCAGACATGGAAAAGTAGTAAAAACAAAGGAATGCATTTTTATTAGGACATTTTTGGGAAGCATCATGTTCTAGTACTCTAGTATTTCTAGCAGCAAGAAATAGTAATAACAACATTACCAAGAAAAAAGTACATTTGGAACATTTCTGGGCTCCAGGCGACTCTAATAAGCCATTATGACCTTCAGAATTGCAGTCAAAGCATTAAAAGCACTCACAAATTGTAACAGAGAGAATGCACTGCCATTACGAGGGTTTAATAACTCATACGAGCATGACTGTCCATTGTTTATCATCTTAAAATGATGTCAAATTATTTTGGTATAAGCTTAAAAAACATCTTTGCCCTTTTCTTGAGCATAGCCTCCAAAAGCATTTAGATAAATGTACGATTGCTACTTTAGATGATTGTTTTCAAGTGCAGTATTGTAAATGTATCAGTCCAAGGAAGTGCTATTAATTCAAGTGGTATAATTAAAAACCAAATAGTCAGAGGACTAAACAATTTTATTTATTCATTTATTAAAAAAGAAATTGTAAAAGGAAGAGAATACATTGAAGTCAGAATGTAGAGGGAAATAAATTTTGGTTTATACAGAAGTTTGGAAAAAATAACTCTCTTTCGAATAACAGCGTCTGATTAATGCATTTCAGTCCAAATTACTGTTTTGCATGTCAGACAGACACTTTTTGTCTAACTGTGCATTCATTGTCAAAAAGCAGTTTGATCTTGTTATTCCATATTCCATTTTGATTCCATCATTAGAAGAATTTCTAGCTGTCATAATTACTCTTCATATTGTCAAACACGCTGAAATGTTTGAGGAAAGAATCTCCTTGCCCTGACTTTGGTGGAACCCGCGGTGTTCCTTTTCAAAGCTCTCTGCTTTTCTTTTTTTGTTATGAAATGTGCTGTGGATCGAGGCGGGGTTGGGATGTAACACCACTGAAGATAAAAAATAAAATAAAAAAAGTTTAAAAAAGAGCTTTGTCAGAGCCTTTTTTGTCACCATGCTGTGTGCTTTAGAGGAGTATCAGGGTTCAAGGAAAGCTTGGATAGGCAGCGTATTCGTCTTCTTGCTTTCATTTAGCAGGCAATTTGCCAGTGAGGCGGCAAGAAAATGAAACTCTAGCTGTCTTTTCATCACCAGTTGAAAAGGCACTCAGCCCCCCCCTATGTGTAGTGTAGATGGTGCTAATTAGCTCACCCTGGAGATTACCCAGAAGGCCACTGAGCCCATGGTCCTCCGCCCTTCTACCCCCTACTGCTGGCCAAAGCTAAAAATAAATGGGCTTGTTCTCCTTGAGAAAAGTTAGAGAGGACTGCAATTACAATAAGAATGAAGAATCAAGCCTTCCCACTGCGCCTCCCTTCCTCCTTACAGGGAAAGCGTGCTAAGACTTTACCTTTACAAGTGCAGGTTCAAATCCCAGATTGGTAGGATGCACAGCTGAAGAGTCCTTGAGCAAGACAATGATTTAGGGAAAATTATCGAGTCTCGATTGTGTCCCAATTAACCATTTGACTGTATTACGTATTTAGAAAGTGTTTCATTGTTCAAGAGTTAGCTTGAATGGTTATATTTCGCATATTTCTACGGTTCAAATTACACAAAATATATACTACAGCAAGTGTCAAACTCACACTCGCACAATTGTGGACAATTCTACCTGGCCCTTGATATCTTATAAAGACTTATTGGTAGAGATCTATGGGTAGTGTAGTCCACAGTGACATAACAAAAACTGTTGTTTTTCCTGATTTTTTTGCAGCATGTCCATATTTCTAACTAGCATTTTATATGGAGGAGAACATGTACTTTTATGGAGGACAAATTATGAAAATTATGTTACTTCTGATAATTTGGTCAGTTTTTCTCCCTGTGCATGTTTTTAAAAAATGATTCATTTTTTTTCCAAACACTTATCCTGTTCGCCCTTCTTTAAGTGTGCTTTAATTTTTGTTCTTGGTGCAAATGAGTCTGACACCACATCGCTACAATTCCTCAGAATCAATCTCGTGACCATTCATGTTGCAAACCTGACTCAAGCCAGGAAGAGCAAACCAACAAATAAATTCCATTATCAAATTTGAAATGTTAATCTGGTTTAACATCAACCTGTTAATCTGCAGCCCGTAACACAAGCGCTTTAAATGCAACGTTTAATATGACATGTTGTAGAGTTAGATACGTGTCTAGAGTCATTATATTTTTCTTTGACGGTAAAATCCAGCCTACAACGGAACTGAAGCCACAGCTGCTCTTCTGAAAAAAAAAAGACACTTATGCTCTGATGAATTAATCCAGATGAAGAACAGTCTTGTTCAAGTCTTGATTCCTCGTCTCAACCTCGGCCCTTATCCTGGAGCCCATCTTCATTCTTCTGAAAGTGTGTTGTCAGGTCTGATTGCCCACATCTCGTCACCTACTGAATCCCTAAACTCCTCTTTCCTCATTAGCTTCCACAGCTTCCCCTGCTTTCCCGAAGAGAAGTCCAAATTAATTCCCTGTGAACTGCCAAAGCCAATCACAGTCACTTGTGTAGGGTGAGATAATACTTTCTCCATTATATTACCAGGGAGGGTGAGAGGAGATTTGGGTATCCAGAGGACTGAGGAGAAGCTGTGGAGATGGTACGGGATAACACTAGTGTTATTAGGAACATCCTCTGAAAGTGTAATTTGGATTTTCTCTTCATAACAAGAAAGGAAATGGAGTATTTCAAAAGTTGTTGGGGAACAATCAGCCCAATTACAGTGAGCAAGTTTGTGTAGGACATCACTGGGCTGAAGAAACATCTGGAGAATTTGTAGAAATGCTTTTGGCTCCAAACTCAGATAATCCACTATGGAAAAATGGCTGGCTCCATCTGGGTCTCCATGAAGTGTTTGGGATGATTGTTGGATGTGTCTGCCTTAAAGATCCGTTTGCCATTCATTGTGTGTTAATTGCATTTACAAGTTTGGGAAAAAGGATGATCTTGTCACTGACTTCTCTTGAAGACATCATTCTAAATGTATAATTCCATATACATGGTTCATTTTGCTACTACTTTAATACAGATAATAAAAGTAAACAATTTTTTAGTTTGGCTTACAGCTGATTTTTTCTCAGAAAACTATTGTCCGATAGAGTCCACTCTAGATTTATGTTCTTAAAAATTAAGCTTTTTTTAATGTGCGGCACAGCAAAGAAAATAGCGTTGAAAACTCATGTTTGCATCCCAGTTGAATCTCTTCTCTGTGGGTTTTCACCCACACTCTAAAATACGTAGATTTAGGAAAATTAGAGTGTAGGAAATTGTAGATGGAGTGAATGAGAGTGTGATTGTGTGTGCCGCGCTGTGATTGGTTGGCCAACCGAAATACAGGAAGTGTATCCATGGCAGCTGGAATCAGCTCCAGCTCCCTGTGACCCGGAAATGGAAAAACAGCTCAGAAAATGAATGGATGTTTTTCAAAACCATAAGTGATTGTTTGATTTATTGGTTGTTTATATCAAATCTAAAAATATCCAAAGCTCTTAAACTGAATTCAATTTGTCAACTGACTTGTTCACGTAACGAGCCAATTAGGTTTTTATCCGTCTCATGTTTTTACCAGAGTCATGTCCAGCGAAACGAACAAGGCTGTAGTTGTGTTCACCGCATTTAAATCCTTGATGACTTTATGTGGTTTAGTTACTGTCATATTAATTTCTGCATTACAACATACAGCAGGCGTGGTAACTGGAATAAAAAAGGATTAGCAAATTACATTCAAAATATTACAAATTAAATGAAAGGAATGAAATAATGAATTAATAATAGCTATATGTATTAAAATTACATAAAAATAGAAATAAATAAATAAACAAATAAATAAAAGTACAATTTTTAAACCACCACCTCATATTGCAAATCCTCAAAAAACATCAACAGGAAGAAAAAGGCCATTTTCCAAATCCCAGTATAATATATCGAGGTTATAACCAATAAATCTCTGTGAAGCAGGAGATGGCTTCATGCAGAAATAATAGAAGGACGCTGAAGATGGGGAGACGGAACTACCGAAGTCGTTTCTTTCCATCATAGACGTGGTAGATTTCATTTGGGTGTTTTGTTTTCTGCTTGTCATTGAACTCTGATGGGAACTGCTGTGCGGAGAGGAATGAGGCTGATTTATTGCTTGTGAGGTGGGACGGGCTTAGAGTGGGAAACATGATGAAATTTAATTAATGTTCTTATCACGTTTGTTTCACCTGCTGTGTTAGTGCCGGTTGTGCTATGAGATGGGATATTCCCTCCCATGAATCACAGAAACTGCTCCACATACACACACACACACACACAACACACACGCACACACACACTGACTGTCACCAACAAGTACCTCAATTACTGCCATTCATACTGTGCAATGGCCTTCACATGGAAGCAAAGTCCTTTGACTTTCGATCTGTCTGACCACATTGAGCATCGACGAGGAGAAATAAACACTGTCAACACCAGCGAAGTGAAAATCAGCCGGTGTTCATACACAACATCTGCAGCAGGGGTCCGTGTCTCGGCTTGAGCCTGAAACTTAAAAGGTATGACAATCCCACAGCAATATCACACTGCGCACAAGACAGGAGGAAAACATGTTTCCCGCTCGCGTTAGCGAACAGCTCAGCGTTTCAAACACTGCTTTTGAAACAGAAGCACAGTTTTTTTCACATTTGCACAAAAAAATCTGTGAAAATGCGTCATTTGTTGCACTTTCTATGCTAAAGAATTTCATTCAGTTTGTTAGAGAGAGGAATTCATATTGTAATAAAGAAGATTGTGCCAAATCTTCTTTATTACAATAGGAATGCCTCGTGGCAATATTATTACTAAGTTATGGATGTATAATGATTTTTGAATTAAAAAATTGTAAAATTGCAAAAAAATTCCTTGAAATTACATTAGATAAGTCATCATTTTGTGATATTTTATACTGTATTTTTCTTGTAACATTTATTTTCTTGTAATTTAGCAAGTTTGTTTTATTGTGTTTGTCTTAACCTGTCTAACTATTGCGTTAATCTAAAATAATTAAACATTGCGTTAAAATATTAATTTTTTTATTATTAATGATAATAATAATAATAATACTTTTTATAATGAAGCTTTATTGTATACTATATAATTAACATTTTTATAGAACAGGTTTGTCGAACATTTTGTCAAACTTAGAATCCTTTTTATTATCCATTAAAATGTGTAAAATGCACAAATGTGGATTTATAACTTTGTCTGACATTTAATCAAACTAAAAATTATCATTTTTTTAAATTAATTATAATGGTACAAATGAAACAGTTTAAAGCATTATAAACCACTGTGTCAAACTAATAACTATTATTTTGTCAGATGTATGAAAATCCCTTTCTTTTTACTGGAAAAGTCCATGTCTGGCACAGGTTGAGCACCCTTTTGATAGTTTTCCATTTTTTTCCAGAGCTTGAAAGCAACCACCAGTGTTTTTTTGGAACCTAAAGCACAAAGCTACACGCACTTTCCCAAAAACATTTCTTGAGTGAGTCACACGGGAGTCAAACACCATAAAGGTGAGTAAATCATGGCCGAATTGGTGTGAACTCTCGCCTTAAAAACACATCCACTCTATTCTTGCTTTCTGCCATGAATAAGCTCTCGAAACAGCACATGGCTCGGAATATCAAAAAGCAAACTTTATAGGAGGCCTATCTGATACTACAAGCCGCTGACACGCTCCATCTTGTACATCGCAGTCTGCGCTCGGTTCTAGAATATTGATGCTTCTACGACAAGAGCAGCATACCAACAAAATCCTTGTATGTTGTTCCATATTTCTGCTCTAAATTGAATATTTGCCGGATTCATTAGACCTCATTGGAGAACGTTCTCCGGTGCATCCGAGTCCTTTCTTCGAGGTCATTTCGGAACTTTCAGCTTGTTGTAGTTAATGATGCTCATAAGGCCACTTGCCGACCAGACACCGTTAACCTTTTTTGTTTTTTTTTTCTCACTCTTTTTAATTGTCACATTTTGCCCTCCGGTTACCATGGTGACCTTGGCACGGGAAATCCAAAGTCCGGCGAGCTCCCAGTGTGTGTTGCCTGTTCCAAGACCGATCTACAAGAATTAGCTCAACCCCAAAGGGATGGCGGTGACCTTTGCAAAGGGAGGTTTTAAAACACGGTGCATTTACATAACTCTTACACCGACTCGCAGTGAAATAGCCAAGCCGTTTGTGCTCTTCCTCTGACCTTCAGACTCCTGCTCATTATTTTCTCCCGCTGTAATTCAAACCATTTACAGAGTTTAGTCATCATTTAAATGTCGGTGCCAGTTTACGAGCTCTCGACACTCTTGTGGCTTCTTCCCACTTGATCCCACTTAGACACCAGTTTTACTCAAGGTAACACAGTCAAGGATGGCGCTAAGCAGATGCTTACGGACGCCTGTGGGCATTTCTTGCCTTTGTTTGAAGAATTCAAGTTTCAAGGTTCCGATGCACCGTGGGTTCATATTTCCCGGTTAGTTGTGAAAAGAAAGTGTTGGCTGTGAGCTAAGAAGACATTCGTCTTTGGATCTAAAGGATGATCAGAACAATATAGTTTATTGATCAGCCGAGCTGCAGTCAGGGGTTTTTGCGGCATCGCTGGAGTGTGATGCATTAAACTGCCAACACAGCTTTACACTTTTTTTTATTACTGTTCTCTCAGTGCAAAGAGCCTATTAATGTCTAGATACACTAGACAACAGAACACCAAAATTCTGGCCGGTTGATGGTCACGATAAAGTGAAATAAAAAAAAAAAAGTGACGGGATAAAAACGAAGCTTTCGGGATGTTTTGAGGTGTGTTTTAATGTTCAGGAGTTATGATATATAAAAGCTTACATTGGTGTTATTTACAAGTTATTGCTTATTTTTATTGTGATATTTATTTGATTTTTAGACTTTTATTGAGTTACGCTGAGTCACCTCAAAGAACCAAAGAGTTGACATCAATGGTTGACAAAGAAACAAAGAAAATGTCACATTCAAGACAACAATTTTATTATAGTGTAATTTATGCGACATTTTTAATCATTAAACAAAGGTAAATATGATGCAGAGCAACTACAAGAAACATTGTTTTACTGTGCCCATTGTTGTTCATAAACTTCATATCCCATAATCCCCTGTGTCCAACGCTTGTTGGTTCTACTCGTTAGTTGCTGTGTTTAAACCCTTGTGTTTCTCTCAGCTGTATCAATTATTGTTTAATGATACGGAGGTTTTCGAAATTCTTTGTTCTATTAATAACACTACACGTGTCGACTTTCCAGTCTCCTGCACCTCAGAAACATTACAAATAGTGCACACACACACGCTCACACACACACACACACACACACACACACACCGCACACACACACACACACAATATTTTTAAACAAGCATCGATTTATTGCATTACTAATCAAGACCATCGTTCACTCCCACTGTCTTCTCACTGATGAAGAAAAAACACCTTATCTAACTGGTTGAGATTTTTTTTTTACTGTGTCACGTTGTGTAAATAAACCTGGTAAACTCTGTGCCCCATCTGTTCTCATTAGGCGAGTCTAGTTCAGACAATAATAAAAGCAGTGAAACAACAACCATCACTAGCCATCTTTCTTCATTAGTGATGGCTGTAATAATAACTGTACGGCACATCAGACGTTAAAGATAAATTACCTTCAGACCCAAAGTAAAAACACAAGTTTGTCTTGGTCGCACTGTTGCTTGACAAGAAAAATCAAGGCAAGTTTGTTCGTACAGCACGACTCAAAATGCTTGATGTAAAGCAAAGTGAGAAATAAAAAAAATAAAATCTAGCTAGTTTCATGTGTTTTGTTTGAATATTAAGAACGCTGGGGTAGGGAAAAGGGCTAAGGAAAAAAAACAACATTACCCATAATCCTTAAATCACTCTAAAGTAGATCAGTGGTGACATTATAATTCACGACATTTTCCTGTTACTTAAATAAAAAGAATACACAGACTATAATAGTGGTTATAACAGATTTTCACTTTGTTTATTCTACAAAAAGTTGGCACTGTGATGATTTAGAGATTTAGACTTGCTTTAAATATTTAAACGTGGATTTCGTCCCACACTTGTATTATTGCTCAAGATGCTCACACACATCGAAAAACTATTGCTGTTCCCATTTCGAAAGTTCTCGTCTTTATGCTTTGTTGTTATAATGTAAGGACATTACACTAAAAAACGAATTTGTCTTTTATTTGAGTGAATGTGGAAGTCAAGTAAGAGAGTCATGCCACAGTCTTTACTCTAAGGTTTAAAAAAAAAGTGTGTGCTGTGGGTATTAGATTGTAAGAGGCTGTGTAACACGTTCCCTACATCCTCCCCTATGGGTGAGACCCTCTCCGCACACACTGAGATGTCACACTGTATATGCGCCTTTTAATTTAATTAGATCCACCAGTGGGCACAATTAAATCTTTCTGTGAACACACATGGGAGACGACATTTTTGTCTCCATGCCCACAGGCATCGTATGTGAATTCTATCCAATTATTTGATTAATATCTCAATAGCCATTTCTAGACAGGTTGTTGCGGCATTTATAATTCGGTATTTACTATTCAAAAATTACATAAGCTCGGAATGGTCGCAGCACTCGATCACGACTTTGTTTTATTGTCGCTGTTGTTCATCTTTATACAAAGCAGGCGTCCTTACATAAAGTAAAAATGGCTGCTTTTAACCCTCAGGGACTCGAAGACAAAATATATATGGCAACCCTTGAGCACAGCACACTTTTATTACCGCATCCCCATCACATTTATTAATGCTCAGAGAACAGGACTCGATACTTGGCATCATAAAGATTAGAGCACTTCCGCCCTCGTCGCGTCCCAGAGTAGCCAGGATCCATTAATAATGAATGACAAAACAGAGCAGCGTTATTAGCTTTTTTGAAACGTCGAAGGGAATCACAAGGACGTCTGGAAACGACAGAGGGAAAAATTTCCTCCGCGCCGAACGATAAACAACAAGCGTTCAATGGCGCAAGAATTGCAAAGTGCGTTCTCCAAACTCCGCCATTGATTTGTTTTATTAAAAGAGTTTGTGGAGATAAATAAAATTCATCGATTTCAAGTTGGGCTTTAATGCGCCGCTTTTTAAATGACATTTGTTGAGACGACGAGAGCTGTTCTTATTCCGTCTCGACTATTAGTTTTTGTTTCGATGTGCGTAAAAACGTTCACTTGCTTCTGAAGAGTTTTTGTGGAGCTTTGGCAAATTACAATTATTGAAGTCCCTTTGTTTTTTTGCTTTTTAAAGGTGGAATAGTTCTGTAGGCGATTGGGAACCCGAGAGGTGACAGTACACTGATTGCTTTCCGAGTTCATTTGTTTCTCACATTCCCTCCACCGCTCGACAAGCACCATCCGATTGGAAAGGTGGGAATGATCAATCTGGAAAACCAGATTGTGTAGAACGCAGTCTTCCCCGAATCGGTGGATCAGGGCTGAACTCTTGTGTAAAAGTTGGGTGAAGGTTTTAACAACACAATGTTTGTGTGTGTGTGTGTGTGGTGTGTGTGTGTGTGTGTGTGTGTGTGTGTGTGTGTGTGTGTGTGTGTGTGTGTGTGTGTGTACCAGCTTTTAGGTCAAAGTGTGGGCCAAAGGGCACTAGTGGGGACTTTTAACTGAACCACTATATTTGAAGGCCGTGTGGGTGTCAAAATGTAATTTTAGGGCTAAATACAAAATTGGCTAAGGCTAGAGTAAAAGGGATGAGGAAGAGGAATCTTTTAATTGATGGGGTTGATGGAAGCAGAGGCAATGTAAGTCAATGGTGGGTCCCCACTAAGAAATTAATGCATGTCTTTGTGTGTTAACTTTGGCATTTATCATCACGAAAAATGGAAATCAAATAAAAAAAAAACATCTTTGCACTTACAAAATAATTTTTTGTATTTTCTGTTTGAGTATGTATTAATCTATATTTATCTGTACAATATACAGAGTGTGACTATACAGTATGATTTTTGTTATTCAAACAATATATATTATTGTCTTTTCTCTTTTCAGATCACTCTCCAAAACCAAAAATAATTTTGCGTATGTTTTGTTTTTAATTTCAAGCATATATACATACAACTTGAAAATAAATACAAATACAATAACAATAATGGTAACAACAATCATCTTGCTCGGTCCCATATTACATGTTTGTAAAGAGTCATTCTAATTTATAAGGCCATATGTAGAAATGTATATAGGAAACAGAAATATCAATAATTAGAGCTTTATTAAAATAATCCTTCTGGCATTATCTGGACTATGGCAGATTAGATGGAATAAAGTGCACGGAGCGCGAAAAATGCGAGACCTTCGTGCTTGGGTTTAAAGGGAACATTAAACATGATGACAGCAGCAGAACATCTCCAAAGAGGCGGACTGCATTTATTAATAGAGCCGCACGTCTGGAATAAAGCAATCTGAGGAGATATATCGACAAATGTCAAACATGGATAAACGGATTAATAATATCCTTAAATATCCATTCTTAATTCCACCTCTCTTTGTTTTGCGCCTCCTCCACTCCTTTTCCGTATATTCTTTTCCAGTAAGACTCGGGCAGAGCCGGGTGATAAGATCCAATCTCGCAGACAAAAACTCCCTACAGAATTTAATCTCTTTCTCCTTTTTCTGTCTTCTCAGACAGTCCGCGACGGCCGCTGCCACTGAGGCCTTCATTACTGCAGTCTCAGAACACAATCAGCACAAAATTATGGACTATATTGGTTTTCTCTATCCTTAGACTGCCGTACAGCGAGAAGGCTTAAGTGCTTACCAAGCTCTAACTCTCTTTCTATGTCAGTGACAGGTTTTTTTTCTTTATTTCAATTTTTTCTGATACCCATTCCCACTTTGATTAGGAGAAAAGACACAGAAATGTCCAAGACAAATCAACAGAAATGCTCATTTAATCAGGGATCTCAGATTAAATAATCCCTCAGATTAAATTAAATTCAAATGTTTTTAAATAATCTGGGAGTAATTAATCTCACTTACTTCATTTCAAGAATTAACTAAATCTATCTATTTAAACACCAATTGTGTGTTTTTTCCCCTTAAAAGTTTGACCTAAACAGTGGTGTAAATGGCTGGTTATTTAATTACTTTTGGCTACTTTGTACTTGTACTAGGTATCAAAAATATAAGCAATTTTTTACTCTCTACTTGACCACAGTTTTGATGTACTCTTCACTCCACTACATTTGACTGGACACTTACTGTTACTCTTTACATTGTGATGGTGCGCAACCAGCTTGCTTTTTGTTCTACTGTTGTTTTTTGGGCGGATGAGGCAGCATGATGAGGCGGATGCTAAATACGTGAACACTTGTTCTTCCATTTCAAAACATTGAGGTGTTATATTTAATTTCACACAGTGTGTGTGTGTGTGTGTGTGTGTGTGTGTGTGTGTGTGTGTGTTTACGTTACTGGATGTTTAAATGCAGATAAGTTTTGACACAGTCCCTAGTGGCTATACTGAAAAACTCGATCTAGTTACTTTACTTATATACTTTTGGGTTGGTTAAATGTAACTTTTATGGATGGGTGAAATTAACGTTTAGAAAAAAAAATGAAACAAAGTACTCCGAGGTCTGTTTGTTGTGAAAAGTAGATGAATATTTTAACATTAATTTCAGGATTACTCTTAAAATAAATGGCTGATTTTCACAGATTGCCCGGCCTAGAGAGTAGAGGACACACAACACTGTGATTGAACACAACACTGTTCAATCAAGACGGTTCAATCTTAAACACTGGTTGTAATTAGTTAATGGCTGGAATAAAATCACATTCTATTCCCAAATAACTAAAGTGTAGTTCCCACTTGACCACACTAGTATTGTTTTAATTAATCCGGAGGATAGACTCGGCCTGAGTGATTAGCCATGATGAATTGAGCTCTGAACCCGTCTACTCATTTTAGCTCTTGTGAGTGATGAGAGACGCTAAAAGTGGCCATGACAGGGAAGTACAGCGTTGGATATATCTATCCATCATGACTATGGACACATACACACACACACACGCACACACACACACACACACACACACACACACACACTCGACCAAAAGCAACCTGCAATATTACAATTTTCAAAATCTCCACGTTCTCAAGGTCATTACCAGACGCTTTTAAACAGAAAACCCACATCTCATTTTAATCCACTGCCTTCTATTTTTCTGCAATCTGCACTATTTATTAAGAGTCAACAATTCCATTGGTGTAACAGCGGCAAAAGGCACTATTTTGCTGTGAAACCACATTCCCGCGTGATTTTCATACATGAGCACGAGCAACGCAGTCAATCATTTTTCTGCCACCAATTTACCGCGTTCTTAAAGAGAATGCAAATGCGAGGGCTCTTGCTCCCTAAAGCCGCACCGTACCTGTGTGAATAGCTCCATCAGACGCTATTTCCTAATATTAAACTGCTGAAACTGGAATGAGGCCGGTAAACAAACTTTTCTCTCCAGCCTTGCGGAACAATCAGTCCCTCGACTCGTGCGCTGTTTATTTAAATGCATAGTAAAATTCTCATTTCACTCATTATATCCACAACGCATAGTCGGCGGTTTTTCCATGAAAGTTAAAAAGACGGTATTGAGAATATTTAACCTAGATTATATCCACAAATTAACAAATGTGTGAGAATTATCCAACTTTATCCAACATGGCATTTTTACAGTATCTATCTTTTTACTACTATCAATCTACTTTTTAATGCTGGAAATGTTTCAATGTTGTCTCTTATGTTCTTTTTGGCATTTAAGTGCTTTTCTGCTTTTAAAGTTTGTATTATTCTGTTATTTGAAATCAGACTAAAATATGATGAATACTTTTACACTTCACTTTTCTTTTTTAATTTCTTTATATTGATTTTTCTCAATTGCACCCACACAAGACCAATGGTGTAAAATACTTGTAAACTTTGTACTTGGGCTGAGTATCAAAAATATAAGCAACTTTTACTCTCTACTTGACTACATTTGTGATTGAGTATCTCTACTCTTTACTCCACTACATTTGAATGGATTGTGCGTGTCAAGTCTTTTTCTTTCGCGGTTAATTTCTTTGACGGGGTGATATCGCCATCTGCAGGATGCTGAATGTACTGAAATGTGTATACATTATTTTTATTTATTTTTTATATATTTATTTATTTTTTGTATGGTATCATTTGTGGATTCCTGGTGTATAATTCTTTCAATCTACTGAAGATAATCGAATAATTTGTTTGTGTGCGAGAACATCACAGAACTTACATAGTGTAAAATAGTTTGATTTAGTAATTACCCAACAGATATTCCTCATCCTGATTGAGAGGCAACAGAATCATTTAGTTGAATAGAGTCCTTTTTTCTTCCATTTTTATAATTCACTCATTTTATTCATCCATTAAGGAAAGCAGGATCATGCAGGAAAATCCCATCTTTTTGAAGGTCTTTCATTTCCATCCTACTGTCCCACACACGGCGCTCGGAATGAATTACAGCGCAATCCAGCAGAGGAGCATTTTACAACAGCATAATTATAAAAACGGCCCAATTCACACCGAGGACGATGAATTGATGTGTAAAAGGCAGAATAAGTAGAGACGTGATGAAAAAGCAGGGCATGATTTGATCAAAGTTGGATGAGGGAGATAAATGAGGGCCCTGAAAACTCCCTGAAGAAAATCTAGCTTGGCTTCTTTCCATGCCGCTGAATGTACAACCATTTTACGGAAATCTTTTGGACGCTTGTGAAAGTGAAGCTCAGCTGTCAAAGGTTTGCATCTCTAAATATATCTCCAGAGAATCGTCCCCTCCCCCGCTCGGTGGAAAGTGCCTTGTGAACGGCAAAAATCACACTTAGGCCTTTATTATACGGTAACAATGTGCTGGTTTTTGTCGTCTGATGTTGCTGTGCTAAAGGGAAGAAGGGGAGTGTTTCTCTTCTGGAGCTTCCTTGATGAATTAAGCTGTTGGTTTTGCAGTTCTTGCCGTATTATTCTGCAGGTATGTGATGATGCGCCGTTTATTTAATAATGCATTTGTATTTCGATGAATCAAAAAAAGGCCTGAACCCAAAGGATTATGAAATGTTACGGCATGAAAACGTCAAATGATCTTTGCATTTTTTCATTGGCATTTTAAAGCTAAAAGATGGCTCAATAAGTCAGTGTACAATTATAGATAAATCTTTGATTAGTACTGAAATATTTCAATCATTCTCCTGCATTAATGCATTTTCACCAACTACTCATAGAAATGTGTAGAACAATTGAGATGTATACAAATACATAGATACAGTATGTATTGAAACTGTAACGTTGCTGGCTGCAGACTCAGCAGTACCTCACAGGAAATTGGGACTGCACCTCCCATAAGGCTTTGCGTTCGGGTTTGTCATTGTGTTCAGCTGCGTGTGATAAAGAGCCGCTACAGATATAGACAATAGACAAACAATAAAGACAAACAATAAGTAACAATTGAGCAAATTAGGACTCAAGCTAAAACAAATACTGGGAACCATAAAACAGCCATAAGGGGCTAAACAGAAGATAAAATACAAACATATGGCTAAACATATGGCTCAGAAACTATTAATAAGCCAGTTAATTGTTTTATTTATTTTAAAATACTGTATTTACTGTTTGTGCAAGTTACTTATTTACTAAATAGGCCTCTTGTTTTGCTGAAGAGTATGAAATAATTTTTAGCTATTAGCAATAAAATATCTGATATATTTTTTTTATTTTCTCATGATTCTCTGTCTCTCACTTTTTTCTCCCTTTTTATTTCTTTTTTTTTTTTATGTAATTTCTCTTACATCTCCCATCTTTCCCTAGCCTTGCCTGGGCATGTCATTACACATGATCACTGTAAAATACAACGCTCTTTGGAAATAATTGCCTTCGTTGGTATTCCGGATTTTACGCTCTGTAGGAAAAAAAAATCAAGCACATGCTGAGAGAACAACTAAGACTAATTCAGGTAGATGTGTCCTCAGTGTGAGCTGTAGTGAGAGTGTGACTTATTTATTCCCTCTGAAGATGATTTCTCATCTTCCCTCTCTCTCTCTCTCCCTCTCTTCTCTGTGTTGTGTGTGAGGAATGAAGGTGCAGAAGGAAGGAGATTAAAACAGTTTTTTCCCGTCTCTGTAGAGGTATGGAGGGTGTGCTGAGAGGGCAGAGTTTTCACGGAATGCTGTCGGTGTTGCATTATTTATGTCTTGTGTGCTCCCATTATCTTGGTGCGCACCCCTCCACCCCGCAGCCGATTGCCACCTGAAACACACCTCTTTGTGTGTGTGTGTGTGTGTGTGTGTGTGTGTGTTTGCACATAAAGGAGGCGGACTAAGATAAATGAATGTGCATGTGAGCGAATGAGTAGGTTATTGATGCGCATGTTTGCATCTCTTTATTTGCATTTCATCATCAGCCGGCTATACTGACTTGATCTGCAAGCTGTAATTTCTACATAATCTCTCCACAAACCGTTTGATTCATCAACGTTAGAGATATTTGTAGGATTGCCCTAATGTAATACAAATCAAACATCTACATTTATACAAACATTTACTGCACAGTTTTTTTTTTATCTAAAGTTTAAATGCTAACTGGATAACTGAAGTGGACCACTAGCTCCCAGAACTCTGTTACCCAGAATGCCATGTGTCCAAGAAATACAGCCCATTTATAGATTAGAGATTATCAAGCACACAAAGATTGTCACGATCCTCGGAGAAGAACAGGTGAGCCAGAGAGCGTGGTATCTCCAAAGAACAAGAACCCAAGAACAGGTGAGACTTAAATAATGATACAAATAAGGTACAAATGACAAACAGATGAACTACGTACAAACAACACAGGGAACCGGGGACCATGGGAGATGTAGTCTGTGGCGACGTGATAGAGATATTGTAAAGGAAAAATGAATGATAATAAATATAGCTTGTAGTTGTACTTGATTACTTTAATGTCCTGGTTTTTGAACAGGCTGCAGCCCGACTGGTTTTTACTCAACGGAAAAAACAATTCCACTGATCTTTGATTCTCACTGTCTCCTTGCATTGGGTACCAGGTTCTGCCAGGATCCAAAAGCTTTATCTTTGACATTCAAGACTCTTGAATCTATATTGATCAGAGCATTCGTCAGAGAACAAACTCTTTTTGAAGATTAAACTTCTTACAAGAGTGTCGTACCTATCAGTTGCTCTTGTGGAATAACTTACCTATTCCAGCAACAATCTCCACCACCTTCATGACATTACAAGCCCTGAAGACTGAGCTCTTTTGCCAGATCTTAAAAATACAACCCTATCTTTGTAATTTCTTCCTCATGCTGATATCCTTAATATGTATGGGCAGCACTCACTTGTTGGAGTAATTGTTTAAGTCCATTAAGTGCCCAAAGCACAAGAACAAAAGAGCCAAGCCACCGCATGTGTAACTACATCTTCCCTTCATTATAGCAACACTTGTAGAATTCTACCCAGTCCATGATCCTGGGTTCTGACCCCATCAACGTAATGTCCAAGCCTTGGCTATTCGGCACAGGCTCCTGCACTCTTCAATGTCTGAATGTCATACCTTGCAGTCATTAAGGTCCTTCCCAGACAGAGAATCTTTAACTGCATGCAAAGATAAGACCAGTGGATTTCACTGAGCCATGACTGGGTGAGCACGATGGGCTTTGTATTACAGGTCTTGGTCTGGTGTAGAATAGAATAGTTTCCCTTCAGAATAGACGAGAATTATTCTTCAGGGTTGCAGTTCTGGCCATTGGAGTCCACAGGTACCAGGTTCTCCAGGATGCTTCTAATATTGTTTCAAGTGGTGTTTCTCTAGGGAGCCCCTTAATATTGGTCCCGTTGAAATCTTTTGCAATCCTGCTGAAGTATAGAACCGCAGGTATGATCATATTAAAAGAACAAAACGGTGGGGTATGTTCAGCAGGGACAACTGCTCTACTTCTTGTTGTCCTTTGGAGAAAACGGGTAAAATTGCATCGCACTCTTCACCATCTTAAGACACTTGGTATTGTCCCCATTAGAGGCCAGGCTTTCCCATGTAATCATGTATGCGGGGAAGCTTTTCAGAAGATATCACCAATCTCAATATTCAAATTGAAATTTTATTTGTCACATACAAATTATACGGGGTGTGAAATGTGTTTTTGATCGTTCCAGCATTTAAACAAGTACAAATGCTGAAGTAGAGTAGAACTGAAGGGGAAGTAGAACAAAATGTGCAAAGGGGAAAATACAATAAAAAGATAAAGAATAGAAATGTGATAAAAACGAGGTATAAAGATAAAATATGCTATTCCAAAATGTGCAAAAGGAAATACAAAATAGGTAACAAAAAATAGAAATACAATAAAAACAAGATATGAAGATCAAGTTTGAAATATTAATAAAAATTCAAAATTTCCAAGATAAAAAATACAACTGAATAACGCAGAAATGAGTAGAAGACAAATGCACAAAAGTGACTCCAGAAAGGTTTAAAGTGTCCAGTTTAAGATGACTAAAACTATGTTAATCACATTATAACATAAGCCCTACATTACCTGTTTGGCATCCAAGAACTCATCCATCTTGTCAACGTCACTGAAGGGCTGGTTTATTAAGACTAGTTGGCTAGTACTCTTATTCCAAAGCATTTGATAGATTTGTTTCTTCTGAAAGTGGTCATCAGATCCACCAGGTTGTGCTTGACTGCTTTTGGTTCAATTTTTAAAGAAGATGGTGATGAAGAACGAGAAAAGCAGCACTCACAAAACTATACGCCAGAGTATAATCTTCACAAGTTTTAATCATTCATGAGTAAACAGAAACGGAAAGAAAAATTGTCTGTTTACTTCAGCCAAGTAGTAAAATCTTCCTGCTCCGGAGGGAGAAGAGCTGCAGAGTCACTTCAGTGGTTGCACTTTTTCATAGCAGGGAAAAGAAAATGGCTTAAGCTACCCTTCAAACCACAACCTAATGGGTTTTTCTGTTCCCATCCACAAATTCCCAATCTTGTCAGACATTCCAAGCCACTATTTCTGTGTGATGGGGAGCCAATGTCGGGGTCTCTGGGTCTGAAGTCAGGACACAGTCCTTGGACCAGCCAAGCTCAAAAATGTAAAGACATATTCCACTCACTTACTCATAACTTTGGGGTCTTAGCAAATTCTTCAAATCGCATGTATTAGACTATGAAGAAAATCTAGAAATCTATAAGAAGCTTTTGTTGGTGCACGATTGAACCAATATAGCCTGACGAAAGAACATTACATTTATTAAGAGTTGCATATTTTACATCTCCCATAAGACTTAATTAGTCCACTTCAGGAAGCAGGATATTAAAACTATGAGACTTCAGAACAGAGTTTGAATTTGACCATGCCCATAAAAAGAAGTTCCCACAAGCAAAAAGTCAACTATCAAAACTTCAGAAACGAGGCCGAGGTCATAAATTGGCACAGATTTTTATTTGTGAAGGCTTTTGGAGAATTAGTGATTGGGAAGTTTGAATTGAGTTTGTCAAAGAAACAGCCTCTAGTCACTTCTTTTTATATTTTTAGTAATTGTGAAGCTTAAAATGTCACGGAAGTCAGTTACGAGTGGAGAGTCAACAGTCTGACTGCCAACCTGTCGCCCTGTCAGCCATGATTAATACTGACTTACTTCGCTGCCAGAGTTCCTTTGCCAAATCAATTAGACATCATCCGTTTCCTTTTATTCATAATCACATTAATGAACATTTTTTGATGTTTTAATGCCAATTTTTCATGAAAGCTTTTAGATGAAGTCAAGCAACTCCGGCACACAGACATGCAGTGCTTTTTACTTTACTTAAGTATTTTTTGTAACGATACTGGGTGTCAAAATATAAGCAACTTTTAAGTTCAAGTTCAAGTTCTGAGCATTTGTAAGGCGCTTTTCACAGTTTTAACTGTTTCAAAGCGCAATTTTACCAGTACCCGTTACATTGTTGTTGTGCTTTTAATACCTAGAATTTTCTATCGCGGCTAATTTCTTGGGGGAACAAGGTGATATTGCCATCTGCAGAATGCTGTATGTACTGGATCACTTAATCACGTGAATTAGCGGTTGCACATTTGCACATTTTATTTGCACATTTGAGTTTGATTGAGACTGACTATTTGCTCTATTTTTTTAACTATTTTGTTTTGCCATTTTGAAACATTGATTTGTTAAATTTCATTTTTATATTAAGAATAAAACATCAAAAATATTCCCTTGCATTCACATTTCTTTGTCTTACAAATACTTTACGACTTTTACTCAAGTCTTCTCGGAATTGGTAATTTTTACAGTAAGGCACACATACTTTTACACAAGTATGGTTTTCAGGTACTCTTTACACCTCTGCAGACATGAAAACTTTCGAGTCCATTGTTTATTGAAGATAGTCAGAATAAACTAAATAGTTTAGATAGTCTAGATAATCAAGGTAAACTACATAGTAGATGAGACTCACGACCCAAATCAATGAACACGAATCCTTAATGATGCCAATAATGAAACCACTTCTACAATTCGATTATTTCCAGAAAGCTCACAATTAGAGATGTTTCGGGAAGAAAGCCCCTCACGTCGTGACTGCACCTGCAGTGTCTGCTTGTAATATGGAATTTGTTTTACATATCACTTTTTTAAAACTAGGTCAGCAAATCCAGTTTTAGTTTATGGTTATCCCAGCAGGCAACCATTTTGTGGGCCTCAAGCAGGAGATAAGAAGTGATGACCTGGTTGCAAACTGCTGCGAGACATATAGCACCCAGACCACATTAATTGCCAAGCAAACCACCCAGAACTCTACAAAGAAAGGAAATATTAGTACATGTGAGTCATTTTGTGTATCTTCATCCACTCGTCTCTAACAGCAGTGGCAGCTTTCGTTCCCTGTGGGGAAAATGATAGAGTAATTCAGATGAACACACCATGGCTACAAGCGTGTAGAGTTGAGTGGAGGACTACAGAGACCAACTCCTCACTTTTGAACCTGATTTTTTTGTACAACAGCATTTTCTTCCAGCAGAAAAACCAAGACAGATAATCATGTGATATTATATAGAGTAGAAAGAAAAAGAAAACATACAGTTCTGGTTAATGGGGACTTCTGCTGTGTACAGAGTTGTACAGATTATTCATGAGCTTCTATTCCATCACAAAATCAGTATTATCTCCATTAAAGGTAATGCTCAAAGTTAGACCTGTCTTGTCCAATCAATGAATTTTAATACAGTTACAATGACAGTGCCTTCTAGAAAACTAAAATCTGATTGGTTCGAAGTCTATTGGAACAGAGCCTTCAATTTAAATCTGGGACACACTATTTGACTTGTATCTGCATGACAACACATATTGGCTGAAATGTGATTGTTGAATACTTTACTATGAGAAAGTGAGAGACAAGGTGGCGCAACCAACTAAAAAGCTATGAAAGGAACCAAGCAAACCAAATTATTTAGTGTTCTTGGACAACATGTAATTAACATTTGTGTGTTTCAGATATTTCTACATCTATTTATGCACTCTCCTGCTTCTAAACCTAGTTCTGTCGAACACTGAACGATTTTGGTTAGATGATAGTCTTTGAAAGAGGATCGTTGATAACGACTGTAATTTTAAAAAATGTTACAAAATGATAAAAAATGTAAAAATAAATCTACAATCCTGAATACCTACCAGAAGTGTAAAGAGAACCTGAAAACAAAACCAAAAAGTCAGTCTCAAACATACAAAAAAATTGCAACCGCTAATTTACCTTAACGTAATTTAGCTCATAAAAAGCATCCAAAACCTTCAGCTTCCAGCAGATGGCAATATCGCCTCGTCCACCCCAGAAATTGTTGCGCACAATCACAATGTAACGAGTATCAGTAAGTGTCCATTCAAATGAGGTGGAGTAAAGAGTACACATACTCAATCAAAAATAGTCAAACAGAGAGTAAAAGTTACTAATATTTTTGCTCATGCTTAGCACAAGTACAAAGAAAAAAATAATACTTAAGTAACAAATTATATTTACTCAAGTACTTCACACCACTGATTCCTACAATGACCGATTTCTGATCTATCTACTGAAACAACAACCCCCCCGAGGCAGATTTATTTTTTTTAATTACCTTTTATTTTTAACTTGTATTCCCCGCTGCAGCAGCAACAGCCGGCGGGTTTCTCTGGTGGCCACTGGTGCAGATCTGAGTGCACCTGCCCTCCACAGTCTGAACTCACAAGCAGAGCAAAGACCTTCTTTCAACTAGTGATTGAAACTCAAGGACAGCAGATGCATGTCACTGGATATTCTGGATGTGCATGTCCTGACTTTCACTTTGCCAGCAGCACAGTTCATGAAAAAAAAGCCGAGTTTCTCTTCAGGAAAAGAATAAAAATAAAAGCCCTACAGGATGATGTTCTCTTTCACTTTCTATCATTCACTGTCACTCAGTCTTTCTCTTTTTATTCTCAGTTCTGTCTTCTGACCTGCTTCCTTCTCACTCCCACCATCTCTAAAGCTGCGGGCCAAATGGAGAGACTGACAGCATTGTGGAAGTCGGACAGGGAACAAATAGCAGAGACAACACACTGTATGTTCTTCTCATTATTGAGAAACATATAAGCATACACACAGATATACGTATGTGTGTAGTGTGAATGTCTTTTATTGACTAGAAGGATGTGATTTGAAGAGTGTGTCCCCACCCGCTGCCCAACGCTTCAGTTGAGAAGAGAGAATAAACTACAGACAGATACTTCAGTTGTTCTCTGCTCACACACGCGTTTTTATCTTTGCGTTTCACAGTTTGAGAACGCAAGCGTGATATACATGTCAGTTTCTGTGGAAGACACTTTTTTTTTTCTTTCTCTCTGTTCATCTCTGTCTATTTCTCTCTCTCTCTCTCTCTCTCTCTCTCTCTCTCTCTCTCTCTCTCTCTGTTACTATGTTCCTCTCTCTCTCTCTCTAAATCTCTCTCTCTGTCACTGTGTTCCTCTGTCACTCTCAGTCTCTCTCTCTCTCGCCCTCTCTCTCTTTTACAGTCTAAATAGATCTCTCTCACTTTTACATAGATATCTCTTTCTCTCTCACTCTGTTCATCTGTCTCACTCTTTCTTTCTCTCTCTTTTTCTCCCTCTCTCTCTATCTCACTGTACTCATTTCTATCTCTTTCTGCACGCTTTTTTGATCTGTCTCTCTCTCTCTCTCTCTCTCTCTCTCTCTCTCTCACTTTCTCACATAGATGTCGCTTTCTCTCTCTCTCACTCTGTTCAACTGTTTATTTCTCTCACTATTTCCTTCTTTCTCTTACTGTCTCTCTTTCTCCATTACCGTGTACATCTCTCTCTCTCTCTCTCTCTCTCTCTCTCTCTCTCTCTCTCTCTCTCTTTCACCATGTTCATCTCTGTCTCTTTCTTTCTCTCGCTCTTTCTTTTGCTCTCTTTCACTGTGTTCACCTCGGTTACTTTCAATGTCTCTCTCTTTATCTTTCTTCCTTTCCCTCAAGAGTCTCACTCTTTCACTCTTTCTGTGCTCATCTTAGTCTATATCTTTATCTGTCTCACTCTCTCACAGTCTCTATTTCCATCTCTCTTTCTCCATCTCATCTCTCTATCTCTCTCTCTCATCTCTGCCCCCCCTCTCCCTCTTTCTCTCTCTTTCTCTTACTGTATTCCTGTCTGTCTGTCTGTCTGTCTATCCCTTACCCCACCCTCTCTTACTCTGTCTCACTCCCTCCCTCTCCCTCAATCTTTGCTTTTTTTTATTTTTTCTTTCATATCTTTTGCAACACACACACACAAACACACGCACACACACACACACACACACACACACACACACACACACACACATACATTTCCGGAATGCGCAGGTATTCGCTTTAATGCTAATGACAAACAAACACCGACAGGACACACTGAGGGGTGTTATTTTTCAGCTTAGCGTGATCATCTTGCTCTCACTATTTGTCCTGCTGGGCCCAGCACGACTTGTGGCCGTTGCTGAGGGTGTGTGGTGGCAGACGGGCGTCTACGACTCGTGCAGGGCAGCGCGCTGGTGAGCGAGACAAACACATCATCATCAATCACGCATCCCATAATCCATCACTGCTCTGTGTTTAAGAGGACCAGAGGGCTGTGTCTTAGTCGGCTTATATCTGGGTGTGCAGAAAGCACACACACACACACACACACACACACACGCTCTTACAGTGCAGAGTCAGCAAGCGTTCAAGTGAAAAGATATTCAAACTTCACAGCAATTACAGTGAATATACCTGACTGTGGGCTTTCTGGAGTAACGGAGGGTTTGGAGGGGTTTTATTTCTCTTTATTTCTTGCTTACACAAAGGGATCATGTTTTTCTCATAACAGCTGACTTCAAAATCCTGAAACTAAATCTGGCAGATGCTATTACCGTACATGTTTGCCTTAATATTATGTTCTCCTCATGAGAAAAGAAACTTCATGCTATGTTCTCATCACAAATATTATGAAACTGTATCTTTTATATATTTTAATATAGAGTTTAATACAAAAGTGTTTCCTTTTACAATACACATTATCGTAAGTTATGCCAATGATTAATTATGCATATCAACTTAAATCCATTACCATACATGTTTTCCTAAATATTTTATAAACATAATAATAATAGAACATTTATTAGATGTTGTCTTGTCACATATTTTGAAACTATATTTTATTCTATATTTTCAATCTAAAGTAATTTGTTTTACAGTTAGACATTAGTAAGCCATGCAAATAGTTAATTATGCTATATTATGCATAACAACTTTAATAAGGAAAAACGTTAATTTGATATAATGTAAATATCAACAATTTGTTCATGGCTCGACAAACCTGTTGTCAAAATGAAGCACCGCGTGTTCCGCCAACATTACGAGCGTTTCGAAACCATCATGACAGGAACATGTTTTGAAAAAGATTATTTAATGATTCCGAACCGCAGCACAGATTGCACATGGTGGGGGAATCTGCAGGGAGTCGATGAAATGCAAACCAATTAGAAGTTTGATGAAGATAAATACAGAACAGAAAATCCCTGAAAACCTCACCGGTTTGGAAATGTTTGTTTAGATAAATGGAAATAAGAATAAACACAACTTTTCCCCAAAGCGTTTTGATCTTGTTTGTCCAATATGCATCAGAAATTGGTTAAACCAACCAGAACCCACGTTGAATTTTGAAATAAATGATGGGAAATGTTGAATGTCATATAATCAGAAATGTGAGTGTTTGATCAAAGCTAAACTTGAATTTGACACCAATTCAAATTAATAATCTTTTTCTATACCGCTTTTCCATTTCTGGGTCATAATGAGTTGGAGCCAATCCCAGCATCTCTGGGTCTGAAGGCGGGACACGCACCATGTATTAGTGCTCAGCCAATCACAGAGCAGGTCACAGACTCACACATTCACACATTCACTCACTCACTCACTCACTCACTCACTCACAATTCTCCAGAAAACCCAAGACCTGGAACACAGAAATGCTCCAACACGTCCTCCTTGCTGTGAGGCGACAGCGCTACCCACTGTGCCACCAGATTAATAATCCATTAGTCTAAATCAAGGGCCACTTGACAAAATCATAAACCTCAAGCACTTTTCCCACGTTCAAACATGAACAGCGAATATAAAATCTGTCCAGGAAAACACAATATAGGGATTTCTGCATTTGTTAATATTGGTCTTTAGGTTCCTCATAACCATATATTTGAGCAAAATTAATAAAATAAAATAATGTGTAACCAGGAAAAGAGTTTTTACATGTATCGAGTCGTACAGTATAGAATTTTTAGTGCTAATAATGATTGTAAATAATGTTCAAATTGTGAAATAATTTGCAGATAATCTGATATTTATATAAAATATTTTTTTTAAATAATTGTCTTTTGTGTACATTTTTCACATAAATTGAAGAAATTTTTATCTATTCCCATTTGCAGTCTATTTATATTACCCCATGTTCTTTTTTGCATTCCAACATTTATTTTATTTTTTTGTTTTATACATTTGGGTTTTAGTTATTAAATTATTATTGGTATGTATTTGCAAATGCCAAGTTAGGAATTTTATTTTTTGAGATTTTTTTTTTCTTTTACAAATAAACTTTACTTCAATCCGTGATTTTAAACCATGAAGTTTAATTGATGTCTACAGGTCAGAATATTTGTTGTGTGTTCTTTTTTTTTTTTT
>CM051498.1:5104020-5126226 GCA_028031935.1 Paedocypris micromegethes
TTTTTTTTTTTTTTTTTTTTTTTTTACTGTAATTATAGTTTTAGTTCTAGTCCTGAGGCTGAGTTGATAAAATTAGTTTTCATCTGAACCGTCTCCTCAACCAGAAATAGCATCCGTATAGAGCTCCGAGGGGGCTGTGTTTATGGCATCAGAAGACCCTTTACTGTGACAATATTAATATTTATAGTCCTATTGATCCGGGTGTTCACAAAGTCGTGTGTGTGAAGATTCATCTAGCTGTGGAAGAAAACGCTAAAGAAAATTCCCAGTATGGATTTACAGTACTGGATGGTCTCCGAGAGACCAGTGATCACGCAAGACCAGATTTTGGTTCAAGTCGGGGCTGATTTAGTGAGGGAGAAGAAGATGTTGGCCTCAGGCCTCTTGGTCTCTCATGTCCACTGATCCAGGATAACTATGAGGATTTATGTCCACAGCCACCTGACTAGTGCAGCTCAGTCTAATAATGAGATCACCTTCAGGGGCAACAGCAGCCCCCAACACTCTTCTCCTCATGTACACATCGCTCTTTCTGCGTGTTTGAGCTGTCTTAAAAATACATTCTCCCCTGAACCGGTGACAAATTAACATGTATATTGCCAGCAGCCAGGATCTGTGCTGTGTTCTTCAAAATCCACCTCGGGTCTTCTGTTTGTGTGCTTCTTGTGCTAAGCTACATCGTCAATTAGAGCAATCGCTGTAGCGAGCGCGTTTAATGAGGACTTTTATTTTGTGACGTTATGAGCTGAAATATTTGATACAGTCCTTGTATGACAATATTGCAGCCATCTGCAAAGTAATAACACTTTGTTAAATACCATTATCAATTTTCATTTGTGTACAATCATTGTGGCGTATTGATCGGGACAGTTAACATGGCTAAGTGTTTTTCAATGCGAGGCCTTTGCTTCGCCGCATCATGCTGCTCAAAACGCTACTTACGGTTGTGAGGTTACAAAAGCCCAGGAAAAAGCCTCTTCAGTGATTTTAAGCACAGCAATACTGATAAAGGAACAAACTAATCTGATAAAAGAAGCTATTTGCACTTTGCGTGATTATTCTCGTGAGTCCTAAAAGTTTAAAGCACTTTAAAAAAGCACAACAATTTACACACACACACACACACACACACACACACACACACACACACACACACACACACACACACACACACCTACAACACATGTTCTGAAATCTGGAAACAACCTGCATACACCCAGAACGGCTGATCCTCCAGACATTTTGTATCGGTACACACATACACAAATACACACACATTTATATCATAGTGGGGTACCATCATTAACATACATGCAAAACATTACATAATTTGCCACATTAATAATTCCCTTCTCTTTTCTCTTTAACCCCACCCATCAAAGTACTCCCCAACTTTAAAATTACTTAAGTATTTTACTCATGCTGAAAAGCAAAAACTCTTTTTTATGAGGCGTTATTTCCTGTTATAGAAATGAAATGTAACCGCTCAATGTTTCAAAATGGCAGAACAAAATAGATAAATAAAGAATGAAAAATCCGTTTCAGTCAAACTGAAGTGTAACCACTAATCCACGTTCGCATTCACCTCATCAACCCTAGAAATGAACCGCGGTAAAAAAAGATTCCAACTTGTCGTGCACAATGTAACGAGTATTGGTAAGTGTAAATTCAAATGTAGTAGAGTAAACAGCACAGATTCTCCATCACAATAGTAGTCAAGAAGAGTTGAAGTTTAGAGTATTCGGTACAAGTACAAAGTAGCCAAAAAATGCTTAAGTCAAGTAGCGAGGTCCATTTACTCAAGCACTTTACACCACTGATAGTAACTGAAAGACATAAATACATGTTTATGTATTCATACATTATGTAACTTCAAATGATATCTTCTATTGAATAAAACTTTTACATAGTTCTTAAAAACAGCCAATTATAGAAAACAATGCTGCCAAACTGACAGCTCAAGTTGTCATAATCGGGCTGTGATGTTCACGAGTGTTGTCTGTGTCCTTCTCGGCCTGTGGCTCCTCCGGTGGGCTATCTCTCGTGCCACCTTGCTGGCTCCACATGAAGCCAGACAGATAAAGGGGGCGGTGGGGTGTGGGGAACAGTAGGAATTTAATTTTGTGGTTTATTAATAAAGATGGATGGCTTTTCCTGTGCCCACACACAGCTTCGGAAAGCCGTTCCTCCCTCTTCTGCTATCTAGATCTCTCTTTATTAGAGATACAAAGACATGCAGGGAACCCGAAGAGAGACGTTCCTATGACAAGCAGTCAGCTCTCCTACTGGAGTGTGTGAGATGCTGGTCATTAGCATACGCACTGTAATCTAATTAACAAATTAGCTGCAGCATTTGCGGACATTTCATACAAAGTGGTTTCGATGGTCTTGCTGCATGTGATGCAAGGCTTGATTAGACAAAAATAACAAGCAAACTGAGTCTTTGGCATCTCATCCACACACACACACACACACACACACACACACACACACACACACACACACACACACAATAGCAAATTACAAAAAAGGCATGGTATAATTGGGAGACAAAAGAGGGGTCGATTGATTTGATTAAATCTTATTTTCTTTACTTTTGTGGCGCAATAATCTAGCAGAAATGTGCAGTCATAGTCGGACTGAACTGTTATTGATTGGATGTTTGAGGTAACTGTCAGAATTTAATAAATATAATAATAGAGTAATACAAAAAAAGCATTAATGTTAAAGATTTCCCTGTTTTGTCATTCCTCATACGTAATTTTAAATATGCCCGGGCTGGTATGCAAAATATGCGCATGATCAAAATACACAGGACTTTAATCTTTCTAAATGTAAATGACTTTATTCATGAAACCAAACGGACGGTGTTTGCGTCAAACAGAAAAATCCATCTGTTAAACAAAAAAGGCTCGGTGGCTTCTGTTACACAACTCCACTAAACGATTCCGATACCTGAAATGCATCAAATTTTTTTTTTTACGTGAGGTCCTGACTCGCATTTTGAAGCCTGGCACTGATGAATGACCCTGTATTATTTTCCAATTCTTTGAACTGCCAAGCTCAAGACGAGTTTGGATGGTTTTTCCATTAGAAATCGGAGGAAAACTAGGGAACCACTAAAGGTCAAACTGACATTAGTTTACAACCCCCCAAACCATATTTTTTTTATGTATTTGTTTATATATACGTTCAATTTTACAACATGTACGTGCCATTTTTGTTTAAACGTTACGCGTTGTGTAATTAAAAATGCGTTGTGGAAAAAACCCCTGGCCGAGCTAATCCAACGTTGCCCCCAAGTGTTGGCAGAGCACAGCGCCACGGAGGGGCCTAACGGAGCCGGAGAATAATTGATCTACCTGCTGCAGAGAGCGGAGTGCAGGTGCAGCACACACTTGCCACTTCCAATTTGTGCCAAGCCAAGCTCATTACTGAAGTAACAAGGCCGCAAAGACAATCCGGCCTGCGCCATATTGCTGTGTTAAGGCCAGCTCTAATTTTTCGTTTTGTTAGAAAAATAACTGGGCGATAAAATAGGTTGATTTACATGAGAAATTTTTACATTTTAAATATATTATTATTATATTATAATCACTTAATTAGAAAATTCAATTTTTGCTGTGAATAGAAATTAAACTGTCAAAGCTTCACATACATATATTTTTATTCTCAACTATAAACATAATTCTGATCATTAATAAGCATACATGTGAAATATGCTTGTTTTAGTCTGTATTAGGACTTCATTGTCTGCTCACTTTATTTTACTTAAACATATAGTTATTTTGTTATATGTCTGCAAGAATTATTACAATTTAGCATATTATTCACATTTCTTAAGCATATAATACTATCTGGGTTTTTAATATATAAAATCATGTGGTCTACAACACATGCTCTATTTACTATGTAGTTATTGTGGAAGTTGTATCAGCCACCCAGCCGTTGCAGGTTAGTCAACCAGTTCAGTTGACTAACCTACCCATATTTCAGTTGTCAGTTCGGTGTCAACACTTAAGACTGTCCACTGCTCCGGGTTTGTGTGTGATTTCACTGGATTGTTATACTGTATGCAGAGCATAATTTCAATGTCGCCCCTGGTGGCCATATTGACGAGCTCCCACACTCACTTTACTAATTATTGACTGTAAACTCGCTACACGATGATTAATCTAAGAAATATTAGCCTCACATTGTGCCAAAATATCATCTAATATTTGGTCAGCATTTGTAAATAATCATTAACAATGAAAGCATACCAATAAATTATTCCAGGTTGTGAACTAAAAAACGCGTTTGCAAATCGCTGTCATGAAGATTGTCCAATTCTGAGCTCCGTAGATCACCGACATATTGTTTGTGAGAAGCAAATTTTAGAAGACAAGGAGTGTATAAAGAATACCACTTTGATACCGCCTGTCATCTAAAGAGGTTTCCTTAAAAACAACACGATGGGTGAGTACACAAACCTCGCCGTGTTATTTATAGTATTCGTCTCAGCTGGGCACCAAATTCGAAACGGAAAACTAGAGACAAGCGGCGTTGTGTCGGCTAACGCATGAGAGCCCACGGCTAGTTAGCTTAGCATGACGCCATCACTACATTTTCTCACGTAAAAGTGAACACAGGAACGCGAAACTGTACGTTAAAGGTTCGGTCCAGGCAGTTGTACGCAGTTTTTATTCAGGTGAGGTGAAATTCCAAGTCGTTTTATGTCTAATTTAAGCTCAATCGCGTTCACGATAAGAAGATTGTGAAATCGTGTTTGGTTTTCACGGCTACTTATGAGTCAACGCGAAAAATGTAACGCTGCATTCCAGTCGACGTCGTTGTCGAGGTGATGGAAGTTTTGTGCTGAGAAATCGTGCTGTTTATTAACTGGCTCGCTATGTTTACGTTTCTTACGTACGTGCAAACGTCTTGTTGACTCAATCAGCTGTCACAAAATAAGAGTTTGCACCCGTAATCCCTTCATTGTTTACTGGTTTTGTGTTCGTCATACTGAAATGCTCATCCACGTCGATTCTGCTGTTGGATTCATTTCAGGTTCAGTTTCCTAAAGGGGGAAAGATGGAGCGAACTTGGGTCAGTTAAGGTGACTTTTCTTGTCATATCGAGTAGAATTTCATTGGGTCATCAGATTGGTGTTTATATGTAATCTGACAAGCTCAGGCTTTTAGAGATTTCGGCCTATTGGCTTTCAGAATAGTGTCGACAGCAGATTCCTGCAGCCATTTTTTCGCCCCTTCTTCGTCCTCCTCAATTCACTTACATGTTTTTACATGAAGTGTGACTTGGATTCATCAAACACCGGTTGCTGTAGTAGTTATTTGTCTATATACTGTCTATAGTTCTTCGTTGCTGTTCGAGCTGGAGTGAAGAGTCTTAATATAGTCTAGAATGGTTCCAGGCCATGTCTGCTATTCGTGAGGCCCATGCAAAGGGAGATTCGTAATAGACCTGGATTCAGTTTGAACCATGACTTGCTGTTTATCCTTTTAAACCATTTGCATTGCTACAGAAACCATTGAAATGTTTACACTCAAACATGGGCAATTGGGCATATATGACTTTTAACTTAAATCATGTGAAAATTAAGTTCAAGTTCAAATTTATTTACATGGCGCTTTTCTTAGTTCGAGACTAACGCAACGTCGCTAAAGATTACTCTCGTAATGAAAAGTATAGTTCAATTTGCATGTCAATTTTTTTGTGTATAGTACATTTTACATTTGTTCATGATTTATTATGTAGCTATAGATAAAAATACATGGCTTTATTACTCTTACAACTTTTTTAAATTGTCCTAAAAACTGTCAAAGTTAGTCTGTAACAGAATTCTTGTTGAATTCTTCACCTTCACTCTCTGTTTAACCTTTTTTCAGACTCCATTCAATTTTTTTTTTTTTTTTTTTTTTTTGTTGTCAAGCATGACCTCGTCACTATTGGAGTCGGTATCATCAATGAATCCATTGCCTCCATGTCTTTTTGAATTTGTGTTCGCCTTCTGCCGCAAATTGCACTCACACTGGCATCACATAAAATTTCAATCTTTCATTAATTCACCAAAAATGACCTCTGTAATATTTAAATAATAGGCAAATAAAAAAATAGGCAATAGGTTTGTCAGTATTGCTGAAAAACAAGCCTTAAATCTCACACTTTCTACGTGTTTCTAACTTCGTTAATAACCCACTCTCTGTTTTAACTACTACAGTTTCAACTAAGTGCCATGCTGAACACACTCAATGATGTAGCTGGTTTATAAATTGCAAGAAAAGACATAAATATTTGCCGTTTGTAGTCAATATCAAACATATGAAAGGTAAGAAGGACATTCTTGCAAAAATGTATCTGCAAATCTAGTAGGTTAAGGCGCTAATAATAAAATGATTAAACCTCCTAGCCAGTTATTAATTCGTTTTATGAAGATGAAGTGATGTTTTTTTTAATTGTAACATGACACAACGTGTATATATATATATATATATATATATATATATATATATATAATATGTTTCCGAAATGACAAGATTCCTTTCGTTGCTAGGAGTTACATAAATGTATTTTATTTTATTTATTTTTTTTTTTTTTTTAGCGTTTATTCAACAATAAAGGCTGCCGAGATTCCCACCTTGTGCAACTAGTCGAGCTGGCGCTAGTGGTCATGATGTTTCTCACTACTACAGCGCTTTACAAATGAAAGGTCATGAAGATGTCCCCATTATCTGGTGTCGGTGCTGATTTTGTGTTATTTGTTCTTTTCCTTCCGAGACTCTGTAAAATAAGATTACATGGATTAGACGTGATATGTGCTTCTGGTTGCATGAAGCAGACATCATTTGTAGCCCCTCGTGTGCTACAAGCAACACAGATGCTGAGACGGGCCGCTTCAGCTGCTTGCTCATGCAAACCGCGTGTAGACACCTTCTGTAAAAGTGGTTTTGCTAAACGACTCGGGCCGGCTCTTTCCAGCACGTCCTGCTCAGCACAAACACCAGAAGTGAGTAATGAACTCGCTAGTAGCTGCTGAGATTGCTGAACGCTTTCTCCTGCCTCGTTTGTTTTTATATGGTGGAACGGAAAGGAAGTTAATTTGCATTCTTTCGTATAATAGTAACTTCAAGATATATAAAATATATTACTTAACTAAAAAACATTTTGTTTTGAAAGACATTTGCTGTTGTGAATATGAGGAGTGGAGTAAGGGTTTATCATATTTTTCAAAAGCTTTCTTTGTTGTAAGTGAATTCAAAACCAAGAAAAGATGTGTTAAATGTTTTCACTTTCCCCTCTGTTTTCCTTTTGCTGTTAAGTCCAAGTGGACATTCTGTTTCCAGGACAATTCAGTTCAAAATAAATTCTCAATACTAGTTTTTGTCCTCATTCCAAATTTTCTTTCAAAAGGAACCAAGAACTCTGGGTAATGTAGTGCTGCATTGTCCAGTGAAGACTCTTTGATCATTTATCACATTGACCAGTTTTCTGATAGTGACTGCCACACAAACAAATCAAAACATTTATCGACTTTTGTTGTGGAAATTATTTTGTTTCCGTCTTCACAATTAATACTCAGTGGATTATTCCATTCAATGATTTTCCTTTTTTGCGTTTGCGTTTGTCGGTCAATTTTGCTAACTCAAATTTAGCAATTTTTCTTAAATACCGAGAAATGTGAAATTGTGTGCTATTGATGATGTTTCTTTATTAAGCTTCAAGAGTTTGTTGAAGAGTTGGTTGTTTGTATATCAGAGTTTAATATTTACAGTAAATAAATGCAAATTAAATGAAGTTTGAAAATATCGGGTGGAAAATCTAGCTTTTTGAAATTTGTTTAAAGAAGGAAGTTTACAGGAACATAGTTTTATTGTAGAAAGCGAATGATCTGGTGTTCTCACACTTTTGTCAACTCAAATTTGTCCATTTTTGGAACATCGGCAAAAAAACTGCGAGATTGTGATTCTATCAACTGACGAATGTGTCGATGTTCACACATGGAGATATTCATTTGTTTCTGGTAAATGTACAAAAACTGTGAGGCACGATGGCACAGTTTTTAATATTATGTGACGTGCAATAATACATTTTTTCAGAGATGGCGATTTATTATTGTGTTTTGTACAATGGTTTTGATTTGTACCTTTTGAGAAAATTAATTTCCTCTGTTCCTTTTCCTTTTTTCAGCAGAGCCTTCTGCAAGCCCTTCAAAGGATAATTTCAGGATGAACCGCTACAAGAACAAAGCGCTGAACCCGGAGGAGATGCGTCGGAGGAGAGAGGAAGAAGGCATTCAACTGAGGAAGCAGAAGCGCGAGCAACAGGTCCAGTGACAAACACCGACATTATATAATGAACCCAAATTAATAACTGATTGTTTACTTTGGTTAATTAATCAATCTCACCACAAATAACGCTGTTTCTTCACTGTTCTGTCATCAGCTGTTTAAGAGAAGAAACGTGGAGCTGATGGGAGAAGATGGAGGGATGTTTGACAGCCCCCTCATGGACGCGTACGTCACTTCTTCCACAGCCTCGGTGAGTATGAACCGTTCTCTCAACATCCCCCCTTAAGGAAGGAAGCAGAACCGGACTGTTGTTAGCAGTGCATTACCGCCTCTAATTCAATCAGCACTATTGAGTTAAGCCTCTCAGACATGGGCACCTTCGTCGGAAACAACCTATAAACATTGATCCAGACTGAATTTCCATGACCGGACTTGTTTTTTTAGGATGGCGTTATTACCAGAGATATGGTCGAAATGCTGTTTTCAGAAGATCCAGAGCTTCAACTAGACACTACACAGAGGTTTAGGAAACTACTTTCCAAAGGTAAATACAGATTCAGATTTGCCTGTGAGAATGTCACCAGGATCTCTCTCACCAAGCGATCCACATCTTTCAGAACCCAACCCGCCCATCGATGAGGTGATAAGCAAGCCAGGCGTCGTGAATCGATTCGTGGAGTTTCTCCAAAAAAGTACCAACTGCACTTTACAGGTATTTTTTGAGCTGCTGTTTTCAAACACTCTGATTATTAAACACTGACTCATTATTGAAATGATAACGTTTCACCTTTTTTTCTGTGGAGCATGAAAACTCTCACCGTTTTTTCTGTGGAGCATGATGGGTAATGCGTTCTCTTCTCAGTTTGAGGCTGCGTGGGCCCTCACCAACATCGCATCGGGAACATCTCAACAGACGAAGTTTGTCATCGAGGCCGGTGCCATTCCCGTCTTCATCGAGCTTCTCAATTCTGACTTTGAGGATGTGCAGGAGCAGGTACAAGGGCGTTTTATTCAAGTCAACTCGTTTTTTCTGCGTTAAAAAGCAGAGAATGTGTCGGGAGTTTATTGATTTGTCTTTTTGTGTTTCAGGCTGTTTGGGCTTTGGGGAACATTGCTGGAGACAGTGCTGTCTGCAGAGATTATGTGCTTAACTGTAATATTCTTTCACCCCTGTTAATGTAAGTGCTGCTTTTCTGCCCCACGGGTTATATTTCAATCCATTTCACCATCGTTTAGGAAGAACATGTTTTTTTTTTTTTAACTGTTTTTTTTCAGGCTTCTGACCAAATCAACTCGGCTCACGATGACTAGAAACGCAGTGTGGGCCTTGTCCAACCTTTGCAGAGGCAAAAGTCCACCGCCAGAGTTTGACAAGGTGTGCTCTTCTGTTATTGTTGTACTTTGCTTTTGACATTCGATCCAAGATTAAAGTAATTCAAAGTAAACTTGCCAGTTGTAGTTTTATGGATGCTAAGTCCAAATGTGTAATGTTCAGACTTGTTCTTTTTTTTTATCTGTGCAAATGAAGTTACAAAACCATACATTTATAAAAGTGTATTGACATACCATATTTACCTGAATATACGCACCCTTTTTTTCCCCAAGTGTAGCTCTTATGTGCGCATATTTCAAAAATGTTCTTTCTAAGTCAGCAGTAATCACAAATAAACAATAATACTTTATTTTTTGTCTTTATTCAGTGGTGCGCTTTTGCATTGTCCTCTTTTCATTCTTTAATGAATAATTCCGCAGGCAGACAGGCATATTGAATTGAATTGAAAAATCCTTTATTAGTCCCACAGCGGGGAAATTTCACATATATGCTTTT
This sequence comes from Paedocypris micromegethes, assembly GCA_028031935.1. Lineage (NCBI taxonomy): Eukaryota > Metazoa > Chordata > Actinopteri > Cypriniformes > Paedocypris > Paedocypris micromegethes. The sequence goes on from CM051498.1 coordinate 5,114,137, forward strand.
ATTTTCTCAATAACAGAAAAAAAAAAAACATTAGCCACGCAGCAACACTTGGCAGTGGCTAAATAAAGTGTTAAGAATTGAAAATAAACAATACATAATTAGTATTGAACCTATATCTATATTTGCATGAATACGGTATTTACTGTAAACTCTACACAGAAGAGCCTCACGTGTACTAAACCAGTCTTCTGCTCCTGCTGTAGGTGTCTCCATGCCTTCCTGTGCTGTCACGTCTGTTGTTCAGCAGTGATTCCGATCTTCTGGCTGACGCCTGTTGGGCTCTTTCCTATCTTTCCGATGGTCCTAATGAGAAGATCCAAGCAGTAATTGATTCTGGAGTCTGCAGGAGACTAGTGGAACTGCTCATGTAAGACCGATACAAAAGACATGGTCAATCTTAATGAAGTCGTCAAGATGCACAATAAGTATTTAAACTGGAGAACCTTGCTTGATTCCATCAGATTTGATTGTGAGCCTTCAAACTACACTGCACGAGTTTGATTCTCACAGAAATTGGGAATTTTGGTCCAAGTCTAAATTATTTTGAATTAAAGCATCTACTAAAGGCATAAATGCTATGTGTCTAGTATTAAATCTGGATATTGAATTAAAACAAACATTTAAACCGAACCTGTTTGACCTTGTCCGCAGGCACACAGACTTCAAGGTCGCATCCCCTGCCCTGAGAGCCGTTGGAAACATTGTGACCGGAGATGACATTCAGACTCAGGTGAGTTTCATGTGTTCTTGTGCTTTTCTTTCAGACAGGAGATTAACAAGAGCTTTCTTTTTCTCATCATCCGCTCATAGGTGGTGTTGAACTGCTCTGCTCTGCCCTGTCTCCTGCACCTCCTCAGCAGCGCCAAGGAGTCCATCAGAAAGGAGGCCTGCTGGACCATTTCCAACATTACAGCCGGAAACCGAGCTCAGATTCAGGTATAGACCAACCAGCGCTTGCATATCTGCTGCCGACCTTGGTTCGCCTTTTAAATCTGACTTCCTTCTCTTTCTGCTTGCAGGCTGTAATAGATGCAAACATCTTCCCGGTCTTGATAGAAATCCTACAGAAAGCTGAATTCCGAACTAGGAAAGAGGCGGCGTGGGCGATAACTAATGCCACGTCAGGTGGGACGTCCGAGCAGATCAGGTGAGATCTAACACACACACACACACACACACACACACACATTTAGATATAATCAAGCTTGGTCTAAAAGAGCGGCCTAATGTGCAATTTATTATGGAGCCTTGTCTGTTTCACTGTGGAGCCACTTTGTGACGCTTTAGTCCAGATTGAATTGCCTCATTGTCTGGAAGTAGAAGCATGTTTATAGTCTGCGCTACTATTCATACTTACAGCAAATGGCTTTAGTGTTTACCAGACTTGCACTAACGCGTTTACGTTGAATGATTTAGTCCATTGACTGCGCTGAAAGGACGTATGGCTGCTGAATGGTGCCAAGCCACTTTTGTTGTTTGTTTTGACTGTAAAATAGCCTTTAGAAAGCTTCGATTACAGGAGTGACTTAATGTGTAATTCGAATCTCTAACATCTAGATGCAATTTCTGGCTTTACTTTTTGGTCTGAGTCACTTATAAGATACATTTTTTTTTTTTTGTTTTTTACATTGTATTATATTTTATAAAAATATATTAAAGTATTGAATTAATATTATATTAAAATAAATAAATTCATACATTTATTATTAGAAGACCGCTTTATTTGAAAAATATTTTGAACGACATTTTTAAGAATGTTACACCACAAAGGATTTTACAGTTTTTACAGTTTCAGAAGTGACTTTTTAGAAGTTTATCTAACTTTTAGAAGTTATTTAAAAATTTTAGAAGTTCTATTGATATGTTGTGTGTCTGTGGCTATTTATTGTCCGTTGGAAAAAATATTCCTGGTTTTTAATTGTGAAATGTAAAATAGTGAACAGCCATAATCATATTGCCATGAGATGGCATACAAAAAATTAAACCAACTCAAGATTATTTGCCATGATCTGTAACGATTTAGTTCTGTTTGTCTTCTTTTGAATGACACGCCATGTTTCTGCTGAAGGTATCTAGTGAACCTGACCTGCATCAAGCCACTCTGTGATCTACTGACCGTCATGGATTCAAAGATTGTGTTGGTGTCACTAAACGGCCTGGAGAATATTCTGAGATTGGGCGAGCAGGAGGCCAAACAGAACGGCAGCGGCATCAACCCGTACTGCAGTCTCATCGAGGAAGCCTATGGTAACCATTTCATGCTTGATATGGAGTTCTTTATGCAGCCTATAAAACTGTAGTATTACAGACGGTCAGACGGCTCTTTTTTCGGTCTGTGCTCTACCAGGCTTGGACAAGATTGAATTCCTACAAAGTCATGAAAACCAGGAGATCTACCAGAAAGCGTTCGACCTCATCGAGCACTATTTTGGCGTGGAGGAAGAAGACGCCAATTTGGCGCCGCAGGTGGACGAGAACCAGCAGCAGTTTCTGTTCCCCCAACAGGAAGCCCCCATGGAGGGTTTCCAGCTATAAATGTCTCCTCCCAGCATCCTCTGGTACCCAAACATACATTGGAAAAACACTCGCATCCGTTGATATCATGGTGAACACACTGAGGCGTGTGTCCTGCTGATCGGCGTTCTTCTGCCTCATTACACCCCAGACTAAACTGGGTTTATTTTAATTTAGTTGTTTTTTTTTCTGGTAGCATGGTCTTTTCATCTCCTCTTGAGTTCCTGGCGATTAAACCGGCCCTCTCTTCATCGAGGAACTTCTGCTGTGGCATCCTCTATGCTTTTTATGATTTCAGCTTTTTGAAGGTTTTTTTTCCACCCCACTTTTTAGTCTTAGCATCGTTTCAGACTGATTTAGGATTATTCTGTGTTGACGTGATGGGTGCTGCTGAAATAATTGGCCTTTATGAGAGTGAAAAAGGTCAGTACTATTAGGACTTTAGGACCGTAGATGCCCAGTTTTCTTTTTTTCTTTCATGATTGTCCGAGGTGAAATAACTAGTTATAGGTCATTGTGGTGTGCAGTGGTGAGACTTTTGAACTGAGGAGTTTATTAGTGAGAGCTGATAGCAGATATCTGATGCCCCTGATGAGGCTTCTGGAAAGATCTTGTGCATGTTAGGGTTTTGCATGGTGTTTCTCTCGACACCAACTTCCAAGATCTCAAGCGGGCAAGACCGTTTCTCGATTTCGTTCGCGTTAAAGAACTTGCAGGATTTAAACGGAGAATTTAATGGAGAAACTGGGCAAATAACATATATATGAGTCTATATATAGCTAAATATGTTCTATATCTGCACATCATACACTTCAGAAATACATACACGCAGAGATTAGCATCAAACTAAGGGGGAAATGACTTCCATACTGAAAGCTCAGCCAAAACGCCTTTACATTTTAAAATCCGGTTGAAGAGGTTGTTTTTTTTTTCAGCACTGACCCTTTATTGTTGTGCTTTACGTCTGTAATGCACTTTCTGGTACAGGAATTCAGGTTTAAAAGACAAAAATCGAAATGCGAATGAACTTCGAATGTGACGACTTTATATGAAGAAATGAACACAAGACTCAGGGAAATCTAAAGACGTATAGGCTTATTTAAAGAAACGTATCATGCAGTGGCTTCACAATGACACAACTTTAATGCTAATAACCAAATGTTTGATTTATATTAAGGTATTAAAGAAAACATATCATGAACATATCATAAAAAATAAATACTAAAGGCATTTAACCGCAACTTGGAGCAAACCAAGTTTTAAAAGACTTTAAATCACACTTTGGCTCTTCATATCCACATTCTGTGTCAACTTTAACAGTCTCTGGATTAAAACCCTGTAAACGTGTGACGTTTTTTATTAACCGTTGTTGGCATGACGCGTTGAGCGAAACAGATGAACGCCGTCACACTAGGACTAACGTAAAGCGTCAATATGGAAGCACTTTCCCTCCACGACACACTGACTGATGTGAAGTGCAGCACGACGAAACTGACGAAAAACATGTGAGAAGTGATAAACCGGCAACTATTATCAACACTAGCCGCGGTTCTGAGTTCCACGTCTTCAAGCTTTTCCCTTCTAGAACGTCAGTCTGGTTCTCAGTGGCGATCAGGCCTAATCTGAACGCTTTCAGAATTATTTGGGTATTATGACGTTGAAGAAAATCTTGTACTTTTTTTTTTTTTTTTTGTTACGTGGGCATCCGCTTTCTGCTCCATCTACAACATGCTCACAATCTGAAGTCCAGCAGGACGTCCGCACCGAACGAAACCAGCGGGAGAAGGAAACTAACGTGCCAATCAGCGCGACAGACGAGCCTGACGCGGATCAACCTGTCTTTGTGTTTGACGTTTTTTACTTGAATGTGCACGCGTTTCGTGCAACCCTCTCTGCTGCTTTTCTGATCTCATTAAATGTCTGCCACCGTTTCATGAGAGATGTGATGGCCTGCTGTTTGTACACCAAATTGGTAACCGTAAAAATAAAAAGATGGGAAAATACCTAAAAATAAAACATAAAAATGCTGATCCGTCGTTTGAACGCGTCTCTAGGGTTTAGTTTCCATCGCGGAATTTTTGAGGAACTAAGCATGGAAAGAAATTTTTTTTTAAATACATATCAAACTTTTATTTTCCCTTTTGTTGTTAGGGTTTTCTCTGACGTGGTTCTGACTGACCCTGTCGCCCCGAATTTCTTCTTTTAGATCCCACGCCATATGAAATATAGTTCGTTTGGGCCTTTTCGGTTTTTCTTATTTAAGGACATTTAAAACGTGTACTTTGTTTTTCTATCTCCAGGTCACATGATGTTTATCTGTGAGTTACATTTCAACTTCCAATTGAATGGCGCAGTTGCGCTTTTTTTATTGGCACAATTTAAAGTTGCATTCTTGCTCTTTACTCTTTAAAAAATAACTTCTGAGAAGTGTGAAGACACGACGTAATTACAAAAGGCCAGAATTGTGTGACATGGGGTCTTTATGGTCTTCCGTCCTTGATCTTGTAGATGTTGAATTTTTGAGACTTTTTGTCTCTTTCAAACCTGGAGCTGAACGCGGTACTCGGCTGTGTGTAATATTGCTGACACACTTGTGTTTACAATGCTATATGTTAAAAGTTCTTTTCTGTAAAACTGAGACTTTACTAGGACGATGTTTTTTTTTCTGTCATATAATTTCTTTTTAAACGTATTTATGTTCGTTTTTCTCCTTCACACATGTGACTGGCTTGACTTTACCGACGTTTGAATGAGTGACGGACATACAAAACATGTTACACAGCCACATACAATTCTGAATAAGAGTTTTGTTTTGTTTTTTTTTTGTCCATTCAAAATAAAATTATAATGAAAAGTGTGTGTGTGTGTGTGTGTGTGTGTGCGTGCGTGCGCGTGCGTGCGTGCGTGCGTGCGTGTGTGTGTGATTATACATTGAATATCTGGCTGAAGATTTACGTTTGTTCGCTAGATGGCAACATGCACGCGGTATATTTCCCTGGTTTCAAGGTCACGATACTTAATAACTTCAATATACCGTGTAACTTACTTCAATAATTAAAAGTGTTGTTTTTTCAAAATGGCTCGTATATAAATACATGTCTAAATAAGGTGGTGCGTTTATTGACATCAGTGAAATGCTAATTTTTCACTCAACATCATGGGAAAAGCCCTGCATTTGAAATAACGGTTACTATAGTATTTAACCTTTACGGTAAAGCAAACTATATCATTGCATGCACGATCTTATGACATTATTGAAACCAGGAACGCCGGAGAAAGGAAGTGAGTGTACATTAAAACCAATCAAGTATTTAACAAGTTTGATACAAATAAATACAATCGACTCCACTTACTGGGCAGCCGGTTATAAAGGAGCTTTATTGCGAGAAATCGTAGTCCAAATAATATCCTAATGCAAATTTGTGCCGCTTTATTAGGACAAAAGGGTCGTGTCCCAATTACAAGAGTCGACTGTATCTAAATTTAATGACCCCGAATCTGCCGATATAAATCTGTCAGTTGTCCTCGTCAGTTCCAAACCTCCATATGATTCTCGAGTAACACTAAAAAAAACCCTAAACTTTAAGAATGATTTAATTAAACATGTTGTAGCGAACTCGCCTACTCGAGTATTGGGCTGTTCTGTGAGAGACGAACCTGATTGGCCGCTGGGATGTTAAATCAGGTCGCTCGTTTTGGGGCTAATTTGCGTTCTTTAATGTATGGAAGCCACACCCCCCACCACTCTGATACGGTCAATAATTAAATATTAAAAGTCGTTACAGTCGTCATTGAGAGATTTTATGTTATTATTATGAGACGCAGTTCCAAAATAATGGCAATTTTGAAATTATTGTCAGTACTTTAAAAAAAAAATAAGTTCATAACTTTTAGTTATTTTGTAGTGTCCATTCAAGTAAATGACGATTTAAGATGATTAAAGATGGTTTAATGTAATGAAAATACTCTGTCACGATAGACATAAATTCATATATAAACACATTAGAAAGACCTTGCAGTTAGAGTCGTATATGTTTTCTATTAGCAAGAAGTTATTGGCTTTTCCCGCAGTGAACTCCAGTGAGGATCTGAAAGCTTTTGACGCTCTACTGGGGAAGGATGGAGAGCTGCACTGCCTTGAAGGTGTTGCTAAAATTGTCAGGTGAGCTACAGAAATTCATCTCTCGTTCTTTATATCTTTTTACAAGCATCACACAAACACTGCTCCTGCTTTCCCAACAGCCTCATGATGTCCTGCCATAAACTGGAAAGCAGATGCACGTATCTGAACATCCTGCTGAAGACCAAATCTAATGACGTTCTTAAACGGTACGTCTGTTTGCTGGAGCTGTCTGGTGTGTAATGGCTACCACTTTTTCTTCTGCAGTTTCATTAAATTAGGGGGATACAGGTTACTGAACTCCTGGATCACATCTAAGATGGTCAGCAATCATTCCTTCCTGAAGCTCATACTGCTCATGCTTCAGAAACTCCCCATGACGGTAGACCAACTTAAACAGGTATTACACACACACACACTCCTAGTGCTCTGGTAGATGTTATCACGTCGTTCAATCTAGAACAACACCGAAAAGCTGGTGATACAGCTGAGCAAGTGCGGTGAGACACAAGGTATTTTCCATATTCACAAATATCAAGGTTGACATGTTTTATTAAGCAGCAGTTATTAAACCCAGCACGTCTTCTGCCACGGTCAGAGCTGAGGAAGCTGGCCAGGGAGATAGCGGAGGGCTGGAGAACCGTCATCCACTGTCACCGCAAAGCATCACGCAAGGGTAAGAATCCCACCCGGCCTAGGACATTGATCATAGCAAAGTAATGGATAACATTTCCCTAATTGCAATAAAATTTCCACACTTAAGACTAACAAAGGCATATTCATTCAAGCTCCAAGCCAACTAATATCTGATCCATCATATTGATTCTAGATAGAGAAGCTTCTTTACTGAAGGCCTAGTATTTATGTAGATATTTTATCATTTTTATTAGATCCACCCATTGTCAATGAAATTTTTTTTCCAACAATAAAAGCAAAAAGTTTTATCTGACAAAGGATTAATAGTTTATCTGAAGTCCTGAACCCTTTGGACTACAGTAATGTTCTTGCAACGATGAAGTTATGAAGTCTCTTCCATGTATTTACTTTGAAAAAGGCACGGCTAGGATCATTTAAAAATAAATATACATTTTTATCTGTCTAGTGAATAATGTCATGTATTAACCTGTTTATAACGTTTACATCGTAAGTTGTAGAAAGATAATATTTTAAAAGATTGTTCCTAAAACTCCACTGTTTTGGGTGTACAGTATATATTTCTTATGTCCTATATATAATAAGAGAATTACTATTATATTAATAAATGTTAATTGTAAACTATTATTATTATTATTATTATTATTATTATTATTATTATTCTCTATCTTTATATTAATTCGTCAAATGCAGAAAACACATTTCACTACATTGTTTACTATGGTGTATAATGTATGTATGTGACAAATTTTGAGTTTAATTTCTGTATTAATTTTGGGCTACAATGGAAGATGACATGGAGTGATTGACATTTACTTTACAGTCATTTGGCCGACTTTTTTATACAAAACGACTTACATTTCATTACTATTCCAAAATGCAGAATCTGACCTAGCCTGAAATTCCACTCGATTTGATGGCAAAAACATTTCACAAGGCAGTTTTTCTCTGTGTTTCGTGCAGGTCTGGAGGTGGAGAGCCCAGCTCCGCTGAAGAAAACTGCTCCTGCTCCTCAGCTGGGAGACAAGTACAATATAAAGCCAGCCGTGCTCAAAAGACCCAGGTGACTAGATTCTCCTCTGTCCTACTAAGATTCAGTGGTTTTAATGTCTTTGTAATCAGACTGTGAAACCAAAGCATTGCCTTCTTTATGAGCAGTAAACATTGACATTCTGGTTGTGCAGTACAAATCCACCTGATCCACCACCAGCTCCACCAGAGAAGAAATACAAACCTCTAATCCCTGTGAATCTCTTTCCTCTGCAACGTGAGTGTACGCTTGTGTTGTTCCTCACCTCTAATTATAACACAAATTATGATCTCTTCTTTAAGCAATGGAGGCCACTGGTTTCTCAGAAGCACTAAACTCTGCTCCTGTCTCTGCTTCTCCAACCTCTAATAAAGTGAGTGATTAATAATAACAACAATAATAATAATAATAATAATAATATGTTTTCTTTATAAACCACTTTACTTTGCAAGCAAATCTCAGAGTGCTACAGAAAGATAAAGATGAGTAAAATAGAATAAAAGACTAAAAAGTGTAATAAAAGTCCTATAATCCACTTAAAATATACTTAAAAATGTCAAAAACATATGTTATCAGAGATGACTTAAAACATCCCTCGTCTGAAGACTCAAATCCACTAACAGTTGTGCTCCACAGCGGTGTCTTCAAAACAAGGCTTCCTCCCCCGAGACTTCATCTCAGGAGCTTCCTTTGGAAGACCAAGACCTGGAGCAGCCTGGCGCGGAGCTCAAGGACAGCGGTGAGGTCACTGAGGTCAAGCATGCTCATGGATTTCTTTATGCTGAGATTTATTCATCTGGTTTTTAGGTGGTCCTCCCGGAGATCCAGGCAGTGAAGAAGAGTATCCCAGCAAGAAACAAAAGGAAAAGAAATGTTTCCGGTGGAAAGATGAAAATAACAAAATTAAGCCAGAGTTTTTGTTTTACAATCCAGAAAAAAATGAATTCAGAGTGAATTTAAAAGAGAATATAGCTGCATGCAGCAATAGTGGTTCAAGCTTGAATTGAATTGAATTGAAAATGCCTTTATTATGGCCACAGTGGGGAAATTGCATTTTAAAACAGCAGATATAGTAAATAAACAAATAAACACATAAACAAATAAACATACAGTATATAAATATACATAAACAACACAGCACTCAAACAGGCTTCAAATGACAGCCAAAAGATCTGTCAATTTATTTGCTAAAATTAAAAGCAAATTTTCAATAAAACGTGTGTATGTGTGCACTGTATTGATCAATGATGAAGTGCATATTCCCGTTAACTATACATAAGGCTAAGATTATTAGCATGATAGCATCTACATAGCAACCGATACAGAGTTGCTGCTTGTGACTTCATGGATTCTGTCTTAAATTGCTGATAGAATGACTTTTGATTTTATATTCGGATTTTTGGTTCTAGGGGATTGAACAATATTATACTGGGCTGTTGAACATTGTCAGAACTAATCGACCAAGTTGTAAATGTTAAATCATTCCACCGGTTATACGCTCATATTTGTAGCCAGTTAATCAAACGATGTCCAATATACTATGTGGTTCAACTATTATTTCTACTTAATTTTTTATTTGAAACGAAGCTTTTGCTAAGGAGACTCCATAGACACTATGTGTTCTTGGTAAGAACAAAATAAATACACAGACTAAGTTATTTACCACTTACATTTACCACTTTAATCGATTCGACCAAGCAGCCCCACCCCCACCCCGCAGCAGCTGCTTTCAACACCATCAGCACCTCCTGCAGAACCAGCCCATCAAGACCCTCTACTCACTGATACTGCAACACCACCACAACCCCTGTCTTTTTACAGGTGAGAAACCACCTTAAAAGAATCAACGGTAGGAAAGCAGCCGGACCAGATGGCATCAGCTCCAGACTCCTCAAGTCCTGCGCAGATGAACTGTGTGAAGTCCTGGAACTAGTGTTCAATCTGAGCCTCAAGCTGAGGAAGGTCCCACAGCTCTGGAAGACCTCCTGTGTGGTACCAGTGCCTAAGACACCACAGGCCAAAGACCTCAACAGCTTCAGACCAGTGGCTCTCACGTCCCATCTAATGAAGACACTGGAGAAACTAGTCCTGGGTCACCTCAGATCTGCTGTGGGATCCTACCTTGACCCACTGCAGTTTGCTTACAGACATGGCACGGGAGTGGAAGACGCCGTCATCTTTCTTCTGCACCGAGCTCTTTCTCACCTTGAGAAGCCCGACAGTAGCGTGAGGGTCATGTTCTTTGATTTCTCCAGCGCCTTCAACACCATCCAGCCGGTGCTTCTGGAACACAAACTGGAGGAGGCTGGTGTGGACCTCTTTCTGACGGAGTGGATCATGAACTATCTGACAAACAGGCCACAGTTTGTGAGAGCCAAGGACCGTGTGTCTGACACTCTGAGCTGCAGTGTGGGGGCTCCACAGGGGACTGTACTGGCTCCTTTCCTCTTCACCCTCTACACCTCAGACTTCAGACACAACACGGACGGCTGTGTTCTGCAGAAGTTCTCTGATGACTCAGCAATTGTTGGGTTGATCACAGGAGATAACGATGCTGAGTACAGAGGACTCACTCAGGACTTTGTGGACTGGTGTCGGCGGAACCACCTCCTGATCAACGCAGGGAAAACTAAGGAGATGGTGGTGGATTTTCGCCGGCGACAGTCTACTGTCATCCCACCGATGCACATCCAGGGAATGGACATTGAGAGAGTGGACTCTTATAAATACCTGGGTGTGCATCTGAACAACAAACTGGACTGGACTCACAACACAGACGCACTGTACAGGAAGGGTCAGAGCAGACTCTACCTCCTGAGGAGACTGCGGTCTTTTGGAGTGAGAGGGTCACTCCTGAAGATCTTCTATGACTCTGTGGTGGCATCAGCAATCCTGTACGGTGTGGTCTGCTGGAGCAGCAGCATCTCAGGCAAAGACAGGAAGAGACTGGACAGGATCATCAAAAAGTCCAGCTCTGTCCTGGGTGCACTCTGGACACAGTGCAGGAGGTGGGTGAGAGAAGAGTCCTGGATAAACTATCATCCATCCTGGACCTGGACTCTCACCCACTGGTGGACTCACTGTCTGCTCTGGAGAGCAGCTTCAGTGGCAGACTGATTCACCCCCGCTGTGTGAAGGAGAGATATCGCAGATCTTTCCTACCTGCTGCGATTAGACTCTACAATTTGAACTTAAATTTAAACTGGTGACTGGAACTATGCTTATGACGGGCAGGCTACTTGTTCATTTATGGTCTGTGTTTGTTTGTTTATTATGATGTGTGCAGTGCGTTATGGTAATGTTTGTTTATTTATTTGTTTGGATTTGTTGCTGCTGTTGTGACGTGAAATTTCCCTGCTGTGGGACTAATAAAGGATTTTTCAATTCAATTCAATTCAATTCAATTTCTGGGTCAAATGTGTGTGTTTCGGAAATGTTTGCACAATTCTGCAAAATTGCATTATTGTTATATGCATGTTACACTCAGTGAACAACAGAAAAACATTTCATTCATTGTCAACATGCATATAAAGCATATAGCATTCATTGTAATGGAGTAATAATATAGTGTTTAAAGTCAAGTTAGGAAAAAAGCCCTGTTCCTATATAATTAAGGTGTTTCATTAAGAGATGCTTTGAGAAGGTTGTCTTGTGAAGCCCCGTTCAAATAAACATTGAATGTATTTATTATTGTTGTTGTTGTTGTTGTTGTTGTTGTTGTTGTTGTTGTTGTAACAACTTTATAAGCCATATGCTTGCATGTCTGTCTGTC
>CM051498.1:5132009-5367596 GCA_028031935.1 Paedocypris micromegethes
AAAAAAAAAAAAACACTAGAAAAAAAAACTTTTTTTTTTAATTCAGTGTTGATGTGCTGGTGGAAGAGCTTAGTTTGTAGTGCTGTTTTAATTGTTGTGGAGGTAGTTTCGGGGTGTGAAGCTTTAGTTTCTCACCTCAGATGACCAAGAAGATAAAGAAGCTGGAGAAGGAAACCTCCATGTACCGATCACGTTGGGAGAGCAGCAACAAAACCCTGCTGGAGATGGCAGAAGAGGTGCGTCACTTCTCACGTTACCACAGAAATGGACCAGTGTGGTAAAATACTTTAATTTGCACTTTAAGAAAACGATACGGGACAAGGACTTCGAAGGCCTTCAGGTGAAGGTGCAGCGGCTGGAGAAGCTCTGCCGGGCATTACAAACGGAGCGCAACGAGCTCAGCAAAAAGGTTCAGGGTCTTTCTCCCCCCGAGAATCCGGCGGATGCAGACCCCCGACCCAATGAGACGGACTCTGTGGAGGAAAGCCCTGTTCATCACAGCAGCCCGTCTACAGCTCAGGATTAAGTCTGTCGCCCTCTGGTGGACATGAGAACACACACACTCCTTCCCACATGGGTTTTTAGCTTCTGTGTCTAGAGCAGATTAGCGGAATAATCTGTTCTTGTCTGTTTATTCTGTGTCAGGGAAGATTGTGCCTTCGACATGGTTCCTGTGCGGTGTTTTAGGTGTTTTATTTAACAGGCTCCGTCTTAAGAGAATCCCGAGTCTGTGCTGTGCTCTGCTTTCAGATCGGATTAAAATCTTGTGCTACTGGACGGACTGATGGAATGTAGAGGAGTTGCGACGTCTCTGCTGTGAAATTGCAGTTTTTGTTTCGGTTGTTATTTAATTTCTTTATAAGTTGAAGTCGGCTTGCAAACCACTATTTTTAGTTGGACTAAAATGCCTTGTGTGTCATTGTGTGCAGCAAACACGAATGTTTGAATAGTTGTTACTAATTTTCAGTTTAATTTGTACGCTTGTCTGTTTTGACGCAGCACTTGAATTAGTCTCTCACACACACACACACACACACACACACACACGTACGTGATTTAATGCATATCACCACTAGCTTCGTTCACACTCATGCAGCTTGTTACATTTACTTTTAGAAACAGGCCACGTGTTTAAACGCTCATTGATGGTTTTATTTTTATGCTTGTTGCAGTAAATCGTTCAGAAACTTCCCGCCGGATCAAAATAAGATGGTTGAACAGACACTATGCAATTCCTGCTCTGTTGTTGGTCGACAAGCAGATAAACCAATGTACAAATCTTCATTAAAGTCCATGTTTTTTTTTTTTTTTAGTACTATACATCACTATATTGTAAAATGGTTTAGAGGAATACTTCTGAACACCTGATCAGTTTTATTCAAGATTCGCGGCTTATAGATTTGATTCATTTTCATTCCAGTCGTCGGCCTTATTGTGTTACATTGTTATTATTACTGTACATCATCTTGTTGGTTCTGATGAAGGAAATGTGACATTCCCATTTTACAAGGTACCAAAGACTTTTCTTTTTTATTATTTCCCCCTTGTTCCATGTATACATTTTTTGCTAAATAAAACACAAATGTGGTTTGTTTTGTTGTTTACTTGGTTGTTTTATCAGACGTTTTTATTTATGCAGTATACATATAGATAGTTGGGTAGTTATGTAGACAAGATTCTTGGAATATTTCTGTTTAGTAATATATATGGTTTAGAGTTAGACCATAATGTTTATGGTTATATTAATTTTGTTTTATTTATATTTATGGTTTTATATACGGTATATATGTGTATAGATACACACACACTTACCGTATATATGTAAAACGTTTAGAAAATTAAACATATAATGATGAAAAAGAACCCAACAGTAATTAAGTACCGATACGAACACACGCACGCACACCCGCACTATTATAAACAAAATATGTGTTTGGTATATTTTTGTATTGGTATATTTAATAATAATGATTACAAAAGTTCTAGCCTGCTGTATCACACGTACGATACGATAGTTGTCGATGAAATCCGGAACGTTTTTTGGGAGAGTTTTGTTCCAGGGAACAGAGTTTTGCTCCGCACCGGAAGTACACTCTTTTCCGTTTTCAACCGGGCGCGGATGAGCACGCGTATCCCAGAACATAATAAATTATAGTTTTTCGATTATTGTACCTTCACAAGAGCGACAGCAATGGTAAGAACACGCGTGAAAGTCTTCTACTACTTATGTCCTCGCGTGTTTACAAGCCGGAGCGTTCTAACCGTCCGCTTTACAACACGGCGTTCGCTAGAGCTTTCCGAGTTACAAACGGCGTAATAGATAAAATAATCGGTCACATTTACTTAAATGTAACATTAAACGCCTGTCGGTCCGTAAACAAGACTCACTATTGACCGTTGGGTGATTATGATTCTGGGTGGGCTTTTTGTAACGAGAATGTGTGTGTGTTCGTCGTTAAATGGAGTAATTGGTAACAATCGAGTGTTGTTGGTTTTTTTTTTTTTTTAGCATTAGCTGATTTGCTAACGAAACTTCTGCTCTTTCTGCCCCAGAAACCCATCCTGTTGCAGGGCCACGAGCGCTCCATCACCCAGATCAAGTACAACCGAGAGGGCGACCTCCTCTTCTCGGTGGCCAAAGACACGGTACGACCCTCATCACCGGAGATTAGCTCGGTGGCATGTACTGCCAATTCTCAGTGATAAATCTTCACCAAAATTCAATCGTTACCATTGTGTCGGATAAGGAATGGTCATTTTTATCTCAATCAAGCTCGAAGACCCAAAAAACTCTAAACAAGCGACCCCCTCCAAAGGAACTACTGAAATCCACATTGACAGACGAATAGATAAAATCGTCCGAAAAAAACATTTATTAATCCCACAAATAAGAAAATTACATTTACGTTAGAGCAGCAACCACAAAGTAGTGGTTTTGCAAATAAGAGTAAGCAATAAATAAAGCTAATAAAATACACGTTTTGAACATGTACTTAGAATTTTCAAGAATATCTGGCTTGTGTACATTTGTTTCTTGACATCATAAATAAACTAGGTTCTCAGCCATACTATGAAATTCACAAACACACAAAAATAATCGTGGAGGGAAAAACTTAGATAATAAGGCGGTGGAGATGCAGTCTGACAGAATTGTGTGAGATAGTATAGAAATTGTGTAAAATATTGACACCAAATCAATACTGTATTGTCAAATACAGATGGTGTAAAATATTGAGATATAATGGTGATCTTGTCAAAATAGTGTTATGTACTGAAATCAACCAATTTTTATATAAAATACTTAAGGAATTCAATTAAAATAGTCCGACACTGAGATAGAAAAATCAATATTCAACTTGGTGCAACATATTCAAAATATTGATATAGCTATGATATTGTCAAACTGTGTAAAACATTGCAATTTCCCCAAATCCACCCTCTTATAGCAGAATGTTTTCTCCAGTCTGAGTAAAGTGTGTATGAAGTAAGAGAGAGAAACATGGTTATTACAATACTGTATATAAATGATACGGTCCATAAATGATTATTTTTCTAATTCTAAAAGCTTTAGAACAAACTCCTTGTATGTGCTGGAGTAAAGATCTTGTCGTTGTTGTTCCAGGTTGCGAATGTGTGGTACTCTGTGAACGGAGAGCGTCTCGGCACCTACAACGGACACACCGGAGCCGTGTGGTGTGTGGACGTGGACTGTATCCTCCTCACAAGCCTCTGTAAAGCCTTTCTCCCTTCTAGGAGACACCGTTCTTCTTAACCGCACTTTCAGGGGACACGAAGAACGTGCTGACGGGCTCGGCCGACAACAGCTGCAGACTGTGGGACTGCGAGACAGGTTGTTCACCAACAGTGTGTGTGTGTGTGTGTGTCGCGTGAGGAGTGTGTAACGTCAGGCGTGTGCTGCAGGGAAGCAGCTGGCTCTTCTGGAGACCAGCTCGGCCGTCAGGACCTGTGGCTTTGACTTCAGCGGGAACATCATCATGTTCTCCACAGACAAGCAGATGGGCTACCAGTGCTTCCTCAACTACTTTGACCTGCGGGACCCCCAGCAGATCGGTGCGTGTGGAGCTTTAGCACACGTGGGCTGAACTAGCTCGGTCAAGCATGTTCTTCTGGTTCTTCTAGAGGACAACCAGCCGTACGTGTCCGTGCCCTGCAGCGACTCCAAGATCACCAGCGCCGTGTGGGGACCACTGGGAGAGTTTGTGATCGCCGGCCACGAAAGCGGAGAAATCAACCAGTTCAGTGCAAAGGTAAGAGTAAGTGTGTGAGTAGAGCCGGAGGTGTGTGTGTGTGTGTTCTGACGTGTGGTTCAGTCAGGGGAGATCCTGAAGAAAGCCAAGGAACACACCAAACAGATCAACGACATCCAGTCGTCCGTCGACCTCACTATGGTCATCAGCGCCTCCAAGGACTGTACCGCTAAGGTGGGCGTGGTCTCTTGACCGCTCACTCGAGGTAGAGTAGTGAAGGCGGAGTTATGTTTTCTCCACACAGATGTTTGATGCTACAACCCTGGAGCATGTGAAAACCTTCAAGACGGAGCGACCGGTCAATTCTGCAGCCATCTCACCCATTATGGATCATGTAGGATGTTCTGCAACAGTTTATTTTTTCCTTGTTGTACATATTTAGAGGTTTTTTTTTTAAATTAAAGTAGGTTTGCACACCCTGCAGTGGATACTAGTGATCATTTAGATAGTCTCATTTCGGCAGGCCGAAATGAGACTATCTAAATGATCACTAGTATCCACTGCAGGGTGTGCAAATTTTTTTTTGGTTCATAATTCACACAAAAATGCAACATGTGATTTAGAAGTTTATTGTAATCAACTCAGGTGGTCATGGGAGGTGGACAGGAAGCCATGGAGGTCACAACCACATCCACCAGGATCGGGAAGTTTGAGGCCAGGTCCGTGCTGGTGTTCTTACTCGCTGAGTAAATACTCACTGCTCACCTTCTGCTTTCTCACACGCTTTAGGTTCTTCCATGCGGCCTATGAGGAGGAATTTGGACGTGTGAAAGGACATTTCGGGCCCATTAACTGCGTGGCCTTCCATCCTGATGGGAAAAGGTGGGTGATCTCACAGCATGTGGTCAGGTGACTGAGTAGTGACGCCTGCTTTTCCTTCTACAGTTACAGCAGCGGAGGAGAAGATGGCTATGTCAGAATACATTACTTTGATCCACAGTATTTCGATTTTGAGCTGGAGGCTTAATCCTTGAATAAAAATCAAGAGTGTTAGAAAACGAAACTTGGTTGAAACTTTATTTACCAAAACTTAATATCCACTTATCACAACCACTGAAGTCCAAACAGCTTTACCTGCTAGCAGATTCACGATAGAAAAGAGCCTAACAGCGATGTGCTTGAGGGGGAAATTCAATACAAATCCAATAATAAAAAAAAACAGTTAAAAAGATAAGGAATGCCACTGCCCAGCTTCCAATCACCCATTCGGTTTAAGTCACGAAATGGACAGAATGGAAAAGCTGGGGTGTCTGGTACTGACACGTCAAGCAGAGAGAGAATCAGCGAACGCTTCGCACGCGTAAAAAACCTTAATGTAGCTTAGAATACAAATAGTAAAATAAGTCTTACAAAATAATTTACAGTCCTGCTGGGGCCTGACATCTAGCGCGGGAGAATGAAGGTGAGGAACATCATGCATCTGTGGAGCTCTTCACACGGGCTTTATCTCTTCCTTTGGCCTGAACACAAACAGATCGTGTGTTACTCAAACAGACAGATCAGCCGTGAAGTTCATTCCTCACCCCTTCGTGTCCATCTTCTCTTCCGACACCTTCTCTTCCTCCTTCACATCTGGAACACACATCAGTCCAGACTCAAACATCTGGAGGAGCTTCTCTCTAAACGGATGAAGGAAAAGAAAAGGTCGACCGTACCTGTTGGCTCACCCTTCTTCTCCTCCCCATCCTTCTCCTCCTCAGTCTTCACGCGTTTGGCCTTCTTGAAGCTGCTGGCATTTCTCCGGCCGCCTTGTCCTTCATCCTCAGAATCCGAGAACTCCTCATCACAGGCTATCCGTTTGTCATGGGCACGAACTTGAGAGAGAAAACAGGTGTTAGAGTCCGATTCTCTCGCTCTGGTTGGATGAACAGAAGCACTGACTGGAGACGCGCTTGTCGGGGTCTTCCTCCTCGTCGCCGCTGTCTTCCTGCACAGCATCTTCTGGGATGGCCTGCATCTGGACCCCCGGGGCGTGTGGCAACATGCGCAGATTCTCAAATAAACGCTGCCTGGAAATACAAACAAACCCAGCCGTTTAATAATATAAAACGTACAAACTAGTGCATGACTGAAGCTAGTAGTATTACAATTTGCAATACATTTCGCCATATTCTCCAACATTTGTTTTAAAAATCAGTGTATAACCCCCCCCATAACAACTATAACAAATACCACACATAAAGCCTAAAATGTCTGTTTTTAAATAGACAATGAGTTTACTTTTACTTTTTATTAATCCGTGTGAATTTTAATTTGCAGTTACTGCAAAGCAGTGTGCGATAAAAAGCAACCAACACCATGACAATGTCAGGCATGCAATGTTCATTTGTGTTCCGTTGAAGTTTAACGAGATTAAAATGTTTAACCGCGTTAATTATTTTTTAACTAATTGCATGCGTTAACGTGCTAACTTTGACAGTACTATTATATAGCAGAGACTGGCATCAGTGAGCTGGGTTCTCCTCGTTTAGACCCGGGCACTGTCGCATGTGCTTGCTCACTGGTCATGGTCAGAGTGATAATCATAGCAACCATCTTAACACCAACGACTAATGAATAAAAAGCAACAATCCTCTTACATATTCACACGTGCGTGTTGACAGTTAAAACTGTAAAAAGCACCTTACAAATGCTCAGAACTTGAACTTAAATATAATAACTGAACATTTTCAAATAAAAACAACAAATCCATTGGTTGGTTTTCCTTACTTGATCTTTTCCAGATAGTCGTTGGTGTTCTGATTGGTCATGTTGGACGGGCTAATGTGGAGCTTGAAATCGGGTCCAAAATACTCAAAGTAGTCGTTGTACGGAAGTTCTGTTTGAAGGAAAGAGTAGTGAGATGAAGTCCACAACCACCACGAGCGACAGCGAGACACTCACCGTTGGGAATGGTGGAGTCCAGCGCCACGGCCGTCTCGTAAGTCCAGCAGCGAGCCACGTTCCTGATGGTGTAGCCACCACCGCCCAGCATCAGCAGCGGCAGGTTAAAGCTCTTCATGTATTCCACACACTTCGCGTGACCTGACCAAAGACACAGACTATTTTTGACAAGGAAAACCATGTAGTTAACCGTCAACATGTCTACACTAGATGTGTGAAACCTGTTATTACCATCATGTCGAGATTATAAAGAGAATTACGGTGTCCCGTCAGTGTTCCTTTGGCAAACCATCAATTAAATATAGAAACGTCCACTTCTATTTGAGACTAACTGATTTCAGCATCACTACAGCATGTGCATCAAAAACTCAAAACCATTCTTATTCTACACTAGGGCTGCAGCAAACGATTATTTTGATAATCGATTAATCTATCGATTATTAGAACGATTATTCGATTAGTCATCGATTATTCCAATGATTAATCAGTAGGTTTTTAACGATTATTCAGCTATTTCAGCAAAGATAAAACAACAACTTTTACCACATTTTTAATTAAGCAATTCACTTCTGCTTTAGAAATATTTGAATTTTTTGTTTTAATATACTTTAAATCATCTAAACGGGTCACTTTCTCTGAGTTTTCTGATTCTGTCCAACTCAAATTACACACAAATGCACTCTAAGCATTGTTTCACACATTTTGTTCCAATTCAAAAGAAAAAAAATAAATGATTAGCTGCATTGCAGACAATAAAGTTCCATGTGCACATCTCTTGACAGCAGCTTCATTTTTAAAACAAGAGTTCAGGTATTAGGTAATATTGGGTAAAGATTGGGTAATATTATACTAAACTATTTTAAAAGGTAATATTGATAAAGAATTTGGATAAAATATTGGTCATTGTTTGCAGTGACAACTATCCCAACATGGAAACATACATAGAAGAGCTACAAACATTAGCCAGTAAAGTTTCTACAGCCTATTTCTAATGTAAAAATATAGAAAGTTGCACTTTCAATAATTAGGTTGTATTCTGCACACATGGGAATGGTGCTGTTTATTAATATATTAAATGTATTGTTTCATAGTGTTAATAAATAAATACAATGTAATAAATTTGTGTTTATGTGTCTGACTTAACACGCAAGTCATAGTATTACATTATAATGTGACCCACTTTCACTTTGTGTGAAAACCAGACCAGTTTGTTTTGTGAATTATTTTAGCCTGTGATTTTAGTTGTTGAAATAGTTTTACTTGGATAACATTAAACAAATCTACTGTACATTATTTTTATTATCAGAGACTGTGCGTTATTATAAGTAGAAAACATCAAATTATAAAATAGTTTTGCAGCCGCTTGAGTTTATGCTCTGAAACATTGAAAGCACGGAGTTTAACCTGGAGAAGCATTTGGCATTTTTAAATACTTATTACTCTCTCTGCCAGGGGTTTGCAAACTCTGCTTAAAGATACACTATACAGTATACTTCACTACTCAGACCGATAAAACCACCGGACAAATCCTTCCCGTATTGATACAAAACGGGACGCGCAATTTAATTCTCAAACGCGGGACGAGTGTGTGTTGTAAAGGACGAGTGGCGCGTCAGCCGAGACGCTTCCTCTTTAAGTCTCCAACATGCGCGTTATTCTCCCGTGAAAGGCGAGTTCCGCCGCGCATGTATTGGACATGACAGCATTTTTGGTGTCGAGTTGTAAAACTTTCAGATTCGTTTGCACTCCGTCATTATTCGCGCTGTGTTTTCTTCTGCCGCTGAGCCTAATACCGGGAGCGCTGCATTACACTTAGCGCCACTGCACCGTAGCGGTCATATCGCGATATTGCAGGCGCTTTCATTAGGTCACATGACACCAACGATTTATCGACAACAAAAATATTTGTCGACACATTTTTATTGTCGACATTATCGATAATGTCGATTAATCGTTGCAGCCCTGTCCTACACCATGATGACACTTGTTACACTTAATAAGACATCGATTTTAAAAATTGTGCAGCAAAAATGTGAAAAATGTCTATCTGGAAGATGAGAAGTTGGCGTGTTTGCTTGAGAACCTTTGATGGTGAGATTGAAGCAGCCCAGACGATCTCCAGACAGAGAGTCTGCGCCGCACTGGAGGACCACAGCACTGGGCTGATACATCTCCATCACCTTAGCCATGATCTGAAACACATCCACATTACAGCGTCTTCTGTGACGACAGGGGGAAGAGCAGCACTAGAAAAGCTCACCGGCTTGAATATGGCTTCATACGATTCGTCATCAATGCCGTCACGCAGAGGGTAGTTCACGGCATAGTATTTGCCCTTCCCAGCACCGATGTCCTACAACACAAAACAGCCTTAGACCCAACCCAAAAACTGGGTTGCCAACACCGTGCCCGCAGGCACCAGGTTGCCCGTAAGGCACATACACCCATTCAAAAATGTGCTCAAATAACACTTATACAGTGATCTGCATCTATTTAAATACTTTTTCCTCTTCTTGTTTAAATCCCATTTAAGAGAACTGGAAATGATAATTTATGATTTGAAATTGGCATTTTAAAAATAAAATAAAAACATCAGCGGTCAAAGTTACTTCCTGCGAAGATTAGCAGCAGTACAACCGTTGCAAAGCACATCAGTATTTTCTTGCGCCTCCTTTCAGTGGAAGGCAGTATTAAATCCAAATTCATGCGGGAGTTGGGCTTGTTTCTTAAAAATGTTTAAAATTTTGCTGCAGCACTTTGTGATTTCAGAAGACTGTTGTAAAAGTGGTCATTTTAAAATGTTCATTTGGAAAAACACGAACTTGAAAATACAGAAATAAAGTGCTGCACATTGATAATTTATTTTCCATCTTTTGACATTGTATGATTGTTGAATCATTGTTTTAATGATTATTTAAATCATTAACACGATCAGTGTCTTCACATAGCAAATTTTCACATTTTAGCTTATGTTTATTAATAATTAAATGGTATTTTCCATTTCAGAAGTGTGTATCAAAATGGTGGCCCTTTGTCTTAACCCCTCATTTACTTGAGCAACAATCTTTCACTCTTAATTGTAAGAATTTTCATTTATAAAGTTAATTTAACTTGTAAGAAAAAAAAAAGGTTATTGTCTGATTAAGATTTTGGCTTGTCAAGAATGTTTTCATGCAGTGTAAATGTACAACTGGGATGTTCTTACTCTGAGATCGCCGGTGCCAGGAAAATACTCTCCGTATTTGTGGAAGGACACCGTCATGACGCGGTCTGTCGTGTAGAAGGCTTCCTCCACACCATCACCATGATGGATGTCAATGTCGATGTAAAGCACTCTTTGATGGTACCTGTGAATTTATGAATGCATATTAATATTGGGATCTGAAACGATGCGTTTTGCTTTTTCAGAGAGCAACTCGTACTTGAGCAGCTCCAGGATAGCGAGTACGATGTCGTTGACGTAGCAGAAACCTGACGCTTCGGACTTCTTGGCATGGTGAAGACCCCCGGCCCAGTTAATGGCAATGTCTGTCTGCTGTTTGTTGAGCTTCACAGCTCCGGCTAAAGGAATCATCATAATAATAAGGTGTCAGAAGACTAGAATAAGCTAAAATTAGCATTTAAGTAGGAAAAAAAATATCACATACCAACAGATCCACCCGTTGAGAGCTGGCAGAACTCAAACAAGCCGTCAAAGACGGGACAATCCTCCCCTACATTAACTGAGAGACACAAAACCAAGCTCTGCGTTAAACGCAATCAAGGTTGCCACTTTAAATTATTAAAACCTACATCTCTGCATCTGCTTGCTGTACTCGGACATGTTGTCCGGGCGGATGGAACGGAGGAACTTGATGTAGTCGTCGCTGTGGTACTTGGTCATCTCTTCAGCATTGGCCTTGTGGGGTCTCTAAACAAGACAATTAGATCACAAGACACACAAAGATTACGTTTCAGAAGTTATTTTCTCTTGAATAAACCGTTCTCTTACATAGATCTCCATCTTCCTGTAGAGGCCATAGTTGAGGAGGAGGTTGTGGGTCATGCGGATGCGATGAGGCTTCATGGGATGACCCTGGCCATAGTAGTAATTGCCAACATCACCTGTAAAATAGAATCGATTATGTTATTAAACACAAGAATTTGATTTAAAAACTTTAAGTTTAAAGCAGGAACCCGCTGAGGGTACCACAGTTCATCACAAGGCCCAAACCGAGAAGAAACCAGACCCGTTTTAATCACGTTTCCTCGCGTGAATCTCAAAAACAAAAAATTATCTAGATTGAAACGGGAATAAAATCGAGTCGGAAAAACGCGTTTGCAAAGACGCTTTCGTCACTTTTCTTCCGACGACTGTTAACAACGCTGCAACGCCAATTACGGCTTTGCGAAAATAATTAATAATTCCACTACACGTTGTATATAGCGGATGCGAAAAAACTGTTTCATGTTTAAAAGGGAATTTGCATAGCGAGCACGAAATGCTTGATATTGTGTGGGCATCGAGCACATGCAGTCGCCTGTGTTAAATGGAACAACGAGATAAAGAGCGGCTAGCCTGCTAAGCTAACGCTAGCACTAGCGTGCGGCTAACCATTCACCTGAGCTTGCGTTTAGCTCAATTCAGCACACGCCGGACCTGCATTTTACCGACGTGACTATGTGGCATTATTTTTACACAACGAACGGGATGATTCTTACCATCGTAATAATAGCAAACTTTCTTCTTTGTTCCTTGAGAAGTCAGCGCCATTTTACCCTCCAATTACAGCCTGCGCCTGCCGGGCTCACTGCGCACTGAGTACCTCAATAGAGCTCGTCTCCGCGGCTTTCAGCCAATCGCAGCTCGCGTTTTCACAAAGAGGCGTGACTAATGGATTTCTCGCGCGGTTCTAATCAAGCGTTTTTTGGGGTCACGTTGTGATTTTTTTTAAATGTTTCGATACGAGTCGGTATTTACAGCCAAAAAAATGGTTGTTTAAACCTTTAATAAACGAGACCGTTTATAAGTTTCCTAATAAAAAGTTCGTTGTGTTTATTCACGTCATCCGTAACCAGATGTTGAACAGCTTTTCATTTCTGTATATATACTATATAAAAGGTTTGTTTGTATAAAGTGTGAAAAGAGGACAATTTTCAACTATATATACATGCATATTATTTTTTTAAATAACCTCCCAATTAACCTTTAGAGCACATGTGTCAAACTCAAGGTTCGGGGGCAAGATGTGGCCCACCATGTCATTTTATGTGGCCTGCGAGAGCTTAAAAGTTTTGAGTGTCTAAAAATAAATACCAATAATAAATTTAAAGCGTCCGTTGACAAAAAACTACATTTCCTACATTGCCTTTCGACTACGGTATAGCCACGGCAGTGTTTCCACAGTTAAATGTATTTTTTCTTTATTCACTTGGACAGTTTGATCTTTCATTAATTGGAGTGTGTTTCATAAGCTGACAAAATTTAAAACTTCAAACATAAAAAAGGATTTATGTTAGAGCAACAAATAAACGTGGGTTTGACACCCCTGCTTTACTAAAGATAAAGCGCTGGTGAGCACGAAAAACGCTAGATGGCGCTAACGGTGCACGTTAGGATTTTCCTTCTTACCTCTGTCAATACACACGAAATAATGTAAAAACAGTGAGTCACTTTACAACTCACTCTCTCTCTCTCCCGTGCGCGCGCGCGTGTGTGTGTCTGGGCGGAGAGAAAGAATAGAGCAGGGAAAATCAGTTTCGTAGCTCTAAATCTAAGTACACATTCCTACAGTGAATAGAAAAGCAGTGAAATGATATTTATAATACTATTAAATGTTATCTTTAAAATACATAAATAGACAATAAAAAGTATTATAATAATGTCCGAGTATTATTATTATTATCATATGCTGAAATATTTTATGCAACCAATTCTTGTAAAATGTACAATTTCATCAATTGAAATGAAATACAGAATAAAACAATGTTGTGGCCAAGTGATTAAAGAGATAAAGGTCGCAGGATCGAACCCCTGACCAGCTGAGCAAGACTCCGCCTCTCCAGGCGCAGACACACAGGTCTGTGTTCACTACCCTGGTCAATGACGAGCACAAAGTCCGGTCAAATTAACCTATTTTAACTTGTCAATTAGACAAATAAATAACAGTTCACTGTGTGATGGTCATAATTATTAAAAAAAAAAACGTGTCTGTAATGACACATCTATGTGAGTTTATAATTGTTTTAGGACTCAAATATCTAAGCCAATTATAATTACCAAGATATTAGTAAATTACTTATCACCTAAATATCGATTCAATGCTTATCACATGCAGCCAATAAATTCTCCTGATTTTATGTGCTTTATCTGATTATTGTCTGATTGATTGATAAGTGGCAGGTTCAATTCTTGAAGAAAAGCACAAATCAAACATTTGTAGGTAACCAACATTTATTTACCATTATCAACTTTACAATAAAACCAGTAACATCTTTAAACATTAGCAAAATAAAGAACAAAATTGGTCAAATGTATTTACAGAGACCAAAAAGCAGATCAAGGCTCACATTTAACACGTAACAACTCTGCTTCTTTTAAAACTTCAAATGTGAACATAGCAAGCTCAAATGTGTTTGTATTTTTTATTTCGTTTTTTTTAAGCCAAGATGAAAATTAAAATGCAATTTCAAACAAACGAGACAAAGCCTTCTGTATATTTAAAATGGTTCTCTATACACCACAAAATACTTAAATTTGGGTTAAAATATAGGAATGTAGAAAGTTGGCAAGTCTTTTTCGATTTCCTTTTTTTTAACAGTCATTATATGTGGTGGTGTTTTTTTTTCCTTGCGCAATTCATCTGGTTTGACGCATCTGTTCGGTGGTGGGCTTGAAAGACGCTTCACCGTCGTTCCGTTCTCCAACTCTCAGCTCACTCTTGCATCGACATCCCATTTCCAAGTGGTTTCGGCATAATGGCGGAATTCCGGATTTTCAGCCGTTTTCAGGGAAGTGAACTAGTGAATCTAGCTTGTCATTTGTTATTAATCTTGAAGAAAGTGGCACGAGGAGTCTTTTTTTGTTCACATACATGTGTATATATACATATACATATATTCATGTATATATACATATGTATACATATACACATATATATAAATATATATTTTCTTGGAAAAACAGTTCACAAAGTCCTTTGTGAAGTACAATCACTCCTTCTGTTCGGATGGTGCAGGTGTTGAGCTGGTCTCCTCTGTGGGTTTTGTGGGCTCGGCCGCGGGGGCAACAGCCTCCTCCTTGGGGGCAGCAGCGGCCGCAGCAGCAGCGGGTTCCTCGGCCTTGGCTGCGGGCTCTTCAGCCTTGGGGGTCTCGGCGGGGGCAGGTGTCTCCTCCGCCTTGGGAGCCTCCTCCTCCTTCTTCTCCTCGGTGGCGGCTCCGTTCTCCTCCGGCTTCTCTTCGGTGGCTGGAGCTGCGGCCGCGGCTTCTTCTTTCACCTCGGCACTCTTCTTGTTCTTTTTCAGCGAGATCCCCTTGAATTTGAAGGAGTTCTTCAAAGAGAACTTCTTCTTCTTCTTCTTGGGGGTCTCCTTGGTGGCCTCACCCTCGGGTTTGGGGGCCTCGCCCTCGGCAGCGGGCGCGGGCTCGATGGCATCGCCGGCGGCGGCTTCGGGCTCTTTGGCTGCCTCTGCAGAACCGTTGGTGGTTGCAGCAGCATCTCCTTCGGCTTTGGCTGATACGTCGCCGTTGGTCTTGACGTGTCCGTTTTCCTGAGACAAAAGAAAACAGGATGAAAATTAGTTTATTGATTTTATTTTGTGGTTAGTAACTATATCCCTAATGCATAACCGCGTTAGGCCTCCGGTATTGACGTATAAGCTATAGGGAATTTCCTCGATCGTCGACGGACAGACACATCAGTAGTGAACGTGTGCGAGGTGACGCCTTGCAGTACCACACACTACCGAGCGACGGCGATAGAGTCACGCGAGACAAACATGTCTAGAAACAATGCAAACCGAGACGGCAGCTTTGGAACAAAAGAGCGACATCGATCGAAGCTCGAAACAGAAATGCAATGTGCGTGGTCTACAGTCGACAATACAAAACCTCACAGTCAAATTAAAAAATGAAATTTGAGTTCATTGATGAACCACTTGTAAACTTTAACATCAGCGAACGTAGACTGGCTGTCTAGACTTAAACGCGCGTGCGTCTGTTATTCACGCGCCCCAAAAGACAAAACCAGACCGGCGACCGAATTAATAAAAAACAATTTTAAAATGTCGATTATATTTTTAAATAAAAAAAATCACAAAAAGACAACTTAGTTAAATACAGACTAAACTACTATACAAAACCAATCTCTCATCGCCGTTTCCAGCGCGTGCATAGCGAGCGCGCGCAGCATCCTCCTACACGGGCAATATCGGAGCTCGCATGGCAACACGGAGCAGTGTTGTCGCATAGCAACACGAAAAATCTGACATATAGATTAAAAGAATATCACGCCGTAAAAAGAGATTCTGAATTAAATAACCGCGCAACGCTCCTTTTGACAAATGCTGACTTGTTTTTTGTTTCTTGTTTTTTTTTCGAAATCTGAAATTGTATCTACGTATGAATTGATTCGTATTGTGCCAAAATGACGCGAATGCTTCCTTTTTTTAAATCCATTTTAGCCTAGTCGACGCAAAAAATACAAATTCGCCGAGGGTCGATGGGGAAAGTCTCGCTGAAGCACTTGTTGGTCAGATGTGGGTGTGTCGCAGATGGAGAGATGAATTACCTGTCCGTTAGTCTTGACGGCAGCCGGGTCAGCAGCGGCGGCTTTCCCGTCTACAGCCACTCCTCCCTTTGATGCCTGGGATCCCATTATGCTCAATGAGATTTTAAAGTAAATGAAAAAGAACTCAAATTCAGGTGAGTAGGAGAAAAAAAATTAATCCAGACCAACGGTCTTAGCTAGCATCCAACGGTGCGAGGAAAGTATTTTTATTTTTCCTTTACAAGGAAAACTTGAGATGATCCACTCTTGTCTTCACCCGTGTACGTCGAGGGCAACCTACTATACTACCAGTTCTAGTTCTACAGGGCTTCAAGATAGCTAAAGGCTCCGCCCATGGGCGTGCCTTCGATGCTTCAACCAACCAACGACAAGGTAACGCCCACCCACCACACCTCTTTGATTCCACATTAAGTCCATAGAAATAGAAAATGGCATCTAACTGGAATGGAGAAGAAACCAAAACGATGACTTGTTGAACTCAGTGGTTTCTGAGTTCGCTGGGGCTTCATTTAGGTTCATTGTATGTATGCATGCATGTATATTTCTATGTATGTATGTATTTAATAGTTTGTTTGTTTTTTTACAAACAGACAGATACATGATTTTATTTATTTATAGGAAACATATTAAGCATGTTAAGCATCCACACACATACATACATATTGCACATATAATTTATATAAAACTACTAAGATTTCCGGTATAACTTTAATTCAGATTTCACGTATAATTTAGCTGGTCAGAACATTTAAATAACCACAAGTTAACACTTTATAATTGTGATGGGTGACAAAAAGGGCACGTTTATTCACGCATTCTTGTAGAAATGTTGTGCAACAGGATTTTTTACTGAATCAATAAATCTACATTCGTGTCGTAATCCCACTCATGATTACATTCTCCATCCTCTGCTGTTTGTCCTTTGCTTTGCCAAATGACAAAGTTCAAACTGTTTGCAAAGGAATGCGAGGCATGCAAACACTCGTGAAGAATTCCTCACTGCATCTGATTCTCGCCACTTTCTCAGAATGTCTGGAACCTCGGGGAGGGAGGAAACCAGCAGAATTTATGTTTTTTTGTAGTTTCTGTCAGATGAGAAAATGTAATGAATAAGTTCATATGTTGAGAGAGTCTTGTCTTTTCCTCCAGGGACTGAGATGGGGGTTGTGTGTAAGGGAGGAGGGGGGCTGTCTTGTGCCCCGGAGCTTTTGTGATGTGGTTCATTTTCTTGATGACGGGTCAGGACACATCACCTCATCATCCATGCGTCAGACGCTCGCTTTCTCTTTTCCTAATGGCTAAAAGGCCTTTATTGTCACCAGACTGATGGAATGTTGGAGCACAGCACGGCAAGGTCTGAATTTCACACATTTTATCCAGCCGAGTCCACTACTTGCAGGGGCTTCAGACCCACAACAAACAGCTCTGGTAGAAGCAACATCTCAAATAAATATCAATAGGTGTGTTCATATGCCAATGATAGGGACGTCAGAGCGGGCGGGGCAGGTGAGAACGGATTATCAATCGCCATTGAGCTGGGTCTCTGTTTAGGCCACAGCAGGGAGTTTGGGGGTTGGTGGATCTTGAAGATCTGGGACTGATGAAATGTTGGAGAAACTGCTAGAGCAATAGTAATAATGACATTTGGGTCCAACATCTCTTGACCAATCCCAAGTGTGCTGGTGAGCTCAGACCACTGCGACCTTTAGGTCAAGCGAGCAGAGTTCACATTCCTCTCAGTTCCCCTGTAACTGTGCTATCTATTTGTGTATTCCCTCCAAGTCCTAAAATTCTTCAAATGTATGGGTTGATAGTCCTTGTGAAGAATCCACAAAAATATTCAAATAAAAGCGACAGTTTGAAAATCTGTCGTTTGAGTTTTGGCACGATCGCACGATGGGTGATAATGATTTAGGAGTTTCTGATATTGTTTTAACACTTTTGATATTGACTTTTTATATCCGAGTGTAAAACTTCATTCTCTGATGACGTGAGAGCATGGGGGAGGATTCTGAAGGGGGAAGTGTGTGTGACCCGCTCCGAACTATTCCTGATGCTTAATATCATCTCTCGCCCTGAGAGTGTTGGCCTGGGGCTGTGGACTGGTTTCTGCTACACTCGACGTGGGGCATCTTATCTCCTTTCTTGTTTTTTCTTCACAACTCAATGGCTCTTTTTGTTTGGTTGCCCAGATTTCATGCCTGAACACAGAGTGAGATTTATATCCTCAAAAGACCCTATTGTTCTCCATTCAGAAGGCAACTGATGAGCATCACAAGCCGGGATGAGGGGAGGGAAGGAGAGAAGAGAGATGTAACATTGTGTTGCCTAATAACGGTGTATTACAAATGAC
This sequence comes from Paedocypris micromegethes, assembly GCA_028031935.1. Classification (NCBI taxonomy): domain Eukaryota; kingdom Metazoa; phylum Chordata; class Actinopteri; order Cypriniformes; genus Paedocypris; species Paedocypris micromegethes. Next base: position 5,150,282 of record CM051498.1, read on the forward strand.
ACGCTCAATACGGTTTCACACATCAGCAACTTTAGGCAAACGTAACTTTTTTGGAGTTCACACGTGGTCAACCAGGCCAAAAACCGCTCCATCTCAATTTGGTTAATTGCGAGTCATTCATTTTTGATGCTTGTTAGTACTTAGTCATACAATGACTTAGTAAAGTGGGAATTCGTTATTGTAGCTGCTGTAACAATGTCAATTTATAGTTTGTGGGACAAATATGTGGGACAAATCAATCAATCAATCAATCAATCAATCAATCAATCAATCTATCTATCTATCTATCTATCTATCTATCTATCTATCTATCTATCTATCTATCTATCTTTCGAGCCATCCATCCATCCATCCATCCATCCATCCATCCATACATCCATACATACATACATCCATACATCGATGCCATCAAAAATAATGTAAATGATGTTCCCATCAATTTAAAAAAAAAAAAAAACAAAACTATATTTCAAATTCTATCTTGCATTTTCCTATCTTATCTTAGCGCTTTCTTTGTTTTAACAGTTCAATGATTATCAAACCATCAAAATGTACTTTTTCCTACAAATAAAGGTTTTATGCAAGTAAAATTCAATCTTTAACCTCACCATTATCATTGATCAATAAGTTGAGATAAGAATCTTTGGAGGCAGTAGGAACATATGGCATGGCTTTTTAGGAGACAGATGTTCAAGTCAGGAAAAGATGAAGGCAGGAAAATAATCTTGACTCTAGCTTTGAGCTTTGGGGAGGGGCTAAAGAGGTCAAAAGGCCAAATGGCCGCTCAAGCTCTGGGACATTTTCTTAGATGTTTTGCATAAGCCCTCACTGGCTTGTCATAATAACAGTAAAAAGAAAAAAAAAACATTTACTGCAGAAACATATAATTTGCAATTCGTCTATAAATAGGATACAACTTTTGTTTACTTTTAGCAGAAATGTAAACATTTAGCATTTGGCAGAAACTTTTATCGAGAATGACGGGTGAAAGACAACAGTTTGGGTTTCAAACCTTTCACTACCTTTGGGTCACAGGTTCAAATCTCTACCACTTTTTAAGAATAAAATCTCTAAAACTTGATGATCAAGATGGATTCTTTATCATGGCAACAAAAAATTGTAAAATCACAAGTGTGATCACTTCTCGTTTCTAGTCTCAGTGCTGGTTACCCAAGGAAAGAAAAACTAAAATCACTTCTTTTTTTTTCTAGAAAAGTCAGCAATTTTTTGAAAACAATGCCCAGTGAAATCCAAACACGGCTTGACTTAAGTGTCACCGACCCGACACACACCTCAGAAAACACCTAACACACTTGCTCTCAGGTGCTTTCTGAAACCGAGGGGAAACCCAGAGACACGTATTACAGCCCTCACACTTTCACTTTCGCTTTACTCGTCGCACGGCTTTGCCAGTTTCTGCTTCTACTTTGCCCATTTTTTGCAAGTGCCCACGACTTGCTGCATCAGCGTAATGTGGGGCATTCCAGAGGGCGAATTCCAGCAAATATTCCAATTAGTCATTAAAAAGAGCGAGATCGAATTTACGCCGACATTTCTGTGCCAATAACACACACTCATTGAGCGGAAGGCCATATATTGCATTAGCGGTGACTGTCCATCTAATCCAGTTTACTTCACATTGCACAAGCCACACGTGAATATGCAAGTTGTTTAGATGGCGAAATAAGATTGATTTGTTATTTGAATGCTATTACCTATTTCAAATTACCCTGAACGCTCACACAATGTCCCTCGTGCCCGTATATTTCCGCACCAACACTGGATTTTCTGTCTGAGCTTTAGGTCCGAATGAGAAAACTGGCTTGTTTACGGCAAACAAAAAAACAGAGAGTGGTCTGTGTAATGTGACCTCGTGTGTTTAAAGAATTAGACTAAAATAGTAAAAACATAGAGAGATGGCTTAAGCATTCTGGAAAAGAGTGGAAAAAAACAGATTAATAAAATGAGTTTATACAAACACTAGACAAAATTTATGACAAGCATAAATCATAGAAATTGATATGTCATGTCCTAGATCTGAAAAAGCAGACGCCTGTTATTTGCTTTTGTTTTTTACGTTTCTGTTATTTACATTCCAGTGAAAAGCTAATTACTACAACGTAAAGTAACCACCACTAACATAACTTAATATTGGCTCGTAAATCCTTCACTTGAACTATTCAAACTCGTCACTATTCAAACACACATCCAAATCACTTTTCACATGCAAATCCTTCAGCAATTGAGACAGAGTGAAACTGATGGAGAAATGTAGGTAGAAATCTAGGAGAATTTCTGAAATAAAAAGTTCTGCTCTAAAGAGGAACTACAAAATTAGAGTTGTTGTAAAACAGAAGTGTATATCTATGCTTACTTTTGATGAACAGACACTTTACCAAACTTAATAATGCCAATCGGGTTCAGTTCCATGCTCAGGAAGAATTACATTGTTGAACCCACTGGTCTGGGATTCAAACCTACAACCTTATGGTCCACTATATTACGTTTATTTTTGCATATGGAGATGATTATATAAGATCTCTATCGAGTGTAAAATTACCTCATCTAGGTAAGAAAGCTGTAAATGCCACGGTCTTGTCTTTCAAAAACCACATGAAACCAGCGCTGAGCTAGATTCCGAGAACTTTGATTCTGTCAGAGTATAGATTGTGCTACAAATAGCTGGAGGTAAGAGTCTGATATGTTGAACACAATGCAGTCACAGGTGAGTCCAGAGATAACACGCAGAGCCGCTGCCATTTGGATGGACGAAGGGTCAATGGGTCTGGCTGTAGTGGACAACAACATTCCCAACCTTGAAAAAAAAAAAAAGAAACAAAAAAACCTTTGGCTTTAATAGTTTCTCTTTCCTCTCGCATTTGTTCCTTTTTCTAGTTTTCTGTATGTAGATTAAGGAGAGAAAGAGAAACGTACGTGGGCTGAATGTCCTCACACGCAACAAATGAATATTTTCATGCGTGGGGAAGAGCGAGCACGTGTATGAGGAAGTGGCAGGGAAGCCAGAGGAAACACACTCGCATTATGAAAGTGTTATCAGCTTTCTGCTTGTTTTTTCTTTCTCTCGTCTTTAAAAAAATAAAAATAATATTCTTCTATGTCAGTTATGCCATGTCCATTTGACGCCTGACGGTGTTCCACAGGTCCACTATTTCATTTATTTATTCCTCATTTAGTGATTTTTGTCCATTTGATTAGAAGAAGGGGTTATGACTGTACGCTAATAAACTTTAAATCATCTAAAACAAATTCGAAGAAAAGTCTCTAGCAGAAGTTTTATGCAGAACTGTCAGCAGGGAACTTTCTACATTTGCAAAATAAAGAACAGAAAATTACGGCGTTTGTGAGAAATCTTGACTGAAACATTCCTAAAAAAAGTTACTGAAGAACAACTTCAGACACTGCACTAATAAAAGAAGCATTGGACGGTGATCTCGCCAATTATTAATTTTCATCTCTTTTTTCACGTTTCAGCAACTAGACTAACTTGAATTATTCATATTTAATCGTTGATTATCTTGTAACCCCGGAAATTCACTGCAAAGTAAAGTAGGGACCACAAATTATGGAATGAGCACAACCCCGGTCTATAATTATATTAATATATTTATACTTTGAACAATTTAATCGAACCACTTCCCGTACAAGAACTTTAACGGAAATTGTATTATGTACCCTACCCAAACCTACTCAACCTTACTTTACCCTACCCTATTCTGCTCTACCCTACTCTATTCAACCTCACCTTACTCTACCCTACCCTGCTCTATTCTACCATACTATACTCTACCCTACTCTAATCTGCCCTGCCCTACTCTACTCTACTCTACCTTACCCTATCCTACCATATTCTGCTCTACCCTACATTACTCTGCTCGACCCTACCCTACTCTACCATACCATAGCCTACTCTATTCTACCATATCCTTCTATACTATACCACACTCTACCTTATTCTGTCAGATTCTAATGCGTTTAATAGAGTTGGTAACTCGCAAATCCTCTACATGAAGCATGCTATCGATGTTTCGCAAGGCCACGGTAGTAAACTGGCACGTTTGTTGCTGGTAATAAGGTCAGTGGCTTGCTCACGTGCCATCGGTGCATCAGCTAGAATCTGCTGTGCGTTTAGATGTAAAAAACACACATTGATTTTCTAATCACACAATCCAATTGGTTTCATGGTACTAACGTGATGTTTTATGTTTACGAGACAGCAGGCAGTGTTTGACTCCCGAGCACAGACTGGAGTTATGAGGTCCTTCATGACGGAGAGTGAGCGGTAAAGAACCGAGCAGGCGAACAGAACGATGGCACACTGACCCAGTAATGCCGCAGCTGCACTGCCAGTGGGTCTGATCTGCCCTACTGAACCACACATCTCTCGACCCGCTCCATTCACACCCAGCTGTCGCTCACTTTGTCCAGCCACAAACAAATCCCATTATATTTGCAATGTAAAAGACTGTAAAAAGACCACCATTATGATGGGAAACACAGTACAGGCACAGAAGCTGACGAACACACTGGTCTTTCTCCACGCGCAGCACTGATAAACAAAATGGACGGGCATTTGAATGATGTGATAGAAGACAGTGTGCTTTGGCTGGACCTCCTGGAGGTGAGAGATAAGCGCAAATTTATTCGACAGACACAAAATGCAATTAATGGCAAACAGGCCGAGTCATGTAAGGCCGGCGAGACTTTGGGAGATGGAATTGACAATAGAAATAGAAAGTCTCTCTTGTCAAAAGCCAGAAAAACGGAAGAAATTAGAGATTCACACTCCTCATGGCATTGTCGGCATTTTATCTGAGGAAGTGAGCAAAGTTCGACTAGAAGAATCACATGTATGAGTTGAGAAGGGTGAAAGGTCTGAAAAATGTACTTGAAATAATTAAAATTGATCAGATTTGGTTGAGCAAATGTGGTACAAAAAGACTGGTTGGATGATCAATCTGAAAAATCAAAAGAACTTTTAATAAATAAATCAAATATGTAGAAGCAATATGTCTGTATTTCTACACAAATAATTCCCAGGATTCAGTTATATCCGAAATTAATGTTCCACAAGGTTATATTAAGATTTTAAGACAATTAATTCTATTCTCTTAATTATACCATGAAACTTGCTTCACAGATTTTCTGTGGCTCAATAGGTAGACCCAAGGTTTGTAACAAAAAGCTTTTGGTTCGATTCTAGGGCAGGGTTTTTACTCAACGTTAGCCTCAATGTAAGCCACTTTACATAATTCCTGTTAAACACAATTCTTAAAATAAAACAGAATTCTTAAAAGAAAATAGTTCAAACATTTTCCTCTCAAGTTTAGCTTGCGAACAAACAACATATTACTCTTTTGTTTTTTGTAGCCCAGACAGTCGTTATTATAGTCTTTAGAGGAAACACATCCTGAATCTAAAAGAGAAGACACATGATTGTTTCTGTGGCGAAGAAGAATCTTTCTTCCTTCCTTATTCCTGTTTGCAAACATTCTCAAAAGTTTTGCTCTGCATCAGTGGAATTAGGACGAGAGGCAACGTTGCCTTCTTTTCGCTTTGCCCACATGCAGCTGAACGAGTGGCAGAGGGGGGTTTATTCTTTTGTGAAGATAGAAACAATGTCACCGGGTCTTTCTCTTCTCTCGCTCTTCAATGTGAATGGCAGCAAAAGTAGATCATTGTCCAAAATCTCAAGAAGCGAGTGCCGAACAACGAAAGCATGGCAATCATAGTAGCTCAAGACATGGAAAATTTTGACGTTGACATTGCTTATAAACTTGTAGACCCTTAAAACGGTCCTAACTTTCCCACCCTTAAAGGAACTCACAAATGTAAAAAACACATTTTTTTAAAAGAGCCTAATCTCAGTACACAACTTTCATCCTGGATTCTCCGGGAAAGCACAAGTGGTATCAACCAAAACGGAAACCAAGATAGAAAACATCTACATGTGGTAATGTAAGAACTTTTTGGCAGTAAAAAAAAATCTGAACTGTCATCAAAGTCACCTCATGATGGTTTCTGCTCCTTCATCGCACAACAAGTCTCTGCAGCCGGACATCTGTTATCACTCTGTTTTACTTCCTTGGCATAATGCCTTTGTAAAAATAGTCCGTGCACGAGAGGAAGTGGCTACACGGTGGATCTGAGAAAGTCGCTCGGCTGGAGACTGTCACAACAGCTTACTATTTTCATGAAAGCTGTTGCACGGCTGTGTCTGCGGATGCAAACGCAGCTTCAAAGTGACCGCATGCTGACTGTCCTTTAAACGCGGCTTCGTTAGCCCATCTCTTCACAGCGCTGGGGTTGAGGATCAGGTGAGCACATCAACGGACACGGTGAACATATCACAGTGGTTTGGGACAGAGGTGTAAAGAGTACCTGAAAGCCACACTTGAGAAAACTACGAATACCTTACTTTAGAAATGACTCCATTACGAGTCACAAGTCATCAATTCCAAGAAGACTTGAGCTAAAGTCGTAAAGTATCCAATTTTAAATGAACTTGAGTATTTCACTCCAAATTTAGAAACTTTTTTTGGAGAAACTCTTTATTAATGAAGTTCTATTTCGCAAAATGGAAATTTAATTTAACACTTAAATGTTTCTAAGAAGCAGAACAAAACAGATTCATTCATTCAGTCTCATTCAAACTCATTAGTGCAAAAAAAGTGCAACCGCTAATTAACTTTCACATGATCTAGTTCATAAATAGCATCCAGTACTTTCGATACTGCCTCGTCCGCCCAAGACATTAACCGCAGGAGGAAAAGATGACGACTTATTGAAGCCAATCACAATGTAACGTAAAGATAAGTGTCCATTCAAATGTAGTCAAGTAGCCCAATCAAAAGCAGTCAAGTAGAAAAGAGAGTAAAAGTTTTGATTCAGTACAAGAACAAAGTAGCCTTATGTAACAAAGACCATTTACTCAAGAAGTTCACACCACTGGTTTGGGAGAGACACACTTGGGCCGGCACTTTTTAAAAGATAAGATCATCGACTCATTGTCAATACAGTCTCCTAATTAGACAACAGCTCCATCCAAATGACTGTTTACCAACGCTTATAGATTTAATTAAACGCTCAAGCTCTTTTCAATGAGAATGATTGTGTCGCGCTGGTACAAGAGTTGGCTTTGTGAGACAGTCATTAAAACTCTCTTTATGGGATGGCAGTTTAGCGGGCTGAATTCGGAGCGAGCCTTAAACAAGTCGTGCTTTGTGAAGTTGGCATCTTTGAAGTTGGTGAGACGCACTGACAGTCCTGAGCAGGAAGGCTGCGGAGCTCGTCTCTTCCCGTCCCTCCCACAATCCTTTGCTCTTTTTATAGGATTGCTTGATGACATGCTATGAACACGCTGTCAGAACATTGCCACGCGCTTGGGATTAAGAATAAGGTTTTTTGGATACAGTTTGGGCTCTTAGCTTGATGAAATGGCGGAGAGGTAAATGTGCTTTTCGTGGCTCAACGAGAAGATACGGAATAATGTTGTGGATTTGAAAAGGTAAAGCATCAAGTGTGAAATAAGAATGAAAGCATCTGAAAATGCTACAAATACATCAAAAATCACACTAGTGTTGGGAAATATTTACATAAAAGTCCTTAAAATTAGTTTTATTGTCATATCATACAATATAAATCGAATTAATTCCCAATTTAACTGACTATCATGCCACTATATTCGCCTATTTAACACAAATGTGATGCACATTGGGGTTTGTTTGCAATCCACAGAATTCAAAATGAGGTTTGTTTGCTTTCTATGCACTGATAAGGATTTAAAGAGCTCTGGAATTCCTTTAGTCTTGGCCATAAATAAACGGCGAGGGCTGTAAAGCATTCAGAAGCCCAAATAAAGGACCGGAGTGACTAAACAGCTCTATTAGCTATTTGCATAGTCAGTCATTGACGGAGATTTATTGCATGGCTTCCCACAAACAGTACGTCTTCTGTTCATATTCGCCTGCCTGTTTGAAAGAATAACTGCAAATTGTTCTCTAAAAAACAAACGTCTTCCAAGAAAATACATTTTTTTTCATTTCTTTTTATATTGGACTCTACTGTAACGGCCCACATGTACAGGATCAAACGTTCATGGGAATATTATGATTTACAAGACACAGCACGCTCTGTTGACATGTAAACATCTCAGCTGTGTGATCAAAACATGCCGTGGAACCCTTTGATGGAGACCTGGGAATTTGGGGAATTCTTGTGGAATGACAGGTATTTTAAAGGAGTAGAGATCGGTACCTACAGGACGATTTCACAGCTCAAAACAAACCAACATTTTAAACAAATTCAACTGAAGTTGAGATAAAGGAATATTTCATTAGCTGGTGAAAGAAAAAGAAAAAAACTGAGACGAGGGTTGGAATTTTTTGGAGGATGACATGGTCTTTAGGACAATCTTGTGCTAATTCAAGACTTTATATGACTTTTGTTGATTGTCAATTAATAAAATGTGAAATTTAAGAGAACAATAGACATGCTGTGTGTGTGTGGGAGAGAGAGAGAGAGAGAGAGAGAGAGAGAGAGAGAGAGAGAGAGAGAGAGAGAGAGAGAGAGAGATCAAAAAAAGAGGCAGATAGAAAGAGAAAAAGACAAGGAAAGATACAGAGATAGTGTGGATAATAGAGAGATTGGGTCAGAGGAATAAAGATAGATAAATAGAAAGAGGAAGATAGCGGGGGAATTTGGAGAGATAGAACAGAGAAAAAAGTGAAATGGAAAGATAAAGAAAGAAAGCCATTCTTGTGGTGTGTGTGTGTGTGTGTGTGTGTGTGTGTGTGTAAAAGAGAGAGAGAGAGAGAGAGAGAGAGAGAGAGAGAGAGAGAAAGAAAGACAATATGTGAGAGAGAAAGGAAAGAGTGAGAGGGTAAAGACAGAAAGATAGCATGTGTGATTAAGAGAGAGACAGAAAAAAAAGAGAGAGAGAGAGAGAGAGAGAGAGCAAGACAGAGACAGAAAGCATGAGATAGATTGCAGATTAAACAAAAAATGAGTTTAATATCAACTACGTGTATAAAAGCAACATCAGCAAAATGCATTTACAGTCACGCAACTGCTCCATTATCATATGGGACAATTATTTAATCGTTTCTGCAAGATCTTTCTCAGGAGAACGTCCCATTAGTAAATGAAACCCACCAAAAAAACCACACTTTTTACATCAGATTGGGTCAAGCCAGCCCCTCCCGAACACTCCAAGCCTTGAGCCCCTCCCACTCCCAGCGGTGTGTCTCTAAGCTGGGGTGGTGTCCATGGGAGACGAGTGGGGGTCTTTGTCTGCCTTCCCATCAGTCACCATCCCCGACTCACAGCGGCCATTACACAGACTAATCACTCAGACTCCTGTTTCTCTGCCGTCTGCCTCCTTCACACTTTCTCTCCCTCCATCCCTTCATAATCTCATCACTTCTCCGTCACTGGTTTTCGGGGTTGTTTACTCGTCTCGCCCATTATTGGGAGGCACGCGGAATACTGTCCTTGACATCACCTCTCTCTTTTTTGCTCCATGCTCTACCCTTGGGCATCTTTGTCTCCCCCCTCCATGTGCCAGTTGGTGTGTGTGGTGGGGGAAGGGGGTGGGCTGGTAACGGGGCGTGTTGTTGATGGTAGTACTGAAGCAAGGCCAGGCAGTGGTCACTGTGTGTGCTGAGTCAATAACACTGGCCCCTGTGTTCAATAGGAACAATAGGAGGGGTAAGAGTGTGTGTGTGTGTGTGTGTGTGTGTGTGTGTGTGTGTGTGTGGGGTGGTAAATGGGGGCAGGGGCTGGGTATCAAGTCGACAGCTGGGGTTGAGGTCTGGAAGTCGCAGACATGCTTGGAGATTAAGCACAGAATTGGGCGTCTACAGAAGAACATGTTTGTTCGATGAAAACCACACACAAAAAAACAATGGAAGTTTGAAAAATTCCTCATTTCTCTGCTTATCGACCGTCCCGTCGGTTATGAGCGAGGGGCTTTAAATGCCAATAGATGAATGCGGCTGCCACACTGACGCACCGCACAATGGGAAAGTCCAGACATGGCAGAGCTCATCCAATCAGGAATTGTCAAGTCAGTAAATGCTTATCATCCATCTGTGAGTCGCCCAATCAGAGAAGGCCAAGCTAGCAAATGCTGAGCAACTATAGACAGAAGAGCTGCTGGGAGCAACACTGTATCACACACACTCTTGCTTAGAAACCACTGCGCTTAACTACCTGCACAAATACATCTAGTGTAGATACGGTTCACTCCACCACTGTACTTTTTTATTCCAGAAATCTTTCTGACTGTCCGTACATCCATCCATCTATTCAAATTAAATGATCTATCTATCTATCTATCTATCTATCTATCTATCTATCTATCTATCTATCTATCTATCTATCTATCTATCCATCCATCCATCCATCCATCCATCCATCCATCCATCCATCCATCCATCCATCCATCCATCCCAAACACACTCACACAAACATTAATTAACAAGACTACAAATCCCATGATACACAAAATAATGTGTATACATTTGATTTTTGACAACACTTGGATAAAAATAATAAGCAGTAACAAGTAACAGGCCAAATATTGCTTTCACACAATGATGGTACCAAAATGCCGTTTTGCAAACAAGCCCATGGACCGGGATTTATAGGTCTGAATTCCTTCATAAATAAACCTGATGGTTGTAGACCATGTGTTAATATACAGTTAGCTGCTAAACCTACACACAAGCCTCTGAGGAGCAGGAGCGGACAGCTCTGACCTATATTACCATCAGCACTAGCATCTGTGAGCAGCGTGGGCCGAGTAGGCGTTCGTTTTCAACTGGAATGCTTCCCATGTCCCACATTCCCACCTCGCCGCTCCAAACATATCCCGGGAGGAATCCCTAGAGAACAGGATGTTTAAGACAGAACAGCCAGGTAACGCAGCCAATGATAGAACATCTGTAATAATGCTGACTCTTAAAGTGGGTCACTGGAGAAAGAACCAGATCCACTTGAAACAGAGTTTGACTCCAGGATTCCCATCCGAGTGGTCCGAATGTTTCTTTAAAATGCACCTGATCCGCCTGGAGACACGTCCATCATAATCAAAGCCTGGATGTACGTTTTATTTCAATACTATTTGCACGACCCACAGCGGTTCGTCCTAGCTGACCCTATAAATGATGCTTTAACCTGCTGTTTCCACTCAGCTCTCCTCACTAGCAAGAAGACAGCTAGAAAAAAAGAGAGAAGAAAACCGAGAGACTGAGATGACAGATCGCCCAGGACCGCTCTCAGCTGTGCCAGCTCTCATAAATCATACATACCTCTGCGAGACGCCGCCATCTTCTACACTAATCTCAAGCCCAGGCCTCGTTATTCACTCGGGTCTCGCCCCGGTTAAAGGTTCGGCCTTAGTACAGTACGCTTCATTATTGTTCACAATCAGATTTATTGCATATATTTCCTCAGCCTTGAGCCATTTTTGCTGAAGCGGGTCTTTGTCAAGTCCTGTTGGATTCTGTGAAAGGCACGTTTCAAATGGCAATGGGTAAATCGCACAAATGCCATCTCGGGCCAAGCAGATGTCACCCGGAGATTTGCCAACACCGAGCACGGAAGCTAAATAGCAGGTTCCAGAAGTCTTACAAGCCGCGAGATTACCCAAGATTACGGAGCGATTGCCTGGCAGCCCTCTTTGGTTGTAGGGCAGTGGATTGGAATCTTTTTTTAAACATCCCATGATACGAATAGATAGGCATCTTTTAGCCACCATCCATCGAAGCTCCGTGGACTATCAGCATCCACAGGTTTTCCTATCAGTCTCCTGCTCACTTACAAGGAACGTCTTTGGAATGTGATGGAGAGATCCAGGGGTTGAGTTCGGCTGTTGTTTCTCTCACCCTGGCTGATCTCGTAGCGTGAAAGAGACTTTCTAATTGGTGATTGAGGAAAAGAGACGGACGAGAGGGAGGGAGGAAGAGGAAGAAGCGCAGGAGAAAGTGTTGACCTAATTCTGTGCAAATGGCGGCTGGGCTGTGCTGTGGTAGGCAGCTCTCTCTCCCATTGGTGCTTTATCTCGCTCTGCCTTTTGTAAATTTAATGCCGAAAAGTAGACTTCACAAGGCATGGAGCTTCTGCCTAGTCTTTCTCTTGGGCTTCTCCTCACAATGTTGCTGCGAGGCTTTAAGCTTCTCGGTCGCAGCTAGATTTCTGCATGCTAAGCGTTCACAAGGATTCTTCATACAACACACAAGCAGACAATGTGCGGTTTAAAGTAGGCCACTGTGAAAAGCTGTAGAGCAACCAGATTGGCGAAAGTGAGTACAACTTCAAGGGGAAGAAGAGATGACAAAGAGCACCATCTTCCGCCACGACAGACTGGCGACGATAATTACGCAATCACACCCCGAATGAAACTGCAAAAGCGTGATTGAGTGATTTCCCGCGGCTACATTGGAAACATTTTAAATAATGGATATGATTACATAGCCTCCAGCAAAAAGAATGAAGGTCAGAGCACAAGCTCGGAATAAAAAAATGCTCTTTGAGGGACAAACTTATTGAGCACAACAAAATTCACCGACAGACACAGACACATCAATTATTTTCGTATCCAAATTGGACTTTCATCATTAGGTGTGACAGACCGACGCTCGGAGGTGTAACTACTTGGGTAAATGGAGCTTGTTACTTTACTTGAGCAATTTTGGCTAATTTGTACTTGCACAGAGTAGTAGAGTGTAACCTTTACCTTCTACTTGACTACATTTTTGATTGAATATACTGTATGTACTCTTTACTCTGGACACTTATTGTTACTTATTACATGTGTGACAAGACGGCATCTTTCCGCGCCTTTTACCACGCCTAATTTCATGGGCAGACAATATGATATCGCCATCTGCAGGATGCTGAAGGTACTGGATGCTGTTTATGAGCTAATGAGTTTATGAGTGGTGTTTTTTGAGCCTAAATAAAAGAGTAAAGTACTTAAGTTACTTGTAACTTGTTTAGTGTCTTGTAACGCAATGATTTTTACAGTAAGGTATTAGTACTTACTCAAGTGTGGTTTTTCTGGTGCTCTTTACACCTCACCTCCTGCTTATTCGAGGTAAATAGATGCAAATTGTGCTTGAAGAGTGGAGGAACGTGTGAAAGGATGAAGCTCTGGGCTGCACTAACTGACCCTTAACCAAAGTGCATGGCAGCAGACATGGTGCAGTTGTCTGTGGTGTTTAGAGGTGAACACCCGCCTCATCTGTGTCTAATCTTCCGGTACGATGACAGGTGTTGTCGGGATAATTGGCTTCTCTCAAAGTGCTACTCAACACAGGGTCAAGCGCTGGAAGAGAGACCCTCCGTCATAGCTACTGATACGACAACAGACTGAGTGAAAACAGAGGGAAATCTCGATATAAGAGTTACCAAACTATTTCACTACCGACGTCTGGACCACACGTATTAAATTGGAAGCAACAGAGTTTTAAGTGGGAAGTAAAAGTAAAGTAAAAGTACAAGTAAAATACTCAAGCTCTTTTTAAATTGGATACTTTATGACTTTTACTCAAGTCTGCTTGGAATTGGTGACTTGTATTGGATTAATTTTTACAGTAATTTTACAGTACTTCTCTAGTATAATTTTCAGGTACTCTTTACAACTCTGGGAAACAATAATGATACATGGGATGTAAAGCCAAATTGTAACGTCCCGAAACAAATCCCATATACATGAAACATTTTTGTTCACTTATTTGGGACAAAAATCTGCTTAAATGGAACAAAAACATTAACAAGAATGCAAAATAGAAAGTAGTAACTAGTAAACAAGTAACCCAAGAAGAATAACACTTTTCTGATGGTGACTTATGTACCATTACAGTTTTACAAATAAACAACTTCCTGATATCTCTGGGAATCGAACCCATGGCTTTTGGAGTTTCAAGCATGATTCACTGATCTACTGGAAGGACCACAGTATGAGAATTTGGCTTTATTTAAATTACAACAAAAGCTCTTCACTAAATCTTCTAAAGGACTCTTTGGAAAATCTACCCCAAACAACCTCTTTACATTTTTGTGTGTCTGAATCACTTGGGTTGGAGCTCTTGTCCTTAAATGGAAATGACATAGACAATTAAGCTGGTGTGACACGGAACTTTTCTCAGCCATGTGTTTATCATCAAGCACCCATTAGGCTCCTCATTGGGCTTTGTGATGCAAATCACATTGGATCAATAGACTTTGCACTTATCCTATCAGAAACCCTCTGACACCTATAATTACTGCTCCCGGGACCAATCCAATCCAGTCCGGATGCTTCTTTCCAGCAAACATCCAAAACAAACACGGACACATTGCAGGCACTTAGCCTAATCGCTAAATGATTTCAAAAGGGGGGTTTTGCGTCACACGGAGGCTTGATGTGCTATGCTATTTCGTGTTTGAGGACGGAATAACATTTAGTCGCCAGTTGGGAAGTCGACCATGCCAAACAAACGCAGATACTTTAACTCTGAAGCAGGCGAATCAAAAACAAACAGCTCTGGCTGGAGGACGGGGGCTCGGATTCCTAAGGAGCTTGTCAGCGGTGGGTGGTCAGATCTCATCAGGGTCAAAGAAAGTGATGAGTGACAGAAGACCTGCATGGGGTAAATAAATGAAGAGGAAACGGAACCATGACTGCCATACAAACATATAAACACAAGTAAGAATTGCTCCTGAATCCCAAAGCCACAGGAAGCGGAGAGCAAATTACTGTCCTGGGGAGTGAGAAGATGACGTGTCTTCACTCCTCCTGTAAACGACCTTGAGGATGCTAACACACAGAACTAACATTTTACCAACAGCTAACAAGTTGTCTGACTCGGTTAAGTAAAGACCTTCACACAAGCCAAGAGGCTTTACAGAGCACTTTTAACTATTTTAAATGTGCATTTTTAGTTGGAACACAACTATGAAGACATTCTCGTCAAATCAGTGAGAACTAAAATGTGTAAATGTGTTTGTGAATCACGTGCTACTTTTGGATTAATCGCAACTTCGTTCTTTTCCAGTTTAAACCTTCATCACCAACATAGTAGAAAGAATAACGGTAAACACAAAAAACAACAAAAATGGAGTACAAACTGTAAAAAAAGAATAGCTTTGAAATGAAACGTCTCTGTCACCAATAAAAAGTCATCATCTAGCTTGAGAAAACTTGTCATAGTACATTTTATCTAATTTACAAGCTAATGTATTAATGTTCTGTTTTGATAAGCACTTACTTTTTATGATACTTATTTGTTATTTTATTATTATGAAGTTTATTTTATTATAAGCATTATTTAAATAGGGTACGTAATTTAATTATTTTTTTATTATACAGATGGCTGCAAATTGGGCAGTTTCTCCATTCATAAGTTAAAACACTGTACTAGTAATATTTAAAATGACAGCTACTTTAATCTGAAACTTTGGCTACTCACCTCTGCTTATTTAATAACTAGCATCCTTGGATGAGAACCATTAATAAAAACAGCCATATATTAAAATAAAAAAGAAAAATCACACGGATTGTTCAGTAAAGCAAATATAGCAACATCAGCATGTCAAGGTTGACCTCAATAACATTTCAAATACGCATTTGTGTGTGCGTGTGCGTGTGAAAGAAATGACAGAGTGTATCTCTGCTCCGGCTCATCACTAAATGGCGCCTCACCTACACACACTTCCTGAAATATGTGATCTGATGTGACAGCTGACACTGACGGCGACAGGAAAACGGAAGATTAGAGCAGAGCAGCTGAAGAGAAAGAGGGAGAGGGAGAAAAAAAAGACTAAGATACACTGGGGAGGAGCGGGGTGGGTGAGGAGGAGGAGGGTGGTGGGTTAAAAACGCTTCAGCATCATTCTCCCATCTGCCTGCCTGCATAAATATTTCATAAACAAACACACACACACACACACACACACACACACGACAAGAGCTGGTCTACACAGGAGGTGGTATAGGCTGGCAGGCCGTTATGCACTGTCATTTATTTAAAAAAGTGACACAAAAAAAAGAAAAATTCCACTATTAATTAATATGTACATGTTAAAGTCTATCTACAAAAAAATTCACATCACATCATCAAAGTCGAAGCCTAAACTCCACGTAGTATAGAACACACCCAGCTCGCCAAATCTCAGCCAATAGGACGATTAGCACAATGTCTTCATGTGTGTGCAAACTCATGAGGTCATGTTTAGTAAAGCGCACACCCCGGATCACACCTCATCACCTCCATCTCCTCCTGCAGGCAAACTGCTGCATGTAGCGGCTGTGATTAGATTGTAATGAACAGTCTAGACAGGGTTCATCTGGATTAGGTGGCTCTCAGAGGTCAATTGAGCCTGTGTAGCATTAACAAAGCCGCGCTGTCCTGCTAGCCGCGCACCGAGATTTTTGAAACAGAGGATGGACTGGGTGAAAAGGAGGTCAGAGAGCCTCCAAATCTTGTGGGTTGTAAGACGGGGTGATTATTTTGTCGTTTGTGGGGATATACGACACACGGACTACAAATCCCAACAGTGTGTGATTAAACTACAAATCTACAAACTACTAAGTTTACAGTCGCCAACACGTTCGAAAAACAGGGATCAACTAGCGAAAGTTGAGAGCAGAGTTCAAAGATTCTAACCCTTTTAGTTGAGAATTTTAATTTAATTGTAACTTAAAAAAAAAAAAGTTTAATTACAACTTTAATTTCCCCAACTTGGGAGACATAAAGTTTAGAATATAATAATTTTTTTGTAGAAATAGAATTCATTATCGCTGAATACATTATGCAATATTACAGAAAATTACCTTAAATATTTGGAATTTAAAATACATTTTTAAGGCCATCAAATTCCACAGGAAGCTGAAATTGAACGAACGTGAATTAAAATACATATTAAGACAAAATATTGGAAAATATTTTGAAAATATATAATCTAAATATTTTGTATTTTAAAATATAAATATATGTTGTAGAACGGTTTTGAGTTATATATATTTTCAAATGTCTTTACACCTTTCATGTAAAAAAAAAAGTTTAACATTAGCAATTTCATGCAGGAGTGTGAAAGAAAAATCTGTGCTTGTGTTTTTGTTAAGAGGGTGGATTCAGAATGACCTCTGAACTTTCTAGCTCAGGAAAAGGAAGTGACAGTGGAGGCTGCGAGGATTTGGGTAAATATGACTGAAGGGAAAGAACAGATGGAGTGAGTTGGAATTTGCAGCAATAGTAAGAAAGAAAATGTGATCTTGGTGCGATGGCGACCCATATCTGATCTCTAAAACAACAAGTCAGTGCAGGAGGAACGCCGTGTGTTGACCAAACGGTATAGCGTCAGCTGTGGCAGCCCATATCGCCATTTCACTCGAAAATTCCAAGGAATAAAAGAAAACAAAAACACGAGGCTTCACGGATTATCTAAAGTGCCATGAAAGCTTCAAACACAGTCTTGCAGAAAGAATCTCAAGATGAATAAAATATTCCAGAAGAATTTTACCAGCAGCACTCAAGTGCTTTCTTCAAGTGTGAAAGAGCGGTCATGACGTCACAGCAATCCAGCCGTCTGATTGGACAAGAAGGGCCGGTCGCCCATCTAAAAGGCAGCATTTTCCACACTGCTCTCACTTTTTCAACAGCTTGCATCACACGGGCAGAAGGTTACACGTAAATCGACCTCTTAACCAACACAAGCTTTTAAGGGTTAATGCGCTAACCTAATGAGCTTTTGTCGCCGCTCTTCATGCACAGTCCAATCTCAGCATGATCTGGTGGGACCAGACCGAAGGAGGGTTGGAACATGCAGCACCATTTGAAATATTCATGTTTATATGCCTTCCTCTCAGTGCCACAGAATGCGCACATGGCAACCCGTGGAACGAAGAAGAACACCGTAGCATCATCTTAAAAACCGATGTCAGAAAAACGGATGGGTTTTCTCCACCTCTCAACGTCAATAATCAGATCCAGACCCATCGAACAGTCCGTTTTTGAACGATAAAACATTAGCGTCTTCGCCAAGAGGCAAACCTTGTCATTTTCCGTGCGCTAAAATAAGACCACTTAATAATTAAACATCGGCCCACTAGGCCGGCGCCGCTGCGTCTTTCTTTGGGCATCGTTGGCCTGACAAAGGCATCGTTTTTTTTTTACAGTTGGCTCCTGGGACGGGGGTCTCGCTCAGATTCATCAGCAGAAAGCCATGATGGGGGTCCAGAGGTTGTAAAGTCAGTGTGTGCCTTCCCAGAACGGATGGCATTCACACTGGCCCCATTCTCCTCATCTGACTGCATCCATTCAGTCTCAAAATCATAGTCAGCTTCCTGCCCACACAATATGGTGGAGATGAGACCGGGGCGGCTCGCTCGCCAACCTCCCTCCCCCAATGTTATTTGCATGACATGCAGACAAGCTTCAAAACAGCTGTCAGTCATTTGTATACCCCTATTGTTACTGTGACCCATTTTTCATCCTCTTCTATCCCATAATCTCGAGCTTTGAACCCTTCCGAGTCACGGTCGCCCCTCCTTTACACCCCTTCACCCCGAAGCATTCACAAAAGGTAACTGGAGGCAACAGCAATGGCACTGGTTGCTATGTGGTTGCCATGGCGACCACCGTGGATTCCATATGGGGATCACGTATCCGGTGCCTGTAAAGGGATTGAACTTGGTGGTTTGCATCAGGAGCTAACGTTCGCCTCCAGTGTTCCGCTCTTCTTTTCTTCCCGTGAAAGGGTGGCAGCGTTGTTCGGGGTCTGCAATATTGGCCCCAGTGGGTCAGAGTGAAATGCCAGCTATTTCCAGTCGTGTGAAAGCCCACGTCATAGGCGGCACAAAAGCAAACATTACAAGTGCTCAATTAACAGATTCAAAGATGAGCTGTCAAGTCCATTAGATGTGGTATAAAGACACAAAAACACCCAGTAATAAAGGGCTTATTCACTACATGCGCTGATTCCAATGCTCCTTAATAAGCTTGTAGTGACGTTACACTTTCAGGAAGACTGAAAGATGATTATCTGATCTAGACACGTCATAAATAACATTTCAATGTAGACTTGGTTACAGAGTCTTGACAGACTTGTAACAATGGTACGTATATTACCGTGACGCCCAATACACACATTTAAATTGACATGTAAATATGTACAACAGACAAAATGCACTTTTTACTGCATTTTTACAAACATCCACTGGGGTTTATGGGCCCATTTATAACCTAATGCCATAGCAAATATCAGGTTTATCAATCAGAGCCGAGGTGCCCAGAGTGGGGGGCTGATGCTGGCTCCTGGTGACCCCTGATTTGGACCACCAGCCCAATGTGAGCGGAAAAGTTGAGATAAAAAATAACTTGCATAAAAAGCAATACAATTCTATTCTCGTTATAAAATAACTAATATATGTTCAGAGATATGCTTGAAAATTGCTGTGAAATCTAAAGTACAACACTACATTGTGTACTTTGTTGTTTTTACATTGACAAGTATAAATGTCAAAAATCTATCACATTTTAGATCCTATTATGTAAAACATTGGAACAAATTAACAGAGTTTGTAGTTAAGTTAGTCAGTCAGTCAGTCATCTTCTACCGCTTCATCCTTTACAGGGTCGCGGGGAGCTGGCGCCTATCTCAGCGTCTTAGGGCCGGAGGCGGGGTACACACTCTGGATTGGTGGCCAACCATTCGCAGAGCGGGACACACAGACAAACACATTCAGACACTCACTCATACCCATGTGGTCAATTTTCCAATTCCAATTAGCCTGAAGCGCATGTTTTTGGACTGTGGGAGGAAACCGGAGAACCCGGAGGAAACCCACGCAAGCACGGGGAGAACATGCAAACTCCACACAGAACGGCCCCGGCCGGCCTTGAACTCACACCTCAAGTGTCAAACGGAACCATCTTGCTGTGAGGCAGCAGCGCTAACCACTGCGCAACCGTGCCGCCCTAGTTAAGTTAGTTTTGCAATTAAAAATGTTAGACAGGACTTCTTGAACATTTTAAATGAACCAAAAAACACAAATTTACACTGTGAAATACAGCTGCAAGCAGTGATGGCGGGTTGATTAGTTCAATCTTTTTTTAAATGTCCACGCTGTTACTGTTGGCCTACTGGACTCACCCACACTGTTGGGCCTTCATTTTAAGGGGTGTGTAATGTCTCTCAATGTGAATAAAATACAAGAAAAGATAAACTGTTGAAAAAATATTAATTGTTTCTTGTTGTTTCTTAATGTTTCTTGTTAACTTTGGCAACCCATGAGCTGGAAGTGAAGGCTCACTGAGCAGTTCCTCCTGAACCACTTAAGTGACAAAATTATTTCAAGTTCAAAATCAATAGTTCGGCAGGAAGTTACCCACAGTCATAGTGAGTAAGTCACTTAATATAAAGCGTCTTGCTAAATGCTTGCATGTAAATACGGAACTATTGCTGCTTCTCCTGTTATATTTCTGTGTGCTGAAAAATGAACACATCATAACAATCAACTGACATCTTCATCATTTTGTCTTTCAAGGGAAACGGAGTTAATTGTACCAGAAGTGCCGGAGGAGTTTTACAGCAAAATTGAAGGTGAGAAAATAATGAGAATAATCTTTAATTAACGGGAAAGAAAATACTTTTTTAGTGAAATACAATTTCAAGGTCAAACTAATTAAAATTTCTTATTACCGTACTTTTTAGACTTCAAGCTCTAAAAATACTAGTCTAAAATATAGTCTAAAAAATACTATACTTTTTAGACTTCAAGCTCTAAAAAAAGTAAAATAAGTTTTAACGTTTAACAGGGCCGGATTTAGCCAGCCCCAGTTGGGGGGGCATGTAGAATATTTGGGGGGGCAAGTGTAAGTGAGCATCTGGGTGAGCTTCTTTAACTCTTTTGTCATCACATCAGTCCACCTATCCATGTGAAGAACTTTAATTGTGTTCATCAGTAGCTAATAGAGTCGTTACGATACAGTAGCAACTTCAATACTATACTGAGAAAAGTATTGATACTCGATACCATTTTCGATACCACAGGGAATTTTTTCTTCATTAAGAACAAAATACATGGAACATGAAAATGTGTCTGAATGAGAAATTTCAAGACAATAAAGTGCAACAATAAATAAAACATTTATATCTTTTATATCATTATCTTTTATATTCTCCAGAAGAAAAAAATACTCAAATTAAAAAGCTTTTTAAAAGATTAGATTACAACTAAATGAGTTTGGTGGTAGCTCTCTAGTCCAAGTCAAAAATGTATGTAAAAGTAAAAGAGAATTATATTTTCTTTGTTTTTCAAAAAAGCTGGTCATGTGACTGAACGTGAGTGATTTTTCACTGCAAATTGTTGGCCCTCAGATTCCTTCTGGTGTTTAAAAATATTACACATTTAGACATATTGTTTATACATATTGTTAGATCAAGTCGTTAAAATGAATAAGCTTACTCCTCAAAGTTGTATTAATCTCCAGTTGGTACATTGTGGTAGTGATCTGCTTAAATTATTCAATGAACCAGAGTTGAACATTATTATTATTATTATTATTATTATTATTATTATTATTATCTCTCGTCAGATGCGTTGGTGTTTCTCACTCTGAGGCGGATTGTATTTCACTGCGTTAACGGCGCAAAACGTGGCTTCAAACACTCGTGTTGGTAATGAAAACAGTCAGTTACTAACTTCTCGTAATTCTTTCAATAGCAACGCTTGGCGCATCCTCCGGCTCCTCGCGCTCATTTGCCTCGAGTCGAAGCTGAAAAAAATCCAAACAAAACTTCTTTTTCTATTTAAACTGGTCGCGAAGACTGCAGTCGCCCTCGTCTATATGTATAATGTGCGCACGGCGCATGCGCGAAGGCAAGAAACACGGAAGCGCGGACTTTTTGGTTGCAGTATAATGCATCGTTTCAGATTTTTCAGTATTGATGCTTATCGAAATATCGATATTTTTGACAACACTACTAGCTTATTTGAAAGCACAAGAGTGCTCTGACCATTTTTCTTTAAGTTTTTATGAAATCCGGAATTTTGTATGCCATCACGTTTAGGGGGGCAGTCATAATATTTGGGGGGGCGTATAAGCTAAACTATGTTTAACATATAAAGCACGATGACATGTAAACTGACACATTGTTACTATTAATATTTTTTAAGTTTAAACGCACCTTGTAGTCTAGAAAATTGACACAAGGTTATTATACTTTTTTCTTAAGACTTTAAATGCACCTTCTATTCCGAAAAATAGGGTAATTTGTAAAACCTAACATAAGATAATTAAAACTTTTTTCAGGAATTTAAATGCACATTGAAGTCCAGAAATACGGTAATACGGTAATGTTTCCTCTTGATATATATATATATATATATATATATATATATATATATATATATATATATATATATATGAATATTTATTTAAAATTTTTGAGAAAACGTATTTTAAAAAAATTATGGCATAATGCTTTCAAGTCTCATCTCAAGCAGTTCGTCATATAATCCCTGATTGAAAATGTACAATTCTGAAAGACAGACACCACATCGCTCTAGCTGTAGAGTTCGTCTGGGATTAGTTAAGGTCATTTCACTTCCTCCGATTCAGAAATGGCACAACATGATATTAAAGAATATTTCCTGTGGACAACAGCAAAGCTTGAGACGTCTACCTTTGCCAACTTGGTACAGCGTTTCCCAGCATAATCCACCTAAATGTTTGTTCTGCCAAGATGGGTGCTTAAAATAATGCCCAACAAGTAGGTCTTTCTGGGATTATTCAAATATTCCCTGTGGTATAAGGGCCCTTTCTGGATCATAAATGACCAGCCTTTGGTTGATCAAAATCCCCTGGTCCACAGACGCACAGCAGCCAAAAATAAACCCAAAATCTCATAAAATGATGGAAATTATATAACTAATATCGGAAATGAAAAGAAAATCTATATCGCTAACTAATACACACACAAACTGGCCCAGATTAGGCAGGCTTTGGAATCAAAATGTATCGCATTGGGTAAGTGACACAGAATGTGCCAAGAGGACGTGATTTGAGGCCGTGTGTAGGAGGAGAAAAGATTGCGTTCGTACACATCCACTTCCTTTGGGAATGACAGTGTCACTGACGCTGGCACGGACCTTCTCGCTCCCTCCACTTCCGTTTCTCCCGCGTTCCGGCTGACCAGTTCTCCCTTTCCTTCAAAGTCGACATTCTGATTTTCCAATCCTTTATTTCGATCGCCCATCCACCCAGACTGTCTTCTGAAGGCACGGGGGAACCTGGGTGATGAATTCTGATCATCCGACTCAGACTTTCATTTCCCCAAGGAGTACGTCTCTTATCCACACGTACTGACTCTCATGAATCCGAATCGAAATGGACAGTAGAAATGTACGGGATATTTTAACAACCTACGTGTGTGAGGGGCGAGGACAGGCTTGATGAAATTTTAGCCTCCAAACCCGCGGCAGATGTTCAGACCCACATATAAAGCATCCTGCTGTCTGTTTCACTCTTCCTCTGGCTAAGGTGGGCATATCCTCCTTGTCACAATGCCGTTTCTCCACCCAGATCTACATTGTAGTGTGTGTCAATAACGCCAAATAGCCCTACACTGCTGGAGCGCAGAGATGGTGAAACACTTCAGCCAAGCTTCTGGTCACGTGACTGTGGAGTCTTGAGGAGCATTGTTTAAAACAGTGACTTCAGAAGAAGCAGATGATCCACCAGACTCCTTCACAAGCCTCATTAAAGAATTTAAGATTCTTAGAGTGCAATCACGCAATGGTGTGAAGTACAGTACTTGAGAAAATGGACTTTGGTACTGGAGTATTTTGGCTACTTTGTACTTATATTGAATATCAAAAATATAAGCAACTTTTACTCTCTACTTGACTACATTTGTGATAGTACTCTTTACTCCACTACATTTGAATGGACACTTAACGTTACACGTTGCCATTGTGCGCAACAAGTCGCCATCATTTTTTATCGTGGTTAATTTCTTGGGCTTACACTTGAGTTTAGGCAAGACTAACATTTTGTTATTTTTGTTTTTACTTGTAATGATACATTTTAAAAGTAAAGAATGTGTATTTTTACTCAAGTATGGTCTTCAGGTTCTCTTTACACCTTGCTAAACCAACACACCTAAATAAATATGTCGTCATGAAAGAAAAAAAACTGATGAAATACAGTATGCAATTTGAGATTCTATAATGGAAAGAGCGTTAAAAACAAGGTGCATTCTTCTTATTATTACTACTACTATTATTACGACATTCTGTATAATAAAAATTTGCAAATGTTACACTATCCAAACTATCCAAAAGTGTTCTAAACTATCCAAATTCCAAAAACCTTTTCATCCATTATAAGAACGAAAAATAAATAGATCTGAAAAGTTTAATATTGCTACAGCCTAAGTTTCATTGTGATTTGTTATTCATATCCTCATTATTTTGAAAGTTTTTGTGCGCTCTGGATTTTGAAGCGGGACAAGAGAGTTTTGTGTGGCAAGAAATGCAGTTCGTCAGCAAAACTAAGCACAAAGGTTCACGTGGAGTTCAAAATGTGCAGTTTGCTTCAATCTGATATATTTAACAATCCTAAGCTCAGCATTCCCTGCTCCAAACAAGACATTTTACCGCACGGAAATCTATCACCCAAAATTCCACGTCCTCTGCAATCTGCGTCGTAGACACGGCTGATTAAGCAGATTCACCGCGAGGCCGAGCCGAGAATCACAAGCGCTATTGACTGAGGCGAGTTCTCAATCTTGTTTGTTTGTCTGCACTCGTTCATTGTGATTAGGTGAATTAGAGGGCGTCGTCTTACACGCAATCGGCCAAAACCTGTGTCTGCTGCCTGGATGAATGCATGGCATGCGTCTGTGTCATTAGTCCTGCACCAGCGGCTCCGTCTCAAACAAGCAACGTGTGGACAAAACAAGCTCATGTGGCTTTTATACTCGATAAAAATATATTTTAAACTATGTTACGATGTAACATAATGGTTGTTTAGTGGTTAGAGCTGTCGCCACACAGCAAGAAGGATTCAAGTTTGAGGCTGATCGGGGACTTTCTGTGTGTGGTTTTCATGAAGCCTGCGTGGGTTTCCTCTAGGTCACTGGCTTCTCACACAGTCAAGTTCAAGTTCAGTGCATTTGTAGGGCGCTTTACAGGTACAACTGTCTCAAAGCGCATACACAGTCTAAAAATGTGGATTCATGAAAATTAATAGAGTGTGAATACGTGTCCCGCTTTGCAGTGGTGTGAAGTACTTGAATCAATAGACTTTACTTAAGCATATTGGCTACTTTGTACTTGAGTAATAAAAAACATGATAAACTTTACTCTGACTACATTTTTGATTGAGTATCTGTACTCATTACTCCATTAAATTTGAAAGAACACTTACCATTACTCGTTACATTGTGAATGTGTGATTGTATCGCCATATTTTTCTACCGTGGTTAATTTTTGGGTGGATATCACATCTGTAGGGTGATGGAGGTACTGGGTGATATTTATGAGCTAAATCACGTGAGTGTGAACTAGTGTTCGCACTTTTTTTGCACGTTTGAGTCTCAAAGTCTATTTTTATCTATTTTGTTCTGCCATTTTTAAACATTGAGGTGTTAAATTACAATTCTATATTCGAAAATAAAACCCCATATAAAAGTGTTTCTTGTTTTTCACATTTCTATGTGTTTTCACTTTAGCCTAAATTCAGTACCAGTAAAACACCTAAGTTATTTTTAAATTGGATACTTTCTCAGAATTGGTGACTTGTAACTTGTAATGGAATAATTTTTACAGTAAGGGAATAGTACTTTTACTCAAGTGTGGTTTTCAGTTACTCTTTACACCTCTGCCGCTCTGTGAGTGGTCGCCACCGATTCAGTAGGGGTCCCACCTTTATACTCAGAGTTGCTGGGAATTGCTAAAGCTCCCTGGGACCCCGAAATCAAAAAAGTAGTTCAAACTTATGGAAGTTATTTCCTTCAAGCTGTAATGCCGCATAAGAGTCGCGTGCTATGCCACAAAGACGTCTGAAAACCGCTGAACTAAATATTAATCCATTCTTTAGACTTTCCTCGGCTTACAATTTCATAAAATCCTGTGTTTAGCCGTCTGCTTCTAAACTGGCACAAGCACAAGGCGTTTCAAACCAAAAACAATGGCCCACATTAGCGTTCAGATGACACCTAGCATCTACGGGCCCAAAAAGGAAGCCTTCACTAAAAAAACGTCAGAAATAAAAACCCTCCTCGCAGCCCAGTGGTGAATCTAACAGGAAGTGGAGTATTTCCTAGCAGGAAGGAGTGTATCCCCTAAATAGTCACACTCATCCATTCATAAACGCGATTTATATGCGTAATATTGAAAACCATCTTGCACATCAATCATCAGAGCCAGGAACTGTGAGGACATTCTCATTTCAGAATCTGTGTGAAGCTGACAATCTCCACCGACATTTGCACAGGAAACAAAACACTGTTTTCCAGCCACAACGGGAGACGTTTTCTGCATTTTTTTGACCCGGCCAAAAAAACCCAGTACATCTTGACCCGCCGTCAACCTCTCGCTGTTTCTCCAGCACACACACTCCAAGTGGGAAGTTGGCTATTGCGGATGTGAATGGAGAGAAAGGAAAACAGGGGAGCAAGGTCAGGAATGTGGCAGCATGGGAGTCTGGGAAAGGGGGAGGAGGCTGGAAAGCACTTCCTGTGTTAGGAGGGAAGAATCCATCAAGATTGGGGCAGGAATCAGGGTCAGTGGGATAATAAACACGTGCACACACACACACACGTTCCTGACAGAAGATGTAGTAGACGGAATTTGGTTGGTAAGAGTCTGAGCTTCGTTTGTTCCATTTTCTTGTTTATCGAGAAAGGTTTTCAGAAATAAAATTCACAGACAATAAAAGTATTTTACAATATTACAATTACAAAGTATATTACAATTTACTGTAACACGTTCAATAATAATTTATATATTTTAAGCAATTAATTATTTGGCATGCTAATGACCACTGAATATGACACCCACCCAATTTAGTTTTATGTTATTACAACTGATTATGAAGAATATATGCGACTGTTCATTTATATTTATATATTATTCATATTTGAACAGTTTTGATCAGGTTTTGTGACTCAACAAGGACAAAGAGATGTATAAAATCAATTTGATGTATAATTAAATTCTGGTTACGAGAATGTAATTTTGATTCTTAAATTAATATTTAGAATTAATACGATTCAGATTTCCTCAGATTTACTTCTTTAAATCAAGGATAAAAGATAAAAACCTAAACCTCTTAAAAACTTTTATTATTTTATCACAAGAAAATATGCAATACATTTGTTTCTTATAACACAACGAACACCATTAAGTTAAGTTGTGCTAGTAAAACCATGTATTATAAAAAGTGCACACATGTATAACAGACAACTTGTGTTAATACTTCTTTTTTTAGAAAAAAGAAAAATACTACTACACAACACTAGATCTCAAATGTTTTAGTTTAAATGTGCTCTTCTTTGATAGCTTTAAGACAGTCTCACTCAATTTTCTTTATTTAGTTGATTTGGGTAATATCCTGTTAAAATAAACTCTAGTCAAGACTAACATTTCCATGGTCGTAATTCAGCATCAGCATCTACTCATACATTATCTCAATCTTTCGTTCATGGGAGTTCTCATAGAATTTTGGTTTCATCAGCCAGATCCCGAAAAGAAAAAAGCCCACAATCCTGGTCAGTCACACCAGCCTTGCCAGCCAATGGAACGCCTTTTGAATGGCACCCACATTTTAGCAAAGACAATGAAAGTTACAAAATTTTAGCTTTTGAAGACAATGATGCATGATCGTATCACCATATCACAATGCTGTATCACCTTTTGAAGATATTTCACTCTCTTGACTTGAAAAGGATAGTAAAACAAAACTGTACTTCACAGATTCAGCTCAAGTTATACACATTGAGTGAGTTTGTAGACAAAAAAAAACAGCAAG
Organism: Paedocypris micromegethes; assembly: GCA_028031935.1. Taxonomy (NCBI): domain Eukaryota; kingdom Metazoa; phylum Chordata; class Actinopteri; order Cypriniformes; genus Paedocypris; species Paedocypris micromegethes. The sequence continues at coordinate 5,178,325 of CM051498.1, forward strand.
AAATTATTGTTTTATTTTTAAAGAACTTGGCAAGAGGCATGTTTTTTGTAATTTCATGACAAATTTTCAATTGACATACAGTGCATTTGTTGCGAATATAAATTAAAAAATGCTTAAAAAAATCTGAAATTATTTAGATTTTTTCATACTTTGAAAAAAAGGCCTCATTTTTTAAACTAAAATTATTTTTTTATACTTTATTTGGTTAAAACATAGTATATATTATATCACAAACATCTGCGTGACATACCAGTATCAGTGTGTGTGCATATACACAACATAAACACAAACTAGACATCTCGTACACACTCCTAAAGAAAATTAGGTTTCCCAATGATTTATAGATCAAAGTTTACAGAATAAAGGCGATTTAATTTGGTTAATGCTAGCGCGAGTCATTTTGAATAGAAGCTTTATTCAGGGCCATTAAGCAGCTTGTGGCTTGCTTGCCGACAGCTGTAACCTTGCATAAATACCCCTGAAAACTCCATAACGGCCAAGAGTTCAGATTATTCACCGTCGCAACACAGAGCAAAGCCTAATGTCCAACGGACCTGATAATAGTTCAAGGTAAATCAGACACTCGCTGCGTCTCGGGTGTCTTTTTATTATATCGTGCGTCATTTAATTCTTTACCAGGATCTATAAACACCCTTGGTGAGACACATTTATTAATGTGTGCCTTATAAAGTGAGGTGTTAATTACCGGAGCTAATCTTATAAAAAAAATATTTGCTTCTCTAATTTCACAAATAAAAATGTCCATTTACTACATACAGACTGAAATCTTTCATTTATTTATTTTATTCTGATAACTTTAACAAACTAATCACTAGCTAATTAACATGTATATCAGAAAAACGCAAAAAAGCAATAAAAAAAAAGGCATTTGTTGAAATCTTGGCCAACTGAAAAGTATGAACAAGAATTGTATGAGCACGTAGTCCATCGTGCCAATCCCCATCGGCAGCTGAAACTCTATAGGTCAAAAAGGAACGGATCTAAACAAGATCCAGATTCAGTATTTTCTCAAAATACAGTTTTTTTTAAATGGAGAGAAAAACTGAATGAGTGAATGAATGAACTTTATTGATCCCACAGTGGGGAAATTCAATTGCCGGAACAGCCACTAGTAACAATGACAAAAAAAAAAGGGAACTAAAGTTGCTTTAGAAAAACTGGAATGCCGTGTCATCTGGATTAAAGAAAACAGCAAGAACCAAAAATGTTGACGCTCAGTTCACAAGCCTGCAACTCTGATGGTTTGGGGTTGCAAAAGTTAGCAAAGCATTATAAAGAGGAAGATGCAAATCCCAAGATAGTCAACTAGAAGTCACCATTAGATGAGAATGAGAACGACATTCAAATTCCTAAACTTAAACAACATGTCGCCTAAGTCCTTGTTTGCAAACTGTTATAAAAAGACGACACAGTGATGGATGTGGCCTTGTCCCAACCTGATGTGTTGAAATCACAACTTCAACTTTTCAAATTCAAATACAGTATGTTGCTTGCTCACTGGTCATATTATCTTAACACAAACAAACAATTAATAAAATGCAACAATCTTTTTTTTTTTTACATTTTCTCCCATGAGCTTTGAGACAGTTATGACTGTGAAAAGCGACTTACAAATGCACTGAACTTGAACTTCAAAGCCAACATCTCCAACTAGTTTAAAACGGCAAGGGAAAAATTGTGTGTCTTTTAAATGTTAAACTTTTAGATAATGTTTAACAGCAACTCGCTTCACAACTTAGAGCCTATGACAGACAAGCTCAGTCACCTCTAAGTTTCCTCTTAGTCTTAGGGATGAGTAGGAGTAGGTGGTCTGCTGACCTAAGACAGCGTGATGGAGTGTAAGGCTGGTGGAGGTCAGACAGATACTTTGGAGCAAGACCACTTAAAAAAAAAACTATTAACAGCAGGAAAGTGTTGTTTTCAGAGCAAAACATGTGTTTACACACACACACACACACACACACACACACACACACACACGCACACACACACTAGCAGAAATATAAACTCTATAATTACGATCAACCGCATGGTATGCATTTCACCCAGACCTTGTTCTTTTGTTAAGCAAATAAAAAACAAGAGCTTTTCCATTACTTAGAAACACAAGTTTCTATTCATAAACTTCTTAGTGACCGTCCTCATGGATGAAAACACTTCAGTAATGGACCTTGAAAAGCCCATTTAGTTGAGCTAACACACTGAGAGTCGGAATGTGGTTGTTTCGGTCCTTATTGTGATGTCTCAGCTGCTCTATATAGTCGACTGAACCTCAGACCACTGAGCAAGTGTTTGGAAGAAGTCAAACATGGATGGCATAGTGGGAATGCTGGGACTTAGTGGACCAGAGAGAGATTACAGAGGAGCTCTGAAGATCCGAAGCAGATCTACAGCTAAGGTAGATGCATAAAAAGCATAAAAATTCAGGACCATCACAGGTTGGATTTTAAAGCTTGTACGATGAATGTTAAAGACACAAGAGTGTTTAGGCTGGAAGTGCTAGCCACAACCCGCTGTGTGTTTCTGTCCTTGTCTGGACGCGAACACACACACACACACTAGGAGCGATTAGATTCAGAGATGGTGTCAGAGAGGCTGAGGTTGATAAATGAGGAACAGCGTTCTTGCTTCCTGTAGGGTAAACAAAATGGAAAACTACAGGTTCGGCCTTCTCAGCTGGGGAATATTCAGGGTCAGGTGACCTTTCACACATACACACACACGTTAAATAATGATCACGCTCAGGACTGCAATAATCAGAGCTCAATAAGAAGAGCGATGACGAAAAGCCTCCTCTCTTCACAACCACAAAGCCACTTTATCGTCTCCTTCAAACTGAAATACTCGACCACATCATCTCCACTCAATCCTCACTCAATTTTCTCAATGTGAGTATAATGCACTGGTAAGTGAGCAAGTGAATTATTGGAAGGTTTTTACAGTTTAATCGCTCACGCACACACACACACACACACACACACACAACCGTTCACTATCTCGGTGACAGCGCAGGATTGAGTTTCCTAATTACATTTCGTCAGAATGATTCCGTTGGCTGGATTCTCCTTCCACACCCCTGTGAGCTCAGGCCCATATGGCAGATCATCCATTTCACACAATCTACTCTGGAGTGTAAATTGCAGGTCAGTGTGTGTCTGTTCGTTCAGGCCCGTGATTGGTTTAACTAACTAGGGTGTGTCGTTTCAGCTCAGAAAGGCGGGGCTTGGCTGGGGCTCTTGTTAACCCATAAATGAATGAAGCGGTTTAGAAGAGGGACGGATGAATTAAAGCAGCTGAAGTGCCGTGTGTCCTGCCACTTTGAGCTGGAAAATCCTCCATGAAACACAGTTTTCCGGCTGTGCGTGATTCTCAAGCTCTCGACACACTGGCCTATTGTGAGACTTTAAGTTGCTGTTACAGTCGGGGTGTTACTGTGCTTTGGAGTGTACAAACAAAAGGCTTTTTCAAAAAAAGAGACAATTATACAGTGTTAAAAAATTAACTATGACTTTTCAGAATATTAGATTAGATTCGATTAGATTCAACTGTTTTGTCATTGTGCAAAGTACATGTACAGGGACAATGAAATGCAGTTTCATTTAATGGAATATTTTGTTTCTATGCAGGTTCATATTTATTTATTTGAAATTCATATCAATTCCAAATAAATAAATATAACATGGAGAAAAATACTGTATATATAGTAGAAGTGTGGAATTGAGTCAAGACGTTCGAGATACAGATACATATAAATTCTATATGTTTTTATTTATAAATCAATATCAAACTGTCTAAAACATAGTTTGCAATAAGTCTAGATGACGTTCATGAGGTAAAAAAAACAGAAGCTATTAAAATGCTTTTGATTTGTTGTGTGTGTGTGTGTGTGTGTGTGTGTGTGTGTGTGTGTGTGTGTGTTCTTTTGGTGTAGCCAGCGATTAGTTTACAGTGGCTGGAGCAAAGAGGAGGTCATCCATCATTCCCCAGACAAAAGTGTCAAGTGAACGCACAACAAGAGAAAGAGAGAGTGAGAGAGAGAGAGAGAGAGATAAAGAATTATGAAACATACGGCTAGACAGATGGAAATGTAAATGATGGATGCAGGGAAAACGAGAGGGAAAGATATTCCCATGTTGGCGAAGAAATGCATATGAATGAGGAAACACCATAGGAAAGCTAGAAGAAAGTAACGATAAATAATAATCCTAATAATAACAACAACAACAATATCAGTAATAACAAAAAAGAGACAGAGGTACAAAATAGAGAGAGGACGAAGAAATAATTAAAGAGTAAAAATGATGTAAAGTTGAGTGAAGAACATGGAAAGTAAAACATTATTTGTGAATGTAGATTAAATAAATGTTTAATGCATTTCTCTGCTGATACAGGGCCAGTGTACTAAAGAAACGTGTAAATAAAAAGCTAGAATGGAGGGCGAGTTGATGGGAGGAAGGTCAGCAGCGGGTGGTCAGATAGAGGGGGCATTAGCCCACCAGAGCCAGTCTGCCAAACAAACCCTCCGACACAGCTGTCCTGCCTGGCACCATGCCACACTGACCGAAGGAGAAGGAATACAAAAAAAAGAGGAGGATGAAAACAAGTGAACAATCACTAGCTATTGATGGCCATTGTGTCGCATGGGGCAAGGCACTGGAGAAAGAACAGAGGCTCATCGTTCCAGACATATGGACGCTAGCTGGACAGACAGAGGGACACAATCCCAGTAAAAGGCCACGATAGAGTGAAAGAAAACAACAGAGAGCTTGGAATCTGGGCAGCTGGTCGGTGAGTATGGAGTGAATATGTTGACTCCGACACAAAACGGGCTTTTAGAAAGATGACAATGGGGCAGGAGTCCAGCCAGGAAACACTCCAGGATAATCCGTATTGACCGACGGCCACCAGAACAACCTAACAGAGTGGCACGCCGCTCGTACGTCTAATGGCTGATCCTGTTACAAGCACACAATGGGACCAGAATGGCTGAAAAAGGAGCAAGTAACCCTACTGACAGTTGAAGTGTGATATTATTGCAAAACACACTTCGTAAATCTCCAATACCTGCTCTTCCATTGGATCTACTAAGCACTCGGAATCATTTCCAAGAGCTGGAATTGTCGATCAACATCAGATTAACAGATTAAAAGTCAGATTAAGATGTGACTGGGAGTAACAAAAGCTTAACCCAAGACCCACGACTTGACTGGTCACTGTTGTTCATCTGTTGTTTGTCTCTGCAAAACTCGATTTCTCCCATCTGCTGGATCATCAACACACTTTAATTCACATCTTCAGGAACCATCTGCCCACCAACCTATTCCCCTCACGCACACCCTAAATATGATCTCACCCCAGCGAGCATCACCTGTCTGCTCAGTTTAGAGCTGGATACTTGTTACACCAACATCTGCCACTTTCTAAACTGCAGCTCTCAATGCAGCCCGCTGACGTCAAAGCTCCAGCCCCAAAAGACGAGACCACGCGCCTGTGGATCTATCAACGACAGCTTGACATCTATCTTTTTCTCTTAACTGATAACACAATCGGAAATAGATAGATACGACAATGATTTAAATGTCGTTGACGTCATGTTATACGCTCATTCACAGATGTTTCTTCCTAACACAGGCTTGTGAAACTGCCACATGTTTCAGCTGCTCATTATTATTCCGAAGGCTTCATTAATATGACTGTAATCACCTGCATATATTCATTCACCGAGAATCAGAGTGTGTAATACAAACTAGTTGCCTAGCGTAGCATGGCGTGCTCGGTATGTGAAGTCTCATAGACTTAATTAGCTCTCTCTCCTCTGCTAGCTTCAGGTCCTAGAAAAGTACAACAAACTGTCATTCTGAATCAATGTATAAAGAGAAAAAGACGACAGGGGGCGGAGCCCATGCTGGAAATGGTTTAAACACCCATTAAAAAATAAATATTGAGGTGGCCACTAGGGACCATATCAAAATTGTGCTCATATCCTCTATATATTTGAAAAAAAAATTTTATGGATCAAGATGGAATTATATTACTCCATTAATATGTTTTAGGTATAATGTTAAGTAAGATTACAGCTTTTACTTAAGCTTTATCAGAGGCATGCACATACACATTTTAAATACAATAGATTTAAAATAAAATTAGTACTAATTACATCAGTCAGGACAACTGTATGTTGACTTCTCTTGTTCAATTTTAAGCTAAGCTAATATGGAATCAAGATTAGTGTCAAAATTATAAAAGGTCAATTTCAATGAATGTCAATGAAAATGCTTCACATTTCTTTTTATTTTATGCCTGCAATCGCCACGTTTATCCTAAATATGAGTCAACACTGAAAGTATAAGTTATGTTAAAACAAACTGAACATTTAAATATTAACAATAAAATACAATTTCATTTATAAAACACTTTTTGAGACCCTTAGAGACATCAAACCAATTCGAAACATAAGCAAAGAGTAGCTTCTAAATACAGACAGTTTATAATATAATAAAATAATATAGTTGCAATATTACTCTGAAGTAGTCTGATGTCTTGCTTCCAAATGTATTCTGTAAATTCTGTAAATTTTTTATAATAAAGCAATTTTTTGATACATTTTAGCAAAATTAATACTTTATCATTTTATGGTTTTAACTACATCAGAATATTATCAAACGTGCTCGCTCACTGAACTCATCTTCCACTTCCTGGTCAAGAAGAGGATCTGACAATCACACTCTAACCGGCCAATTAGAGTAAGGGCTGTCCACATATGAAAATATTGCCAAGAGTCCAAACGCAAAAAACTGAAGCGGAAAAAAAAGTCAAGATTGCAAGCGAAAAACAAAAATATCAAGCATGTATTTTTTTTTAAACGTACATATGATTTAATCTGATTCCATAAGCTAATTACGAGAGCGGCTCCTTTAACCACACTCAAAACAGTTAAAGTTCGTGTTTACACATGCGAGAGAGAGGAAGTGGCACCATTTGTGAGGATGAGCTCTTGTTAATGTAACCTGAGGCTCATGGCCTCCAGCTCTTGGCTTCTGTAGACGAGAGCGAACACACTACTCACTTAGCCATCTGGAGGCCGAGCTGTGACCCAGCTTCCACTAGTTAGGAGGCCACGACCAACCCATAAACATGAAGATTTCTGTCACGACTTTCTTTTCTGTACGTCTGTATCACTCTTGCTTTCTGTAGTTTCCTTTCTCATCTCGTCTCCGGCGTCTCGTCTTTCAGAGATGGACTGATCAGGACCCGAGGCGGGGAGATGGGGAGACAGACGGATAGAGAAGGTGATCTTGCGTATCACTTACATCTGGGAGCAGAACAATGACAGCTGCTGATGTCAAACAGGTGCTGAGCTTCAGGCCTGCAGGGAGGGAGGAGGGTCCGACACGGATGAACCCGCTAAACTCCAGCGCAAATCAAACGCTCCGCCGCTCACCAGACAGCGAAGACAATATTGTGCGCCGACTTAAAATCCATTTTGAGAAAGGAAACAGTGAAAATTCAATCCAGACGAAAGTGCCAGAAAACATTGAGGAACTGAATTTCGTACTGAAAGGGTGTAGTGAGGAAGAGGAAGGTGGCGGCTAATAGACTGTAGAAAGCAATGGAATTGGACGCGTGGGTTAAAGCTGCCCACTGCTCCGGGATGAGGGATGCCCACTGTGTGTGTGTGTGTCCTTTCACTGCGTATGTGTATCTGGATGGTTAAATGCAAAGCACAATTTTGATTCTGCCCCTAGTGGCCATATTGACAAACTCACTCATTCACTTTCTTCTTCTTATACGTGAGGTTAAAATGATTTAATAAGCAATAAGATGACAGTATCAATAATAGAGCTAAACAATTATTCGATTGCAGCCCCATCGCAATCTCAATCCAGCATCCAGCCAATCTCGTCTGATGTCGAGATAACACGCACTTTTGTGTTTCTATGGGATAAAAATAGTGTAAAAGAGATTTGAGCGCGATATTTTTTACATTCTTTTTACTCTTTGCTCTGATTGGTCAAAGCGAACCAATCGCAGAGCAGATCCCAGCCGTCCCGCCCACCGGCTGGTCCCAAAACGATGAAAGTAAATCGGATGAAAGATTTTGTAGATATAAAAAGGATTATACAAGATTTAAAAGATTTTTTCCTTACATCAATACTTTTACATGACATTATTTCTCATTGCATTTATATACAATTGAAGCAGAGAGTAATATGTGTTACGTTATTGCTGTTTGACAACCTAATGCTCACAATTAATTCTTTAAAGTAAAAAACTAATTCCAGAATTGTGATCTTTATTCTGAGCAAATTGTGATTCTCAATTCGTACTGAATTGTACCCATCCAATCAACAGTGTTGTTAAACTGCAATGACCTCGATGTGTAATTAACTATACTTCAAATTACAACTTAAAAGTCCACATAAAACAAGCCTCCAACATGAAACCTGACAATGTTGCGCAACACAAGCAGCCAATGGAAGCGTCCGAAACCTGGAGTGAGTCAAAAGAACAAAAGTGCAAAGCGCAGTTGCTTTTGCTACAGTTGTTGCCGATGGAGACGAGAGTGCGATGTTTAGATTACTACGAGAGAAGTGCTGAATGAATCCGAGCGCGTGTACGCACGTCTAGCAGATCAGATAACACTTTCACAATAGCTACAGTCTAACAGCCATGCAATGTTAATACATTCACAGTTCAGCAGGGTCGCTTGCCTCGTACAATTAGCGCGGGTTCACTCATTCACACCTGGCTTCATCGTACCAGTGAGCGCGGGAACCTAATGGGACGCTCTGATTTGCACCTCTAAAGCCCTACACGCATTCCATCCCCGTCTAATCACGCTGAATTATTCAGGCTTTTATAGGCACTTCATCAATGTTTCAGAGCTCACTCCAACTTACCGGGCCTTGTGTGAATCCAACACTCTCTAGACCGCATCCTTCAGGGCAAAAAAAATCAGAAGTGCGTTGGAGTGAGGACAATCTTTTTAAAACGAAACTTAAAGTCAAATAGGCAAGTTTATAAATAGGTAAAGTAAGTGAGTTGGTCAAAATGGCCACTAGGGACCGTATCGACATTGTGCTCTGCATTTAACCATGAAGTTACACACACAGTAAAGGGGAGCACACAAGCTCGGAGCAGGGGGCAGCTTTAGGGCGTGGTGTCTACTGGACCACAACTGCCCAAACCAGCTATTCAAATGGGAGTCAACTTACGCTGATAAATGTGTGAATAATGTGTTTCAGAATATAAACAAATTCGATTTTAACTTAAAGTGTCTCGTAAAGCTGAACACACTCATGTTTCAGGCTAGTTTTGGGTTGATTAGGGTGTCAATAAACCAAAAAAGAACATTTTGGCTACTTAATGCAGTTTCGTATGTTCCAAAGTCGACCAAATTTTTTTGTTATATTAGTGATTAAGTCATAATTTAAAAACAGTTGGCAAAACATCTTTTTTTAAACTATTTGTCATTATCTCACACTCTTTAAACACGCAACAGACAGGAACTTCACCTTTTACAGAATGTAAACATGGCTAAACTGTGTAAATGTGCAATAAAGACCACTCACAAAAAAAACTGAACACATCGTCTGTCGTCTAAATAATGTTACGGGACGTTTTGTTCAGTTTGCGTCATTCTCAGCAGAAACGTAAATTTGGTTCGTCATATTGACAATCTCACTTCACTTTCACTTTACATTATTGCTGTCGCTCCGTGTTCACACTTATGAAACATGCAGTATTTACACTGCAGTTTATTCCTATATACACACAATATGAATGTATTTATACAATGTATTGTAACAACAACTTTTTTATGTATTTGAAGACACAAAACACTGTTTTCTCTTCAGTTTCCATTTTACTACGTTATTTAGATGAGCGTTCTGCTGACTTATGGACCTAAGAATCATAAATCGAATAGTTTGTCAAACGTGATTTCAGAGTTCATCAATCCAAAGCCACTTGAATTCCATTACGGATTTATTTGTGCAATTGTGGGAAAAAAAACACCTCCACTTGAAGAATTCCCATTGATTTTTAGTATAATTATCCATTTCGATCGCTCTTTTATTAGCACTCAAGCCTAAAGAACAGTTTTCCGCTCAGCTTAACATCTGATATATAAAAGGAAGTCGTGTTTTGTTATAACGACCCACAGCAGACAGAGCAAAGCAAAGCTCAAGACGCAACCACATTGACTCCAACCAGACAATAAAAGCAACCATTCCACAAGTGCTGGTGGTCACACACAACACCCTTTTGACAGTGGACCCTCGAAAACCCAGAGTTCTTGGCATGTTCTACAAACATTGGGAAACGTGTTTTTTTGAGGTGAGACCTCAAGCATGTCGGCGGGGTGAATTCTGGAGGTGTAGGATGACCAAGACGTCTCATTCGCTCCTGCTCATCTCGACCACAGGGACTGAGCTGCTTCCCTGACAGGGCTGGGAAAAATGTCCGGAATCCACAGCACACCACGATAACCCTCCAAACTGTTTACATTTAGAAAGACGAGCGAAAAACAGACAAAAGCGAGAGGCACAGGACGGAGGAATCAGAAGCCGAGGGTGTGATTGCGTTCCATGGCCTGACACGAGGGACGATACGAAAAACAGGGGAAACATTCCCAGAATGCCAAGATATGAAGTGGACATGTGACAGTCAGTCTAGAATGATGTTCTTGTGCGAATGAATGTGCCCACAGTTATGTGAAAATAAATACTTTGCTAAAGGCCTGACACTAATGCTAACCCATGAAACTATGCGCTGCCACTTATAGAGCTGAACCGTCATGCCAGAAAGTGGGATTGAACCTGTGACCTTGCTGTTGCTGCGATATGTACAGTTCTAGCGATGAACATAACTTAGAACAGAATTAAAATCGGATGTGCTAACCACATGAAAACTATTTTTTTTTTTGGAAGAAAAAATGCAAAAACTATCAAACAATACAGTTGCAGGCAGCAATGATGGAGTGTTTTATTCTTTATTCTTTATTCTTAACATATTATAGTTACCGTTAAATGTTATTATAGAGTGAATGTAGTATTTATTGAGTATTTAAGACACTTATAAATGCTTCTTTTATTTTCACTGAACGGTAGAGAGATGTAGAAATACAATTGGGTGAATATTTTGTGTATCTATAACATACAAGTATACATTTTTCAAATTTTATAGAATTTTAACCATTGCTCAAATGTTTGCATTCACTTCAAAAATTCACAGTCAAAAGTTATAGCCAGTAACCAAACAACTCAAGTTCACATATTCTATTATTGACTATAAGCAGCATTTTTTTTTTTTTTTTTAAATAAATTGTAATATAGACCCAATAGATTCATCTGAACTTTTCTCCTCGAAATGCAGGAACTAATTTAGTTTTGGATCAAACTGAATTTATGGAAATGTGCAACGATCACAGGTTTTTGGAAACGATGATGAATGTTTTGTGTGTCTTTAGGCTCCGGGTTATGTGAGATAACAAACTTCCCTATGCGACTAACAGAAGTTACACATACCATTTTTTCCATGCAAGCGTAATTCCAGTAATGTACAAATGGTACAAACGCAATAAAGGCCCGAACCCCTAAATACCTCCACAAATAGGCGAAGAACCAAGAAAAACAGCCAGTAAACCGGTTTCTAATGTTTTTACTGCACACATGCTGTAGGGGAAAACGTATTAAAATCCTCCTCCTTTCACCTAACTGACTTTATCTTATCTGTGCCTTATCTCTCCACCTCCTGATGTCTCTAAAACCCTATGTAAATGCAGCAATGCACATGCACGCAACAGTAGCCTCCAAAATCTGCCTTTGTTTGTGACTGTATAAATACACATTTAGGTTCCATATACGTAGATGTGCGAAAGGATGGAGATATCCAAACACACAGGACTGACATAGCATTCACAAATCAATTTTATTTCTGATGTTTGTCCGTTCATTCTGAGAACAGGTCATTCTGGTCCAGCGCCGTGTGTCCTGATCAGCCAGAGCAGATCCATTAGAAAATATTCAATAATTGTTTAAACCCATTAGCTATGGGACCAACTATAGGTAGTTAATCTGGTGATACATTAAAAGCAGACGTTTGGGCCTGACCCTGCTTGGTTTGGGATAATGAGCTGGGACCATCTGAAGGACGATCGAAGGCCTTGAAAAGAAAACTCAAATTATAGCCATAACTCTTAATTCCTTTTACATTTATAGTTGGTAAAGGACGCTGGGAAGGGCGAGAAACATTTAGGAGTGTCACCTAATGCAGAAGTTACTTTGTTACAACATACCAGACGGACTATGGGAAGGTAATGCTCGCAACTCTAATGCTGTGGGTTCAATTCCCAAATGAAAAAAATACATCTGGTGGACTGTAAGTGACTTATAAATGCATAAAAGCAATGCAAATGTAAGATTTACGTCACGGTTTTGAAGCTGCGTGCTAATAATCTCTTGGCGACTGCACTGGATCTCTGAACTCGCCTTTGTTTTAGTTTAAAGGAAAACCATTTTAATGCTTCGTTTCTCTGCTCGAAATCAGTAAGAAGTCATCATGCTTAGATCACCACATTACAGAATCTGCTTGATCTTCGTATTGGGAAAACAATAAGGCATCATAAACATCACAGTGCATTACAGATCTCACGATAAAACACTAATTGCATTATGGGATCTAACACTTAGATTGAACATAGTGAAGATCATGGAAGGCGTGATCTGTATAGAACCGTATAGAAGTCTGAACAATAGAATTGCTTGAGGCTTCCAGTAAAGACCCTAAAGCACCATGACTGTGGGACACACACACATACACACACACAACAGCTGCATTCATACAAGACATTCTATGGCCGTTTTCTTTTAATTGCCTTGTGTGAACCAAATCTTGTGAAAATGCTTATCCATTCACTCTGGAAATTTCACATAGAATACAAAGCTGGAATTATGGGCCAATGACTGTTTTACTCACAAAATATAATGTAAACTAATGTAAATATAATGTAAACAAATGTGAACGTTCAATCGAAATCATCTCAATTGAACGCGCTTTATCTGGATGTTTTAGAATGATCAATAACCACATGGAAATGAAACTAATTGAAAAGGAACAGGAGTAGCTATTTTTAAAATGTAAGGAGTAGAAAGTACAGATGTTTGCACACAAATGTAAGTAGTTAAACTAGGCGAAAAAGTTAAAACTAGGCGGGAAAAAAAACATTACTCAAGTAAAGTATAAATAAGCCAAAATTCTACCAAAGTAACTAAGTATTTTTACTTGGTACTTGACACCTCTGTGATGGCAGAACATTTCCTTTTCAACTATTATTTATATTATAATTTAATTTATATCCAAAACCTCCATACGGATAAGAAGCTTGGAGTGACCTGGCTTCACAATAATGGACATGCAGTTTCCAGTCAGGCAATGGAGCTCAGATAGCTGTGGTTCACTTCATTGAAAGATATCTGGAGATCTTTCCAAGATCTGGAAATTGTGCTGCCTCTGTATCCATTAGGAATCCCCCCCACCACCCACATTCTCCGCAGGTCATACAAATTCAATTTTACGGAATTGCTAATGGAATTCCAGAAGCTTATTCAGCCTCCTTATCGGCAGCATGGCTTGGCTAAAATCAATTTCTTAAAAAAAAAAAAATAAGAGTCTTCTGTCATGTCATCTCCAGAAAAAGCTTTTAGTGCTTGTGTTGCTCCGTCACAGGTCAGGGGAGTTAACAACATCCACCACCAAAAGTGTGTGTGTTTGTGTGTGTGTGTCCAGATCTGCATTATAAATGTGTCGTTATTACAGGTTTTGCTCTTTGAGAAACATTTACAATCCAATACAATCGCCTTATCTAATAATACAGCGAATAAATCAAACATTCAAAAACACTGCATTACTGAAAATAGGTCCATCAGAAGTCTCTGTGTTAAAATCGATAAAAAACGAGGAATTCAAACAAAATAGAATGAAACGAGATCCGATTTGTTACAAACATGATGAACGGTCATTATAATACACTTTAACACTGATTATTACGTTTTTTTTTTAATAAAGTCCGTTTGGCTGACATCAGGTCCTAGGACTGATCACTAGACATGTGCCATCTACTTCTTATAGTCCTCAGGGAATAGACAAGGCAAAAAAGCCCCGTTTAATCCTCATCTCACCCAGAAACACACACACACACACACACACATACACAAACTGACCAGTGATACACAGGTCACACAAGCTTCTGGCCCACAGACAAGAGCTGAGCTGGATTGGAATCTGATTGAATGTCCTGCATTAATTCCAGTCTCCAGAATGCACACACACACACACACACACACGCGCACACACACACACACACTGATTAGATTGACCAGATGAGGACTATTTGGCGGAAAGTAGGACTATACATAAAGGAGGGGGATGTGTGAGCCATTCATTTTCAAGAAACTATATAGTCATCCATATTTATTATGGTTCCGACTTTAGAGTGGGTGGATTTGCGAAAGCTTGTCATGAAACAAAACATTGTGCCTTAAGTTGGAAAAAAAATTAATCTCGGCGGCTTTCTCATGCTAGGTATTTATTAAAGTACAGTAATAATTCAATACTATATTAGTACAGCGCGTCGCTTATAGCGCCTTATGTCACTTGAGCTATATTTACAGCTCGGTCGTGGCACGTTATGTCACGTTAAATCCCTGCCTTTTAAACCATCTTTGATGCAGTTTAATGCATATTAGTGACTCTCAACTACAGATTGCACGAATGCAATCTTTTCATACTTTTATTGCACAATTTATGAAACCAAATACGATTTTTTTCCCATCAGTATATAACCAAGACATTTTTGTGCGTCTGTTTAAAGTTGTTCATCATTCCTGCGGCAGCGAGAATAAAGTCTAGCCTGGTCTAAAAATAGACTGCTTTAAGAGCGGTCAAACGGCCGTAGTGACAGTTTTTGATATATTTCTCAATCAGTCCAGCTCTGCAAATCTAAATGTAGATGCGTAAAATGGTGATTCTAACCGTAGTGTACCTACTCCAGCTTTGTGTAGGTAAATGTGACTGGGTGACGGTATCTGCTACTGCACAGTGCAAAACAGGTTGACATTTAAAATTAAAATTCCCTTTAGATCAAGTCCTAATGCAGTTTTACAGCACTTACATGAATTTGCATGGTTCGGGTACCAAACGTGGGGTAAGATGACGCACAGCACCGAGCTTTAAAAATAAATGAAATCACACACAGCGCCGAGAGACTGCCATTGTCCAACCTTGGATAAAGCCAGAGAGAAACAGAAAGAGGAGTGGAAGAGAGGACGAGACGGAGCTGGAGAGACTGAGAGATAGCCTGTCTCCACACTATCTGACAGAGACAAAGAGCTCTCTGATAAGAACGGCCAGAAAGAGTGATGGAGAAAAGGTGGAGGGATAAAGGAAGGGTAAAGTCAGTCAACATCCTGGAACATCCTGACACAATGCGTGCGTGTGTGTGTGTGTGTGTGTGTGTGTCGTGCATCCTGGTACCAATGAGAGGAACATGACGCAGATATGTACTGATGGCAGACAGCATTTGCATACATGTGCTTACAACAAGTCAGTATCTGGCGAGCTAAACTTCTCCTTCCTTTTGTTTTCATAACTGCCAGAATAAGTGATACGGGTTATGTAAGTGAACTAAAAATACCTCCGCGCCACACATCTAAACAAGTCAGACGCATCCGAAGATGCTTAAAAATGTCCTATGAAAAAAACATGTTCAAATAACAAGTCCAAGGGAGCTAGAAAGGGCTATTGTGATGTGATGATGATGCAAGACGTGACCGAAGCCACTTTAGATTCCTACAGAAACAAGTCAGTGTTTACGATCCTCGATTTATACTAAAAGAAACGTTTTTAAGCGTATTTACGCGAAAATAAGCACCACCTCTGATTTTGCTGGTACAAAATAAAAATTATATCTATATGCAAACATAATCACCTCCAAACTTTCTTGGTGTTTCTGGTTTTCCAGGAACTTTAAAATCTGGTTAAATACTTCTCTTAACAATTTGTTTGATAAACATAATCCGTGACTCTTTTACTTGAATATCAGATTAAAACAAATATAATGTTAAATATTATTTCTAAATGTAGTAGGGTATATCTCCAGTACTCTGAATGAGTCCAGACAGACATTATTCAGACAGCCCCGATTATTACAGAGAACAGAGATCCCCATTATATTGCATTTAATTTTAATTATTTCTATTTTTTCCAGTGTCATTAAGCCACTGCTTAGTGTCACTACATGGATAAGGCTTCTTTATTTATGTTATTCAAGTAAATATGTTATTTATATATTTTAAATTCTGCTGCATGTGAGGTATTGTAGCTTGGCCACTGTTGTGGCCAATGTTACTTTATTTCTGTTATTGACCAAATAAAAGCAAATATGCGTCTTCCTCCGGAACATTTATTTATAGAGAGAAAAGAGGACACAACATAGTTATGAAGACGACATATTTATATTAATTTGTGATGGAAAATATGGAAATAGGGTTGCTAATATTTAAACGAAAATTTGAAACATACAAGCACCCAAACATACAAGTATTTGAGCTTCTAAAATGTATTCATTTAAATTAAGCCTTGACCTGAACAATATATTATGGAAATACACACAAGAAAAAACATACATGAAGCATTAATGCTTCCAGTGAAACACTTCCACTCGCCGACATTTTCAGTGACAAAACTGTGTTTAAAAATGCTCATTACGCAGTAACAAATAATTCAGTCCGGAACCCGGGGGATTCAGTTCCTTTACCTGCCATGCAATTGTATTGAAGATCAATAGCATTAAGCACAACGTATATGATTTTAAAAAAGCGACCAAAATCCCACACACACATGTACAAATCAGTTTTATATGCAATATGAGTCCTAATTGTGTCCCCTAACAAAGGACTCAGAATATATATTTTTTGGCTGTTTGGTGCTGATGGGAATGAGTGTGTATATTCATGAGGCCGAGCGTGTTGCTCAACATCTCGACACACAATGTCACCGTGCCCTGCGTGAACATGACTCACTGGAAGGGTTTACCTGCGACGCAATCCTGCTCTTTAGACCAGACCAGAGCCTTTATTTTGATTCCAAAAACTTCCATCACAAGGCTCGAGTTTCCGATATTTATTAGCCCGCTTTATTAAAGCTCAATCCAGATGAAACGCGCGACAACTTGACATTTATGAACACACCCGGCTCAACCTTGAAACAACTTGTCAGTGTGGCATCTAGCCCTGAAGTCTTCTAATCCGCAATTATCTGCCCCGGAGCTTTGAAGGAATTGACAAGAACGATCAATCACACTGTTTTGGGTTTACCATCTTCTTGTGTATTGATTTCAGAGTCTGTAACTGCAATACTAATCCCCCCACCCACCCCCTTTAAACGAATCCAAGTGATCACTCTTCCCCTCCAAATAATGTGGAACTCGGATTGGTTACAAGAATTAATGCAAGAGATACAAAACACTTTTAGTAGTGTATCTATGTCTATTTGTAAAATTCTGAACAGCTTTTCCATTTCTGGGTCACGGGGAACAGGAGCCAATCCCAGCGACTGTGGGCCTGAGAGCAGAAGACACCCTGAATTGGCAGCCGACCAATCACAGTGTTAAAAACCTGCCATGACTGTAGTATTTTCACAAACCTTGTTAAAATCTCACTGGCCTCTAGTTCAGATTACGGTAATTCAAACACATGGAAAAAGCGTGTGTTATGACCGCTTGCGCATATTATTTCACCTGTTGCCGGTTAATGGAACTGGGATTAAAGTTTAATAGTAAATACTGCTCTTTTGGTCTTGTAAAATGTCACAGTTACACCCCTATCCAATGCGAGTGTTCTAAAATATATGAGGGCATGAGAGGTAAGAAGTGAAAAATGCCTTTTACTCGTTTATATCGAGTAATCTATTATGATCAGAACAGAACTTTTTATCATAATTTTCATAAATGTAAAATATTATAATATTATAAATTATCATTTATAATATTATACATTTACAATGTTATAATAATAATAATAATATTAAAAATATTATGTAAAATAGTATAACAATTACAGTTTTGGGAGTGTATAGAGTTATATAGTATAGAGTATATAGAGTGTATACACATATACTGTTATGTACACACATATACATACATACAGTGTATACACATATACAATTATGCACATACATTTACGTATATGTATGTACACAATTGTATGTGTACACACTGTAGATGGATGTGTATGTACATAACTGTAAATGTGTATACACTTATGTATATACAATGTGTATATACATAATTGTATGTGTAGGCACTGTAATACACATATACAGTTATATACATACACATACATATATACATGTATGTACATACACATACAAATGTACAGTGTATACATATATAGAGTTATGTATATACCAATACATGTATACACTATATACAGAGGTGTATACATAAACAAAGTTATGCATATTCTTATGCATATATACAGTGTACGAAACAAGCAGTGTATGCATACAAATGTATTTTTACCACAATAAAAAAAATAAAAAAATAACAAAACCGAATGAATAAATTGATCTAAATGGACACAAACCAAAACAATATTAAATGCATTAGTGCTGTGGATGTAATGGGATCGAGTGTTGCACGAGCTCCACAGACAGAGTTCAAATGGTGGAAGGAAGTGTGTCTGCGCGCATCAGGCAAAAGCAACCCACAGTGGACAGTAACATATCTAATCTCGCATGAATGGTCATGTTTGCCACACGCCACGCATGACCGACAATGTCTGATTTCTGACACACAATTCAGTTTGGACTCTTTTCAAAGGAGAGTTTCCGCACAAACCAATCTGCAAATACGCATGAATACATGCATTCATAAAGCATTTACAACAGAGGTGAGCAATCACTTCACATTCACCACACCAAGTCGGTTTCCCGTTTTCATTAAAAACGCGAGACACTGCATCACAAAAGCCTAAGGACTCCTTATTGAATGACGTTTTTAATTAATCTGAGTTAGGATTATCTGATTATGGTAATTTACATTAATTTTATTAACTAACTTTATCACTTTATATTTATCTTGCACAGGTAAACCTGCAGCTTTGCCTCAGCACCGCACATCTCTCATGCTTCCACAGGCCAGAGCTCACAAATGACTATTAATTCTGCCGCCTGTAATCCGCCTCAATCTGCTCATCCAGCCACAGTTAAAAGGTAAAGTCTATAATCAGGCAATGGACAGACTGCGCGAATAAACACTGTGAGATTAACTGCTAACTGGACATCAGTAGAATGAGGAAACTAATAGCTAATGCTTAGGAGCTTACGTCCGGCAAAAACACTACCTCAGATAACATCACACTTCGGAGGATCGCCACTGTTGTTTTTATAAATTACTCAGTGGAGTTAAACGTGGAGTTGTTTCTGTTTGTCTGGAAGAGGCGGCAACCATTCAACCCGACCATGATCACAGCCAGTTCTGCTCATTCGTTCGCAACTACAAATCCCTTTAGCCATTGATTTGACAATAAGTCGGACCATCAGGATGACTGACCATGTTCTTCTCCAGATGACTGGACATTACTGCAGCATTTGGACCCCATATGATCAACCAATGCCTAACTAATAGTACTAAAATGGTTTGGATCCGTTAAATCCTCACATCTACTTGGATGTGTCAGAGCTTTGCAGATGGACCATCAAGTTCTAGTTGCTGTTAGCTGAAAATCTCTTTGACTTTGGCAGTTTCCCATCTGCACACACAAAGTTTCATTAAAGAACCCACACAATTCTTATTAAAATTCAGAGTTACTCTCTAATACACTCACGAAAGCTTATTCAACGCGGTCTCTAGGAAACAACGACACTGAGAGGAACTTTCATCCTACTTCTGGTCACAACAGGAGGTCTTTGACTAAACACTGGAGGAGCCAGATTTCCCCACTGCGCCATCGAGTTAGACACACAGCACCGGACCTCAGAATAAACATGATTTAGGGGCTCAGGCCCACCATGTTTGCTGTAGTTCCCTAGGAGTCGTCTAATTTATTTGAAGTCCACCGAACGAAGCTTGGTGAGACCAGACACAGTGGGAAACCATGGAGAGGTTCTACGAGGGTGAGAAAATCTTCTAAGGAGCAACGTGATGAACTGGCAGCATGGTTGGAGAAAAAGATCTCAGTGTGTCCATGTCTGGATGAATCAGCCAATCAGCAGAGCCCCACACACTCGCAGCGGACAGTGAAAGAAAGACGAGGTTTACTTTGAGGTGTCTGACACCTTTCTCTCCCTAAGGGAAGATGACTTGATGGACCCATCCATCTTGTCACACCACGTCTCACACATCCAGTCCTGCAACTCATTTAAAGGCAATGTTGTGCTGTCTTGTTTGGTCCCCAAACCATGACCATCAATTTCCAACGCAACTATAAGGTCGAGACCAAAGGTACACAAGAGGTCAGTGGCTTGCAAGAGTCCAGTCTCATTTGTCTTTGAGGACGACCAGCCAGATCTTGGTCTGAATTTATTCAATCGAACAAATTCCATTGGGCAGCAGATCGTTCTTGGATCACTTTATGGTTCTCTCAAACGTTTCAGAAGGTACCCGTGTCTCTTTTACTGGTGGTTTGGTTTACATTCGAGATCGTTGGCATCGAGATTTGAGTTGGCATCTTTACTGTAGAACCCAACCTCCCGCAGTTAATACGTTCAAATGAACCTGTTGGGTTAGATTTGCCTGATAAGGTGGCAGCAATTGTATAATTGTAAGCCTCTCTTAACAATCAAAAGAATAAAAAAGCGTGGAATTCAGCAGGCCATGACGTTTACGGAGACATAATGTGCTGTCGACAAGACCTATGACCACAACTCATCTATTTTTCAGTCTCCGTCTCCAAGGACCAATTGGGCCGCGGTTGGGTTTCCGACCTGTTATATCGACCAGCGTTTGAACGTATTTCAAAGACAAAGCAGAAAGGCTTGAAAAACATCCACTCATCGTGGTTTCAAATCAACTCAATCTGACTAATTAATTAGCACGGACAGGCAAGGCCTTTTTGTTCTTTATGAATGGGTCTTTATTCAGATCACTGCCCTGCGTTGCTACGTTGCTTGGGTGAGGCAAAAGCAACTAATTACTTTAACTCGTGATGGGCCGATTAGACAGATAAAAGGTAATGGAGGTAATGAAATTATGTTCTAATGAATCCGGTACATAATGAAAAGCTGCTTCATCTTAGCATGAACTAAAACGGGCATCAGAGTAATGGTAGAAGCTTGAGAAGAGCTCATAAAAACCGAATGGGCCTTTTCCAGGTCAATCACACACCTAAAGGGCTAAACTGTCTCCTGCAATTCCCCACTGCTTTTCTTTCGTTATCCTGTCTATCCTTCATTCTTCTTTCTCTTTGCCTAGAGGCGAAGTTGGGCATCAACAGGATTCAGCCAGGGCGGCTTTGGAGTGCCGTTCCCACGGAAACAAGCGAGATGTTGCTGCCATGACAACAGGCAACGTTCTCAGCGATGAAGTCCATGGGCATGCGAGTCTTCCATTAGATACAAATGTGTTTTTAACTAAAGCACACCCCCATCTCTCCACCTTACACTATCTTTCTTTGCATCGTAACCGAGAGACACAACCATGACAAATGAGCTTCAATTAGACTAATTGAAACCGTTTTCAGAACAAAATAGTCTGTCAAGATGGATGTGAATCAATGCAAGAACTCGATTTCATTCACAACAGACGACTGGGAAATGTGCGCCTCCGTGCAGTCATTACATACAAGCTTCACGCATTCCATATGTTCCAGATAAATAACCAGGAGATATCCAAATCACTTTCCTAAAGCAATGTTAACAGACAAGTTTTGTCTCCACTCTTTAATTGCATTATTTATGCATGTTTCAAAAGAATAATAAATATCTATTTGTCATTTTCATATTCACATTTGTGTAATTTACACATACTTTATATATATATAAAGAGAGAGAGATGGAGAAAGAGCTATAGATGGAAAGAGGGGGGAGCAAGAGTAGGAGAGAGACAGAGCAAAAGAGAGAGAGAGAGAAAGAGAAAGGGGCGGGTACTTAAAAAAAAAAGCATGAAGCATGTGTCACGTACACAAATGCTTATCTACCTTGTGACATCATGAGTGTTCGGCGTAATTATTTCTCTCCATATAACGACCAGAATGATGAATAAATAAAATCATGTACCGCACAATTGCAGCTATATTTAACATCACTTTTTGCTGATGTACAGTGGCAGGCGGATTCATACAATTTCCTTCCGTTCAAATAAACGAGCCGTGGTATATTACTTTTATAATTTTTTTTTTTCATTAAACCTCTGGCGGGCGAAATGATGTTAATACGTGACATAAGGGACTGTGGCCGATTCCGACTGCGGGTCACTGACCCCTTCACAAGTGACACACAAGGACCAAGAGCGGGTCACAAACACAGCCCTGTCGTCTGGGTTTTCCGCCTCTGTTGAGGTTGGGCAGAGATGGAGGAGAGGAAGAGGAAGAGGAGAGTGAGTAGCCTGTCCTCACGCTGACGCTGGTTGCTCGCTCCACAAACCTGCTCTCCTTGATGCAGACTGACATTTATTGCAGTCTGCCCTTTGGGATTTGTCGTTTATTTTTTATGGTCGTTTCTCCTCCCTTTCTCTCTTTCCCTCTCTCTCTCTCTCTCTCTCTCTCTCCCCGGCTGAGATGCGGAGGAGAGTTTGAGCAGATCTGGAGTGAAGGCAGGGCGTTGGAAGTTTAGATTATTGATGCGGCTGTCAGAGGGAGTTTTCATCAGGCGTCTTCAAGACGGAGGAGTGTGTGTGTGTGTGTGTGTGTGTGTGTGACCCCGGTGAGATCTAGCCCTGGTTAGATAGTGGAAGCTTCTATGCGAGGTGTGTGCACCCTTTAAAGGGAGGAAGGCATTTTGAGCCCCTCTCGGACCTCTTCTGCATCCACACGGTAGACGACAGAGCTGAAAAGGCTGAACGTCGAATCAGACTAAGCATTTCTAGACAAGGTATGCCATTTGCAATCTACACGCACAGCTGCTGGACAAACCATACCTTAGATGGATTGGGAAAAGATGGAGTTCCTAGAGAACCTCATAAATTGTTAGAAAAAGAGGGAGCCCCTATGGGAGGCCGATACTCTGTTCTGGTATTTGAAGAATGTGTATTTAACCCTTGTGTTTTACTTCGGCTCTGCAAGATCTCCGGAATATTTGAAGATTGGACAAAGCTCGCTCCAAGAATCAGAAGAAGCGGCGGAATGCACCCAAGCATTTTTAACAATAGGTGTTGTTTTTTTTAAATTATACATTTAAAGTTCATAACGTGATCTATGACTTATTTATTGGGGAATTTTACACCTCCTGTAATGTTTAATTTAGATCTGTAGGAATGTAATTAAAATACGCACCTTGAGATGTGTCTCTGTAAGGATGTTATGGCGGTCAGACACAAAAAAATCATTTAATAATACTGTATACATATGCAAATTATATTTAATTTCATAATTATTTAACTATATAAACATTATATTTCAAAATCTATATGAAAATACAAATTGTATATGTTGTGTAAAATATTAACATTTACTCACTAAATACATTTTTCAATTTACTGAAGTCAGGACAAAATCAGCTGGTTTTATTATTAATGCTGAATATTACATAGAAAATGAATTGCTGATATAGAATTAGAACCATAGTTGTGCATTAGCTGCAATCAACAAGCGTTAATCTACGAGCATACAAATATGAGCATAAAAATAAATATATATTTTTTCTTTTCGTTCTAGATTTGGTTTCACTTTTCAGAAAAACAATGTCTGCATTCTATATATAAGATATGTTAAGTGTATAGATACAGATCTGTATTGTACATGTACAGTATATATATGCATATATATAGATATACATACAAAAATGTATGTATATATGTTTGTGTGCATGTGTGTGTGTGTGTGTGTGTGTGTGTGTCTATATACATACATAGTATGTGTGCGTAACTGACAGTCAAAAGTAATACACATAATAACAATATTATCATATCAAATATAATATTTCTTGATCTCTGTCTCCTGGATCAATCTCCTGGATTTCTTCAAACACACAACTCACATGACAAATGATCTCCACTAAAGATGAGGAGGACAGCTTTATAAACTGATGTCCATCAGCCTGTTTCTACAAAGACAGGGAAGCAGCAGGACAGGCGACACGCTTTTACGACCACAAGACAACAAGAACGCTGAAAGGGAAAGATCCGACGGGTGCCTTACTCGGGTAAGTTGTCATCACAGGAGTTTGCTGTCGATCTGGAAGCGCTTCGAGAACCCTGTTGAGTGAAGAGACCTAGTCTTGTCTGCACCTGAGAAGAAAAGCACAGGATTATGATAACGCTAAGCCTTGGTATGCAGATATAGCTTTCCTAGAATGTAAATAAAATACAATTGAAAGTTTAATTCGAGACACTACAGATCTGCTGAGGTAGAACAGGTATCCAGTGACGTTTAATGTGAAGAACCCAATTCCTTGGGCAAAAGGCTACATGATTCTGAAAGGTGATTGATGTGAGAGGAGTTGTGAACCAGTCAATACCTCAGTGAAGCGGCAAACACACACACTATGGATTTTAACGATGCACTTAAACCAAACTGAACCTAAATCTTGCTGTACAAACCCTTTAAACGGCATTTGTAAAAGGTTCTGGAGGACATTTTCGCTTCACGTGAAAAGCGGCGGCGTTAACACGCCACATTCACATTCTCGCGCTCCCATGTGCATTGCCTCACATAACCACCCGTGCTTTCTTTGCCGTCCATGCTTCCTGTCTTTCTGGGTTTGGTTTCAGAGGAATTAAGCATAATGGAAAAGCCAAGCGCTTGGAGGTTTTGCAGCCTGGAGTCGTCTCGTAAGACATACCAACATAAAATCCTGGCGTGCATCAGTCACGCGTCAGAGTTATTGACGAGAGACATCTATTTCAGCAGTGTGGTGCACCAATCTGGCTTTTTAGCGTTCTTGTTTTAAGTCTAAATAATTCACCGGGCTCCATCGCCATGCTTTAGCTGTTGCCATGGCCACCAGCGAATGTTCCCAGAGGTTGCCAGAGCAACTAATCAGGAGTCACATTGCATCCACCGTCACCTGGCAAATTTTGACACCATCAGGAAAAGGAGGGTAAAAAAAAGCGAATGAGAAAAATAGAGAGAGGGTGGACGGGAAAAATTGAATTCATGTATTTACTGTGCATATATGCATTGCCGAGGGGGTTGCGTGCTATAAATACAAGCATTAAACACAGCCTGCAAATAAACATGTGACTTGCACGCTCACATTTAAATTTAAAGGAATGTTTCCAGACATGCAAATGGTGCACATGTAAACACTTCGTGAGAAACAGCAATGAATTACAAATTGTAAAATATGTCAAATCAAGCGTCATGTGGAAAACCTTCTAAGAAACTGCACATACAAGTTTGTACGTCTTTTTTTTAATAGAAATGCTTTGCTTGAAGAAATTAACAAAGTGCATAAATTCATTAAGATGAAACACATATTTACCTACACATACCTATAATGTATAATGTATTTTTTATTGAATTGATGCTTCATTAATAGACGTGTGCCCTGCTCTGTGATTGGCTAGTCACCAATCGAGGATGTATGCCCCGCCTTCAGTCCAAGAGTTGCTGGATTTGACCACAGCTCTACATGACCCAGAAGTGGAATAAGCGTCCCAGAAAACAACGTTATATTTCTTTTCTTAATAACACTAATCTACATAAGAGCGTTTTATCCCTGAATAAAGACAACACCTGGCGAAAAAAAAAAACTCTGAAAAATGATTTGCTATTGGTTGGAAAAAAAAAAAAAACACACTAGAGACTTTTAGCAGCCTCCAATTTAAATATCCTGGCCTTGGTTCCTGTGCCATAATTCCTCCTTGTGGTATGCGCAGCTTTTCTTCTGCACTGAGATCACACTTGTTTTGACATGGCTTGCTGCATGACGTGAGCTGGAGGAGCAGGGGTCAGTGATGAAGCGTTCCTACACACACCCGTCTCTTGCAGCGATACAGAGCGAATAAACAATGTAACACAGCTGCGCTCAGGAACACAACGCAGAATCTGATCTCATCCCCCTCAAGACCAGATGACAGAATCAGTCCTACGTCTTCAGAAGCCATCTTCCTTCTCCACGCGAAAACGGCGTGAAGCTCGGCTCCACAACTGGTAAAGAATTGCGGGTGAGGCGTTTGTGTGTTTTTTTCCACTTGATTTGCGCTTTTAGTGCATCCGTGCCACGTTGATAATGCCAGGCTGTTAGGGACAATAATTGACACTTGTGTCAGAGCTAAAAAGAAAAAAAAAAGTGGCGCTGTAGTGGGAAAAGCGGCTGAAAGTGGGACTGGGCTGCCATTTTGTGACGAGCCTCATCAAAAGAAACGCCACTCTAAACACACTTTGTGGCACATGGGGAAGAAGAAAGCAAGAGGGGGAGATTAGGTTTCCATGACAACCACATCGACTTTCACTTCACGCTTCTGCCTTGAGAGCGACCAGCGTACGGTCTTACCTCTCACGGGCAGAAATGACAGAAACTTTCATGAAGTCATGTTCACCTCGGCACTCTGACACAATCCTTTCATTCAGTAGAGTACAGGAATGAAAGTCACTGTGATTTACAGAAAACAAAAACCAATAACGTTTCAAGCGATAATGTTTCATCAGTGAATAAAAATGGCTATTTTTGGCTAACGCAGGACCACGGCTCAACAGGCCTGAAGCGAAACCTGTGCGCTGACAATCCCAAGCCTAAATATGTCTAATCAAATATGGACCAAACCAAAGAGCATGTCGGGATTTACAGATCCCGTAGAACAATACAGGGAATAAACGGAGACAGCTAATCCTCCGTGATGGACCCGTCGTGAGACACCAGACCCAGCCACTGGCCGGTCCAAACAAAGACCCTGAAAGCCCCCTTTGCCCTCCGTCTCTCTCCACCCGCTCCCCTGTCCTATATTTCATGTTTAATCTGGCCAAAGAGAAAGGATTTCTTGTCCTACTACCCAGTAATCTTGTCAAGGCAGATGGCGCCCGTGTGACCCAGATTAACTGAGGAACGTTCCTCTTGTTCCTACAAGCTCCACACTGGCACTGGCACAAGACCCTGGTACAACAAGAAAGGCCGACAGTACTAGGCCTTTAAAATGCCCTTCTACTTTATGAACACACAGTCCAAGATTAATAATCACAAAGATTATAATCTGAGGATAACTGTGCGGAGAAGAAGCAGTGATGCATAATAATGAAGCGTGGTGTTGTAATTGAAGTATATTTAGCCATGATGTGGGATACGCTTGTGTGTGGGACGCTTCCTGGTTCCTGTTGGCGGTTTCCACCAAGGAGAAGTCCATTATCTGGACTGGTGCGCAGACCCAGTGATATAGCCGCTTAGGATGGACATAATTGTTTTATTTTATTACACTCTTGAGATGGATTGTGATCGCATGGGAGAGATGGAGACAGACAAGAGGACTGCGAGCGAGGCTGATGGACTGTGTAGATAACAAATGACGGAGGAATTAAGCTTCAATCTTATTCCTTTCAGACAGAACAATTCATCTCTCAATCAGCCAGCCATGAATTGTTAATGAAGCTGTACGTTACACAGTGTGTGTGTGTGTGTGTGTCCCGGTACCGGGCCTTAGACACGACTGGCTCTGTCTTATTACTAAAACACCCGAACTGAAAGCATTCAGAGTTTAACTTTAAAATGATAAACATTTACAAACGTACCATGGTAAGAGCAGCAAGACATCACAATGGGAATAAAAAAAATTAAAAATAAGTTATTTAAAAAATAAATAAGATGGCAGAATTGGCGAAATGATGGCAAAAATTCCCACAATGCCTTGCGACTACGGCAGCCGTGGCAGTGTTTCCAGAGTTTTTTGTCATTTTTCTTTATTCACTTGGACTGTTTGATTTTACATTAATGGAGTTATGTGTGTTTTCATAAGCTGACAAAATTCAGAAGGAATTATGTTAGAGCACAACAAGCAAACATAGGTTTTCTACGCAACTACAATTGTCACTTGAATAGGTTATAATAAAAAATGAGTTTTTTAACATTAAAGAGTAGTTACATTTATTTTACTTTACATTTGATTATATTTAGTTACATTTATAAGTTACATCGGCCCTTTGAGGACAGACATTATGCTGATGAGGCCCTCTGTGAAAATGAATTTGACACCCCTGTCCCAAGATATAAGATGTTTTACTGAAAATAATGATTTTATTTTATTAGAAAAAAAGCATTTTATTATATCCATCACTTTATATATCATTGAAATCCATATAGCACTGTGTTTCTATTTCTTATTCCATTTGTGTGACACAATGACCTGGAGCCAATCTCAGAATAGACAATTGGTTGCCGACCAATCACCGAGCGACACACACACACACACACACACACACACACACACACACACACAAAATCACACCTTAACAAATCCAATGCATATCAATCAAAAACATGTGCATTTTATACAATTACTGATAAACTAAAAATGCAAAAAAGCGATATAATGAGCAATTGTTACATACATGGCTATACACAAACCATTCCTATCTTTGTCAATTAAATAATAAACTATTTGCTTTCAGAATCACTCATCTCACATTTCTTGAGAAGCAAATAAATCAGCATGAGAAAATATTGTTAATTTAATGAAAAAATGAGATTTACGCAAATAAAAATGTTAAAATATTCAGCTACAAATGTGAACTTGCCACAAAACTTCAACTCATTAAAGGCTTTTAACTCAACACAAAACTCAGCTACAAATAGATTAACTCATGTCAACATAACTGAAAGTGTGTGTGTGTGTGTGTGTGTGTGTGTGTTTGTTTGCTTAAAGCAGCATATGAAGATAATCGGGATAATTTGCTTTCATGTGGCAGGTTCTCCTGAATACATGAATGAGGCTTTTACTCGGACCTGTTATAAAGCCCTGGAGTATTTCTCTGATACACACACACACACACACACTGCTGCTGAGTCACACTCTGACCTTTCTACGCTCCACCACAGCCGCATACATTACCACTGTACTACCCCAGGACCACTCGCCACTAATCATTGAATTTTGGGAGTCATTTCTCCACGAGTGTTGATGAATGCTGACACAAACACAAAGTCTGAGCTACTCAATGATTGTAGAACTACAGTATCCTTTACAGTTACACTCTTGATGCACTCGCCGTTTCTGACACTTCTGGTTCTTCCAGTTTTTCAGGCTTGGATTTGAATGCGAGGTACGGTGGCGTAGCCCACAGCAAGGAGGACCCGTTTGAGACCTTCGCATGTGGAGGATACACGTTCTCCCCGTGCTGGCGTGGATTTCCCCCAGGGCTCCGGTTTGCTTTTTTGGTTAATTTTGCGATAACTGAGAGTGAGAGTTTGAGTGGGTGTGTCCTGCTCTGTGATTGGTTGGCCACCAATCTATGACGATTTTCTAGAATTGGCTCCAGCAATGGAAAAGCCATTAGAAATTATCTGGATTTTGATTGGAGGATGATGCTCTGATCTTCCCTCATCCTTTCAGCGTGCACTTCCTGTCGCTCCCTGACATCGGGCCATGTGAGATGCCCTAATCACAGGAGCACGTCTATCGCCTAATTACTGTGATTTAGTATCATGAGTGCCACACAGCATTAGTCTCTGTGCCAGGCGGGCACACAGGCCAGGCACTGCCAGCCAGTTCAACTCTCTACATGAAGCACATCTGGGCAAAACACACAACAAAAAAAAAAACCCCNNAAAAAAAAAAAAAAAGCAAAAGCAAAGCAGATATTAATAATCTAAAAACATGTGTGTGAAAAAGCAAAAAGTTCCAGAAAGAAAGCATCTTTGATTGGGAATCAAACCCACAACCATCAGCTCCTTCAAATTACCTAAAAGAAAATTAAAACTGTTGATCAATATCTGAACTTTTATGTAATTTATTGGTTTATTATCTGAACTGGTTTTATAATCGGATTGGTTTATTATCTGAGCCAATCCTTAAGGCTTGGATTTATGCGGATGGAGTTGCTGCTGAAAGATTAATTTAGTAAAAATAAACTGTTTTTTTCTTGTTGTAACAAGGACATCCACTAGTAATGTAAATAGACAAAAATGGGAAAAATTAGCAATGAAATGGCTTTTTATCTAGACCAGAAAAGCTATGAAATTTGAAATATAAGCTTTGAAAGGCTATGAATTTGAATATAGAGCATAATTTTCAATCTAAAATGATTTTTAATACTTAAAGTTCCCAAAATACAGGCAACTCTAATTAGCTGATTTCCTTCAGAGATGACCTGTAGATGAAGTTTGAGAAATTACAAAAACAAACTAAGACAAACAGAAGACCATTTTCTCACTCTTTTAACACTTTAAAAAACTTTGAAAACTTTGAAAAACTTGTGAAAGCTAAAACCACTACAATAGTAAAACACTGATGAGATCATTTGTTTTTAAAGGAATTTAGCGGTATATTTTGCGATTTGAAAACGTAAACACTTTTTTTTATCCACTCAAATAAGATAAAGACAGACTGATGGACAACTGTCTTAATCACACACTACAAACAGAAAGAAAACTACAGGATTTCAAGCATCAATACACATTACTTGAAAAACAAGCAATCTCATGCCAAATGAACAAAGTCCCGAGTGAGAATTAAAGAATACTTGGCCAGGCGGCCGCTCTCGCTTTCAGTAATGAGGACATCGCTTTGAGCCTGTAGCATTACTTTACAGCAAATGCTCTGCCGTTCTCTCCAGCATCCAATCTTGAAAAACAAAGTACTTAACCGCTTGATTTCTGTTGTTACCTTGTGAAATCCTACATCAAACTGGGCCACATTTCACTGTTTCAGAGCCAAGCTACTTCCGTTATATAAATCAGATTGTTGAGCTGTTGTAATGTTTTTAAGGTGATTAGTCTTTATTTAAATAAAAATACACCCTTGTGTGATGAAAATTAATATTTTGATCATGTATTAGACAGCAGCCACTGAGAAGTGACATAAACGATCTTGGTGAACGTATTCTGAGAAACGTACATTAATTCTTACATTATAATGGTGTGAACAAAACAATTTTCTTGTCTTTGTTCCACTTAAGTTAAAAAAATAGTTTAAAAATGTACTATGCAACTTTTAATCTGGAAAAAATGTGTCATACTGTACGTGAAAACAAAATTAGGAAATTGGTTTATAAGCCACACATTTGATAAATATCAGTGTGCCTTAATGTGTAAAAAATGCGGTATCTATCTATCTATCTATCTATCTATCTATCTATCTATCTATCTATCTATCTATTTATAGAAAAAAAAAATATATATATACGTATATATAAATATTATTTTTTGAGCATATGAGCAAATATATCCTTTATTATGAACACATACAATACAATACATACAAATGCAAAAAATATAGTTTTTATTGTAGTTTATAAAAATAAGAGGATTAAACTCGTTAAAGATCCTCAAAAAAGCAAACGAGTCTGAAAATCTCCATCACAATCACCCAAAAAAAAATAAATAAATAAAAAAAAAGGGAAACAGTTGGCGGATTATAATATATAGAGAGCATCACGTCACTTCGGGTTCATTTCATGGATTTCCTAAGGGCTGAACATTGTTATTGGGAGCGGTCTCATTTTACACCCTCACCTTTTACTGGAGCCTCCATCACACACACACACACACACGGCACACAACATGCACACGTGCTTCACAAACCCACACACACACTCGCTGCTGCGCACATACCAGGGCGGCTGCCTTCAGAACCTTCTCAAAGGAACTTGAAACATGATTGTGGATGCACAGTAAGAAGAAAAGCAGGCTGACCACATACCCTAGAGAAAACGCTCAAGTGCGTGCGTCTGTGCATTCCCAAGTATGCGCTTTCCAGACGGCCATAGAGCAGCACGCAGTCTGGACGAGAAAAACATCTCCACTTCAGCGCACGGAAAACGACAAGAAAAAAAAAAGTGGCCAAAAAGGTGGAATAACCTAATTAATTTGCAAAGGGAATCAAATAATAGCCGTACAGTGGCATTTAATTACCATGAAAAAAGAAATCAGGCTCAGTCGAGGACTAAGCATGTCATATTTAGGGTGGGGGAAGGGGCTTCCATACATCTTGGAATAGTGAAACGTCTAACAAGGATGGCGGGGGGTGTTAAGAATCCACTCTCCATGACTGGATGAATGTGAGAGTGACATGGTTTTTCCCAGGAAAGACAAATCACATCCCCGGCTCAATTGTGTGCAAATTGAAAGACTTTTATTAAAGACCTGAAATGGAAATGAGATGGTGGTGGTGATGGTGGTGATGGTGGGGGTACCACAGGTTAGAGAACCAAAGGTGGGAAGACAAAGATGGGGTGGAGGGCTTGGTGGAACAAGACAGGGAATGTGGGGGAGGAAAAAGATGGAGGTAAGGGGGGTAGCGAGAGACAGAGAGAGCGAGATGGAGGAGGGGGTAACTGTGGTGGGAGACTGGATGAGTGTTTCCATGGTGACACTTTCGTCTTTTCCACTTGCAGCGAGACTGTGGT
This sequence comes from Paedocypris micromegethes, assembly GCA_028031935.1. Taxonomy (NCBI): domain Eukaryota; kingdom Metazoa; phylum Chordata; class Actinopteri; order Cypriniformes; genus Paedocypris; species Paedocypris micromegethes. The sequence continues at coordinate 5,211,054 of CM051498.1, forward strand.
GGTGTTGAGCGTGTGACGCTTTGCTTATTCCTCCCGATTTATACAGTTTTTATATTTAAAAGCGGAATTAATAAACCAGTGCGACGCTGGAGAAAAATTAATGAATAAATAAAAAGACACGAGGCCCCTCCCTTCCAAAAAAGCCAATTGTTGTGACCTATATCCGTCTCTTTGGTAGGCGTTTCCTCTAGTGATGCTCAATGTACACGTCTACAACCCAAACACACACACACAGACGCACAACTAGATGAACAGACAGACATACTCGAGCAAATAAATCTGATACGGATGCAGAATCCAATGTAAGATGGTATCAAAATCCCGCTCTTCAGACCCCCGGCCCACCCTTCCACATACCCAAAAGCAGACGTGCCACACATGCCAACTAGTGCACAGACACGCTCTCTGGGTGATTATAACGGCAGACTGAGAAGAAGAAAAAAGAATATCGATTCTACCAGGTGAAATCTGATTGCTTTGTGGTGGATTGATGAAAAATTGATAATGTGTTGTTAATGAGAGTAAGGCGTATTAACTTGTGACTTGCACACGGGGGTCTGTGCATAATATTTTGCGGCGAATCGTGACATGAATGAGGATGAGGAGACCAAACCCTAGGTGGCGGGAAAAAGGGTGGCGGCTGAGGAAGACACAACAGTGGTTTTTACAGCAACATCGCCACCTGGTGATCATTTCAGAAAAATAGTTTCAAATTTAGTGATTGTACAACTACAGTACTACACTGACACAAGAGAACAATTATGCAGAGGTGTAACGAGTACCTGAAAACCATACTAGATATAAAAGTTCAAACACTTCCCTGTAAGTTACAAGTCACCAATTCCAAAAAGACTTGAGTAAAAGTTGTAAAGTATCCAATTGTAAAAGGACTTGACTATTTTACTTGCACTTAATTTAGGCTCATAACCACCATGAAATGTGAAAAATCGGAAACTCTTTATTTATGAGGCTTTGTTTCCTAATATAGAAATAAAACTTAAAACCTCAATGTTTCAAAACAACAGAACAAAATAGATCAAAACGAACAAAAAGTCAGTCTCAGTCAAACTCAAATGTGCCAAAAAGAGCAACAGCTAATTGACATTCACGTGATTTAGCTCAAAAACAGCATCCAGCACCTTCAGCATCCTGCAAATGCCAATATCACCTCGACTTATTGCACACTGCATCACAATGTAACGAGTAACGGTGTCCATTACAATGTAGCGGGGTAAAAAGTACAGACACTTAGTTAAAAATGTAGTCAAGTAGAGTAATGCAGTCCATTTACTCAAGTTATTTACACCACTGCAATAAGGACAACAGAATATGAAAAATATCCCATAAGTGAGCTAGTGAGTGAGTGAATGAAAAAATATAGAAGTAGTTAGACAAAGACAAAAAATAAATCTGAATTCCACAAAAAAAAGACAATCAAACAAAAATGTTTGTGTCCAGCAAATTAAAAACTTTAAATTGCCTGAAGATGTGATTTTGTGTTTTGTCAACTCACCTTGATCCACTAACCCTAAAATATAAAAAAATTAAAAAGTCAGATAATTAAGATAAGTAAATGGCTATATGACATGAACACTAACGCAGTCTACATTAGCAAGCAAATAAATAATACTAAGCAAAAAAGAAAGAAAATGAAATTAAGGTTAAACTAAGACTCACTAAGAAGATACCTGGCCAAGTTAAATTCCACTTAAATGCAAGTGTCGTCAACGGCCTCTAGAGGGAGATCCAGCGTCAGAGTTCTACAATCAACACACAATCAGATTTTTTACGTTTTATTGTTCAACAAAAGAAATCCGTGACAGAAACGGCTGCATTGAAACATCCATTTTGTATCTGAATATCTGTTTGAGATGTGACAGTACGGAAGTCTTCGACATTCCAATAGAGCATTCGGTGTTCCCGTCTCGACTCCGTTTAATTGCCTTTGTGAGACTGTCAGCTTGGCTTAAAAAAAACAAGAGGATGAAACAATCCCAGTAGAAATCTTGGAAGAGATGGTGTGGATGCACCAGGCAAACAAGTATGAATATTAAAACACGTAAATACTACATCCCGGCTGCATTGTCTTGGTCCGTCACTTCTGTGAAGGTTTAAGTTATTTATTAAGTGCGTTTCAGTCGTAGACCTTTTCAGAGCAGCTGCACGAAACAAACAGTTACTATCCGTGAGCAAAGAAAGCAGAAAAGCAACAGTGGCTAGGAAACAAAACTAAGGGAGGATAGAGGAAAACAAACCATGAGAACCGGGTCAATGATGTCAGTCTTGGTGCCATGACTTAATGCTGCCCCCTGCTCCGGGTTTGAATGTGTTGTTTTACTGGATGTTTAAATGCAGAAAACAATTCCGATAGGGCCCCTAGTGGCCATATTGACAATACCACTCACATATTTACTTGTTGAATGAACGTTGTCTCTCTTCTGATGATGCTAGGTTTCAATGCTTCAAATTTTTGTTTGGTTATAATTTGTCACTTGCAACTTTTACACTTTTGTTGAAAACTTAATTTTTGTTCATTTTTGTTATTTTTGCGCGTTTGGCACTTGTTTCATGTGGTGGCATCCTTTATTCTGTTTGGCTGGTGAGATTATGATTGGCAGCAGTTGACAAGGATGTGATCAAACACAATATCATTCACCACTTTTTTTTATGTTAGTTTACAGTAAACAGTTATTAAAGTGTTATTTTTGCACAATTTAGTTCCACTATTTTCGTGGCAGAATAACTCTGAATAAGAGTAGACATTTTTTTCTCTACACATCGATATATTATGACACTGTATCTGTGAAAAGAAGAGAAAGTTCCAGAGGCTTCTTAAAAATAAAATGTACTACAATAAAAATAATATTAATATGAAATCACATGCTCGCCATCCAATCAGAGTAAAGACCACCCCCATGTGAAACTAGTGCCAAAAGTCTAAAGAGGAATAAAATGAAATGAACAAAGAAACCTGAAGTGAAAACAAAGTATCGAACGAAAATGTGAAGATTTAAAGTGAAATATTAAGAAAACCAAACGAAAATGTGAAGAATTTTTACAATCGACATCTTAATACTGTCAGCATCACACCTACAAAAACAGCCAAGGCAAGTTTGACAACTTTATCAACAATTATTCCGAACGGTGTGTAATGAATCACCCAACAGCCTCCAAGCGAACGCAGCCCCACCAAAGTGAACGCTGATAAAAGCAGGATTCTGATATTCCCCCGCCTGCAGTGACAGATATCCAGATAAAGACATGCTGTTCCTCCAATATTGCTTCAGCTTTCTAGAATAATTCATGAACTGACCCGGCTTCTGAGATGTTCCAGCGTTAGTCCTCTACTTTTGGCTTTGGTGGAAGAATTGGCGTTTTTGCGAAATGACAATTGATGCAGTTTCCACATTTCTAAAAATCAAATCAAATTTGAATGAAAAGATAAAACACAACCAACGGCTCTTAATGTCATTTCATAACAAGTTAAATGTGTATTATTCAGGAATAATGCTGGATTTAAGAAAAAAACTAGATGATATGAAGTAATAAGATTTTGATCATAAAGCATAGAAATTTCAAACTTTTAGCGCCCACGTTTATTTTGAGCAGATTTTGAGCATTTTCTGAGCAATTGTATTACAATAACATAAATCTACGGTCAATAAAAAAAAAAGTGTCATTTTCACCAAATGTCATAAATATAAAAATTAAATTAAATCAAAAGGGTTGACTCCCCATTTAATAATATTGGTCAAAATTATTATTTTTATTTCCAAATGAATGGAAGCGCTTCATGAAACAGGATCGAGATCTTTATTGGACCTTTATCGGTAGAAGAAGATTGGTTTTTCTTTACAGTGGAACTACGGTGAGCAGCAGAATCCTTTTCATTATGTGAAGCTGAGGAGAGACATGAACTTCTAGATCTAGATGGCCACCAACTCACAGAAGAAACGTTGTCATTTTCACTTGCTCTTCTGAATGGGGTTAAAATATGTAGCAATAAATCATCTTTGACTTTAAAGACATGGCCATGCCCTCAAAATGGCCAGCCAATCACAGGCCGAGAAGAACACACACTCCCATGATGGATGGAAACTATCACCAAACGTACCTGAAGAAAACCACTATCAACTGATCTTCAAACTCGGTTTCTCGTAGCAGTGGGTCAAGAGCCTTTCCATGCAAGCCACCACTAATGAATAAAACAAATTATAATACGTATTCAGTTGTTTAGGATTACTTTTTAATTATTCTATTTATCATAATTCACACATTATAATGCACGTTGATTTAAAAAAGCATGCCCACCACACCGGCATCGCTCACTCAAATGCTTGACCGGTTTATTCACTTCAGTGCTTTGCTCTCCGAGACTGAGCTTTCTGTAGGAGCAGAAACTACTTCACACCAATAGTACATTTTCACAGAGATAATAGAGCTTTATCAGAAAAGGGCAAAGGATGAGCCCCTGATTTACTATCTAGGCAATGCAGGGCCGGCAAATGGCTTGGATTGACAATAGGCTTTATCACTGTCTGATGATTAGAAAAGCTCATTTGGGGGTTGTGCTGGCTGAATTACGAAAGCTTCTACAAAAATCAAGAGCTTTTCAGTCCATACATGGTTGGTTTCATTCCTGCATAGGTTTTGTTTTACTTTTTGGGTTGACAAATGCTTTATTTGGTTGTTTTATCACAGATATCTTAGCTAAACTAGATTAAAATGACCCGGAATCTCCATATGTTTTTCCATTTTTAGTAAAGGGCTAAAACAGCTAGAATTAATTGGTTCTAGTTGACTGATGCTGAATGTTGATGAAATAAAAGTGAGAATTCTTTACAGGGTCACCAGCACGGCGATCTTACACTAATTAACTTGATTTAATCATCTTCCGCATAAAAACATAAAAATCACCTTAGAGAACAAGGCCATTCATCCGCTGCGTCCGACTCTATAAACCTCAACATCTTTTCTCCTACTTTCCGATTACGTTTCCTCTCGGCTCGGAGATCCTTATAAAGCAATACTTGATTACTCTGTTTCTGGAGCAGAACTCGCAAGAACATTTGCACTTCATTTTCTGCTGAAATAGCTATGCAAATTTGGTCATAATAAATTCTAAAATTTGATTTAAAAAAAATCTAAAAGAAAAAAACAAAAATGTAATTTTGAAAGATAAATTACAATGTATAATTTTGAATGCTCTCAAACAAGAAATTCTACCTTGTTAAAATTATGAAATTTTGAAATTATAAAATCACTGTAAAAGCTTTTTTATTTTTTCCAGCACGTTCTTCTGGCCATTTCCATTAGCGAAAACACAATTGGAAAACACAAGATATCTAAACACAATTTTTTTTTACTTTTGAAATTATACATATATACTTATAAGTCATACACAAAAACAAGCTGCTTTCCATTCGATCGTAGCCGTTTATGTCTCGGTCAGCAGTTCCTATTCAAAGACACAGACGTTTATAGACAGGTGTTGTCATGATGATGTTATTATTCTCAGGAATGATTTCATGATCAGTGCCACATTTTTGCATCTAACAAACATAGAAAGTTGCTCTGGCATTATTAATAAAAAGGTTATTTGCATCTAATACTTTTACCCTCCGTAGATCATCAGTTAAAACAGCTCTTTTAAGGTTAAAAAGCCATTTAATAAACGTTGATCTTATATCTATTACAACTACAAAATCTAGCAAGAGAAAAATCTTCCAAGCAGTTTGTGAACTTTCCCCATCAAAAATGTCAGTTAGTAAATGTACTAGGCAGTCTTTGTTTTGGTCAAGGTAGAGCTATCAGACAAAAGTAAGGCTGAGATTTATCACGGGAAAGAATATCAAGTTCCAGTGACAGTGATTGGTTGTGTTGTGGAGTTCTGCAGACCGCACATCTCCTCATCCCTTTATTAAGACTTCAGCGCTGCTGTGATGGAGCAGCACAGAAAATCCTCATGCCGGAGGTTTGTAGCTGCCCGAGTTGCGAAAAATAGGAACCTTCTCAACAGCCGGTCTGGATGACAAATGTTACAGTTGGAAAAGTTTAAAACTCCCCAAAAGAATAATAATTACGTCTCCATGCGAACACGCCACATGGAAAAAGTGTTCCAGATGGCTGGATTGGTCTCCATGGATACGGGTTGCCGTGTAACCAGGGGCTGGTGGGAGTTCTTGGCTCCCTGGTGGAGCACAAGATGGAGACTGACGAAAGCAGTTTCACACGTCCGCACATGTGATGGACATGGAGCACAGAGAGTTGGGTTAATGTGCGTCAGACGAGATGATGAAATGTACGCTTAAGACTCAAGGGAAAACATTTTCATGATTATAACATAATGGCATTTCTTTTACCTGTTCGATTATTTGGGGGAAAAAAATTCAGGGTTCCTACGGGTGCTTGAAATTCTTGAAAATGCTTGAATGTCAATAACGTGTTTTCAAGGCCTTGAAAAGATGCTTGAATTTTAAATTAAGTGCTTGAAAATGTAATTACAAAGTGGAACCCGGATAAATGCCGGGCCCAATTGGAGGCGGAGGTAAAACAACAATTCGTTTCACACGTGATAGTACGAGATTTCGACGTCATGTTCATACTAAACTTTAATACACTTGAGATGTGTTCAGATTCAGCAGTGACAGACATGGTCAGGTGAAGTGGCCACACAAACTATTTTCTTAGTATTATCAATATCAATGCACTTAAAAATTAATGCATTAACGCAGTGGTCTCCAACCTTGTTATTGTCACGGACCAGTCGACGTTTGATATTTTTACCCAGGCCGTGGAGGTGGGGGTGGGGGGGTAATGTTTCAGACATTTTAGTGTTTAATTTAGTATTGAATTTAGTATAGAATTTGGTGAAGTGCAATTTTGAGTGCAGAACCTTTTGGTCTTTTTAACAGTTTAAAAAGTTTCTGAAGCAAAAAAGTGATTTTATCTAGCACACACACCCAGGACAGTTTGCTTTACTGAACCAGAACTAATTAGATCGTGGCAAAGTTGATTATATAGCAATATTCTCCTCTCAGTGTAGGAGAGATGATAACACATCTGAGATCTCAACCGGCCCATTTGAGCTATAAAAAAAAGATTGTCTCTCCATGTAAAGGAAATCGTTGCAAATTGCATAAACACTCGAGAACTGTAATAAACTCAGAAATCTGTCATACCCAGACTATGAAGTAAAAATCATTACAGCCATTGCCACACATTAAATAAATAATCAAACTAAACAAGGCCCAATAAAATCTAAATGAATTTGAAATATGATTTTGTGGCAATATGATTTTATGGTTTTTAAACTGTAGATTTAAGCAATGTTTTTGCTTTTAGCTGCATTTCAAAATAAATGTAACTATTGGGTTGTCTAAAGCTCTACAGCTAATTTGGCTTCAAAAAGTCTTATGTTGCTCAAAATGTCTTGATAAATATGAATCATGAAGATAATTAATGAAATTATGAAGTCTGAAAAGTGTCTTTTTGTAAAAATACGAGTGTTTACCGTACAAATGTAAAGATTTTAAAAGCACATCGATTTCACAATTCCACAAACAGCAATTACCTAATACATACTTGACATTTAAAAATGAAATAAAATGTATTCACAATCAATGTCACTCTTAACTATGAAATGTCAACAGAAGGCGAAACAATCAGCAGTGAATTTCAAAATGCTATTTAAGCTGAATAAAGCTGGGACTGACCTTGAGTAAAAGTGTGATCATTAAACACGCAGGCAAAGCATGCGATAAAAACCACAGACTAAAGAAGTAAAAGAGACAAATGGCGCTCATTGTGAATCCTGCGACACAAGGGCAAAGCACAGACAGCCAGCGTATTTTACCATCAAGATTCTTAACCATTAACCATTAACCATTAATAACGGTTAAAAAGAAATTTACTTTGAACGCTGCACCACGAAAGTTCTGAAGAACATGTCTATTTATGACTATGTAAAACCATTGAATTCAGCCTAAATACTATTTGCATAACACAGAGACGCTTCGCAGCTCTTCAAGGGCAGACTAACAAATGTTCAGATAAAGTATATGACTCTTATTGTCTAAAGACACTATGATTCATCTCTCCTGCCTGCAACGTCTCTCCTCAAGGACACAGAACCATGTAAGGTCCACAGAAAAACAACAAACAACTACAAAAAAAAAATCCCATTATTAAACGATTACAAGGAAAATTTGATTTCAAGTTGACAGCCTGTGACATCATGGACGTAAAAGCATCATCGGAAGAGCTCGCTTACATTACACCACCGGTGGGCGACGCTTGTGAAAATGAATGTTATGATATTTCACACAATTTAGACTCTATTGAATTTATTTCATGAAACGAGATTGGACATTGACTTTGTTATTGTGCCACTGCAACAGGCGACAAAAACACATTTTGATGACACAACTGTTACTGATGATGTTTCCAAACATGAGTCCGATATTATATAAATTAAATTATATTACCATGTACAATCATCAGATTGTTTTTTTTTTCCTAAACCGGTAACATGAGGTACTGAAGACCTTATAAACAAAAAAAAAGGCAACGCTTACATGTAAACCAAACCAGGTGCTCAAAGTCACAAAAGAAACAGGAATAAAGAAGTACGTAATTATTTTTTCTGTGTTTGATTACACCTGTCTGTCTGGAAAAAAAAAAAGAGTCAAACAGAGTGAAAGGGAGCGGCACATGCTAATTCATTAGCCTCAACGCTGTATTATAAACTAAAGTTATACAATACAGGGACTTTCGATTTTTTGAAATCAACAAGGTGTTACAACATAATGCAGAATTCAATTTAAAGCCAATATTCTCACATCTACCAGTAGCAGAAATAACATGACTTGATGCAAACTAGATTATGCTATTTCACCATATTTCACCTTATTTTATTTCACCGACAATAAGTTGCAACAGATGATACAAACAATCAATAACGGTGAATTTTTTTAAATCTTTTTTCACACATAAGGCAGATTGAATTAAAAAATGCATGGTTGATTATTTACTTATATACTTTTTAGAATTGTAGGCTGAATATTTAAAAAAAAAAATCATGAATTTTGTTTCTGTGTTGCCCATTTAGCTGAAACAAACAAATCTGTGTAACAAAAAGAGACACAAAAAGCCACTTTCATCGCATATCAATTACCTTGATGTCACCATGCGCAACTGGTAAGGCTACAAATAAGGTGTGTTTAATTTCCACCAATTTATTTAAGTTAATCAATAGCTTCTTATTGGCACACAAACATAATCTCGTCTCAAGCAAACATCTTTCCGGTCAATAAATACAGATTTTATCACCCAGCATAAAACTGGCCAATTTCAAATAGATGATGATGAAGGCTAGTTGTTTTTTTTTTATTATTTTCAAGTTTTATTTTGAAGTAGATCAATCTACTTAAAAATAATCATGGAACTGCTCATTATAATGGAAAATCCACTTTTAAAGGAGACGATCAATCACCCGACACCTCTAACATCATCACGTCCCCGTGTTTGCTCTCTTGCCGCTACGACACCCTTAATGTGTCACTCCATCGTCGTCATAATTAAGCGTTAATGTGAAAACAATCACTTGACGGTGTTAGAAAGGGGAATTAACGGCATCTGCTGCTCACACTCGTCCCACCACTAGTGACCGGAGAGAACGCAGCTACACATACATTAATGGCGAATATATAGGCCCACACTGAGACGGATATATTCAAGCAGTGAGGAGCAATGAATTCCCTTGACACACTCACGCTCTGCTGAAGTAGGTTTCAGCAGGAAATCAATCCCCGTCTTCTCTCTGTGAATTCACTGCCATGTTTATCCTCTCTCCACCTGAATGACTGGAAGCTTATCAGTCTCTTGGAAAAGACTACACTGCTGAGCACGGATATCCAGGTCTGGGCCTGGCACTGACATGTCTGATATATTTCAGAAGACGTTTAGAAAAATATTACGCTCCAGTTGAATTCCTAGCTCAACAGAGGCAGAACCAGGCCACTCTATGAAAAAGAACAGCATGTGTTATGATCCTTCACACCTTCTGCTCACAATGTAATTGCTGGCGGTTTGGTTTTCGAACGATCTGGTCCAAACAGAACTTTTTGAGAAATCTTGACAGTATTTTTGCTTCCATACATGCTTCCAGTATGTGAGCGGCCTTAAAACGACACGGTGCTGCTAGAACAAGACGTTCCCAAGCATTACATTCCAAAGCAAAGTTACCAAGGTAAATTTTGGATGAAAACAGTATGGTTTTAATTGTTGCACATTAAGAAAGCTACCTCTACTTACAAATTTAATTCTTGCCGAGAGCAGTTTCATAAGTAGAACACCTTGTAATTAAAGACGTATAAATATCCTAAGCCCATCCAAGCTCTCGTAAATGAAGACAATTTGTTTTTATGAATGGTAAAATGTTGGTAATAATTGTAATAAAAACATGTTACAATACAGTTGTTGAAAAACAAACGAGTACTGTGGGACTAAACTGCTAACAGTGAATGAGAGAGATATATGAACACACAATCCCGAGTTATGATAATCAGTTCCTTTCTGACTGCGTGTTTGAAAAACAGGTTTGCTTAATCTTGTCGCGTTTGTCTTTTGGCCTTTCGGAACTGTTTTAAATGAAACACTTTTGTAAATAGAGACACACTTCATAACTTTTGTTAGTAGTCATTTGTAAGTAGAGGTAAAACTGTATAATGAAGAGGCAGAGAGACAAAGAATCTTCGAACTAAAATAATTCCCCAGATGGAGAGCAGACAGATGTTCGGTGACTGGACACGTTGACATTCCTCATTAAAAATCAGCAGCCGCACGTCCAGTCAAGACCATTAAAACTCAATCCTCAAGGCCACTTACATTAAGCATTCCTACATAGAAGGTGCCTGGGAACTATTCAGGACGATAAATACTCAGAAGAGGAAACTGAGAAAAGAAAATGTCCAACGTTTTGGCGTAATCACCTTCAGGCGAAACCTGTTCTTAATGACACAGCACAGGAAGAGGACCTGATTGAGACACCTGTTCTAATTAGACCCTTTTCCCCGAGCTCTAAAATGAGAGATGGTGGTCACAACTCTGTCAAACTCAAACCTGCTGAGCACCTAATGAAGCATGCTGACTGTCTGGGACACATCTGTTTCACCAAACAAACCAAGGACTCTGGGAAATGTGGTTCATACATGATCTGCCGATAACACTGATGATAAAAATCAAGGTGCGTTTGATTTGTCATATTTTACTTGTGTTAACCTTTTTTTTATTCTATTGAGCAGTTTCAAATCCTCAGAAAACAATTATCATCAGACAGAGAGCTGATGGGAACGCTGACAGAATGACTCACTGAAAGTCAGCAGCCTCCTGCAGGGGTCTTTAAAGAAGGGAGGGGGCTGTCGAAAGAGAGGGAAGCATCTGTTCCACCCTCGGAAACAGGTTCAGCTCAGGACACTACCTGAAGGAAGAGTCAAAGCAAAGGTGGAGAACAACTGTGGAGGACGATTATTCATGCAGATGATATTTCTCTGGTTATCAAGGCCTTCAAGAGAGATGGATGTGATCACTGCGGACAGATTCATTACACTGAAGGAGATCCATTTCAACTTAAAGTCACTCACTGCAAACACCACACAGTAATTGAGCCTATATTAGATTATATAGTAAAAAATAAGTCTTTTTAAACACCTTGTGCTAATAATTTGCACCGATTTATCAAGGTTCCCTGTGCTTTAAAGAAAAATAGTCCTTATTTTGCCCATTTTGAGTCAGATTTTGGACAATTTATATAATTTATTTGTATATAAAATAATAAACAAAATTTTATAAAGTATATTAAAAATAAAAAATGAAAAACATTAATATAACAATTTGCATATAAAAATAAATGAAAAAACTGTTTTGTACAATTTTGATATCAAAGTAAAAATCATTTTCACTTTAAGCCGATTCACTAAATCTTCTTGACCCTATAATTACACAGCAGCAAATTATAACAATGTTGCACCATTTAAGCCATTTTACAAGACTCTGTCATTCGGAATGTATTGTTCTTTTGGGAATACATTTTACATAGAATATTTGAAGGCAACAATTTTAAAAGGATGTTTAAAGGATTATCCAAATAATAATCCCTGACTTTATTTGCAATCAAATACTTGACAAACGCCACACAACAACTTAACAAGTCGAAACTAAGTAGTTAAAGCCAAGTCCACTTGAATCCTCCGCTATCTCTTCATTCACTCATGGAGTCCGTCTCTCCACAAACCGTGCACAGAAAGTCTGTTAGAGAGAATCCAGCTACAATCTGTGTAATGGATAAAACGAATCAGGCATATTTATGGAGTTTGCTGTGCTGCTGCAAGGTCACTGACAACCAACGTCATCAGCCTCTCACTGCAGAGGAGTTTATAACTTACTGCCCTGGATGAAAGCAGAGCGCTGCTGAGTAATACAACACACACAGACACACAAAAAGAGGTTTGTGCACCACATGCTCATAGCAAACATTTGCCAATGCATTCTCCAAAAGCTCCGAGGTGAACGCTCTCCCCAGATTTACAAGAATCTACGAAGCCACATATTGAAAAATTACATAACGTTTATACTATTTTTAGCATCAAAGTCTTATGTATTTAAAACATGAAATGTACTCTAATTGATATAGTATAATTAGTTTTTTTGGCTGGGAGAAAAATTGCACGTCCCGATATATTTAGTTACAATATTATTGCATTAACACACAAGTCTGTCTGTCTATCTATCTATCTATAGTAACCATCTATTCATCCATCATCCATCAATCTATCCATCCATATATACACACAGAAAATCCAAAATCCTTTACAAAGAAAAATGTATTGAACAAGTTAAAGGTAACATCTTGATGATTTACAAATTATAAAAAAAAGAAGTGAATGAAAAAAAGAAAAAGAAATGGAAAGGACGGGAAAAATTGCATAACGACTATTTGAATACTTAAACATCTCATGTATTTAAAAAAAATGCACCATCAATCCATCCATCCATCCGTCCATCTATCTGTCTATACATAAAATCCAATAACATTTACATTATCTGTGGAAAAAAACTGTATTGAACAAGTTAAAGGGAACATCTTGATGCAAATGATTAAAAAAAAAAGAAGTTGGTTGAGAAATGGAAAGGAAGAGCTGATAACAGTAAACAAACCACGGTGAAAAGAGGAAAGTCTGTGTCTTTAACAAACATGCCCTCATTTCCTTTAATGAGGACGGAGCCGATGAAGAGCACAGACTAAAAGATCTGCTTTCCTTCCCTCATGTCTGTGCAGAGCCAGACTACAACGTAAAGGCCACAGTGATAAATTTAGATTTAGTAGCCTGGTGATGAAAAAAGTTTGTATTTAAGAAGAAACACTTAATAAGTGCTACTAAATCAACGGAATAAATGATATATTTTCTTGCATAAAACAATACCAGTGCTGATATTAACCCAGTAATTAAACACTATTTGATTAAACATCTATGACTTTTTACTAACATTTAAAGTCAGCGTTTCACTAAGATAACACCATTTGTAAACTAGTGATTCGAGTTGTGCAGTCGAAACCAAATCAAATGGGTTTATTTTGCCATTGGGTAAATGACGACATTGTATTCCATTAAAGTATAGTGAACGTGAGTTTGCGTCTGAGCGAGAGAGTGGACTGATCAATGGCATGACTCCACTGTTGATGTGAGCAGTGAAATGAGCTCCGAAAACCCAGAGAAAACGTCAATAAACAATCACGCGAATGTTAATTTGCAAACTAAACGCTTCCTTGATTGTATTTCTGGCCGACTGACAAATGCAAAGTGTGGACGGCGTTTTGTCCGTGTGTCCGATAGATTGCACTACCACAACTGGCTCATAAAAAGATAACATTTGTCAAGAAATTTGCATTTTTTTCGTCTGTACAGAACACAAATTAAAGCATTTAGATGAACAAATTAGAAGAAAAAAAAAGCTGATTTACAAATACAAGGCTGAATGGCTAGAATAAAAGTTAATTCCATCAGAAGATTGCTGAAGATATTTTCAGGCCGACAGAGAGTTTAAAAAAATAAGACACAACCAAACAGGCACAAGTCTAAATATACAGCCAACACAACTGACACACTAAAAGAAAAAGCTGCATATTTACCGACAGCAACGGCATAATATATTCACTTAAAAAGCCAACAGAATTTCGTTATGCACTTAGTCTTTGACAACACAAAGAGCGTCATATGTCTGCCATTAATTACTACAGTAGTTCTTCTAATGCAACCAACAACTAATTATTCCAGCAAGACTCAGCAGGTTTTTAAAAGGACAGTTTTCATGCTTTGCATTAGAGCCAGTGAGTGTCCGACAGGAACGCTACATCAATAAGATGGCAAACAAACCTCTGATGTCTGCTGTCACTAGCACTACCGCAGTTATTTATCAAGCCCATTCGCAGGGTCCATTTATCTGGTTCAGAAGCCAGTCGCTGAATCTGTATTAAACAGCAGAAAAGCTCTCAACCTCCAGAAAGCTCTGGCTCCAGAAATGTAATCCTCCGAGATTCCCCAGGTGGAATTTGCTTGAAATGCAATGGCGATTACATGCTGAAGATGAAATGCAGTCAAGAATGCACAATTTGCAAAAATCCTCGCCAAAACCACCCTGAACCAATATGTCTGCAGCTAAGAAAAAACATTTTTAACGTGAATTTGGTGATTTTAATTGTGCCAATTACAGTAATTGACATCGAAAAGTCAAGGGGAGAACGCTGGAATAAGTTTGAAGATCCAAAACATTGAGTAAGTAGTAAAAAAAAAAAAAAAAGATTTAGGAAACAAAATACAACACCTGAACTTCTGGTTCAGGAAAAATTGTCCCTAACTTAACAAAACCATTGAAATAAACACCAATTCACATTCTTCTACGGATCAACGGTTCTCTCAAGACACCTTAAAACCAACTTCTATTTACAACAATTTAAATTAAAGCAGATTGCTTTCAGGAGCATGTTTCACCGCAAAGGCTAAAGAGGATAAGATTCATACTAAAATAAATAAATAAACAAGTGTGTACGTGTTTATTAGACCCTGACCATTAAACGCAACTCGAAAACACAGTTCATGATGAAAAAATATTTGAAAAAAACATCTTTGTAGGTTCCTTAATCTAAGCACAAGAAACCAACAGTGACTATGACGTGTACAATAATTACAAAACTATGAAATTATAAATTGTGTTTCCTTCCTCAAACATAATGACATTAAGAACAAAACGTTTCCATGTCTGTTTTTGCTACAATTTGTGCCAGAGATCTGACTGGATAGTATTAAACAAGCACACAATTAGTGAATAGAAGCAATAAAGAAAACATAAACCAAATCAAAATGCAATATTCTAACAATATACGTACTATAAATATACACTATACATATTATATATGCACATTAATCAACAGTGTCAAGATACAACAGAGACAATGAGAGAGTTTTGACCATTTGCTGCGAATGATAAGTCATATTATCATTTACAAAATAAAATTTGATCACACTTCAGGCCGTCCAATGGCAATAATTAAAGCATAATCACAGTAATCACGATGCTTCTTTTATAACCAGTAGCTGGAACAAAAAGAGTGCATGCACTTTCCCTTTTTTAAATTCCCATGAATACAAATGAGACTCAACATGGGGGAAAAAACAGGCAGAGCGGGATTGCAATTTACTAATCCGAGCTCGTCTCCTGCCTTACCTCCGGGCCTACAAGCTAATTAAACCCCATCTACAGCAAGCAGCCAGTCTTCATCCTGCTGGAGAGCGACTTTCATTTATCTGCTATGGTACAAGAAAAGACGACACGCAACACAGACTTGTTATTTCAGGATCGAGATTAAGCACATAAAAGCTCTTATGAGCACAAGTCGGACTGAGTAGAACTACTAAGGGTCCATTTTTAATATATTTCATTTAACTAAAAATAATTTACATTGTATCAACATTGTGTGTGTGTGTGTGTGTGTGTGTGTGTGTGTGTACAGAAAGCACAAGTTAATGTTCCCACTATCACCCATTCCATTTGATCACTATAAATCTGCTGTTATAAAAAGCTTGATTTACTTTCACACACAAAAAAAACAAGATTATGTACCTTTATCTTTATCATCTATAAGCTATAAAAGATTTATTAAATCACCTTGTTTATTTTTATATACTCCAAAATGGTTTTTGATCTTTAGAGCTATATTTTTGCAGAAACAACAAGGATTCCACAACCTCGTATTTCTTAAATATGACATCTGTCACATGTCTGTGGAGATTCTCCATCATCTCGGTGGATTTGCCGGAAGATTGAGTCATGTCAACTGGATTTTCTTCTTTCTGGTAGAAACATTTCACCATCAACCCAGGTGGCTTCTTCAGTCTGACATCCGTCGGCTATGGTCAGATGTTCTCCTGATGATGTCTGTCAGATTAATCTTTTTCTTTTTTTTAGTATTTGCATTGAAATGTGACATTGATTCTAGACTAAATCAACAAACAAGAGCCACACCACATTTCTGCTTGCAGCTATATTTTAGGACATATATTGTCCACTAGGTGACACTACATTCACAACTAGGATGTCAAACACTGCAGCAAATGAATAAAATGACAACAAATCAATCGATTTTTCTGTGTAGTGTGAAACTGGAAACTCAAAAACACATCATCCAACCCATTACTGAATCTTTTAAGACGTTTTCAACCAGACTTTTTATAAACTGCCGGAAATGGTCTATGATTTCGGATGAAGGATAATTGAACATCATCATTCCAGTCAGACAATTAGATTACGTTTTTAGTTTCGTTTTAGCAATTTAGCAATCTTTGGACCCTCTCAACATTATTTCATGCATTATGGAAGTATTTATTTAAACTAATCAAGATACTCAAATGCAAAAACATCAAAATCAATCCAGTGGTTCACCGAAGCTGCCTTTTAAGAACAAGAACACACAATACTTCACATTCCCACTAATTCTTTCCCGTTGGAATATAAATGTCAGTCAGTGCGTGTGTGTGAAATCTGATTTACAGTGCAGCATGCAGGCAACTGGAGAGTCAATTCTCCAAATCTCTCCAGAGGGACTTTATGCTGCATACACAATGTGAAGCACGAGTGCACACGCACCCAGGTGGCAAAGCTCGACACACACGGTCCAAACCAACTGTCCTCGGCATGCTGTGGCACCCACACACAGGCTGGGTAAATATTTACCCATCAAACGGAGATCTGGCTGGAATCTGTGTGGTAACTTGCTGTCCAGCACTTTACGTTCAATCGCACAATTGCAAGTGATTGATACCGTGCATGGACATCATGTCAAACATGCGTGAGAGTAAAATTCACATTTTACTAAAATATCTATAGATAAATTGAAGAACTTAAAACTGATAGGGTTTTTGAATGAGACTACAACTACGACCACCACCACCACCACCACCACCACCAACAACAACAACAACAACAACAACAACAACAACAACAACAATAGATCATGTATAAATTAATACATACTTATTTTGGATAGAAAGCAGAAAATAATACATTAAAGTTCAGCATCTAAACAACGTAAATGTGCGCTGACTACTGATTTTATGCATGAAATTATCAATACAACTCGGCATTAATGTATATATAATCAGCATTAAATCATATGTATAATTAAAGATCGTTCCTGAAGATTTCAGACACATTTACAACAATATTACCTGATGAATGTTTCTGCTCACAAAACGCTTTTGAAAAGTAAAAAGCAACGGCCAATTATCCCTGACGTATGCTTTGTATACATTATGAAACCAACGTGTACTTATCAAATTGCTACGTAAATGTGTTTTGTTCGTAAACTGTAAGTGCCATTTTAAACTCACCGACAATCTGAGGTCACCAGCGAATTACCGCGTGTAAAGTGATGTACAAGGTTCCCTTGCTTACGGTATAAAAATTGACTATATTGAACTGTATATAAAAATTGTTGTAAAAATGTGTCGAATTGTTGTATTAGTATAGCATTTAAGAGACACAAATGAGAACAGGAATTCGAAAAAAAATTCAAAGCTCACGAAAAGTTTTTTTTAATGAGATGCAGGTGCAACGTGGTTTGGCAGTGAAGAATTGTGGGAAATGCAGTTTTATGCCAGGGTTTACTGAATGCCGGTCCCGTTTATTCGGCTTTCTCTTGCTTAATCATCCATAATAAATACGAAACGTCCACATGCTTCGTCAGTATGTATAGTAAAAAAAATGTTTCTTACATATACGTATACATTTGTAAAATGCATTACACTGTATACTAATAAAACATTATTAATAGTTTATTATAAAATATAAATAATTTGTGAAAAAAGTGCATACTTTCAAATACAATTTTTATAATTTAATAATTAAATTTACATGGTATAAAGGATCAAGTATCTATCAACTTATAGAACAGTACATGTAAAAGAAAATTACTGTAAATGTAGTGACACGGTGAAATAAGAGCAAACGTCTGATTTTGGTTTCAGTAATAAGCTGCTGCGATGGGAATATCTAAAAGAATCATTTGTGTCAGTGGTACATGTGAGTGCTTGAGTGCGCAAGATTCAAATCAGGATGGTTAATTAGAACATTCGGCGTGATTCAGATGGAGGAAGGCCAGGTCCATTCCCTTCGCTGTCTAATCATGGAGATTGTGCCCTTGACTTTGTGTACAATATGTGCTGATGCAAAATGGAGAGTCAATTACTAAGTTCTGGCTTTTTCTGCTTCTCACTTATCAGGAGGACGTCCTCCTCTTCTGCCGCCGAATGCACACTTTGAATTCTTACTTCACTTAAGGTAAATTCCCTTTTCACTAATCATCCCAAAGTTGAGACTTGGCTTGACGCTGAGAGAAAAAGAGGAAAGGTAATTCAGGCCCGGTGATGTTTCTTCTGCAAAAACCTTTGGAATGCCAACAACTTGTCATATCAAAAAGCAAAGCATTTCTACAGTAATAAACATATGCAATTGGGAGTCTCAACCTATCAAATGTAAGCAATCTATCTATCTATCTATCTATCTATCTATCTATCTATCTATCTATCTATCTATCTATCTATCTATCTATCTATCTATATACACAAAAGGTAAGTTATATGTATGTTTATGTTAAAAACAACAATATTTAGTTGCACAAGGTGACTATTTCTTTAAGGAGAAAGACCTGGCCATCCAGCTGTAGCGAAAGCCGCATGGCCATTACATAAATGATGTGGCCGTCTCCGTTGATTTCCCCTTAAGGCACCTTTCAGTTCACTTACACTGAAGCTCGGTATATTCTGCTGGATAAAATCCTGAAAACAGCCAGAATCTACTGAGGACAGCACTGATATTTCCCCTGACAATAAGCTGCCCGCCTAAAGGGACACTGTTAGTAAGAGCAGCTTCAGCAGCTTTCCTCTCTCTCCCTCCAGTGCTTTTAGGTATTGTTTATTCATTTTTGCTCAAACTTTGAAAATTAAAACATATTAATCTGTCTGTCTATCTCGGTGTTGGTCTGTCTGTCTGTCTGTCTGTCCATCCATGCATCCATCCATTCATCTATCCATTTATCCTTCCTTCCATCCATTAATCCATCTATCCATCCATCCATCCTTCTACCCATCCATTCATTCAGCTATCTATTTATCCATCCATCCATTCATCTTTCCTTCCTTTCATATCAGGGTCTCTTATTCAGTCTTCTTTTTTCCAACCTGTCTGTCTATGTCGTTATCTGTCATACATGCTTCTTCCTACAGATTTTTGCCAACATGATGTGACCCATGTCAGGAGCCTGATTAGTCTCACACACTGGCACTAACATAACAAGCAATACTTCTTGTTTTGTGCATCTACAGAAGGCATCCATCAAGTTTGCTTTACTTGTGAATAATAAAACAACAACTCTGGCATTGCCAGCACTATTAGCCAATGTATTACTGTATGAGCAAAGCAAACTCCTATAAATATCCAGTTATTCATAAAGTGATGCAGGCCAAGTGCATAATTATGCTTCATCACAGTACTCAAATGTTTCAAATATTTTACAACATATTAATCAGAGAAAGTCTATTCAACAATTCAACTATTGTAAAAACAGCCGATTTGCCGAAACCAATATGCCCCATTATAGTAACGAATATTCAGTTTAATACAAATTTTTAAAGCTGGTCAGTACTTTTCTATCCAATTATGGACAACTATGGAAAAGCGATTTAAAATATGCGCAGAAGAAACTGTTCAGTCAAGTGTGTCTGCCTTATGCAAAGGCCTTTTCTAATAATGAAATTGTGTCAGACAATTAATGGGATGTGGATTGTGAAAATGTGTGGTGTCATGCTCTGGCGTGTCCTTTCAGTATGCACAGGATAATTCTCCGGTCTTAAAGGTGAATCCCCCCGAATACAGGAAGTGGTTCCCTAAAGCAATCTGGCTGTGCGAAAGGAGGGAGGCAGAGATTGGAGATGCTGCCAGCATTTTTATGAATTTCATTCAAAGACTGAATGCACTCCCGCCCTTGACTATTGAGCGGCGGCCAGTGAACCGTTTGTTTAACTTTAGTCATCAGATTTTGAGCTTATTAGTATGTTACTTCAGAAATGTTGTACACATAAAGCCGCCGATGCATATTAAAGCCGAGGCTGTCATTTCAGAGCTCAATGAACTGTCTCTTGTAGTGACTACACAATTGAAATGGAGTGTACGAGTAGAATATCAATTATCAAGGACAATGAGGCTCCTGGAATGGGTGGAGAATCATGCTGATGGTCCGACTGATCCGTTCCAGTCAGCTCGTCTTTTACTGATTTTTGTTTATGAACCATTTTATCAGAGGTCATTTTGAAATGATGTCATTCTTTAGATCATATTCACCTCACAATGAACATATTTTCTATTCAAATCTGGGATATATTGTTGCATCATTCACAAATTCAATTAGCAAAACTATTTTTTAATTATTCATATACATATATATGTTTAAATGAGGGCGTGAGAGAGAGAGAGAGAGAGAGAGAGAGAGAGAGAGATGCTCAGTCATTGACCTCTCTGTCATTGAAACACGACCAACAATCGATTCTAAAATAATAAAAACAACAAAATCACTGTTTTAATAATTTACTGGCTTTTAATAGTGCCATTTTCGGAAGTTGTTTTTAAGTTATGTCCATAACCAGACGTGACCAAGGTTGTCACGTGATACCTGTTACTTTGCTCTGCGCGGATTGGGATTGGCAACGCTTAGGTACTAGAAATACGCTGCATATCAAACACTTTATGTTTTCAGTTAACACATAAAAAATCTCAAATAATCGATGTTTAACAAACATTCGGATGCCTCTCATTGGATTCGACCATCGTGCTCGTGAGCGCCACCTAGAGGACAGATCAAGTGGTGGCGGTGACATCCACCGTCCAACGAGTTTCACGGCAGTCCTCTCATGTCGACTTTCTGCGGCAAGTACGGAGTTTAGACCCGGTGTTCGTTCAAACAGGCGCAGGAATTACGATGGCTACAAGTCGTGAATGCTAAATGCAAAGACGCCGACTTGTAAGTTTGAAGATCACCGCGAGTAAATGGGATTCAACGTCTTCCGAACAGAATGTAAAGAATTCCTGAAAGGATGCGGGGATTCAACTGCTCGTTCTCCGCGCTGCTGTTGTGGTTGTTTTGGCTCCATATCTCCGTGTCCTCGGTTGAAGCAGGTTAGTTTGTGTGATTCATAACTCCTACGAGCCATTTTGTGGAATGATCTTGCTTAATGTATCGGCAATCCAGCTGAATGTTTGTTTGAATAAACCAGCCACGGCGTCAGCTTTATGTTCTACACCCGGACATTTTTTGACGTTGGGGGAAATGGTGTGATGATACGGGCAGATAACGGACAGGATGCGGGTGTGAGACGAATAAACGTCTCGCTACTACCTGTTCAGCCCTCCGTCGGCGAGCGCTCGTGCCCGCGGGCTTCCACTCTCCATGCACGCGCCATGCAAATGTGTGTGTGACAGATCGGAGAATTCTGCGCTGGAACGACTGTTTGAACAAGCACACGGCCATAATCTCGATCCGCATGATTCGGGGAATTCGAATAGAGTCCGAATTTGCATAAGTATGAGGTCAAAACGATGTGAGAAGCGGGGCAATTATTCTGATGAATAAGTGATTATTTTTTAATCCTGCTCATTTAGTTACGCGCATTTGAGGTGTAAACACTTGTTTTAGGAAAAAGCAAGAGGACAAAGTCTGGCATAACAGTTGTTGCATTATTAGCAGACGATTAAGAACATTGGTAAAATACTTGACTGCTTAATGTGAATGTGTTTTTGTATTAAAGTGTCAATTTACAGATTATAAGAGAACAAAAACAGCAAACATGCTTGATATAAAAGACCAGCGCATGTAATTGCAATGCAGTTCAAATCCAATGTGGATTAAACAGACAAGTGTTCTTTTATTTCACCATTCAAATAAAGAAGAATAAATCAAATGTAATATTTATTCCATAAGTGTCAGGGACGGGACCATGCTGTTTCTGATCTGCACTGTCTGCTCCTAGGATCAGGAAAACGGCACAGCTTTATTGCAGAACAAAGCTTCTTTTATTAGAAAAGCTGCAGTGAAGTGTCATATAAAAACAGGCCCTCCATTAATCCGACATGAGAGCGGCATGCGTGTCTCTTCTGAGCACAACGTTAGCTGCAGAATAATTATATCGGACGTCTACACTAAACTTGACGTACACACTCAGTGGCAAACAAATCAGTGGATCTGTCCGTGGTGCTGAAATAATTTTTTCATTGATACCCAGAATTTGAATCTCGATGAAATCTTATAGAGTAAAGACAAACCACTGCAAGTGATACAAGCGTGTCGGTGAACAATTGATCAGCCTCGCAGACTCAGGGTCGAGTCTTATTATGGCCTGTTGTGTTTTATTATGATGCCTGTGATGAAAGGCCGCGGTGCCCCCGCAGTGTCGGCACGGACTTCCTCACTCCCGTCTCTCTGTGGGTTTGTTTCATCTGACGGAGCCGGGCATCTCATCAAAGCTAGGGGAGGACGTTGTGAATATTTTATAAATCTGGTATTGTTTAGCAGTGGTCTGGAGGCAATAGTCTCTGTAGAATGCTTAGAAGAGCAAATGCATCAATTTATCAATCTAGTAATTTCGGCTTTTGGTTTTGACACGGACCGCTTCACTGCTGATTGTTTTTAAATTGCTTGTTAGAGAAAACGTTCTCCTAATCATACAAGAAATTAGATGGAAACACTTTATTAAGTAAATGATGAATGTATAGAAGAGCATAATATTATTGTTAAGAAAAAAATGTGTGAAGGGAGCAGTGGGCAGCCGTAAGACAGAAGAACGGATCACGAGTGTCTTGCTTAGGACTTCAGTTCTGGTCTGGGATTTGAACCCGCAGCCTTCTGGTCTCAAGTCCCTTACCATTAAACCACAACTGCCACACATGAACAGATGATGAGATTTCAGTCCAGAACTGTAGTTTGCAAATAAAAATGCAAATGAATCTTGCAAGTAATTCGTAATTCAGTTCAGAAAAAACAAGGCAAACTAGTCGTAACTCCGGCTGACACCGACAATGAATCACAATTGTTTTTTGTAATTTGTATTTATAATTCACTTCACTTGTAAGAATTTCTTTTATTTTCATTATTTATGTCCAATTTTCTGTCCATTCATTATCCTTCCACTTTTCTGGAATCGGACACCACAGTGTCTTTGTTCAGTAAGTTCTGTCTAGCTGACCAAACCTGCCATTTTTCTCTTTTTCCTTCATTTTCCATCAGCTGATCTTCACTAGGTCTTATTTTCAGGACTGTCTTGCTTTTCAGCACAGCCTTAAAATCCTGCAAGCTCTAGCTTTCAAGATGCATTTCAAGTCCAAGCTCCATTCTCTTGTGCAGTGATTTTTATGGTTGCACAGTCTCAAAGCAGCCAATACAAATCAAGTCAACGCTAATCATAAAGATAAGACAACAGGAATAACACACACTCTCACTCTCTCTTCACTAAATAATTCACTATTTGTTTATTCATTATTGATTTGTTTTGATGCTTTTGGTGAGAAAACAAAACGTAAACAGTGATAAAAGCAATGTATCTTTAGAGAAATTAAGGAGCTGTGTCAAAACTTTGTGTACATTGTATAACTGTGTGTGTGTGTATGTAGTGAACTGACCCCCCCCCACACACACACACACACTTAGAGAAAAACACACATTTGGACATCTGCTAACTTTGTAATTAAAACAATATTAACTGGATTCATTTTTACGGTTTCTCACTGCAGTAATGTTTTTAGTTTTACCGTGTATATTAAGGATGTAACAGTACATCTCAAGCTTAAGCACATCTAAACTACTACATTGCAACATCAGAATTTTGCTTATATTTTTTAAATCTATTTCCATGATTGGACGCTGAACAACATATGACAGACATGTGAAATAATAAAAAAAACGGTAAGGTTAAAAAGCAAGTCCCGTGTGACTTCTCGCCATCTCACTAACTTCAACTTACTATTGACAATGTGACAGAAGTCAAACCATACCCCAATAAATATTGCTCCGAGGCTTCCTAGGGGACGGCGGTGCTAAGCTGCATATTTATGAGGCTTGTCATGTCCTGAGACCCAAAGTCGCAGTCAAGCCTAACCAGAAGATTCTCCACACAGCCCGGTCTCACTAAATCACTGCTCCAGGTCCGAGTAATGAGCTGCGCTGTACAGGCACCCAAAGCTGGAAATCCAGTAACCCACTTTCACTCATAAAAAGCGAGTAGCGCTAAAGGTCCTGAGAGGTCAAGACGTGTATGAAAGAAGATGAGTCCCGTTGCGAGTTTGCAGCTTCTCTTCAGTTCTGATGCTATGCAATCCCGATACTCTCTGAAGACAGATTCATACACTTTAAGGTTAGTGTTTGGCTACAAGCCAGGTAACTACAGTGCGTTTTCAGTCCTCCGAGAACGTTTATTGCATCCACTGGGATCCAGGAAGACTGACTGATTGACCAAGGGGTCTTCAAGCTCTCTGGAGGCTTTATTGATGCTTTAAATGTGTTAACATCATGTCTGACACCTCGATACTTTCATGATGGTTACACTAACAGCTCTGCAGGGCTTTGCTGGTTTTTTAAGGTGAGTGTCTTTGTCAGCGAGTTTCAGGTTCTGGTTTGAATGCAGTATGTTTTTTTGGAATACAGTTGGAGATTTTTACAACAAATAGCACATTTTTTTTTTCATTTTAGTTTGAAGTAATAGATAATTTTTAATTTACATTTTTAATTTTATTACTCATTATTGTAGCTAAAATATTTAATATTGTAAAAAATGAACATTTGTAAATTTGGGGAAAATATGAAAAATTATATTTTTTTATTTAAACTACAAATTATCACAAAAATATTGTTACTATTGTATTGCTGTTTTACATTTTTTGCAATTACTTTTACGTTATCATTTTCCATTTTAAACTGCGTGCTAACAGGGACTAAGCATTTTGTCCATCCGATAGTTTGTTATTGTAATTACTTTGGTAATGAGTCTATTATTATTACATACATTTTTTTAATTAATGAAGGAAAACATATCGAGCTAAAAACCAAACAACATTCATTTCAACCCAATCTAAATAAAATGTTTGCTTCTAAAATGCACTACGTCTAACATTACACACTTGTTCCAAACGAAACGTGATAAATGGCGCTTCCGAAGATGAAGTGCCCAGCGACGGCCATATTGAATCCTCGGCAACGACTGGTTTTTATGAGTCTGTTGTCTCCCTTAAATACATAATTTCCCATCTGCATAGTGCGAGTTTGTTACGTCGTGATGGATGATGTTGGGCAGACAACCATTTCACTTCGCAGTCAACAAATATTACCGATAATTACATCTCCACGCTCAGATTTATGTGACTGCGCACTACCGTCCTGACAGATGATGACACACAACATGAATTCTGAAGGCTTTCCGTAAAACATTGCCGTTAAATCCGTGCACCAAACGCCATGGCAAACTGTGCTGTGCTGTAGGATCTGTGTTTGATGACCGTTGCAGACAACCGTGGCTGGTTCAGATAGCAATCTGAGAATTCCCACATAGTAAATAAAACTAAAGAGCAGTGGAGCTATTGATCCGAACACAGCCCGCACTTCTGCATTAGAAAAACCGCTACAGAAACTACAACGAGAAAAGGTAAAAAATAATTCTATCTTTGTCATTACACAACACGGTGACTATATCTGTCGCGGCTAGACGTTATTAAACGCCACTAACCTTGAGAATTACATCTCAGCCCACAATTGTTCTACACGGTTGTAAAATTATGCCATAAATCATGCGGCTTTAAGAAATGTTGGCTTTAAGATCCGAGCCCGGTGAATTCAGGCCACCTTCGCCGGTAAGCAATCACTTAGAAACGCAGCAGCGACTGCATAGCAACGCACTCGGGATATCAGAGCTGCCTCGTGGCTTCTGAACAGCCTCCAATCACCAACAGTCTTTCTCTCGACTTCACAGTTTTATCATAGTATTTTATTGTGCTTAGACAAAGGCCGAGTTTGAGGCCCGGTCCTAAGTTTTTCTGTTTAGGTTGGCATTTCCTCCACGTTTCCGCAGATGTCATTCTAATGTCCAAAAAACGTTAATGTGCAATTATAGCAAGGATGAACTATATCTACTGGAAAGTCAAGTTTGAGGCCCGGTCCCAAGTCTGAGTGAGGTTACCATGTTCTCTGCATGTTTTTGCAAGTGTCATCCCGAGTCCAAAGCATTTATGTGCGCTTATAGCCAGAGTATCTGTGCTCACTTGAAAGCCGAGGTTGAGGCCCGGTGCTAAGTCTTTCTGAGTGAGGTTGCCATGTTCTCCACTTTTCTGCAGGTGTCATCCCAAAGACTGAAAATAATAATGTGCAATTATAGTAAGAAGGACCTATGTTCAATTGAAAGCCAAGTTTGAGGCGCAGTCCAAAGTCTTAACTGAAAGTTTGCTGGGTTCTCCATGTGTTCTAGCTCTCTCATCTCAGAGTCTAAACACATTACTGCATTCTTATATTGCAACTTGCTCACTTTGAAAGCCGAGTTTGAGACCCGGTCTTAAGTCTTTGTGTTTTCTGATAGCAGGCACATGCTCTTTTAGTTATTGGTCTTGTATATTTTTGTTCTGTTACCTCATTGATCTGTCTTTAGCCATAAGAGACACAAAAGAACCTACATAACTATCATGTAGAAACTCCAATGTATAAAATAAGAACCGAATCAGCGGTACATAGCGGTGTAAAAAAAGTGGCTTTACTCGCAAATAAAATAGTGATAAAGTGTTTATAGAGCATTTCAAATGCTCCTACGTCAAAAAAATGTGTGACGCTTTGTATGCTCTACTATAAAACACTTCCGTTTTAACACACTTTTGATGAATGCGCGGGTTGGAAAACACGATGAGGATTGGAAACATTTCCATGTCTTTGATTGAAGAGTGATCATCAAGCAGCCAAATGTTCAACATCAATTTCTCCGAGTCAGGAGGTTCTCCTGCTACGACCCAGTAAATAACATCTGCATCTAATCAGGTGAACACACATTCATTTATCTTTTTAACTGCTTAGTGTAGTTCTGGATCTCCAGGCCTGTTACACGCACTGACACTTACAAACTGCAGAATTTTGTTACAAATTGACAAAGAAGTCAAAGAAAGGTCCAAAATCCATCCATCTATCTATTTTTGAACCACTTTTTCATTTCTGGATCCCAGGAATGCAATCCCAGTAACTATAAATCAGAAGGCGGGGCATACACCCTGGTTTGCTGGCCGACCAATCACAGGGCAGGCCACACAGTTACACACACTCACGCTCTCCCTCAGAAGAAACCATCTTCAATTTTTTTATTGTGAACAATTATTCAATGTTTTTTTTCTCAGACAGTCTATCAGCTCCTCTCAATGTGACCATCAAAGCACTGGAGGGGAACTCAGCGATAGTATCATGGGACATTCTGGAGGGAGACCCCGTCATTGGCTTCGCCATCACCCAGCAGGTATTAAACCACTTTATGATCTTTGCATGTGAGAAACACAAGAAAATCACCCCATAACTCAAGTTTAATATGACAGTGTCGTATAAACAGGTCAAATAAAACTGCTGGCATAAGCATGTTCACGCTGACATGGAGCAGTCAGCTTTTCCTGAGTGACGCATGTCTTTGACGCTTTAAGTGCTCATCAGTTTGCTGTCAATCTTTTATGCATAAATACAGTGTGTGCATGTGTGTGTGTGTGTGTGTGTGTGTGAGAGAGAAGCACCAGACCATCTCCACACCGAGACACAGCTTCAGCAAAGCACCTGAAAATGCTTGCACTCACCATTTTATGCATTAATATTTATATAGCTTTTTTTTCTCCACAGTTATGTGAGAATTTATAATCGGAATACCAGCTCTGCAGATTGTTGATGCCTTTTACCCCCATGAACAAAACAAATTATATGTATTAAAATATGTATATAAAAGATATATGAATCTTTTATAATCTTTTATATTAAAATATGTATATAATATATATATATATATATATATATATCACTTATATAGATTTTAATTCATATTTTAATATTTAAATATTTTAATATATAGATATATAATGTAATAACAACAAATAGCAATAATTTTTATGTGATAAAGATGTCAAAAAAGAAGGTTTCTATGAAATGATTAGTATCATGTTCTTTTTAAACTAGTTGATTTGTCATTCATTAGGTGCAAAAGCTTCCAAATGAATAGAAATGAATTGCATTAGTAGCGGTAAGTGATTATGTTGATTTTAGGAACGGTTTCTCTTTTCACTCAATTTAATGTTCTAAAATGCTGAAGGTCACACCTTAACATGCGGCGCTTCATTAAATAAAGTAATGAAGACGGAAAGAACAGATGGATATTAGATTTTTAGCATCATATCTTAAAAGCCATCTAGATAAAAGAATGATCTCATTAAGTAAAAAAGACATGAATGTAACAAAGTCTTTGTAAAATTGTAACAAATAAATACATAATTGTTCTCAAACAAACACAAATTAAAACACACACACACACACACACACACGCACACAGGCACTCAACAAAATACATATATTTTTTTGTTTCCTCTAACAAACTGTCCTAAAACACACTGTTGAATCTTGCACAATGACAGTTTGTCTTTTTCACAAATGTGTAATTCTGTTTAATTTCACTGTGATCCACCAAACAGTTCAGCTCAACTTGGTGAGTCAGTAATCGATTGCACGTGCCTGTCCCTTTAAGAAGCAGCACGATGATGATGTCATTCTTAATGTAGGGCCTGATTTGATGAAAAAAATCAGTTGTCTCATTATTAGTGTTTATTTTTATTTTCCACTTAAATCCTTCATTTCCCACTAGTCTTTATTACTCTTATATTTCCCACTTAATTCAGATGCAATGCGAGCACTTGTCTTTCTTTAAAACATCTGCCAGAAGTTCAATTCTTTGCCTAAGGGCTTTGCAAAGCGTTCAGCCGGTCGATCTCTGGTAAAACATATTAAAATATCTCTATATTCAATATCAAAGTCATAAGTGAACATGCATAATTTGAAACTAAGCCCTACGTTTATATATGTATTGACTTGAAAAATTATACATGGCTTTATTTATAAAAGAAAAATGTTATAAGTGAAGCAGAACATGTATTCTCATCATCAGCTCGTGAAATAAAATGCCCTAACACAATGGTTGCGTGTTTTGTGTTGATGATTGCAGAAGAAGGACGTCCGCATGCTCCGATTCATCCAGGAAGTGAACACAACCACTCGCTCGTGTGCTCTGTGGGACTTAGAGGAAGACACCGAGTACATTGTCCACGTGCAGTCCATCAGTATGAGTGGCACCAGTCCGCCCAGTGACCCGGTTTTGTTCCGCACCCCCAAAGAATCGGAGAAACTGGCCTCCAAAAGCCCAGGTGAGTCCATCATCCACCAACCTGCTCGCTGGTAGTTTGGTACTCCTAAAGCTTGATTTGAGTGATGACAAAGCAGTGATTTATTTGTGTGTTAAACCTGCTCTCAGCAGGTTGGTGGTTACACAACAGCTCTAAAAATGGAAGCGTGTTATCATTTGCGCAGCTTTTATGAGGCTCCTCGTGATGTTTTCTGGTCTTTTCTGGAGCTGCTCGTTGTCGCTTTTGTTGAGCAGTTACACACCAGTGAAGCCTGATGTCGGATCTCACACACATCAGATTATACTGACATTAGGAATATTCAATTATAAAAAATTTTAACAGAATTATACTACAATTTGTCACCTGGTTATTATTTTCAATATGTGAGACACATGTATACATATATGTACTGCATGTATAGTAATTATTACTGTACTTTGTGTGCAAAAATGTATTTCAAAAGATTAGCAATAAAACTTAACATTAGCGTAATTTCTTGAATTATAATTTTATTATTGACATGTCATTGTAATAATAATGATTTTTATGAACTATTATTATTATTGGTATAATAATAACATCATCAACAACAACAACAATAATAATTATTATAACAACAACAACAATAATAATCATAATAAAGGTTTTTCTAGGCATAATCTGATTGATCTACTGTGCTATTCTTTTCACCTTTCTTACATTTGAACATTTTTCTTTTTAAAGACACTTTTTCCTATATCCGCATAGGGCTTTGCGTTGTTCCGGGACTAAGAAATGAAATTTTTTTTATATAAATATACTATATAAATAAAGTGCTATATAAATAAACTTGTATAAATAAACAATTTTATTTTGTCTACAAATTGCATGTACAGAATTTTGAAATATGTATACTTTATAAATTCTTCATTAAATAGACTTTTTTTTTTAACTTGTAGTGTGTATAAACAGATTTTGAACTTGGTATTCATACTACACATTAACGAGAATGACTTTGGGTTTTTCCTGTATAGAATTCTGTGCACAAGGTTTTATAGATTTAGTCGAGGTTAATTTATTAGTGGTGGTTAAACAAAGCTTTGGCTCAGCAGAAACACTTCACGCGTGGCTTGATCCGGAACATTCAAGAAGCAGTTTAACCATCATCGTGACAGTGGACGCTTCTCAAATCAACCAATCAGGAACATTTAAGCATAAATCAGCCAAGAAACCAGCATCTCAAAACCTTCTGGTGGCTGTTTGGTCTTTTGACTTTCATTGATGTTGAGCTGAAAAGTGGCACAGACTCAGAAAACACAAGAGTCCGACGACATAAAAGTTCCACCCAAAGCTTATAGATGTTTCATTCAGACAGTCGAGGAGAAGAAAGGAACGAAGGTTTTTAATAATGAAACGCAGCCTCACTGAGCTAGACACTGATGAATGACGATTCCCTTCTGGTTCTCTAGCTGAAGATGTCATAATTACCAGCAGCTTTGTATCTCCAGCCAAAAGAGTGACCCCTGAGGTCTTCTCCCAGCTTCAGATGCACTGATCCACTGAACCACGGGCGCTGAAGTTGTTGAGATTCTGGCTTGGCATTGCAGATGATTTTAGCAGCAGAAGAACGGGATGCTTAGGGTGATTGTCCGTGGACTTGTGAATGAAGAAGATGATGTTTGGCTCTTCTCCCAGATGAAGTGACCATGGAGGAGGTGGGCCAGGCCACACAGCTGAGGGCTGGAGAACTCATCATCATTGTGGTGGTCCTCGTCATGTGGGCAGGTGGGTGATGGTCTTTATTTAGTTCATTTCACATTTACTTTGAATAATATGAATAATATTATGAAAATGTACCACAGGTTACCAGAAATTTAAATTAATTAAATTTAGTAATATACTTTATTTAGCAGTATACCATAATATACTTGTTGAATAATTTAATAATAACTTAATAATTCTTGAGTCTGTAGTCATTTAGAAAAAACATCACTAAAAAAGTTATGTGCTATTTTAGGTGGAATTAATGTATACATAAAAAATAAATAAATAAAATTTTTTTATTAATAATTATTATTTTTATTAAAATAAATAAAGTATAAATTAATACTTTCTCCACTAGAGAATCAGGATTTCTGATCTACTGGTCCGCAAAATAATTAATTCTAGACAATAGAGCCATCTAGCAAGATTACAAATGCTTTAAATGTTCTTAAAACAACAGAAATGAGACGTTTGATTCTTCGGCCTTTAGAGTAAAAATCTGATTTATTTGAAAATGCATTTAGCTTTTTTCAATCAATGCATCGGCCGACCACGAATATGAATATTGAACGAGAGATGAATCAAGCGTTATGACATTTACTGCCCTGTACATGTGCATATGCAAATTAAGTTGCATTATCCAATAGGTTTCCCGTATAAAAGTGTCATCGAGTGTTATATGTTGTTGCAAAGTTTTACTGGAACACTTTCTGTAAATATAAATCTGTCTGTGTTGTTCGCAAACAAGAGTTTTATTTTTGCAGGACTTTTTTTTTCTCTGAAAAACATGGTTCTGTAATAATAAATTTTATAATTTATATAATTATTAAAATAGGATTCATATTGTGACATGGAATTAAAATTGTGCCAAAAGCATTTGAAAATGATAATAATCGATTAGAATTATTTTTTGGCGCCTTACAAGTCCACGGGTCTTTTCACAGCGCCTTTACCTAGTCTTACTAGTGTGTGTGTATGTGTGTGTGTGTGTGTGTGTGTGTGTGTGTGTGTGTGTACATGTGTGTATATATTTTATATTCAATTTATTTTTTTTGTGAAAAAGACATGTTGTATATGGAAATATATTAGACTCATAATCATCTTTAGTGTTTCAGCTTTATTTATTTTATTTGCAGAATCACTGCACTAGCACAACTTCATCTAAAGGTCCTACTAGTCTAGACCAACTATAATTGGTGTGTTATTATTTTGGGCACAATCTAGGGGCAATTTATCATCGCGTTTTCTTGCCTATTGTCTCATCCATCACTACCACACTCTACCACTCCCAGAATGCTCTCTCTCTCTCTCTCTCTCTCTCTCTCTCTCTCTCTCTCTCTCTCTCTCTATTATCTCTCTCTTCTTCTTTCTCTCTCTCCAGGTGTGATAGCGCTCTTCTGCCGCCAGTATGACATCATCAAAGACAACGAGCCCAACAATAACAAGGACAAAGCCAAGAACTCGTCCGAGTGCAGTACCCCCGAGCATCCTACAGGGGGCCTCCTGCGCAGCAAGGTCTGATCCCACCTTCCCCTGCCGCAATAACGGGCTTCAGCCTCAGGACAGGTGAGACACAGAGAACCGACCTCTGACCTTTGGTGTTGCGAACATATTCACCAAGATGTCAGACCTTGTTTTGATGGCTAAAGGTTTCTCCAGCTAGAGTCGGGCCTTAAAACAACACGTGTGAACTTTTCTCCTGGCAACTCTCTTCACGTCTTAAAATGTCTGGTTTGTGTTTTTAAAGTGCTCTGAGACAAACGAGTAAGCCATCAAACCACCAAGGTGTGAAGCTCTCCGCATCCCCGCCAGTCAAGCCGACGTTATTATTCCCATCAGCCCACATCAACCCTTGGTGCTTGCCTGTTCCAGACTTTGACAGAACTTGTGGTCAGATGATGCCAGGCCTGAAAAACGGAATATTTCCGGAGCTGGAAACCAGTTGTAGACCCCCAGACGGACTCAAACACCAAGAAGAAACCTGTCAGACTCGTGCGGAACCCATCATTAGCAGCGTCAACCTCGGATCAAGACCTTCATCAAACTCCTCCCACTTTCCTATTTCTGTCCACGTCTGGGACTTTCTTCTCGCTCTCAGGAACGCATCCACAGGTCATGGATGGTCTCATCCGCCCAGCTGCACCTCCAACTCAGTATCGTATTATTGACGGAAATGTATTTAACCGCTTGTGTGTCTCGAGTAAATCAGCAGCTTGTCGTCTCCAATGAGCTACGTAAATATGGTCGCCATATTGCATACGGTAGGAAATGGGTGAAGAGTTCGGCTATTCTGTGTCTTTCTCGTGCTGCTATGGAGAGAATAATGCCTCGACTCGTGTCTTTCTCTTTAAAAGGAACAGGAAATCTAAACTAACCCAATTACGCGATGTCCTTAAGCACATTTCTTCCAGAAAGCCGTTCGCTGGACCATTTTCTGTCTGCCTTTTACATTAGTATCGATATCTTGGTATATTCCTTCTGTTGAATCCTAAGATCTCGGCTCTGAGAAAGAGGAATCGCGCAGGTCAGAGGTCGCGGGAACATTGATTTCTCCATGCGACTGTCATTGGTCATTTGGGAGCCGACATGATCGGAGTTCAATACCGTGGCACAAGAGCGGCTGAACTTCACAGGAAGTGAGGGGGGGGGGGCTCAGCCCAACACAATGAGCGGAAAAATTGCAACGGAGCTGTGTCGTTTTTCAAAAAACGTCCAGACTGTGAATAAAAAAGCTCGGTTTGAACACAACGGACTTTTGAGATGGGTGGTCAGGCGGGTTATTTTTATTCTGATTCTCATTTTTCAATCCGCTATTAATCAGTTCCGCAGAAAGCCACCTGAAGGAATCTCGGCGCGATGAAACATTCCCGCGCCGTCTCCATGGCGACGGCCTAACGGACCGTCCTCTCATTCATCGTCGCTCTCGTTTGTCATTCTCGCTCGAAGAGGAAAGCGTAGATTTCGTCTTTAATGACTGCTAATTAACCTTGGCGTTGAGCTCAGACAGACTGCTGGGTGAAAAATGGATCGTATCAATATTCTGTCTGGCCGGCTTTTGGGAAAAAATAGAACAGACGGAAAGATTTAGATTCTACCAGACACGACTGGCTGAAGGTTTTGGCTCTGAGATGGATTGAGAAGTTGTTTTCGGCCCAACAGACTTAATGAGACCACAATGAGCAGATGTGGATTGTGTCCGATGTTGACGCTTGAATTTTTTGTTATTTTGGCAAACAATATGGACCGGTTTCTAAGATTGTCACAGTATCCCTTAATAGCTTTAAAATTGAAAAATTGGCAAAAAAAAGCAGCAAAAGTCAAGCTGATTATGAAATTTTAAAAGTCACAATTTTTTATTAATTCAAAATTCGTATTTTCACAATTGCAAATGCTAAGTTTTATATTAGTTACTCTTAAATTAGTTATATTTTTTAATAACTACAATATATTCTTAAATATAATACAATTCGAATTGCGCTTCCAAGAAAATAATACCCCCAAAAATAAGCCCTAGAGTCGGCATCGGCGAGTTCAACATGACAGCATTGAGAAGTTTTGACCTTTTATGATTTAATTTCACTTCAGGCATCACATGAATTTAGTCTCTCGTGCAAACAGCCATATACCACCTAAAGAAAGCGAGTGATTAACTGTGAAAATTGGGATTAAATTCATTCACTCATCTTCGAATTGTTAAATACACCAAGGTTTGCTGAGAGAAATATCTTCGGTCAACAATGATGTGATTTTTTTCCAAACTAACTACCACCAACAAAACTATCTAGCGCCAGAAAAATATGACTAAACAGACTTAAATACAAGAACAGATTCTATACATTATTAACTAATTAATCATTTAGTTCATAAAATCAACATTAAAATCAGCCCACAACATCTGAAAACAAACTCCAAACAAGGAAATGAAGTGATTAAACTCGTCAACAAAACTTGTAAAAAAAAAAAAAAACCTAAAAAAAAACCTAAAAGACTCCAAATCTTGACACTTTTTTTTACAACAAAAATAAGAAAACACAACTACAGTACATAAAAACACTAAAATCCTACTTTATATAAAGGCAGAAATAATAAGTCACGTACAGTAACTTGGTTTTGCTGGACTCCACCTAAATAAATATTAAGCTTCCTGCAAAAAAAACAACAAAAAAAAATGTTTTCTCTACCATCACTAATTTTGCATGTCCACTCAAATTTGGCCAAAAATGTCAAATGTATTTACAGAAACAATCACTTGACATTATGACTTACAGATTCATGAACACCAAATAAAACATCTTTAAATAGCAAAGAATAAAACTGTGTGATAACGTGCTTGTGCTTTTTACAAATTAAAAGTCACAGCAATATAGCAAAAATATGCAGGCGTTTAAGTGTTTTTAGCGTAGATTTATGACATGACAGACTAAATATTGACCAATCTATGCTCGGAAAAAAAACATCTGGACACTAACAAGTTTTTAATTATTAATATACCATTAAGATTGACCTTGGACCTTGACCTTCAAAGGTGAATCTATTCTCTTCTGGTGAGGATAGAAATCATCAACTGTCCTGGAAGAAAGTCAACTCATGTGAGGGATCCGGCATTTCACACCAGCAGTTTCAGATGACTTGGGAATGACTAATGCTTCCCCTCCTTCAATCCAAGCTTATCCTGTTCTTTACGTCTCAAGCCCTTTCAGAGAGAAATCTCTAAAGAAAGAGCAGAAACAGCCTGATTGAAGAGAAGCAGCTCATTTGGCAAGTTATTAAAGAGCATAATTCTCCTCTTAGTGACACTCACCAGAGCTTCTGCCGACTGCGCTTTCAGGAAGATTTAGCACGTGTAATCACATTTTGTGCTTTCCCGTCACTGGGAGCCGGACGGGCTTTGGACGCTTGTCAGTGGATGTAGACTTCAACACACAAAGCTGAGCCCAGAACACTTCTGGAGAAAGATCTGGCACCAATCTGTATTTCATTCTGAGCTCATTATGATTGTATCCATCCTCACTTACCAGCCCGATGACTAATATAATATACCTTATTATATGAGTAAAACATAAGGTGTGTTAAATATCTATTCTTTTAGAAAGAAAACATGGGTCAAATATAAAAAAAAAAAACAATTAGAAAACATAGTAGTCTTACCGCTTAAATGGGTTTTTAATTTACACTGTTTTTGTTCATCACTTTTTTACAGTATTTCACCGTTAATCGCAAGAATTATTTTACAGAGCCAGGTTGAATGCACATTAATGATTTTTCTTCTGTTAATTACACTGGGATTTAGTTTTTAAATCTACAAATCTACGGTTGCTTGTTTTTTTTTTATACAGCATTTTACTGTATACACTTTGCTGCATTAATTTGCAGCCTTTTACATTTGCTATGTTACAGACAGTCACTGGTAAATTACAGAGTTAGTCTTGTTATCATTTAAACATTCTCATCTGTTAACCAATCAGTCTTTTTGTATGTTTAAATTTACAGTTTTACAGAATTTTCCTGCATTAATTTGTACCGTTTTTCAGTTGCTACTCTACAGTAAGTCTGTTAAAACTAAGTGCAGTCTCATTATCACTTAAAACTTCAACACGTTAACTAATCAGTCATTAAATATTAAAAAATGTACAACTTTCCTTTGCTTTTTAACAGTATTTTACTGTATACATTTCAACATATTATTTTCAGCAATTTACAGTTGCTACGTTACAATAAGTCTGTTAAAGCTAAGAAAATGAGTGCAGTCTCAATAGCATTTAAACATTCTCATCCGTTAACTCAGTAGTAATTTCTCATCTTTAAATTTCCTGTTTTCCTGTTACCATTTTACAGTATTTCACCGTTTTAAAACTATTTGGGGTTTTTTACAGTAAAAGGCATCAGAGCTGTTTTTCAAGGCTAAGATTAAACCCCCCCGTTCCTTCACTGATGTGAAAGCTGAAACAAACATATTTATTCAGCAATGAGGATCAAACCGTTTTCTGTCCCAGTTTCCCGCTTTGTTGGCGCTTGTTTGAGCTTGTGGCCCGTGTCTGGAGCTGTGTAATGGCCGTGTCTGTGCTCAAGCTTCAAGCTCAGATTGCATTCAGCCGCAGCAGATAGACGCTCCATAGAATGCCATCCTAAATAAAGCGTACGGTTCCCATTACCAGTGTTTCCAGTTCTACATCGTTTCCGATTGGCGTCACTTGTATGTACTTCTAGTTCCGTGTTGTGATAACTTTGCATTTTCAGTAAATCCTGAAGGTCTACTGAAGGCTACGCAGAGAGACATGCCTTAAAGAACCAAAAAAACAGTGAAGTGGACTCAGTGGGATTGTGGGCTCGGGACGGAGTCGTGCGCCGTGAACATTCGTTCCAACTTATTTACTATCAAGCATGGATTCCCAAACAGAAGGAATGTTTTCTGTAATCCATAGAGTCTGTGTCCACTTGTTCCTGAACAATGCTTCATGAGGGCTAGCATGTTTCTGCTATTCTACACAGAATTATACTATTTATATGAGCATAAAATAGATTCATGTCTAATTATGTACAAATACAAAAATAAAGGATCATGTATTTTCAAAAATGTGTATTTATTGTTATTATTGTTGTTTTATGTTTGATGCAGTTTCATGAGCAAAACTGTAACAAAAAAATTACTGAAATGATCAAATACTTATTGGTTCATTATATAATACATATAAAATATATAATAATGTATTCGTTATACACTTATCAGTTACTTATTTTCTGATTTAAATGGCAAATTTAAGGAGAATATCTATATCGCCTTATCAGTAAATTACATTTTACTTAAAATTCTATATTTGTCATGTAATTGTACATTTCATAAATAAACACTTTTTATTATCTATTGCCTCATCAGTACATTTAATTTTACTTACAATTCTGTACTATATTATGTTTTTAATAAACAAAAGTTAGTTAAATCGAGTCTTGAATTAGCATTTTTTCATAATATCAAATGAAACGTTTTATGCATCGTTTACTTTGTTTTAAATGACACAAATAATTATTAACTGTTATTAATAGTATTGTTTTTATTATTATCATTAATATTATCATCATCATCATTATTATTATTTTATTTTTATATTAATAATATAGGTTTACATTTTTACATGTACTAACAGGCTTGAATATTTATAATTTTAAAAAGTAAATATTTTAGCAACATTGGTATATGTTATATTAAACGTTTAATGTTTGTGTTGTTTTATGTTTATTAAATATTTTAGTCACACACGCACACAAAATATATAGAAGTGTATTGATAACTGTGAAAACATTTAGAAAACAAATCAATACACTTATACTGTATAAATGCATGATTAAAAACATTAAAATAATATGTTCTTTATAGTTTTATACACATTTTAAGGCTAACCGTACTATAGCCCCACATAGAAATCGTTATAGTTTAATTACAGCCTTCCGTTCGATAATTATCCAATAATTGCTGCTTACACAAGCTACAAGCACCAGACGCGTCCCAGACAATAAATGTCTGCGTCAAGCCGAAGCGTAACGTCTCGTGACGAACAGCATAAGCCTCAAATAAACGTCAGGCTTTTAAAACAACAGCCACGGATCGAAACCAAACAAGCCGTGAATAACAGAACAAGTGCGGAGAGGTGGAGGAATAAAGCGAGACGCATCTCCATCCCACGCCATCAGATCAGACGCATCAATCGTCTTCAGTGGGCCTGTGAGAACTGATCTGTGTCGATTCATCTGGTCTGGAATCAATGTCACTCCACGTGTGAGACGGGAATGATGAAGGCGAGTGTTTGTGTGGAGAAGAAGATGAAGAAGAAGATGATGAGGAAGAGCGGCCCGACTCTCTGATGCTCTCAGCCTCCCACACGTTTTCCGACACGTTTTCGTGTGGATGGTCCTGGGGGGGTTTGGCGTCACACGGCTCAGCCCACACGCACACCTGACTTCACACACACACACACGTATGCAAAGATGCACGCGAGTGGACGTGACTTTTCCCGCCGCTGACCACCTGTGTTACATAAGAGCATCTTGAAGCCCCAGAGAGTTTGCTGTTAGAAGCCCAGAACGTCTCGTCTGCTTTCAAACGGGCACGAGGGTCAAGATTGACTCGTACATACACTTCATCAGAATGCCGTTTTAAAATTGAGATGATTTAACCCTTTGCCCTAAAATGTTTTGTATGATTAACGGTTAATGGGATGTCTTGTGATGTTTATGTATTTATGCATTAAATCAGGTGAGGAATTTGGTATTTTTTTTAGCGATCTTGTTTTAAGTCTGACGAAGGCTGAAAAGAGGAAGCTATTTTTACATGCATCATCTTTACAGACAAAGGGAAGCAGAAATGGAGGTCGCCTGCTGGACTAAAGAGTGACAAATGCTGCCATCTAGCGGTTAGAATTATTATTTCTCTATAATGAGTAATGGTTTTATTTTTTTAATTTAATCCTAAACACTAAATTATTAACACCTTCTGTAAATGTGTTAAATAAGAATATTATATACTATATTATATATTTGATTATATTATAGTATATGTTAACTACTGTGCGTGCACGTGTGTGTTTTGTTTATTTATTTTTTAAAACACAAAACACACTGCTTTAAGAGTTAAAAAAATTAATTGTTTATTAAACTATTGTATTATAAAAATGTAAATACTATTTTTTAGCTATTCCCAAGGGTACAATTATTTTTAAAATCTTCTAAAATGCAGTATAATTGAAAAAAGAAAATGATGCGTTGCTTTAGGATTCACAGCACTTACATGCTTGTGTGTGTGTGTGTGTGTGTGTGTGTGTGTGTGTGTGTGTGTGTGTGTGTGTCTGTATGTGTTGTATTTTACAGCACAACATTCCCGAGAAACTCTTGAGATATAAAGAAACATAATATACATGTTTTATATTATATTTATTACATATTATAAATAATTATTATATGTAGAATGTAAAAAGACAATGCCTATTGATTAGCGTTTCTGGCATGTTCAGATGGAAGATTTATTATGAATGTAACAAATAATAAATAAAAAAAAAACTCTAGTATTAACAGAGTACAGAGTATTAGCTGTTTGATTTTTGTTTTTGTACGTCGAAATAAATTAATCGAGCTTGTCCATTACAGCATTTATTAAAGCAATAATCAACAGAGCAACAGTACAAATACAAACTTTATAATACTCAAATACTTCATATAAACACATTTATTGTTTAGCTTAAATCGAAATATGAAATTGTCATTGGGAATGTTGATATTGATCAAACTATTGAAACACAATTGAATAAACAAAGTAAATGACTAAAGAATCGTTTTTGATACTGCTGAACCAGGTAATGTGAATAAATCAAACCGAGAAAATCTACAGTGAATATAGGACTATGAAGAATAATATATTAATAAATTCAATACTGACTCTTGAAAGTACACAATTTCATCTGTACAAATTAGATAGACAGAGAGAGAGAGAGAGAGAGAGAGAGAGAGAGAGAGAGAGAGAGAGAGAGAGAGAGAGAGAGAGAGAGAGAGAGAGACAGAGAGAGAGAGAGAGACAGAGAGAGAGAGAGAGAGACACACAGAGAGTGTAAACTGGACGCCTTAGATCAATTATTGCTTTGGCATGATTGGACAGATGTTTAAAGTGAAGCGGGCATCACGTTGCCCACCTTTCTGAATGCTCACTTGAGGTTCTTGGCTTCACTTCTTCCTCACCATCCGTGCTCAGAAGCTGGAGAGCTCGTTCCGGTTGAGTGTGTTTCCATTGGTGTTTTCCCAGTCGGTCTCACGGTTCCAGTCGTGAGGAGTCACCCCAATGTCCAGGACCTGGGGGTTAGTACGAGACTCAGCGAGTCTGGAGGAGAAAACAACAAGAAACAACATTAAAAGCGTGTTTTTCACTCCAAAAACAACATGTGATATATATGACATAAAAACATTTTTTCTATAGCTACAGTTTTAAATTTGCTCATAATAGTTAGATAATTCCATAGAGACATCATGTGGTTAAAAACGACATTGTTTACACCACAACAAAATAATATTTAAAAGGAATAATGACATGATGAGATGACAAACTCTAAATGTAATTTTGTTTACAGGCAGAAACAATTCCCTGTAAATAAGACCTCTGCCCACAATATAAGACTTTTCTAAATTTGCATTGTTTTGTATGTAAATCAATGGTGAGACCCCACAATGATATAAATGTCTTAATAAAAATAAAAAATAGTTAAGCTAAATTTAAACCAAGAATATAGTGACATGCTACTGAACAACCAAATCATTGTAGACAACAAGTTGGTCTTATTTTCAAAGAAACGCTAGATTCAAAGACAAATGCTGATTAGAACGTTCACAATATCAAACACAGAAGACGCCAACGGAGAATCGGGGGATTCTAAATAAAACCAAGACGCTTCAAGGGAAGTGGGTTGCTGAACCCTGCCATCAGGGCTCTGACAGATGAAGAATCCAGGGAGGATGATGGAGAGCGCACACACACACACACACACACACACACGCACAGAACTAGAGGATGAAAGCTATGAGGCTTTGAGGGAGTAGATCTGCAGGCGTTACCTGGTGAACACTCATAGCTATCCAAACTGCAGCTGAGAACAAAGACAGAGTCAGAAAGTCAAGAACGTTTTCCTTTACTTCCAGAGAAGAAGAAATGGGGAGGATAAAGAATAAGAGGCAGTTTTGTTACCCGGAATGGTTGAAATATGCAAATCACTTCATGATTAGCATATTTAAAAACTAAATGCCGATCGATTGACAAACGCTGACATTTTGTTTTGGTTCGTTTGACATTCTTCAACGTGAAAATGTACACACGAGGAATATCAGTTCAATCATTTTAAGAAATTACGGAATGACATTGTTGAGCGATTCGTCAGACATGGTAGTAAAAAAAAATGAAAATGTAAATACTTTTATTAAAATGTCATTTAAAAAAATTGTAAAAAATGTGATTAAAATTAATTAACTATAAGAAAAAAATTCTAAAATATAAAAAAATATGTTCATTAAAAAAACGATACATGTCATTATACATAATAATTTATCAGACTGAGGAGCAGCAGTTATGGATATAGTATTGAGCAAAACTGGAAGCAATATGCCAAAAGTTCGGTTCTGAAATTATCAAATCTATTTACGTTAGTAAAAGTACTAAAAACTGACACATTTCTGCTCGAATGCCTACAATTCCAAAATCCACAACTTAGATATTTTACAATTCAAATCACGAGAACAGAGACAAAAATGTAGTAGTCTTAGTAGTATTAGATTTAGATTTAGTATTAGATAGATAGTATTTAGATTTTTGGTGTGCAATAAACAAATCTATTTTGATACATTTTGAATAACTTGAGTCATTTTTAACAATTAATTATTAACAGAATTCATTTTGAGCTGTGCCTTTATTCCATATCAGCCGGTGGACAACAAAGGCAACACTTGGTGCTTGTTTGTCAGTGTTCCAAGACCATGTCTGGAGAATCCAATCAAATAAAACATCCAGCCATAGCAAACAAATTCAGGTCAGGTTTTTCTTTCCTACGCCATGGAAGATAAATCACGCGAGGCCGACTCTAAAATTCCAGGCTGCCAAAGTATTGTTAAACAGAGCTTTACTCTGCGTAAGAAGAAACAAATAAAACACGTCCTGTGAGATTTTAAGATCGGGGGAAAAGGCAGAAATGATGTTGTTTTTTTCTTTTGAATGCTAAAAAACACGATTCAACTGATCTCCAGAATCTCTCAGAGATCGGAGCCTGCAATCAGCCTGATGTGTAGGAGTGTTATCGACATGTTTTATTCATGCAGTTCACTTCTCAAGGATTCGCCCTTCCTGCCCCTCACTGACGACAGAGAGAACGGATATTTAGGCGAGACACACGCTTGTCAGATAAGAGAAGATCTGGATGCCTCATACCTTGA
The DNA here is from genome assembly GCA_028031935.1 of Paedocypris micromegethes. NCBI lineage: Eukaryota > Metazoa > Chordata > Actinopteri > Cypriniformes > Paedocypris > Paedocypris micromegethes. Next base: position 5,254,791 of record CM051498.1, read on the forward strand.
GAAAGCCTCTTCCAGACCGTCTTCAATCTCCTAAAACAGGAAAAAAAAAAAAAAACATCAGGTCTTCTAAGAAATGCAGTTTCCAAACCTAGACGCCATTACCCATAATGCACTGGTGTTGGTGTTGTTGTTGTTGTTGTTGGGTTCAGGTGAGTTGTCTACATTTTCCTCAACAGAATAGTTGTTGAAGTCCAGTAGAATCTCAGTAGCCACGACTATAAGAAAAAACAACGGGTTTTTCAGGAACTCAAGGCAGGGAAGGATCACGGTGGTACCTGCGGTTTTCTGGCACGTGAGGCTTCCGGATCTTTCCGACTTGAGGTTTTTACCACTGTCTCCTGCTGAACTCCATTTCGCTCCGTTTTCTCTCTCTGGATTGAAACAAGTGAGAACTAAAGCACTCTTCAACATGACAGGATCAATCTCATCTCCGAAACCCATCCCAGCATTCCACTAGACGCATGAGTCTCGGCTTTTGTTTTCAGTGGAATTTGGGACTTTTTAAGAGAGACGTGATGATCGTACCTTCTTTGGCGACCTCCCAGAACTCAAAGGCGACTCGGAAGGCCTGCGCTACTGTGAGCGTTACGGCCTGGGCCTGAGAAAAAGATAAGCGCGAGTCAACAGCGAGACGTAAAGAACGAGAATGACACATTTGCTTAAATATTCCCCATCTTATCAAGCGAATTATTTAACCTAAATCCTATTTTCATCAGCATTCATTAACATCTTCTGTTCACTTACAGATAAGATCACACACAGTTTTCAACAAATATGCCTTGGTTGTCGTGGGTTTCTTGCTGATGACATCACCACCGATAATGATGGACGTTCTAATCTTTTTCAGACTCGTATCACTACATCATTCTCTTCCTATCTGGAAGAACTTTTTCAATGATTTCTCCACTTGTCTAAAAAAAGCCCTTTTCACACAGTTACTATTGAAAAGTCGGGAAAAGTAAAAACCAAAAATCTCAGCTTGCATTATTCACTTCTGCCCTAAACTCCAAGGTGGGAAAAAAAACATTTAATTTTTGCTAGTTTAATTTGCACTAGTTCACTAAATAAGAATAAAGAAGGTAGCTAGACAGGTTTTTAACCAAACTTTAGATATTAATGTCACTCCACTGCTTGTCTCTGTACACCGGATACCAGTTACTGCTAGAATCAAGTTCAAAGCTTTAACTTTGACCTTTAGATTGACCTTGAGATTATGGTACGGCAACATCCTTCAACTCTGTGGTACAGGAATGTTCTCCCTCACGTCATCTATGATCAGAGAATGAACAGCGCTATGTTGTTCCTTAGCAACGAGGAACATGATCTTTTCTGAGGAAAACTTGAACACCTTCACCATAAATAAAACAGATAAATAATTTTAAAAAATACTATCAGGAATAAAACCAAACTGAGAATCCGTGTATTCACTGACTGTAAAAGTCTGCCTAGTCGTGCTTCTTGAAATATTTTTTGTCTAAAGCAATTATAGTTTCCTTTGATGGCATTTTCATTCTTAAGCTCCTCATTTTATAAGTCACTTCAGATAAAAGCACCAGCCAAAGGACTGTAGAATTATTAAGTGTGTTAATTGAGCCAGCACTGTATTACTGTACCTCTATTGTTCCCCATTACTTAAGCTGTCTTAGGAAAAAAAGAACATTTAAATCATTTCAAAAAGCCCAATTGTACAAAATATATATATATATATATATATACTATTAACATAAAATTTGGCTTAGATGCGAACGCAGACGTACAACCATAGAACACAAAGTACAAGATTATAAACTAAAACACTATTCAAACCTCTTTTTATCCAGACATTTTTTGCATTGTTAAAATATTTGATGTGTTTCTTTTTTCAAGATCCATGAAACTCTCACCACTTTGCGCTTGGCACAGAGGAATGCGTGGCACTCCAGCGTCTCGTTCTGCTGGTTCTGGGCAATGAAAGCGAAGACTTTGTCATGTGTCTTGTCGGCCGTGCAGTATGATATCCTGGGGAAAAGGTCACAGAGCAGATCAGCCTGGACAACCAGCCGTCCGTTTGGAGTAAATACAGATCTGTCCATGAAAAACGATGGCAGACCAAAACGCTCTGAATGTAAGAAACCCAAGTGCTTTGTCGCAGCCGGATGGAAACGTTTTTGGCTTGTTTACACACAAATACGTAAATTGAAAGGAAGTGGAGCTTGCGTGTGGACAGTACGGAACACCCAACTGTGAAGAGAAGATTTATGGAAGACACAGCTGGCCTAGTGCAGTAAGCTGCATTTCACAAATCCCTGGTGAGAAGCGTGGATGTGAAGACTCTGTGTGTGAGGTGAAACACGGGATGTGGAATAAATCATCTTCAGTGTGGACTAGACGAGATCCTTCAACTGGAAAGAGCTGGTCGTTCCGTACAAAAGCGCAAGCTGGGGGTGAATATGAGCAAGTGGTGGAAATCACCTGTAAATGGAGATGTTCTCGATGGGCTGGTTAGAAACACTGTCGCACAAGACGATTCCCTGCGGAGACACTTTCAACGCCACTTTCGGCAGCTTCTTTCCACTGGCTTTGGCCTAAAAGCAGCACAAACAAGATAATGATCTTATTGGTAAAACATTCAAGCAAAATAATTTTTTTTTCTATATAAGTATTATAAATAAAATATTTTAAAAGTAAGTACAGTATTAATAAAATAAATAAAAAGAAAAGTTTGAAGTTTTAGAACATCAAGATTTTTTATTTTTAGTATTTTAGAATTTTTTTGATTCATTTTATTTTTCTAAATCAATCCATCCATTTTCAAAAGCTTTTTCTGTTTCTGGGTCACAGGGAAAAGCCGGAGCCAATGCCAGTTACAATGGATCTGAAGGTGGGTCCACTGTAAAATTGTAATATAAAATGTAACGTACATTTAAAAATATATTTATTAAAAAATATATACAAACTTAGATTTTTATTATTAATTACTTAGTTTTTTAGTACCTAGTTTTTTTAGAGTCTGAAGTGCTCTTTAAGCAATTTAGTACCATGCGATCAATAATGCGATCAGGGTTTCTGCACTTGTAAATTTGAATTTATATCTTCTAAACACAAATCCATCATTCGATCTGTCCATTATAACTGTAACACAACTGTCCCCAAATGTAACACTTTAGACACAAGAACGTTGTATTCCTTCACCCGGCGTGCTGGAGTGCAACACTAACAATCTAAAAGAGTGTGTAATCGGACGCACGGTGGCAACGATCCTCTTGACGGCGGCGGCTGAGAGGTCTTCTCCTTTGGGCTGGTCCACTAAAGTCATCCCCAGATGGCGAAGGTTAAAGGTCATCCCCTCCAGAAGAGTTTCCCTGGTGTCGGTCCAGTTCTCAGGAAGCTCTGGAAGAAGGAGGATTTATGAGGCGATGCTGAGCAGCTACAAAAACATTCACAGACGCGATTCACGGAGTTTCCACAAACAGCGGAGGACGTTATCTAAAGCAAACGCACGGGAGACTTCTGAAGTGTGGGTCAAGGCCGCTTATGCATTATTAAAAGACAAACACCACAGGAGTAAATATTTGCTTAACTTTGGCTCCAGAGACCCGAGCCAAAAACACTTCAAATGCCTCTGTACAGACTTCCTCTTCTTCTTCGTCTTCTTTACAGGATTGACAGAACAAGTGAAACTCTCCGATTCAGCTTCATCTCCGCTGATCTATTAAATATGAAGCCGTTTGTGCTGATAAAATATATGTGTTGTCTAGATATGTGTGGGCATAGGTCTCTCTCTTTCTGCTCTACCCATCACCCTCCTCTACCTCTCTTTCGCTTTCTATTCCTCGCTTCAATCACACATATTCATCTCTCTGTCTCTCAAACCACTCTCTTTCATACACACTCTTTCCCACATCTCTCTATCGTCTATTTTTACTTGTTTCTCCCTATCACCCTCTTTCACTTCTGTTTGTCCATCTCTTCTTCTCCTCACCATACCTTCCTTCAATCACCCTCTTCTACCTCTCTCTCTCTCTCTCTCTCTCAAACTTTTCAATCTTTCTCTTACTCAAACTCTCCCACTTTTTCACCCCTCTCTCCCGATCACCCTTTCCACCTCTCACTATCTCTTTCTCACCTCCTCTCTCCCTCTCCTTTCCAATTCTCTCTCTTTTTATCCATTTCCGAAATATTTTGTTCTTGTCTACAGAGAATTCTACTTTAAACGTCTTTTAGTTGGATAAAAACACCAAAGAGTGTACATCTAAGATAACTGTCTAGTTTCCAAAATAATTTAAACTCATATCTAGGTCAGACTTTTTTTTTTTTTTACATCTAAGGCTTCATAATAAGTGAAAAAAAAAACAGTTCATTCAACAAGTATTAAAAGAAAAGCATAACAGCTCAACTCGACTGACAGACACGGTGATTATGACCCAACCCAGGGCGTTTAATAACAGGGAGGAAAGAGGCCGAAGGGGAAGCGAGGTCAAGCCGCAATCCTCTCTCCTTCTGGTCACTCACTCTCACAATCCTGGACATGTTCCTCTTTCGCCTGTTTTATGAGTTTACGGAACAGGATTTTTCCTAAACACAAGCTGTCAAGGAGAAAAGAATGTTTTTGTTTTGTTCAGGGACTAAAGAAGAAAGAAAGAAAAAGCAACAGCGGCATCAAAAACAGGAAATGAGCAGCAGGGAAAGACAGTTCTAGATGATAAGAGATAACACAGCCAAACGGATGGACTGACATCAACGGCCCATAAATTACAGCTTTGTTAAACATCATTAAAAAAAAAAAAAGTAAAACACAGACAACTCAGATCTTGCCAAAATAAAAGTCCCTACTCCTTAGCTTGTGAACATTCAGTGATTCTATCAAATGGATCTTCTGGAAAAGCCTCAGCAGCAGCTTCTGAACGTCTAGCAGAGCGTCTGTGCCAGCTTTCTCTGCCGCGTGCAGAGGGCACGGGAACAGCGATGATCCGATAAATCTCACCACTATAAAAACTTGCTCTTCATTACAATGCAGGCTTGTCGCAAGCCAGTCACTTTCTTTTTTCTAGCACATGACTTTGGAGCTTTAAAAAGGACAAAACTGATCATCTTGGGGAGCAATGATCATCAGAGATGATAAAGAACGGAACCATGGGTAAAGTCATTATAAATGGAATCTGGGTGATTCAGAATGCTGACGAACACATTTATGGTGCCACATCAGTGATGCCCAACCTGCGGCACACGGGCCAGAACTGTTTTTTTTTAATATTCACACACGTTTATTGATTTAGTCCAGTTTTAATGGACAAGTTTGAAAAGGGATAACAAGGAATTATATGTGGTTATTATATATTATTACTTATAACCATTATTGAAATAGTTATTAACATAAATATTTAAATAATAAAAGACAGTGGCTTGCTATGAAACGTTCAACAGTTGCACAAATATTGCACATGCTTCCTTTGTGACTCAGGAGTGGTTATTACACATGTGGTTAAACATATGTGTAATAAAGTGACTGTACGCTAATATTAAACAAAGTTTCAATCAAAGACGACCTTCTCTGAAGGACAAACGTCGAGACGAAACATTGTGTCACATTATCGAGATTATAGAGTTTTACAGAAACAATGTGACAAATCTTAACCCAAACAATCCTGCGAAATGACTACGGCAAAACAGGTTTTGGTTAGTGCGGAAATTATTATAATGTTTTTATTTTAAATATATATTTATAATTATGCTTCGTACAAGTTGAGGCTTGCAGCAAAGTCAATTTTGCTGTGAAAAGCCCCCACGTTGTGAAAGGTTGGACAATACAATACAAACTTTTTCCAGGATTTTCCAACTGACCGTGACGTACCTGTTGAGGACGGCTGGAAATGCTCAGGAATGTATAAATAGGCCGCTAAAGCCAAAAGTAGGTCAGTAGATCAACAAAAGAATGTTAACTACAGACAAAAACTCTCATTCGCAATCATTCACCCCGAGAGAGAACAAATGAGAAAAACTGGGAGTCTGCTGATGTGGAACATTCTGTTATTGTGGCAGAGTTGGAGACTGACTCATGAGCAAACACAAATCTGCACTTCCAGAACCCTAAAGCAGGTCATGAAGATCATCAGTGTTGGGAAAGCAAACAGGACACATTGATCCAGCTAGAAGGAAAAATATTGTTTTGTTTTTTTTTTAAATCTCAGCCCTTCATTGGCCTTCTCAGAACCTGAAAACTTCATCATTATAGTGTGGCATAGCGTGCCACCATGAGTCTGAAGGCAAACAAGTGTCTGCTTGTAGAGTTGCTGAGGATGAATGCCAAAGGAAAATCCAACACATTTCCAATCCAGACAGAAAAACAGTCGCATATATCTCAGAACAAACAGAATGCGTCAAACATCTGGACCTCAATGTAAAGTTCATTTTTTGTACCCTGGGTGGCAAAAAAGCAACTACTGTACAAATAAAAAGAGGGGGGTATCTGTTTTATATATATATATATATATATATATATATATATATATATATATATATATATATATATATATATATAAGAAGTAATGAAAATTGATAGTAGACAAAAAGTAAAATGTGTCAAATTGCTTGAGCTGTTTATGTAAATATAAACACATCAAAGGTCAATTGCCTGCAGTGAGATTATTTTCAAAATTCAATGGATAGACAGACAGACAGATGTACTGACATATAGATCGATAGACAGTCAGACAGACAGACAGACAGACAGACAGACAGACAGACAGACAGATAGATAGATAAAGACTGAAAGATAAACTAAAGATACACAAGCACACAGACAGACAGACAAAACCTTTATTTATCCCACAAATTATAAATTTAACTATAATGTCACAGCAGCAACCACAAATGCAAGTAAAAAATACTCAATGGTATGCAATAAATACATGTAAAAAAAAAATACGGATGAAAAAATGCTGCACACATTGTTTAGTATGGAACAAGTGTCATTGAATATCTGACAGAAGACAGAAGAAAATAATTTACTTTTCTTAAAGTAAGTAATTGTAAAGTAAAATATATCTGAATTTGTTTACGGCTTTAAATTGACTTTCAAAACTTTTTTGTGCTGAGAATTGTTTCTATTAATTTGCTTTTATTCGCTTTTAATATGACCAAACAAACCAATACAACACTGTATTACTAGACACGGGCAACATTTTGTCAAACCTGGACGTTCGTATTAACGTTTACTGAAAATAAAACGCGACGACGTTTCTAGATTATTCGGAACACTCGAGCGATTAACGCGATGTCAACAAACCCGAGAGACGCGTGGAACTCACTTTGGTGTTTCCCGGAGCTCCAGGATTGTTTGCTCAGGCTGGGACTGCGAATAAAAGCCCTTCTGGCGGACTTCAGCACATCCATGACGAGGTTTTCCTTCACAGAGCCGCGTCTTCAGGTGCTCCGCACAGCCATCAACTACGTCTCAACTTTGTTGTTGAGGATTCGATGCCGACATCTGCGCGAGCACTTAAAGCTCAGACTACACTGGGCGGGGCTTCTGCTATCCATCTAAATGACGCGAGAGTGACGACGCACTGATTCTGTTGCCATGGAAACTTGCTGAAACGACCAGCAACGATGGAAGCTGAACGCGATATAGCACATGTTTGCTTTTATTCATTATGTAAATGTAACATTTTTTACAAAAAGTAAGCGAATTTGAAGTCTGTGTCATGATGAAAGACAATTAACACGGCGATGAAGAATTTTACTTCTTTGTCGCCCTCTTGTGTCTATCAGAGAAACGACCCCAAAGTTTAACTAAAGGGTGTTTATAGTAAAAGAAATAAATTAAAACTATGCATCAAAAAAATAAAAAAAAAAAGTGTGTGTGCTAAATATGAATTATATGAGAAATGACCTTAAATCAGGAGGGTTACATGAAACTGGGTTTTAATTTAAATACACTTGGATAAAGTACAAATTACAACAAACACATGTTTGTACGGCCTACAACGTTTACCCCGATGCAATCCACAAATGCCACTTCCCAATAAAACTTTCTTCAGAAAAAAAAATGAACTGCTTGAGAATTTTAAGTCTTATTCACCACTGAGTGGAGGAAAAAAAAAAAAAAAAACGAGAAGAGAAAAAAATATCCACAAAGCAATAAAAGCAAATCGGCATTCGTCAATAAGATTTTTTCATATTTTGCGTTACAAAAAAGTGGAGGGAAATTTGTTTTTCTTAAACCCGATGCTGGTAAAGAAAAGAGTTTTACATTCGGCAAAATGAGATTCTAGGTGTAAATAAACGTGGCATGGGTGTTTCGACAGAATACGAGAAATTTCAAGGCACGGTGAAACAAGCACGGTGACTTTGCTCAGTGGATTCAGTTCCAGTTTGAATGAGTGAACAGCATTGCATTGCTTTGAAATGGAAACCATGTTACTTTTGGATGTATGACACGTTGGTAAATTCTTCATTTACGCAGAACAATCTGAAGATACATCCAAAAAGATCCAACAATCTGATGAACCTCCATCACATAATGGACAACACTGTGGTCAACACAACTGAAAGGTTGTTTATAAGAGCTTCTCAACTTAGTCTTTTGACACTTCCCCTCTTTAATTTTCCATACATTTCCAAACACAACTAAATTACACTTTAATAAACATAATTTCAATTAAATAATGTAATTTAACCTAAACATGGTACAATTAATGCGGGGAAAAAAAATGCCACCGTTCCGGGCACATGAATCCATTTTAAATGAACACAGGGATGTCTTCGAAATAGCCAAGGACAGGCTAAAGTGCCATTATTCAACAATCAATAAATAAAAAAATGCTCTGCTTGGTTTGACATCAATTTGGACTCGACTCTGCAGCTTATTTTAATCAACCACAAACAAACAGAAATACTTTCTCGTCCAATAGTTTTGCATACTGACGTGTGGGGCGTTCACTTTTTGAGCGGCTGGTAGACGGAGGCGTTGGGATCCAAACAGGAAGGACTGGTGTCCATGAACTTGGAGGAGTAATGCGGCGTCACGCTGTTGGTGTCGGCAGAGTAAGTGATGCTGGGCATGACCGCCATGACCTCGGCAATCTTCTGCTTCAGCTCTTTAATCTCCTGCTCCTTCTGCACAATCTGACCTGCATCCAGAGGCGAGGGTTAGTAAAGGAGCGCGGGAACACGCAGACGCCGACAGACTCGACCTTGAGCGATCTCCAGCTGCCTCTTAGCATCACCCAGAGCGGAGAACAGGTCCAGCTTGATGCGGGTCTCTGCGCTCAGGCTGTTCTCCAGGTGCTGGGTTTTATCTTGCATGGCCGACAGCGCTGACATCAGGACCTCCGTGTCCTTCTCGTTCTCTTTGTATTTACGCAACTCCTGGAAATAAAGTTTAAAGTAATTGCATAAACTGCAGAGGTGTAAAGAGTACCGAAAAGCATACTTGAGTAAAAGTACAAATACCTTGTAAAATTACAAAAGTCACCAATTCCAGGAAGACTTGAGTAAAATTCATAAAGTACCCAGTTTTTTTTAAAGAACTTAAGTGTTTTATTTATTTAGGCTCAAAAAACACCAAGAAATTTGAAAAACAAGAAACTTTATTTATTTATGAGGTTTTATTTCCTAATATAGAAATAAAATTAAAACTTAACACCTCAATGTTTCAAAATGGCAGAACAAAATAGATAAAAAGGAAGTCAGAGTCAGTATCAAAGTCAAATGTGATTAATTGAGTATTAGCTCATAAATAGCATCCAGTATCTTCAGCATCCTGCAGATGGCCACCTCATTCATATCACCTCATTCGCCCAAAAAATTTGCTCCAAGACTTGTCGCACAAAATCACAACGTAACGAGTAACAGTAAGCGTCCATTCAAATGTAGTGAAGTAAAGAGTACTCAATCAAAAATGTAGTCAAGTAGAGAGTAAAAGTTGCTTATATTTTTGATAGCCAGCACAAAGTAGCCAAAATTCTTAAGTAAAGTCCATTTACTCAAGTACTTAACACCACTGATAATCGGCAGGGGAATTGAGAGCATCTTTTAAAAGGCCGTGTTTTCATCAGGAGTCTTACTTGTGCTTTAAGCTCCAGTTCCCGCATATGTTCCTCCTTCAGCTTCATGTCGTGTGTCAGCTTCCTGCATTCCGACTCCAGCTCTCTCATCCGACTCTTCAGCGAGTCTGTGCACTCCCCCCTGAAAGACACACCAGAATAAAGCCCATCAGCATCACCTGGAGAACGCCATCTCTAACTACGCTACCAGACGACAGGAAGTGTAGGAGTGATGAACATCACCTGGATGCGGCCACCAGGGCGACGGCGCGAGCGGCTGTGGCCTCCTCCAACTTTTTCCTCTTCTTTTCTTCTGCCAGTTGCTTTTCGACCGTGGCTCTCGCTTCTTGTTCCGCTTTGAGACGCTTCTCCAGCTGCACAATCATCTGCTTGTCCTTCTGCTTGGCCTGGACTGCGTTGTGAAGCCTGAAACGGAGGAAAATAACAGGTAAAGTGATAACGTTCACATACTTGCTTGTATGGATTACAATTTGTTTTAATACATTGTGTAAATAACTTTAAAATTCAATCAAAAGAAGATTTTTTTTCCAAGTAAAATTTTTTCCAATGCTTTCTTTTTTGCTGTACGTTCATCTTTCTAACTTTATTTTTGACACTTATTTTAATGAAGGGCAAATGTATATTTAAAAGTTTATTTATCACTGTAAATAATCACTTTATTTATTAAAGTTTATTTTTTCTGACAATAGTCTGGAATAAAGTGTAAATACACTTGCATGAGCTGCAAAACAAAAGACGCTTAATTTTATGAAGGACAAAAGATCAAGTTTATTTATTCTGAGATAATAATCCATAATAAAGTGTAAATACATTTGTATAAGCATTACATTTTGCCGAAAAGTACTTTTTTTCTTGTTATTCTGCAGAATCATAATTCTAACCTGAATATGGACGCTTGTTTTTATGAAGGACAAAATATCCATCAAAATGTAATTTATTTAAACAAAAATTTTCATAAAGTTTATTTAATCTGGAATAATACTCACATCTGTTTATAACCATATTAATTAGTGGGTTTAATACACGTTTATCCTGTTCACGACCCCCGACATAAACTGCGCTTTTAGTGTCGTCCCCCTGAGCTACTGAGTTTGACACTCCTGCTATAAATACACAAACCGCCCTGTCCATATTTGTCCATCACCTCTGGAATCCCACTCCTCAAAGATTCGTTCTCTCATTCCCTTCTAACCTTTTCCTCTCGAATGAAAACAACCTCGGATTTCTCACTTGTTCTGCAGAAGCTCGTTCTCCTGTCGGAGCTGCCCGAGTTCTGAGCGCATGATCCTCTCCGAGCTGCTGAGTGAGCTGATCTGACTGCGCAGGTCCTGCTCCACCTGTCTGCTCGCCTGCAGGTCGGCCTTCAGCTTCTTGATGTCCTGCTCAAGCCTGGAGAACCGTGGACACAGAAGAGCTCAGGACGTTTAACTAACTGCCACACAGACGGTTTTTCTTACCGCACTAATGCGTCCGGCTTGCTGAGCTGGTTGTTTGGTATACAGTTCTCCATCAAATCTCTTTGTGGCGCGAGGTTCTTTGTCCCACACTTCTGCTTTTTGTCATTTTTATTGGACGTGGAGGACAGAATGCTGCCATTGGTGGAGCTGTGACTATGAGGGGATGTGTTTTTATAATGTTTGGAGGACGAAGAACCTCCAACAGTCACCTCCTCTTTGAAAAACAGGTTCTCGGAGCTGCTGCTGAACTCATTGTTGAGTCTTTTAGTGTTGAGGTGGTTCTCCATATACTCAATGTCCTGTAGTTTAGCATCCACAGTCTGTAAGATGTTGTTGTTTATTCCTATGCTGTGCTGGTGCTGCTTTTTGCCCTTCTCCTTGTAGTCTCCTTCGCCAGGCTGCTTCTTGGTGTTGGTGGTGCCGTTCTGACCTGCCAACACGGCTTCAGCTTCGGATACTTGCTTTGAGTTAGCTGGCAAAAAAAAGAATTCTAAATAAGAAATCACCGTTTAAACAACACATTGAAGAGAAAAAAATATGCTATTACACACTAACTTGCACTTTCCAGATACATATAATCGTAACCGCGATTATATTGGTCACATGAGCCGCTTGTTGATATATTGTAAAATTATGTCAGTGCCAGTAAAATGTTGAAATTAAATTATCGTATTTTCCGGATTATAAGTGTATTTTACAATGATAAAAGTCAATTTCTTAATATTTTTATAAGACCACATTTTTTTTGGATTACAAGACGCAAACTCAATATTTAAACATTTGTACGGATTTTAAGTGCGCCTTATAGTCCGGAAAATATGGTATATTACAGGTGGACTATTTTGAACTTGACATCCAGCGGAAGAAAAGAAAAGAAATAAGAACAATAAAAAAAAGGATAGAAAAAAAGAAAAGAAAATCTCTCAAGCAGAAAAATAAATCACTCGAGAAGAAGCACCAAGTAGAAAAATAAACGTAAACTTTCCCTAGAAGAAGAACCACACAAGCATTTGGAGAAAAAACCCAGCATAACGTCATCTTTCCAGAAAAACAAAAATAGAAACCAGACGTTCATGTAGAGGAAGACGTGTAATGTAGAGACAAATGCACACAAAAGGAAAAGTGAACATACAGCGTGACTCTGTCTTGTAAAGATCATCTTGTATCTCCAGGTCATGGAAAGACTGATATCAGTGAAACCCCCGAGTATGAGGAGCTTACCCTCGTCCGCTTCTTGTCTCTGAAGCATCTGTTGTTCTGGAGGCAGGGCCTGCAGGAGGAGCTGCATGTAGAACTCGTTCTCCTTCTGCACCTCCTTCTGTTTCCGCAGTCGCATCTTAAAACTCACATAACTCTTGAAGCCAAAGCCCAGCGTCACTACTGGATAGCCGATGCTACAGTGATAATGACACAGACACGATTGTCATGACTCGGCATTAGATTCCAGCACTTTGAGATTCTATAATGAAAAGTCGTTGCAAATCGAATTGATTATTATTAATTTTATTATTTTTATTATTATACCATCAGATCCTTTTAACTAACTCATGTTCAGACTTTGACACATGTGCTCATGCATAAAACGTGAAACCATGACTTCAGTGATGGTTATAACACATTTAATAACAAAACATTAATAATATTATAATATAATAGTAATTACAAAAATTACAAAAAAGTCCCAAATCACAAACATGATCCGAAACAAGCAAATATGATCAATACAGGGGAGATAATTGACTAGCATTCGATGTTCTGTCATGTGAAATGAAAATTGTTTTTTTTTTCTCCAACCATCTGATTGATTTAAACATGAAAGTTTGTAATGCGAACTAAAACAAAGTTACACTTTTTGCTTTATTCAGCGAGTTTTTACCATTTCATTACTTTTTGATTATGCGCTACAATGTCTATTTATGTTATAGTGTTTGTTTATACATTGTAATGCTTGTTTTTATTATATACTGTTTATGTATAGAGTTACAGTGTTTAAACAATGTCAAGCGTGTTTACTTTACACTGTTTGTTTATACATTTTTAGCTTTTTTGTATACTTTATATCTGATACTTGACACAAAGACAACCATAAATGTGCGTAATATAACTAATAGGCAAAATGTAAAGTGTGTAAAGTAACATCATGATTTCATTTGTAACAGAACCAATACTAATTTTAAAGACAAACCAGTCAAATCATAGTCAAAAATCGAGTCGCTTCACTATAAATGTGCAGTTCAACGCTAGAGAAGTTCCAGGTATCCTTTTCACAAAGTCACTCTTAACTTTGACCTTTTCTGGTCTTCCTGGAATGAGAAAGTCAGACTTACCAGTGAGCAGCAAATGGACGGCAAAGGTCTACGTGAAAGTGTTTCAAATCCTTGAATCTGATGGCTGCTTCAATGTAAACGGAGAGAATCCAGAGAGAGACCGTGGGCAGACACACACCTCGCTCTTTGCAGCGTGCAGGAAAAAAGAAAAAAACAACAACATTAGATTCAGATATGTAATCTTAATGTTTGCAATAATATCTAGTCCATTAGTGACCTTGAGGGTCTGGAGACAGCTGAGAGTTTATACGGCGTGTTTTGGGAAACACATCACTAAACAAGAGCGAAACCTCGGCTATCCTTTCTTGTTAAGACATGTGGAGAGTTTCACTGAGAAATATTAGAGCCACAGCTTCAGGCAGAGTTAAGACAGTGCGATTATTCAGAAAAAAAATCATCAATGTCTGCAATTTATGAGTCAACAGTAGAAATTACTGAGCAATAATATGAGTATTTGATGGGCGCTTTTCACAGATTTAACTGTCTCAAAGAGCAAACGAGCAAAAAGAAATCTTAAAAAAAAAAAAAAATCAAGATGCTACATTTTACACTGGATTAAAAAAAATGATGTTGTTTATTACGTGATACTGTGATTTATTCTATGTATAAATAAGTATTTCCACTGCGGAAGATACTAAAAATGAAAGATGTGTGTTAGACAAATGTACTGTACTTTGTGTAGGGAAAAAAATGCAGCTAAAACAAACCAAATCATAAAAATAACAGTGTTTTGGAAATGTCATGCAGAAATCTGATAAGTAATGCCTTAGGGAAAAGCATTACAGATGGATTTATTTCAGTTATTGGTTCCGGTGTCTTACCTGTGTGCCAAACATACTGCACCCAGACATAAGTGCTGGCGGCGAAGAAGAGCCAGTGTTTGGGGATGAAGAGTAAGCAGATGACGTCGGATATAAAGGCAACACACATAAAGAACACAGAGAACGCCTGTGGAAAAACACAAGACATTTCTACATGAGCATCGTTTTGAAAGCCAGTTAATAAAAAGGCGCAATTTACAGAAATATTGGATAATGAGTTCATAATAGAAATCGACACACGTTTCATATTTGCTATAACAAAAGTGACAAAATCATGATCCACTGCATCAAGTCCACTACATAGAGCAGAATAAACAAATAAAGTTAGATTTGACAGACAAACACTGACCAGTCCCTGGTATCGGAAGGAGTCATAAACACTCCTGATGAAGAGCCAGAAAGGCCACAGGTACTCGAAGCGGAACTCCAGCACAAAGTCGGCCAGCAGAACCAGGGCCCACACGACTAGGAACTTCAGGTAGAGAAAAGTGCTGCAAGAATAAGAGAGAACTTAAGCAATTCAAACTCTGGCCAACACGAAAATTCCATTCAGATTTATTTCACAACCGTTTTGGCAATCATCTTTTCCGTGTGGCTTTTATGCTACTAAACAGTGAAAATGTGAAACAGACTGTTTGTCTGGAAGGCACTGGTTAAAAGTCCTGAGTTCTTCACAAGTAGAATGATGTAAAGCTTGTAAAATGTAAAACATCTCCATAGACTAACTAAATAACAGCGTGGATACACAAGACACAATGTGGTAAAAACCGTCTGAAACGTGCAGCTGTGTTCTGGAATGTGGCAACTGCTTTTCCATATTGTCAGTGGCTGTTCTTGGAGCCACAACAAACCAGCTGCTCGTTCCACCTGGTTATTTTAAACATGGAAGTTGGTCATTCAGCCAACAAACAAAGCACAAAGAAAACAAAAAAAAAAAAACAAGCTTGAGTCGAACAGACAGCTGCTGGTCAATGCTTTAGAATTGAGAACTAGTGACGATTCAACACGAAACGTGATGCTTCTTTTGCACGACTACTGACTCGGGACTAGTTAAGAGCCAGCTTAACTAGTCTTCGGACACGGCTCTTTAATGGGACGTTCCGACAGTGTCCTGCTCCATCGCCTCTAGGGCCGGAGTGAATGGCTCCACTGGTTCGGGCTGCTGACAGGGTGACAGCTCGTATGGCACCAGGCTCCGCTCGCAGACGCCATTACGGCGCGATCTCTGCCCGGAGCTTCTCCGTTCATACCTGCTGTGGAGACCCTCCGTGATTCGGTTCCGTTTCAGGGGGCGACGGAGTTTGCAGCAATCCGCATTGCGCCGCTTCATTTTCTAGGCTTTATATTCCTGTCAACTTTGAAGACGAGAGGATTCTAATACAAGAGTGCATCGCTACGCCGACGCGGGCACGTCGCTCGGGTTTCCCTTCAGCGAGACACAAAGAAATAAATAAAAGCGCCGTAAGAGAGGCCCTCCCATTTTTATTCTGGCTGCGTCCTGACGTCACTCGACGTTGCGTATCGTGACCCACACGTTCCTAAAGGTAAGATGGCGGCGCCCTGAAAAAAGAAACACTCGGGTTTGATTTCGAAGCTTTTATCGCAGAAGGTGGGTGGTTTTTTGCCTGGCTTATTGTAGGGTCTTAATATTCGCATAAATGACATGAGGACAAACTTGGTGGAATTTTACGTTGACGCTGCGTGTTTAGCTCATGCTTTTTCGACCAGTACTAAAACACATGTCTTCAGTTTCGGACATGCTTCCAACTGTCTACAAGTGATTAAACGATAAGATTTATATTATTATATGTGCAGTTAAAACATTTTATACTCTCAAAAATGTCAACACTCTTTGTGATTCCGTTTGGAAGAGAATTGTTGCACTGAATGTGTAATATGTTCAATGCGTAACAATTTCAAAATGTACACAAACAAACGCTCATTAAATACGATATATGAAACCGTGTTTATGATTTATGTTATTCTGTTTTTACTCCTATTTTTAGTTTGCTATTGCTTTGTGAAAATACATTTGTGTTTTTTTAGCTAATTGATGTCAATGTGTTTTTTCGTACATGTATTACTACTGTTAATCATTAGTATTAGAATAATAGTATGACTAGATTATTATTAATTACTGTTATATTGATGCGACTGTAGGGTAGCAATATTAATAGAATAATGTGTAAATGTTGCCATATTCTGCAACCTAAATTAGGTGCAACATTAGTTGCATATGTTGTTCCTGCTTTATTGTATTAAGTGCTACGTATAATATATTGAATATCATCTACCTAACAAAACAAACGAATCACAGTAACTTTGTTTGGAACTCTAATAGTACTTTGACATTTATTTGATCAGTTTATTTTTGTGTATCCTTAATAACTTTTGGGTTTTTTTTTTGTTTTGTTGTAGTGAAGCTGACAAAGATGCCTGCCGATCTGGATGTTGCTCGTGAGGTTGTCAAAATGAGGGTGGAGGTGAAAAGGGTGAAGGTCCTTCTGATCCGGAAGCTGATCCGTCAGATATCAGTCCTGAAAAAGAAGAAAGGAAACGAGTCTGATTTGGAGAAGCACCACAGAAGAGCAGAAAGAATCGTGGAGGAAATCTCTGAGTTGAAAGCGGTTGCACCCGACACGGTCACTAAAGCCGCTCTCGATAAGGACATCAGCTTCGAAAAAGTGTGCCGGAATACTGAGGCCAGCGCATTAGATCGTGCCATCGCCCGCATTGCCACACACCCACAGTTCAGTAAAAGAATCCAGAACATAAAAGACGCCATTAAAGCTTTTAAAGAGGAGAGAATGAGTGAGAGAAAGGCTGGGAAAGGACTGAAACACAACACTGAGGATCTCCCGGTACAAGTTCAGACGCAAATAGAATGTGAGGAGGATTTGTGTTTGAAGAAATTCGATGGTGATGAAAAGCAGAATGTTAAAGAAGAGGAGGCTGTCAAAACCAACGATAAAGCTGATGTGGTAGTGGATAGTTCTTCACAAGTGAGCCCGAAGACAAGTCTGGAGACATTAAATAACCAGATTAATCAGTGCGGGAAGGAAGAGAAGTCAGCAATGGAGGTAAAATATACATGGAAAGAAAGATATGGTCAAAGAAACTTAAGAAACTTGTTTCTGTACTGTCAACTCCACTGGAATCTAAATATAGAGGTTTCTAGTGGCCATTTTAAAAACCTCAATGGTTTTATTGGAATTTTTTATTGAGATAAACTTGAAATAACGGGCAGTGCTACTTGTTCATTTATGGTCTGTGTTTGTTTGTTTATTATGATGTGTGCAGTGCGTTATGGTGATGTTTGTTTATTTATTTGTTTGGATTTGCTGTTGCTGTTGTGACGTGAAATTTCCCTGCTGTGGGACTAATAAAGGATTTTCAATCAATCAATCAATCAATCAATCAATCAATAACCCTCTAGCAATGATAATTCAGATTCAAGATATTTATCCGTCATGACTGCTTCAAATATTCAGTTATACTGGAATATTTAACACACACCTGGAATGTTGATCAACCAATCCAGAAAAACCAGAGCACACACATTTACATATTGTTTGATTCTTTGTATACATTTTAAAATAAGTTAAACTGGAGCCTGTACTGATGAATTGGTAGTACAAAAAGTATTTATAAATGTTGAATTCAACAAGCACACAGACTGGTGTTCATACGTGATTGTTTCTTCTGTGCTCAACAGGAATGTTCAAAAGCGTCGGTTCCCCAAGAGGTGGTGAGAATGAGGAAGGAGGTGAAGAGGATGAGGTTTCTGGTCACAAGCAAACTGACAGAGCAGGTTGCCTTTCTGAAGAAGAAAATTGCTCAAGAAAGTGATGCGATAGAAACCCAGGAGATGGCAGCGGGGCTACTGAAAGACATCCGGGCCTTACGGAGCCTTCACTTAGATGATGTGACCATGACCGCGCTTCAGGAGAACACACAGCCCGACTCAGTTTTGCAGGACCCTCAGGCAAATCCAACGGAGAGAGGCATCGCACGCATCATCACACATCCACGCTTTATCAACAAGTTCCAAAAGGTCAAGGAAACCATCAGAGAAGAACGTATAGCTGCTGAAGCTAAAGAGAAGAGGAAAAGCCTGGCAATGCAACACAAGAGTCAACAAGACTGTAAAAAACATGTAAAGAAAGGAGGACGGGAGGATGAAGAGCGGGAGAATGGGGAGCTGGAGGTGGAAGAACAGGAGGATGAAGAGCTGGAGGAAGAACAGGAGTATGAAGAGCTGGAGGAAGAACAGGATGAAGAGCTGGAGGAAGAAGATGAGAAGGAAGAGCAAGAGGATGAAGAGCTGGAAGAAGAACATGAGGATGAAAAAGACAAAGAGCATGAGAAAGATGAAAATGATAGAGACAAAACAAATGATGGTGATGATTATTGCATCAAGAAAGATCTAGAAAAAAATAAATTCAGCAATACTTCTGTAAAGGTCAATAACGTAGACATTGAAAGGTCGAACAAACATATAGATCCCGATGTTGTGAATTTGCCTCGATCCAGTCTCAGCAAAATGCCTAGTATAAAAACTGTGTTAGTGTCACAGAATCAAAATGTACAAGTTAAAAATACTAAAAATGCAAGTGCTGAAGAATCTGGGCCAAAAGAAAACAAAGCTGCGGAAAAGCCATCAACACCAAAAAAACGCCCGACTGAGACGTTTTCTCAGACTGAAGATGATGAGGAGAGCGATTTGTCAGAAGATGAGAAGGAAGAGGAGAAGGAGTATTTTGATGACAGCACAGAGGAACGATTTCACAAACAGTCCTCTCAGTCCGAAGAGAGCGAGGATGACGACTTCTTCTTGGGAAAAGTGAGCAAATTCAAGAAGAAGAAGAGGAAGAGTAGCCATGGGAAAAAAGAAGACCCTCAAGACCAAGAATCCACCAGCAAACCCCTCAAGCATAACTCCAGCAAATTAGAATCCGTGTTTTGCTCCGCTTTGTCTAAACTCGGCCGTGATAAGGAAGGGAATATTTCTCGCCGAGACAGACGGAGACGTCCTGAGTTCCAGAAATACAAGGCGTTTCCTAAGGGAGGGATGAAGTCTTCTCAATACAAAGACAGAGACCTTGATAAAGACAGACAGACAGGACCTTTTGAACCCAGCACACGTATGACTAAAGATGCTGGGCTAAAGCGAGAAAGACCTCTGGTAGCAGGAAGAGGAAGGTCACAGCGGGAGAATCATCAGGATTCCAGAGGAATTTCCTCACAACCGCAGTCCATTCATCCTTCGTGGGAGGCGAGTAGAAAGAGAAAAGAACAACAGGCACAGATCACTGCATTCCAGGGGAAGAAGATCAAATTTGATATTGATGAATAGAAAGAGATTTTTTTTTAATTGTGAATTAAGGATATTATTCATAGTAAAATATTTACAATCTGTTTCGTTTAAACCATAATTATGTTTTTTTTTTTTTGTTTCTGTAGGGAAAAGTGTTGTGCATGAAAATAATTTTAAATAAAAAAAAATAACAAAAGATTCAATTTTTTGTCTCGAGTATAAATACAACTTTTTTCACAGTTTTATTGAAACCTTGAGCTGTACAGTACAAAAAAAGACCATTTATTTGTCCCACAGTGAGGAAATTGCATGCCTTACCAGGAGTCACCACAATCCTTTTTAATCTAATTATATATATATATATATATATATATATATATATATATATATATATATATATATATATATATATATATATATATATATATAAAAAACACATCTATATAACAAATTAACAAGTATTCAAATTTTATTTGCCACATTCACATTATAAATGTACAACATGGTGTGAAATGTATTTTCTGATTGTCCAGCATTTAAACATAGTGGAGTGTTTTGGTGGGAGATGTATTTGAAAACGGGATAAGTAAGCAAGCAAGAAATATAATTAAAAAATGAAGATAAAAATACTGTAAAAATAAGATAATAAAAAAACAAAATTAGAATAAAATACAAAACAAACTGTAAAGATGAAGATACAAATGACACAATAAAGATATGAGTAAAACATTTAGTTCAAATACAAAGAATTGACTCAGTGATCATAAAATAAACAACAAATTAAAAAATAAGCATAACCACAAATAAGCATAACACCGCACACATCATCATGAACATAAACACAACCATAAATAAATAGCACTGCACCCATCATAACACCAATTCAATTCACCGTTTGTTTCAGATTAGCCATTCAGTAAAAATGTATTTTTTTATTAGTGTCTGTAAAAAAAAAACAAATATCATTGGGGAACATTTACAATTATTATCATTTGCAGTTAAACTTGCGCCCTCTTCAGCAGTGAAGGCTGTATCGCTGAACCAATGCCATTGGTTTAACATTTGATCACGTCATCACTTGTTAGCGGAACACCGACTCGAGTCAGCCAATGGCGCGGCATATGCAAATATCTTTCAAAAAGTTCCCGGGAAATCCGAGTTTCGCGGGAGGACCTTTCGCGCGTAAACCTCATCCCCTGCTTCATTGTCCGCTTCCTGGAGCCATTTTTCGCGGCAGCGGCGGGGAGTTTGCATCGCGTTTTAATCGCTTACATCTGATGTTTTAGGCTTGACCGATTCAGCTCATATTTCAGCGATGTGTTCCTAACACTCTCTACTTTCAGAATTTATGACTATTTTACGCTCGCGTCATCGGATTTGCTAGAAATCGAGCCTTGATCCGAAAGTGGGACAAAGGGAGCCTGCGCCGCAGAAGACCATGATTAAGGGGGGTTCCTCGATCCCTGGACAAGTGATGTTGGCCGGGGTCGTTAGAAGCGAACCACACGCTATATTCACCGCCGTTTCCGATCGACGGTGTGCAAGTTACACTACTGCAGCCCGCTTGCAAATAAACACGCCGCCGTCCACGAATAATGTCTGTGTCCCGGAGTCTTCGGCTGACAGTTTGTACACAACTCCCCTGCAAGGAGCGACCCGTGGGGCAGGACTGCGACCCGCGCTGGGACGACCACCGGTAACGTGGCTCAATTCTCTATTGTGGTGTTACTCATTTAGTCGCGCAAATGTTAAGTCGCTAGCCTAAGTCCACTTAGCCTACTTGTGCTGTCATCATGGCTACCGCCGCTTCACACACACTCGGTGCCTTGAGCGGATCGGTGTGTCCTGCCGATCGCGTTATTTTAACACCGATCTCGCCCGCGATGAGACGCGACGCGCGGTGCACGCCGAGCCCGGACCCGAATGCAAATGTCCGCGGTGTAGTCGCGCTGCACTTTCGCGGCGTTTCACTTGCGCGACCCGATGTAGCGCAGATTTACTCTCCCAGTTCCGCGTAATTCGTGTCGAGTTGTGCGGCTTGTGAAAGTTTCGGGGCAGCCCGACGGCGCATGTCGGCGTAAACACGGGCTCGCGCGATAAACCTGCAGACGCGTCGGACGCCGATTCGGTTCGGCTTTGCGTTTGCGCGACTCGTAGCGTGTGATTCGGTGAAGACTGGGCCTGGTTTGTTGTCTTAGGATGGGGGATGGAGGAGTTCGCAGACGCCGCTGCAGCTCAACGCGCTGCTAACAGTTGTCGCGGTTTGTTCGGAAACTCTTTCTGGTTTTACCTTTTGCCTTTAGCTCCGTTCTAGACTCGAAACTGGCCGTTGTTTTACTTCAGACTTATGCATCGTCCATAAACGAACACACGCAGTTGCTCCGGTGCATTTGTGAAGTCAAGCAAGGACATTTCAGTTCATCTGCGTTGCTATGATGAGATTGATCTAAGAGAACCATACGAAGGATACTTTATATTTATAAAGCTACTTTATATCGCGTTTGAGCCCTGTAGAAAGTTAGTGTGAATGGTCCTTCTAAACATGTTGTTTTGTATGACTAGCTGCCCTCTAGGGCCCTTAAAGTCCATGAGGCCCTTAAAAGCTTAACTTTAAGGATTTACTGTGCTTTAACTGTTTTGTTGTACAAATTTACAGCTATTCAAATATATTTTCATTTTGTTTGGTGTGTTTTACACATTGTGCGCTGTGTTGGGCTCATTTGACCATTTAAATGAGATTGAGTCATTGTTGTTCTGAAATATTTGATTACCATCATCATAATTCATCATTATCACAACTGACAGATTATTTCATCTTTTGTTTTTGGTTCTCACTTTAAGATTCAGTTAATAAGAGGACTTTTACTTTGGCTTCCCAGTGATTGTAGCAGTGTGTTGTTTTAATGTAGAAATTGTGCACACACACATTTATTTAACTCTGTACTGTAACATTAAGAATGGTTAGATTTAGTATTTTAGAAAAAAACAATTGTTTAGGCATTGTCTATTTTCTTGTCTATGCATATATTAAGGTCGGTTTCTTTTGAGTTGTCAAAAAGCATTTTTTAATATTTCATATTCAATTTTTTTGTTCTTTTGTAGGCGAAAAGGAGGCTGGAGCTGGACATGACAGACCATCAATACAGCGAACCAGCCAAAACTCTCCGGAGTGGTAAAGCAGCTCTGAAACTAAAGGTTCCCAAAGGTAAATTACTTTTCACATCTAAAATTTCGAATTAAAGCAAATGGCTTATTGTAATTGAGATTATTCGAGAGACTTTTTATTCGAGAGGGTTAAAAAATGTAACTTTTGTGATCTAGCTCCCAAAACTCCACCGGAGAAAACGCGATACGACACTTCGCTGGGTTTCCTGACCAAGAAGTTCTGTCAGCTGCTGGCGCAATCCTCCGATGGAGTTCTGGATCTGAATAAAGCTGCCATTGTGCTTAACGTCCAGAAAAGACGTCTGTATGACATCACCAATGTGTTGGAGGGAGTGCGTCTCATCAAAAAGAAGTCCAAGAACAATATCCAGTGGCTGTGAGTGTCGAGGAATCTGTATCTTCTAACTTTGTTTTAGTAAAGGCGTCAATTGTCAGACCACAATATTCAGTAAATAAACACTAAATTGTCAATGACTTCTTGACCGTTCTGATCAGTCATACAGCCATTTTGATAAGGAATAGTCGGACAACTTTTTTTTGATGTGGTTTCATTGTTCTGCCAGTCAACATTTTCAAAGATGGAAAACATTAAGCGGCATTTGGGCGAATTTGTATTAAAGCAAAAAAATTAAGTCGAGATGAGAAACACTTTTTGCTGAAATATGAATAAACTTCATTGATCCCACAGTTGGGAAATTCAATTGCCGGAACAGCCACTAGTAGAAATAATAGTAATAAGAAATATTTTTACAGTAAAGAAGTTTTCCAGTAATCTCAGATGAAGCCTCGCATTTCCAAATTTCAGTCCAAGCCGTTTTTTTTGGCACAATGTTGTCTGCAAACTTCTTATTCTTCATCGATGACCACTATTCGTCGGATTCCGATGGCGAGTTGTTCAAAGGTTTTGATGTTTGCAGGGGTTCCAGTCTTCCATCAGAAGGAGGACTAGCATCATCGATTCCCGCTCACAGTCTGGCCAGAGAAGTTCTAGTCCTCAGTCAAGAGGAGCGGCGGCTGGACGAGCTCATCCAGACCTGCACTCGTCACGTGCAGCAGATGACCGAGGAGATCCACAGTCAACGATATCCTTCATGTCGCTTATGAGATTATAATCCCTCAAAAGTGAAGAAAACGGGCATCTCACGACACGTTCAGTCCTTAACTGTACACACGTATGCATATGTGACTTATCAAGACATCCAAAGAATAAAGAGCCTGAGGGAACAGACGGTCATAGCGGTCAAAGCCCCGTCTGAAACCAAGCTAGAGGTTCCTGACCCCAAAGACGTAAGCTGGTGGCTCTCAGTGGTGGAAATGTCTGTTTGCAGAAGATTCAACTGTGTTTTTGTGCTTTCCGTTGGTGGATTAGGGTTTGCAGATCCACCTTTGCAGTACCAAAGGCCCCATCGAGGTGTTTCTCTGCGCCGACGGCGAGGACTCCAGCAGTCTGGTGCACAACGGCCTGGACGTTAATGGGAACCACACAGCTTTTTTCAAACTCTCCCAAGGTTTGAAGCTTCTCCGTGATCTAATGCCGTGTCTAGTGGAATACAATACTTGAGTAAAAGGACAGATACCTTACTGAAAAAATTACTCGGATACAAGTCGCCAATTCCAAGAAAACTTGAGTAAAAATCATAAAGTTGCAGACTAAAAGAACATAAGTATTTTACTCACCAGTACAAAAACACCAAGAAATGTGAAAAACAAACAGTTTGAGGTTTTATTTCCTTATTAAGAAAATAAATTTAACCCCCTCATATTTTTTTTTAAAAACAGCAGAACAAAATATATACAAAAAGAACAAAGTCAAACTGAAATTTGCTAAAGTGCCAACGCCTTTTCCACATTCACACGATTTACCTCAAGTAGCATCCAGTACCTTCAGCACCCTGCAGATGGCAATATTGCCTAGTCTGCCCAAGAAATGTAAAGTGTAGTGGAGTAAAACATACAGATACTCAAATCAAAAACGGAGTAGAGAGCTTTTTTTGTTATACCAAGTACAATGTAGCAAACAATACTTAAGTAATAAACTCAATTTACTCAAGTACTTTTCACCACTGGGTTTATCGTGTTGTTTAATTGTGCAGCTACTCCTACGTCGGTTGCAGTCTTGCGGTTTTGTGCTTTTTAATACAGTGGTACCCCGACTTACAAATAATACTTTCTAACGGAAAACCAGAATAACGTTGTTTAATCCTCAGGCACATCAAATAAACAAATAAAAAAACAAGTGCTGATTAGTTTCATATGTATTGCTTCCAAAATATAAAATAAGCTCGTATTCTTCTAGAATGGCTTCTCTGCTTCCAGGGTTGGTATAAATAGAGCCGCGTTTGTCAAACTCACCAACACAAGAAAACTTTCCCCACGAAAAGCTTGCAAATAAGCTAATAGAAGTTCGATGAGCTAGTCTGGCTCTATATACACTCTATATAGTCCGGGCGTAACGTTCCGATGACGTCAGTCCCGTATCTGTGCTCGCTGATTTGCATGACGTACTTCAAAGATGACGGCCTTTTATATACTGTACTTTATAAACAATTGACAGTGGGGAAAAAAACAACTACGTCGTGACATGTTTTTATGACATTTGTTAAAATAGTTAATCATTTGTAAAAAAAAAAAATTGTCCCAATTCACGAAGTCATGGCACAGATTAGACAAATTACATTACAAATTACACGAATTTCAGAAATTCCCGCCTAACAAATCGGCCGTCGGCACAGATTAATTTAATGATTCTGGGTACTACTGTAGCTGTTAATGGTCAGTGATTTAAAATCGGTATTGTTTGTAAAAAGCAAAGAATCTAGCTAATCCGGTTAAAAAAAAAAGGGAAAAAAGCAAATGTTTTTCATTTCAATTTTTTTTGTTCAACCATTAGTCTGAACGGTTTCCCTTCTTTCGAGAAAATACATATTTGCTTTGTTTGCATAGTTGTTTTAAATTCATTTGACAAACCGCAAAAAGCAGAGTTGGACTTCCAAATTAAATTGAGAACAATTTGTGTTTGAACCTGCAACGTCTGGTGTTAAGTCCAACCTCAAACCATTACGCCAAAACTGCCCCCAAAGACAGAATTCGAACCCATTGGTTTAACTACCAGCCCACCTGTAGATGAAAAAATGTCACTCTTATCCGGAGTTGAATTTGTGAAGCACCTGGACGTCACTGATGTTTGAAGATCCATCTTTTGTTCATGTTCTGTACCATGTTTGTCTATGGATCAAGATTCAAAAGATTTGTCCAATCGTGTTTCTTTTGATGCACAGACCCCGAACACAAATGCAAATTCGGTTCCCAACAACATTTCATGGTCAATTCAAAGAGACTAAAACGCATTTACAAAAAGTTTAACAACTTTTTCAATACCGTCCGGAATATTGCTTGACCTTCAGCTTCAGATTTCAGGTTGAAGCTTTTTTTTATCCTTTACCGCAAGACTTTTTCTTCCATATTCATAATTTTAATATTCAACTGATGGATACCTGAGAAATATGGTATTTTTTTCCCCACTGGGTGTGGGCGAAATTTGCATTACATTTGCCTAAAACCGTTACATCCAGTAGGCTGCACAATTTTGAGAAAAAAAAACCTAATTGCGATTTTTGAATTTGCTACTTTTGCAGTGCACAAAACAAAAAATTATGAATAAAACATAGTTTGATGCTTCTTAAATTGTTTGATAAATACACAAATATAATTGCAAAATAATAAGAATGGAAATTAACTCAACCACTTTGCCATTTGTTTTTTCATTTTAACTTTTTAAAATTTTAATAACGACTGACCTAATCTGAAACACTGAAATTAATTCAGACACGGTAACATGTAGCAATGTTGTCACTGATACTGAAATACGTTCTGATGGCATAGAATGGTTTACTTTGAGAAAAGGTGAAGCATTCTTAACTTAAAAAATAAATTGTTTAATTATTTAGAGTATTATATATATATATATATATATATATATATATATATATATATATATATATATATATAATGGAAGTTAAGATCGCGCAACTGCGCCATTTTGATTTAAGGTTGACCACTAGATTTCAAAACGCTCTTCGTCCCTTTCAGTTTTTGCATGTTTGGCACGTTTTCAATGGTCAATTTAATATTTATAAAATAGCCGTATCGCTTTTCTATGGTTTTTGTTAGTAAGGGAACCTAAAATCCAAACCAACATGGCTCCACGTGAGGTCAGTTACCTAAAGGAGACCTGCCAAAGTGACCAAAAGAACCTACGAAGTCCGAGAAGTTTCAAAGGAAATCAGAAACTAATGAGAAAGGTGATCAGCAGAAATGTGGAACTGTGGAGAAGCTTCTCAAGAGTGACCATCAGACTACAGTTGCTCCAATATCAAGCCAAGAGGCCTCGAAAAACCCCACAACTGTCCATGTAATAGTGGCCCTCACTTTTAACGCAAACTAAACCTTTAGAGGCCAAGTGAGGACAACAGGCTGAACAAGGACGGTCAACGTTCAAGAGTCCTCCATAATAACGGCGAACACAAATTGTGGTTCCAAGATAAAAACCATTACTGAGCAAAAAGAACGGAAACTCGTCTGTTTAATCGTCAATTTCTCAAAAACGATTTTTCCAGTCCTAAAATTTGAAAAAAATATTTGGTGTAGTGTAGAAATCTGAAATTACTGAAGTAGTATTACTATTCAGAAGATCATATTGATGGGAAAAGATAGAACAATGTTGTTCGTGGTGACCAGACTTTTTGACCCAGGACGTTTGGCCCCCGGGGCTTTGGACCCGGACGATTGATCCATAGGACGATTGATCCTTAGGATGATTGGACACTCGGATGGTTAGACCCGAGTTTCGTCACGCGGCTTATTAAGAATCATATCTTCGGCCGTGTGAACTAGACATTTGGGAGGCGGCTCCTTTGCATTTACTCCAGCGAAGAAGCGTAACTTTGCCCCGATTGGAGCGCCTTTGTCCCGCAAAGAAGCACTTATAACGGTGGATTGACCGGCGCCGCGGCTTATTAAAATTCATATCTTCATGCCCGTGCGAGCTAGAAATTTGACAGGCGTGAGTAAAAACCCATTCGGACCGAAGTTCGTTTTTGCGACGATTTTCATCCACGGGATCGCACGTAATCGGTCCTGATCGGCCCGCGGTTTCAGTTATGCAGGCGCGCAGCCGCTTTGCTTAAACAGCTTTCCAAATTGCCGATACTTGTTTATCCCATAAGTGTGTGGTGAAATACACAAAGCATGCTAAAGAACAGTCCAAACAACAGGAGATATATTAACATTTTTTTCTGTTTCAAATTTACTCATGAGCTTGTCAAATTTTGAAACTCGGGTCTAATTGTCACGGGTCTAACCATCCTAGTGTCCAATAGTCCTAAGGATCAATCGTCCGGGTCCAAAGCCCCGGGGGTCAAACGTCCTGGGTCGAAACCCCCCTAAATCGTTGTTCGTCACCTAAAGTGAGCTTGGGTTCGGCAGCCAGACGATTATCCAAATCGCATCACCAACATGGCAGAAGATGAACTAACTGAAGACTTCAGAACGGCTTTTTTCCCCCCAAAGTTCTTGCCTGAATCTTGTAGTTGTCACACGGCAATAAAGAGGGGGTTTGTGTGACCTCCATTCTGGATGCGAAGTTCCTCCTTGGCATCGTGGTGGAAGTTTAGTGTAGTTTTGGATCAGAGAGCGCTGGAGCTCAATCTCTTGTTCGTATGAAATTCTGCTCCTGCTTGTCTGTCTTTTTTTTTTTTTTTTTTTTTGCCTCTACACTTTCTGCTTTCTTGCCATATTTGCGCTTGACAGGTTTTTTTCACACTTGTTTATGTTATTCCGTCTCAGTCTTGCTGTCTTCTGTCTCACCTCTCGGTCTCTCTCTCTGTCCGTCTCTCTGGTTGTCTGTCCTTCTCATCCTCTTTCTGTCCGTCTCGCTCTCTCTCAATTTAGCTGTACCTCTCTGTCTGTCTTTCTGTCGTCTGTGTCAGCCTCTCGTCTAGCTTTCTTTCTGTCTGTCTGTCTGTCTGTCTATTGTGTCCTTTCTCTCTTTGTTATTCTGGCACATTTGGTCGGCCTTATGCACTTGCCTGTCTGTCTCTCTCTTTCTGGTGGACTGTCTCCTTTCACCTTCCTGTTTTACTCTGTCTACTTCTCCAGATTACGTTCAATTCAAGTCTCTCTCTCTCTCTCTCTCTCTCTCTCTCTCTCTCTCTCTCTCTCTCTCTCTCTCTCTCTCTCTCTCTCTCTCTGTGTGTGTGTGTTTATTACACATGTACACGTTCATTGAACCTAACTGTCAGTCTACTTGTCTAAATCGCTCCGTCTGTCTCTCTTTCTGCCTAAAGGTCTCACTCTGCCTCCTTTGTTGACGTCTCACTCTCAGTCTTGCACTCGTTTCTCTCTCTTTTAGACGACCCTAAGTCTGCCTGTTCTACAGTCTATGCCATCAATCCTCACAAATAATAACCAGGCGAATCTGTATCACCTCTGCATGCTTTTTTTTTTTTTTACATTTTGTTTTTGGGCAGTAGGGCAAATGCACAGAAGACCCCCCCCCCCATAGTCCCACACAAAAAGCAAAATGCGGATATTTTTTTTCTTATCTTTTGAAATTTTCCCTATCATATTTCCCTATCGTTTGCCTCAGCTTAAACTGTGTTCCAGCGTCTGCTCCTCATATCTCAACGGTCCAATCTCATGTTCTCTTTTCAGAATCTGCTTCCGGAGCGGCTGGCGCCAAACCAAACGGCACCTCCAATGGCTACGAGCCCCCGGCTGGCTCCGCCCCCTTGTCGCCCCTCAGCTCCTCCTTGTCCTCCATACTGCAGCCGCCGGAGGAGGCCATGCCCTTCGTGTCTCTGTCTCCCAACCTGCTCAGTGACGAGTACATGCTGAGCCTGGGCGACGAGCAGGGCATCAGCGACCTGTTTGACTCCTGTGACTTGGACACGCTGGCGCTGGACGACCTGCTCAGAATATGAGTTCCAGGATGAAAGCTGTGGTTTTATTTTTTTTTTAGTGGCCAGCATGATTTATTACATCGGACTTCCCTTATCCAATCCCGGGCCACATCTGAAAGTCACATGTTTTACGATGGTCTGACTCGGGCGACTGGACTGGCCGTGTTTTGCTGTGTGTGTGATGATCTGCATGTTTTATTGAATGAGCCTCTGTGAACTTCCTGTACTGATCAGCGGCGCTTGGAATCTTCTCGGACCATGGAAATCATGACTTCTCCTGGCCAATCAAATTTGTTTTTGCCTTACAAGAAATCCATCCTCATAGCTCTGGACCGATGAATGTGATGCTTAATCGTGGTTTCTCTCAAGGCCCGAATGGAGAACTTGGTGCTGACGGTGTCTGGGGAAACGTCAAGCATCTCTTTGCTAACTATTTTTTTAAATCCGTATCTTTTTGGGAAAATCTCGAGTTTTGGAACTCGAGCTGGATCCAAACCCTCACTTCTCTGGATTGCACTGAACGGGGTCTTGCCTCGGCTAGTTTGGTTTTAGCGTTCTTGGTTCTTTTGTGGAACCTTCTCATTACAGGAGCCGGTGAAGATTGGTTTTCTTTTAATGTCGTTTTATTGATCTCCGCGAAGGGTTTGATTTCCCTCACGTCTGTCCCCGACGTTCATTCCGATATTTATGCTTTTAATATATTTTCTGAATGTCTTGATCGCCAGGGTTCTTCTGGGTGAGTGTTCAGTCCTGCAAAAATATTTTTTCCCCGTAAGGTGCGTGTTCTGTTAAAGAAAACTTTTATACTTCTGTTATGAAGTACATTTCTGGTACTCTCGGTTTAAAAAGGCTGTTTGTGGTCGTTCACGTACGTGTTCAAGTTTAAAGTTGCGCAAACTTTATCCGGAAACATAAAGGTGTTTATCTCGTTTTGTCAGGGTTTGTTTTTAGTTTTTTTTTTTTTTCCCCTTTTCTCTCAGTATGATGCTATTTGTGCATCTGCATGTGGCATTTTATATAAATTGATGTAAACTGCAAGTTATTTGTTTGCCAATTTTTAATAAAGCTTTAAATCACGGCATTTATTAAGTTTAAAGTTTTCGATTTTAAGTTACCTTAATTGGGATTTATGTTGGTTTTTATCAATTGAGTTTTAAATTCCAACATTTTACCTTTATTTTTTATTTTTTTTTTATTTTTATTTTTTTTTTCTCCATCCATCAAATTAATTGGGAGGTTTATTGGCCTCTTTTTGGCATCCTCCCTTTTTCCATTCATTTTCATCAAACTTGGTTTTGTTTTCCCTAAAATTCCCGTTTAAAGCCATACCGCTTGGATTCAAGTTTTTGGATCAAATCTACAAGTGCATTTGCTATTTTAAATAATAGCAAAACATAAATAATAATAAAACATAAATACATTTTTTTTTATAATTCATTCCTCTTTGAAACCTGCATTAGGAATGCACGTGCAGTCACCTGCACTTCCTCTTCTCGCCTTTAGGTGGCATGTTCTTCCTTTAAATCGGCCATGTCTAGCTGATCTTGTTTGTAACACATTCCTGCTTACAAAGCTGTTAGATTTACAATTATGCATTTAGCAGTTATTCATCTAAAGGGAGTTATAGATTAAACATGTGATCAATGGCGTCAGACACTGACTGAACCCAGTAAAACAAAGCTATTTAAACGACTGTAAGAAAGCCTTATATATTCACTGGAATTATTCACCAACTTGTGAGATCACCATTTATTATTGCCAGTATTTTTATGTGAGTGTTCACTCATTCTTGCCTCTCCACTATGTGCGATGAAAGATTACCCCCCCCCCCCTGCAGACGCCGTCATCAACATGAAAAGACTAACTTGTTTTTCTTTTAGATGCTCCTTATCTCTCCACGCTCAGACTAATGCAGCTCCACGGCTGTCTGCTCTTTGTCTGGAAGAAGGCAGCAGTGAATGGGCAAGCAATCTATGATGTAATGTGTTTTTAAACGTCGTTTCCCCCGTTGGCCTGTGGGTGTCGCTGTTGAGTCACCCACCGCGTCTCAGACGCACTTAACCCAATTCCCCAGTTTTGCGCGCCAGACACCAGGTTCATGGAAAGTCGCAGATTTTATCAGTTATTCAAATTATAGTTTGCATGCAGCAGTTAAAACAAATGGCTGCAGCTGTTCTCATTGGCTATGTGGAAAGTGATATGTGTTTGCCCTTGTGTAAATGCTTCACTCAGCTGCCGAATGTCCACCGGGTCAGATTTGGCGAGCACGTTGTATATCCGCCCGTACTTGTGCATGACACCCATGTGAATCGTTGGATTTTGATTTACCTTCCAGAGTCGCTGTGTTTCGCAAGAGCAGACGACGAGAAGCGATTCAGTAAAATCTTGTGAATGCAGACGTACAGACGCGGCGTGTGCTCATACATGGCATACGTTGCCCCTCATTCATAAAAAAGAAAAAGCGTGTGTTGGGTTTTGATGCAATCTGATTTGCTGAGGGCTACGCCACGCTGCTTTTTGCCGCATCCGCTGTAGCCAATCAGAAGGCGGTGCGTCTCTCTCTCTCTGTTTTAGTTTCACTGCTCCACCACAGATTTTATTTTGCCACAGTGAGTCTGCAGCCGTGTTCAGAGGTCTGTTGACTGTCTAAACAAGAGCAGGAGACTGTTTTTGCCTTGCAAACACGGTCGAACAGGAAGTGCATCACACGGCAACATCTGTTGAAGACTATTTGCATATGCAATCCTGGTGTTCCAGCATTCTTGTTTCATTTTAATAGTCGTTACTCGTGTGTAAATGTCTAAAAAGCACCAACTCCGGATCGAAGCCATATGCTTGTTAAACCATCACACTTTTACAGAATTGGAATGGTTCAATTTGTTCAATATATATATATATATATATATTTTTTTTTTTATTATTATTATTATGCCTAACTCACCCCACCCTCCAATTATTTCCAGTCATTTTCCAGATGCCTATCTAGGCTTGAATTGCGTCATTCTGGTATTAAACTTCCTGTTTTCCCATTGATTCGAACCCGCAACCTTGGTGTTGCTAGCACAAAAAGCTACACAAGTTGTGTTTCTCATCACTTTACCATAGCGGTTTCTAATTGAGTTTACAGACCAGCGATTTATTATAGTTATAATGAATCCTCCATAAATCAACTGTCGTTGTTATTTTAAACAAGCAGCCTTTTGTTTCGTTAAAAACGCATGAGTGACAGCATCTGCATCGAGGCAGAAGAAGCGTCTCTATCCTCTATCGCTTATATAGCTGTTTGGATGCATGTCTGCGTCTTTGTAGCCATAAAACTTACATTGGATTGTTTAATTATGTATTTCCTCAATACTAAAATGAGCACCAGGCCTCAACGCCGGCAGTTCAATGACTGATAATTCATCACAGGAACCGTGTGAATGCAAGCGATTGATCCTTCTCGGAAGAAAAAGGGAATCCTCGGGAGTGAATTTGTGGAAGATTATAAAAGCATATGGTGTTCAATTTATTCAAAGCGTCTTACATATATAACACACACACGCACGGAGGAAGTCAAACAATGGTTTTGTAATTAAGGAAAAAAAAGTCGTTAGGAGTAAAGCGTGTAAAACTGTTATCTCTGGAGGGGCTGAAGAATTGATCAGTGTTATTGAGGTTTCAGCGGCCTGTGGGAGATGGAAAAACCTCAGAGACGTGTAAAAAAAGCATCATTTAATGAGTTACTGGAACCTTATGAGGAAACGCCATTTTTCCACGTTTATGAATAAGCAATCGGAGAGGTGAACTCCTGCCCTCCCAGCCAGGAAACGCTGCCTTGAATGAACCTGATCGTGGCTGAGCTGCCGTGGTATAAAGTACTTGAAGAAATGGACTTTGCTTCGCGAGTATTTTTAGCTACTTTGTACTTGTACTGAGTATCAAAAATATAAGCAACTTTTATTCTCTACTCGACTACATTTTTTGAGTATTTTTACTCCACTACATTTGAATGGACACTTATTGTTACTCGTTACATTGACTTTTTTTCTACTGCTGTTAATTTCTTGAGCGGATGTGGTGATATCGCCATCTGCAGGATGTTGAAGGTTCTGGATGCTATTTATGAGCTAAATCATGTAAACTTAAATTAGTGGTTGCACTTTTTGCCCATTTTTGTTTGATTGAGTCTGACTTTTGGCCTTTTTAATTTTTTTTCTGCAATTTTGAAACATTTATTTCTATTTAGAACATAAAACCTTATTTTCATTATTTCCCCCACTTTTCATGGTGAGTTTTGAGCCTAAATTACGCATTTAATAATTGTTCATTTAAAATTTGACACTTTTATTTTTACTCCTAGAATTGTTGACTCGTAACGGAGTAATGTTACAGCAAGGTACTTTTACTCAAGCTTGGCTCTTTACCCCTCGGGCAGACCACACGGCCTTTCACTCCATCACTCTTTAGAGTCACGGATGCTAAATCAACTTCCCCGCATGAACAGCTGCTGT
Organism: Paedocypris micromegethes; assembly: GCA_028031935.1. NCBI lineage: Eukaryota > Metazoa > Chordata > Actinopteri > Cypriniformes > Paedocypris > Paedocypris micromegethes. The sequence continues at coordinate 5,289,376 of CM051498.1, forward strand.
CTCCATCGCTCCAGATGTGGCGACAGGAGCAGGTGGACGTGAACTTCCAGCTCCTCGGCGCCTTCTCACCTTACCTGCGATCCACAGACACTCCGGGAAGTGGTCCCCTATCCGGACATTTGCATGCGATTTGCATACAGTTGCATTCCCAGAAGCCTGTTGGTAATGTCAGGAGGCCAAATTAACTAGTTTTCCGTTGGCATCTCATTTGCATTGGAGCTGCTTAACCGGGGTTGCTCGGCTAGGTGACCTTAATTGCCTCCGTCCTTGTGCGGGAGAAAACGCCTCTGATTGCAATTAATTTCATTAAGGAAAGTATCATTGTGACCCAGAGAATACATTTGCATCCGTCAGGACGGGGATGTGCAAGCTGTTACCAATCAAGGCGCGTTTTGCATGTGTAGATGTTCTGTCAGACTTTTCATAAGGATGAAAAATTAGTCCGGCCTGTGATGAGTGTTGCCTTCATCAGTGCGATCAATCTCAGTCAGGACCGGCGCAGATGCATTTATTACATTAGCAGGGGAGGTTGTGAGTTTTGCTGTGTTAAACGGTCAGGGCTTACACGTGCTGTCTCCGCTACGAGGCGTGTGGGGTGGAAATACTGCACGGAGGGAGTTTCAGAGCTTTCTACGGACATTTGGAGGCATTCCAGCCATTTTGGAAACCGCTTTTCTATTTCTGAGTCATGGGGAGATGGAGTCAATCCCAGAAACCCTAGGGCCTGATATGTTGAGAATTCCATCAATCCATCTTCTATTTCTGGGAGTTGGGGAGCTGGAGCCGATCACTGAAACAATCACAGAATCTCTGTGGCCTGACATTTTGAGAAGTCCGTTCATCTTCAGACCCGATTTTCTGTTTCTGGGTCACGGGGAGCTGGAGATTTTCCAAGCAACTCTGAAAAGTTGGGAATTCCAATTATCCATCTTCAGAAGTTCTTTTCTATTACATTTTCTATGACCAATTTTTCGTGAATGGGTCATTTGTAGATGGAGTCAATCCCAGCAACTCTGAGGCCTGAAAGGGCGAGAATTCCATTTATCAATTTTCGAAACCTCGTTTCTATTTCTGGGTCATGGGGAGCTGGAGTATCAAACTCTGATACTTTTTAGCATAATAAGTTGACAATTCCATGCATTTATCAATTTCTATGGCCACGTTTTCATTTCTGTCATGGGGAGCTGATAACAAGAATTGTTTGCCAACCAATCACAGAGCAGGACACAGACATACATATTCACACTCTCACCTACAGAACATTTTCTGAACGCATGAAAAACAAAATGCTTTGATTTTGGACTTTAGGAAAATACAGGAAACCTGGAGGAAACCCAAGTGGGTAGAACAGGGAAACTCAGAAAGATCTAGAATCCCTGATGGTTATGAGCAATGTTGCTAACTACTAAGCCACTGTGCCACCTTCATAATCAAATAACAGAAAAAAGGAAACAGAAACAGAATTTTTTAAAGCAAATTTGGCGCGCACACACATACAATTAAAATAGTCTCCCTGTTTTTTGTTTATTTCTAAAGACAGCTTCCAACTCAAAACTGTGTGTAGCGGCGACAGAGTATATTTTCCTTTTCTCCTCAGGGTAGATTTGTAATTAAGCTTTTGGGTTGAGGCTTTTCTGCTCGGCTGGAGCTCCAAAAGCTTTGGAGAGAGAGAAAGAAACAGAGAAGAGAGAGAGAGGAAGAGCAACCAGAATCATAATGATACTGCTCCTAGTGGAGTGTGAAATTCACCTCCGAATCCATATGCCAATAGCATCTCAGCGCCCACCACAGCATCCTCCCGAGCCTTTTAACCCCAACCTCTGGAAATCAGTTATTCATTCATTCGCCGCAATCGCAGGTCCTCTGATTGCTCTGACGCTTCTAATAAATGCTCAGATTGGGTTCTCGGAGCCGTGGTCCGGAATGAGAATCTCTTTGCACCGTTCCACTGAGACGCATCCTTTCCTTCAGGGCGGAAGCTTGTGGAAGCGGAACGTGTCAAATCCACAAGAGGGATCTGAAATGGAGGAGATGCGCGGGTCATACCTGAGGGGCTTCTGTTGATGAGAAGTGCTGCCTCGATAACACTGTTTGAAACAGCAGTTTGGAGAACATTCCAACTCCGCTGTGACAGAATCACCGTGCGAGCTTTACATCAGACATTCTTGGTTGACTCTATCTCCCTTTGAAAGTAGCGTGCTTCTCCCAGTCTGTTTGGCTCCGGAAATGCTGCTTTTTCTGATATGAAAATGGAACCAAAGTTGTGGGGGGTCGGCGGCTTTTTAACGTTTGTCGTACAGACTTATATACAGTATGTCATGTTTACAGGCTTTTAGGTGAAAGAGGGGCCCTGTGTGGACTTGTGGGGACTTTTGGCTGTCCGAAACAGACTGGCTCTACAACATTCTGTAAGTCACCTTTTTTTTTAATCGTCCTGTTATGTTAGTTTCAGAGTAACATCAATAATGTTCGTGAGTCAATTTGACCCGGTGGTCTTTTATTATGCATATAAGTGTCAGAAACCAATAAGTTCCCCAAAATGGTGTATATGTGTGCATTAGAGTGTGTGTGTCTGAGAAGTAGTGTGATTTATGTCATTGTTGCAAAACTCTTTTTTTTACTCTTTTTAGCTCTTTCTTTTACACTTCTTTTATGTCTGAAGGGTTCAATTGACCCAAACATTTTCTTTGTAACAAAAACATGTAGCAGGCATTACAAATATGAACCATTTTTTGTTTATGTAGTATACGCTAACTCTCACTAAGACAAGCAGTAGAAGTTTCAAAGTGTTTAAGTATTTTTTTTTATTTTTAAACTTTTAACGCAAGTCATTTTGACCTGAACATAATATTAGTAATATAAACATGTAGCATGGCGTTACTAATATGTGAACTGAATATTTTTTTTTTTTTTATAGATGATTAGACCACATAAACAAAGCAGGAAAAGTTATGAAAAAAGTGAAAATACTTTGAAAACTGTTCAATTTGACTCACAAAGGTTGAGATTACTAACAACATTAATCTCAGTAACACCAGTAAAGTATTGTTTTGGTTGTATGTCAATGTCGGTCCCCACTTTGATACATGTGCAAGTATGTGTTTCACAAAATATATTTGAGGTACTGTATATAATCTCAACCCTGTCAATCCTATTTAAACTCAGATCTTCAATGATCTTCATCCGCAGACCGTCGCAGCTTCTCAGGGACGTCTAAGGCAGGGATTTACCCCAGATATTTGGCGAACCGAGGTGACCAAACACACACATTCTCTCACTCACCTAAGGCTATGTAGCACCTCCAATTCACATGAACGGACACGTTATTGGACCTTGAGAGCAACAAACTCACACAGAAAGGCCTGGATAGGAGCGCGGGTCTCGATCTTGGGCCTCAATCTCGGGCCTTTCTTGTCCTGAGGCGACGAGGCTGAAATAGTCGTCTTTGTTTATTGTACACTATATTGTACACAATTATTTAGTAACATTTTTGTAACTGTAGACTAGTTTACTAGTCTTTACTAGTAGAACTTTACTAGTTCTGTTTATACTTTGTACTACAATTCCCATAAGTCAGTGGGCTTATTTACATTTCTTGCTTTCTAATGTAGATATAACATATGACAATAGATATGACAATACACTAGATCCTTCTATAATAATCTATAGTATTAACTAATCAAATATATGTAAAATTAGTATAACGTCACAAGTGCTTTGAACAACAATTACCACAATCCACCAGCAGACATTTTTTATTCATGTTGTTTTTTTTTAATGTAGACACACGCATTAGCTCTGCAGAAGTAGATACACTCTGTGTATCTTAAAATACATAATTTGACAATAAACCCTTTAAACATTCATGAAACCGTCCACTATATAGGTAAAAACACAACTCAAACGCTCCACTCTGGCCTAGTCGGCAATAAAACATTCATCCTGCATCTCTCCCAACCTCCTTTTTTTTGTTTACAAATGCGTTTCTATTTCTACACTTCTCCGACACGTATCTCCGAGCACATCTGCAGCGTTCTGCTGCGAGAAATCATCTGCTTCCTCCAAGTTCAAACCAATGAAGGGCATCACGGATAATACACAGAGTCTCAGAGGAAATTCAGCCGAGGCCTTGGCAGTGCTCCAGTTCACCAATGTTCAGTAGCCTGGAGGTTAAAGGAGTGTGGAAGCCAGAAAGTGTTGTCGGTGTGCAGACACTGATCTGGAATGCATATTAGCCTATAGGGCCAGAGCTAGTCTTTGATTTTTTTTCTTCTTCTTTTCACTAAGGTGGTGAAGAGTCTCAGCTGCGGATCGACTCTCTGCGGGGAACATGCATTTGCTTCCATGCCATGATGCTTTTTGTGTCATCACTCTGGGCTATAAAGATAAATGTATATGCTGTGTGACTATACAGGCCAGCTAGCTTTTGGGTGAGTATATAGATATATTAAGCACTCACTGAACTTTGAAAGCCCCGGGGAAGCTTGAGTGTTAACGCTCTTTGACCAGTTCTGTGGCCTGTTAACACATGAATCCACAAATATGTTTGCTCACATTCAGTAAACAATTTAAGACGGTGGATCTGCTGATTCTTGCATTGTGTCCCTCAGCTTTTCAAAGCCAACTGTCCTTTTGGGTTAGGTAACACTGTATACAGTCGGCGCTGGGTCTTATATAAGTTTCGATGGAGGCCAGCGTGTTTGTTGTGCGACATGAGCACGGACCCTTACAGAGTGTTTTGCTCAGTCGAGCTTAAATATCAGGACACTTTGCTGCGGTGGGTGATGTTACCCAACTTTTATTTGCTCCGAAGCATCAACAAAGGCTGGGGTGTCAAGAAACAAAGTAAAAATACTTAGTTACAACTTAGTATTTTAGGTAAATGTACTTTTGTTGTACTACTACTATAAGGTAAATGTACTTTTGTTGTACTACTTAAACTAATAAATGTACTATTATTTTTACTTGGTTATTTTAGGTAAAAATACTTGGTTACAACATTAAGTAGAATCTTGTCATGTACTGTACAGACTGGAGTAGAAGTACTTATTATTTTTTTTTTTTTTTTGACCAGGAATTTGCTGAATTGTAAAAAATCTCATGAAATGTAAGTCGCTTTGGATAAAAGCGTCTGCTAAAGGACTGTAAATAAAGTACTCCACAGTGCTTTTTAACGGCATTTTTGTCCATGCATTATTTCACTTTTATACTTAGGTAGTTATCAAACCAGTACTTTTACTCGAGTAAAAATGTTGAGTTGATCGTTTTACTTCCACTGAAGTACTTTTTAACTCGTATCTTTACTTCTACTTGAGTAATGAATCTGCATACGTTTGACAGACCTAAACGAAAGGTCAGTCCTGCTCCTTCAGCGGAGGTTTAAAGTCCCAAACATTCCGAGTCATTTCCTGTCAAGTATTATCAAAAGATTGGTGTTGGTTTAGGATCCGAATGGTCGGATTGCATTCCCATCGTTCCGGCTCATCTCCGCAGTGGCGGACTGAGATCTGTTGGCGCTTTCCCACTGATTTAGCAAAAATGTCAGGAACTGTCCATGTTTTGACACGCGTCTTAAAAGTAATACAATTAATAAAAGAACACTGGCGTGGAATGTTTTCCGGCGTCATTATGCATCCCCGCCTGTTTGCGCTGGGAGTTTTACAGCTATGTAATTATTCTCTGTGGTCTCCGATCTGGGTCTGTGTTTAGTGGCAATAGTTTGACCCTAATACCTTGCGACAGTGGCTATTTTAAACAGCCACATCCGTATGTACGTCTGACTCACTGTTATAATCCACTCAAAGGTCAACGGGGCTAAGATGGTCTGCGGTTGTGCATGGGAAGCGTTAGTGGGACAACCATGATGTATAGAATCAGATTAGTGCCAAAAATGTCAAACATAAATTCCTAAGAAGCGAACAAAAATGCTTCACATTTAGGTTTGTTTTTCTACTTTCGCTTGCAAGTATGTTTTTTTTTCTTACATACTTCACGTTTTGGTTTGAAACTTTTTTTTGCTTCGGATTTTTCGTTTGTTCGTCCGTTTGTTTTTTGTTCATGGGTAGGTTCATCCCTTACTCTGATTGGCTGGTGAGAATGTGATTGACAGTTGCTTGACCAGGAAGTGTGGGAGGAGTTCAGTGAATGTACACCGTGACATTCACTGTTTTCTCACCAGCCAATCAGAGTAAGGGTCGGCCCCTCGTGAAACTTGGGCCAGAGAAAAAAAAAAAACGAAAAATCCGAAGAGAAAAAAAAGAAAACAAAAACCTGAAGATTTCAAGCAAAAAATAAGAAAACAAATGTAATTATAAGCGAAAAATGGAAAAACAAACGTAAATATGAAGCATTTTCGTTCGTTTCGTAATGTATGTTTGATATTTTTGGCACTAATCTGATTCCATAGTGGAGTTTGAGATTTAACAGTAGGGTGGGTTTCCTCTCTGATGGGTTAGTTGATGGCTTATTCCTCATGGCTTGGGTGGGCCGCTACACGTGCTGCTTTACGAGTTTGTTTGTAGCCTTTCCGTTCCGATTCTGGTTTATGGCGGCCAGGTGCATAAACACATGCACAAATACACAAACAGATGCCAGCTTTCACAGCGTGGCATAGTGGCATGGCTCTTTGCCCAATGCGGAGTCAGTGTCCTGCATTTTATGGCATAAAAATACAGTAACTCCAGCCATATGTGTGACCTCCTTGGCAAAGGAACATGAACCTACTGGTCACCCCCACCACCAGGCTGCTAACTACTAGTAAATCCCCACTAAAATCCCTGATGTTGGAGCCAGATGAAGCTAAATAAAGCTATTAAAGGCTAACATGAACACGTGAATAACCTGGCTTAGCTATTTTGAAAAAATGCCGAAGCTTTTTTTTCCCCTCTATGACTAAGTGTGGGAAGTCCAGGAATTAATGGCTTCCGCTAAAAGGAGAATGTTATGCTAGTTAGTTTGTGAGTTTGTCAATATGGCCAGTAGGAACCGTATCAAATTGTGCTCTACATTTAATCATCTAGTGGTGTTACTCACAAACCAGGAGCAGTGGCCTTGTGGTGTCTTGTCTCTCAGCTGTAGAACTCTGAAGAGCTGTAGATACAAAAAAAAAAGAACAAAATTAGTTTTGGGATTGAAAGTCGGATTGGAGAGATGGATGTAATTTACTGCAGGAGGAATAATCTGAATGACAAACGGGTAATTTCACTGTAGACGCCCACCATTGGTCTATGGGACGTGTCCTCAAATGTAAGTCACCGCGCTGTGGGAAATAGAAGATGCCTCTCAGTTTTTCATTTCTTGAAGGAAAACGAGGGTATGAAATAAAGCTTCTCTAAAGAACAGATAGAGGGATGGAGATCTAATTAGGAGTATTTAATTAAATTAGTTCTCTTTCCAATAATCCTACACAGGGGAGAGAGTTTCAAAACCACATTGTAATTGTCTGAACTTCATTCCCACCTCTTTACATTGATGTGTATTTCTTTTATTAAAACACATGTAGTGTAAAAAGCCTTTCTGCAACCCATTAATTTACGAATTATTGAGGGATCTTTACTGCACAAACTTGGCATATACTGTATAAATCGATTTAACAACATTAACACTTTTTGAAGCGTAATAAATGGTCCTAATGTATTTGCTCATGACTCGCTAACTAAGTGACGTAGTGTGTAGAGATGGACACATTCAGGGCCAAGTTTGAGGCCTGGTCCAGGTCTTTCTGTTTGGAATTTGCTGTTCTTCAATGCTTGTGTGGGTTTTCTCCAGGTCTCCTTTTTCTTTCAGTAAAAAAGAAGACAATTAGAACAATAGCTGGAAAATTGCTCTGAAAGTTGGTTTGAGTGAATTTCTTGCTTTGTGATTAGTTGGTCACTAAACCAGAAACTATGACGTGCTCCTATGATCTTCCACGATACCCCATAACCCCCTTACATATCAAACTTGCTTACAACACCTTGCTTGCTTGATTGAATCGAGTTTTTGGCTTCTTAATTTAATATAATTTTAAATAGAACATAAATACAATAATATGTATAATAATATGTATAATAAATTGTATAAAAATAATAATATAATGGTATAATTTTATTCATTTTTTACTTTTCAATTTGTAATATTAATAAACTCAACAGTTCATTAGTTTGTAATTGTTTGAATGCGTGTGTTGCTGTGAGATTGACATTTGCTTTTCTACTCTGAACCGTAGAATCAAACACGTATTGGACTGCTTCTGTCGTATGGATGTGATATTTACCAACTTATTGGTAAGGCCTTATTTTACACTTTGATTTGTGTTAAACATTGTGTAGAGTGTAAAAAAGAAGTTCCAAAACACATTACACATTTTTACACCTCATTTGAATTGAATATCACTGTTTTTTTCTCTGATTAATACAAACAATATTCATATTCTCATATCAAACTAATTAGTTTGTAATAAAATGAAGAAACTGTGATTATTTCATTTAACATCTGTTACCTTTTAACTGTTTTGGTTTCTCAGCTCTTTAGGGTATTATGAACAATAGCTTGATTCTCCTGGCTAACTAAAATATATAAAAGCTGCGATTTGGTTTGGACATCAGAATTCTCTGATATAAAGATTGTAACTGTACAACAAAGAGTTCAAGGGTTAAAACATTTTTTTCTTCACATTATTGGAATGGGGTTGTTTTTGGGAGGCCGTAATCTAACAAATGCAATGGGAATTATGAACTACTCTTTGAATTTTTGTTTTCTTCTTTTCTACCTAACCTTTGTAATGGAATGAATGAATGAATGAATGAATGGATGGATGAATGAATGAGACTTTATGTATCCCACTAGGGGAAATGTCTGTGTTTTGCAGCAGCAATATTGGCAAAATGTACAATTAAATGTACAATTACTTTAATATGTATAGAATAAAAACAAGATAATAACATTATTATAGCAACATATAATAATAATATTAACATAAGTAACCACATAAAATAGTCACAAATATTGACCTGTTAGCATTGTGCACAAATCATTATTCTAACAACCTTCAGCGGCAGAGGTAAGGCCTGCAATTAAGTCAACCTGTACCTACCAGCAAAGCATTGACGAAAAACACTATTAATAACCGTCAGTGTTACTCCTGGTTTTACTTAACGCTACAGAAGAAGAACCTGGATTGACATGGTTTCTCCATGTGTTCTTGTGCTTCTCCTTGTGTTCCTGCAGTTTTATTTCGGCTATTTAGGCTTACACTTCACGCCTGTGTTGGTTTCTCGGGTTAGCTGAAGGTGTGACACAGAAACCTTGATGTCTTCCATAGCTCTTGCGTGACCTTTTCTGATTGTTTTTCTGCTGCAGGATAACATGCGATTCAGCACGGCCTTCACCAAAAAAAACAAGTGAAGCCGAGAGAAGTTCAGGCATAAGAATCATGAATCCAAAAATGTGCTAATTTATGCGTTCTTCTAGATTGTGTGTGTTTGTGTGTGTGTGTGTGTGTGTGTGTGTGTGTGTGTGTGTGTGTGGTGGGGCGGGTGCGCTAAATCATTTAAACATTTCAATATAAGTTTTCCTTTCTGCATTGTCGGGCCCCGCTAATATAAGCTAAATAAAATTAATTGTGGTGTTTTACTGGCTTTAGATTATCTCTTTTTCATGCCCTTTTCAAGCTGCGCTGTCTTTGGAAATTTCCATTTTCCATTTTCTGTGGCTTATAGCTAGAAATTGTGATGTGACTGGCACATCGAACAAATCCCGAATCCAGGAATTTAGCTAGTGGCCCACTAACTGTTTTCTTTTCTGCACCGAATTGCAGATATTATCCTACTTTACATACGCATTAGGAAAATAAAGGCAGTTGGTATGCATGACTGTGTCTGCATCAGCTCCTCGCTGCGCTAAAGACCCTTCCATCTTTCCTGCTTTTCCTCTGGAAACAACTTAGAATTCTGAATTTCTTGTTGCTTCGGCATTAACCGGTGAGCTTCGAATGATGGTATAAAGCACCTTTTAAATGATAGCAGTTCTGCTTTTTCTCCCTCATGTTTTAAAATTCAAGCTTATGAGAACCCAACTTGCTTTTTTCAAAGTAATAAATACTGTCTCGGCCTAGTAGAACTGTTATGATATTTTATAATTGCCGCTTTAGATTGGCGTTAGACTGCTTATGTTATTAGACACGGAGCCAGTAGAGGATAAAATCATTTTTTATTGTCAGAAAGGAGAATTATTCACAACTACGCCACTTCAAAATGGCTTTGTTCTGGTGTTTCCGCTTTATGAGACACACTGAATATTATTTTACACTGCAGTAATCTATAATTAAAGTTTTATATGCGGATATGGATTGTATATAAAGTGTTGGTACTAGTTTTGTACAAACAGTTATGTAGAAGCCATGAGACTCGTATTATTGTAGACAGGTTTGGGCTGAAGTTGCTCAAATTCATAATGACTGTTTAAAAATATATATTATATTTGTTTTTTTTAATATATACAATAGTTATTTTTAATTTTGAATCATTTATTCAATATATAGCAGCTTCCCTGTAAATAACTTTCAGTTATACATTTAATAATTATATAACTTTGTATAAATCATAATATTATTGTAAGTATAAATATTACAAACTATTTTATAAGCCTGTGGAAGTCTTTTAGTCTATTAGTTAGTCTGTCTGTCTGTCCATTCATAGAACATAAATTAACTTTCAACCCCAAATTTTAAATATTTAATTATTTTTAATTTACTGTTAATTTACTTATTTTATAAAAATAAAGTCTAAAATGTATATTTTAACAACTCCAACGTGAGTGTTTTCCTAATTCACTCATAGTCTAAAATAAAGAGGATTCATGTCACGTGACAATGCTGAGCCAATCACAGCCATTTGCTAGGGTCTCTGTTGCGTGACTCTGCACAGCCAATCACATCTCTAGAATAATAAATACCGTAATTAAGATAAATGAAGAATAATAATAACACCTGGGCTAGAACTGCTAATAAACTGATTTGAGTGTTACCAAAATATACCAGTTGAGTACAAACACACAAGTTATGGGTTTTATTTAACCTACAATATATAAACTGTGACCTCCGTTTAAATGACATGTCATGGTAACGGTGACGCTTTATTTCAAGCTTGTGAGCGGCTCAGTTCACTTCTCAGCGAGCTGGCTCACTCGCTCACTCACTCACTCTCTCACTCGCTCACTCACTCAATCTCTCACTCGCTCGCTCACTCACTCACTCACTCACTCGCTCGCTCGCTCTCTCACTCACTCACTCTCTCACTCACTCCCTCACTCACTCACTCTCTCTCTCTCTCTCTTCACTCTCACTCTCACTCACTCACTCACTCACTCACTCTCTCTCTCTCTCTCACTCGCTCTCACTCACTCTCACTCTCTCTCTCACTCACTCGCTGGCTCAGGTCAAGTGGCACTCGACGCTGAGAGCTGGTATTTCTTCTTTCCCCCTGGACTGTGAGTTTTACCTCTGACCAGAGAGTGCATGAAGAAACGGGCAGAAGGACTATCTTTGGCACGCCACTTTACCAGCGAGCCACTGCACTATTCATAACAGTAATAGCCCGAACGTGACAGTCACACGAGACCTGGGACGTCTTAATGCACATATGTTGTTTTCTTTTTCTCCATTGCTGGTTGGTATTTAAACCGACTTCTCTTTTTTCCCCCCTAAACTTTCATCCCCGGTTCCCTTTCTGTCTCTGCCCAGAGGATCTTGTCAGGAGCTGTAATGCAAATAAATGAAGCGTGAGTAAAAGAAAATAGCACTTTGGGTCTAAAGGGCAAAAAGTTGACTTGGCCACAGTAACCTTTCAGGGCCACTGCTCCAGCTCCTCTGAGATTAAAGCAGGCATTTACCGTGACTGCTGACTTCGTTTTTTTAAATAATGCAGCTGTCCTTAAGAAACACTCTTTCATAACCGCCATTTGTTTGGGGTCAAGTGCTGGGCTAGATCATCTGGATTGTTTTTTATGGATAAGCTTACTTTTCATTTTACTTTTACATTTCGTCATCCAAAGCAGAACGAGCAGATCGCGGATAGTTTATCTGTGGGACTCACTGATTAGGGATTCGAACCCCACTAAGTTTTGGCACAATGCAGTATTTTTTCATTTTTCATATTAACTTCAATATAAATACATAATGACTATAGAATTTCCCATTTAGTGATTAGGAATGTCTTTAACACTGTGTATGTTTTTATCAGAGTGAGCAGAGATTCCTGTGACTGGTTCGCTTGGCCCCATCTGATGTGAATTTAGCATTCTTTTCCCTGATTGGCTGGAATTTAACCAATCAGAGAAGGATGCACCTGTGACAAATTATGTTTTGGGTGTGTGCAGAAATTGCCACCAGTAAAGAAATCAACTTTTTTAGTGAACATACACTTTTAATTTTTTTTTTTTTTTTTATTTTTAAACTTTTAACACAGGTCATTTTGACCCAAACAGTATCTTTGTAATCTAAACATAGTGTGGGGTTACAAATATGTGAACGGAATTGTTATATTTTTTATGATGATTGTGTTAATGATAATAATTACACCAAATAAGCAAAGCAGGAGAAGTGAAAAAAATACTTTTTAGTATTTTTAAAATATTTTTAAATTTTGAAAATGAGTCAATTTGACCCGTACGTAATAGGAGGGTTAAACATAATTTCTTTCTTTTTACTCATTTCAGCATTTAGGACATACAGTATGGGTAAGTGTTATATAAAAGTGACACAAGCGCTGTGTTGTGTTCAGCAGGTCAAGCCGAACATTACGGTGACACTGCTGATGCACCAGGAAACAGAAGTGAAGCGCACACACACACACACACACACACACACACACACACAGCTTTTCCAGCAGGATCCGCAGTCGTCAGGACAATTCCAGGCAGCTCTCCAAAATCCCCAGTTGACTCCAGGCAGAGGAGAGCGTGCGGCCTTATTGCTGCTGACACTTTGGCGCGTGGTTTAAATAACACACTCACTAAACCTGAGAAACGACTCCAGCTCCACTGCGAGAATCACACAGCGACCTTTCACACGAGCTCCAACCTTCTTGTTCGCTTCACTTCTTCATCAGGGTTCTGTGTCGAGCTCTTGTGAGTTTCCGTCTGTCTATCCTGTCGTTCATCCATGGATCAACCCATTTGTACCTGTCTGTTTGTCCGTCCGCCAATCCATCCATCCAACAATTCACACCCAACTATCTTTTTATCTGGCTCTGTCTGTCTTCCAACCCATCATCCATCCATATATTTATCCATCCATAAATATATATAAATATATCCATCCATCCATCAATCTATATGTCTCTGTCTGTCTGTCACCCGACCATCTGTCCATCCGTCAATCTGTCTGACCATCATTCCACAATCCATTTGTCCATCCATCCATCCACCCCTTTATCTGTCTTTCTGTCTGTCCATATATCCATACATTCATCCATCCATCTGTCTGTCCATCTGTCTGCCCACCCATCTATCCATCAATCAATCAATCAATCAATACAAATTATCTAAATGTCTCTGTCTGTTTCTGTCCACATGCCCATCCATCATCCATCCATCCCTTCATCTATCTGTCTGTCTGTCTGTCTGTCTGTCTGTCTGTCTGTCCATCTGTCTCCCCATCCATCCATCCCTTCATCTATCTATCTGTCCATCCGTCCATCCATCCATCCATCCATCCATCCATCAATTTATAAGGCTCTATGTCCGTCCGTCCATCCAGTAACTGTCTGTCTGTCTAAATGTTTTCAAATGCTTCAAGGTATTTCACATTGTTGCATCAACCGTGTCTTACATCAAAAGAATAGTACAATAACCTCTGAGTAAAATACATATACAATATATGTGCGTGTGTCTTCAAATGTAAAGACAAGTGTCCAGGCTTTGTGAAAGCGGCACGTTGGCTTCTCTATGTAAAGAGCTCATTACCAGGATCCGCGCTTGATTTGGAATAAAAACACATTTCCTTCACTCGTCTCCAGCCGTGACGATGTGGATTCTCTCTCCTCAATCTCATTCTGATTGTTTCCTCTTTGTCTTTTGCCCCTCTTGAGTGCTGGAAATCAAGAGAGAAAAAAATTGAGACAGCAACGGATTTTAATTAATTCTAATGAATATGCAAATTGCCTTGAATCCTCTGGATAATGTGGTCTTTTCAGTTTCATAGGATTCAATATTTAGAAAGGGTGCGAGTGTGAAAGGAGCCGTTCAGGGGGAAAAAACACATCTTCCCCTGCAAACATAATCAACTCCTTATCCATCTTCAAGGCCACGCAAAGCTTCTCTCAATGGCCACCTCGTTTTTTATTCTTTTTTTTTTCGAAATACGTGCTGCGCAACCTTGCTCGTTTTAAGGTGCGACTGTAAAATGCTGTAATGTAAATAGTTTAACTCCTAAACATGCTGCACATAAACAGCGGTGTAAAGAACTTCAGTAAATGGTTTTTACTTTTTACTTAACTACATTTTGATTGAGTATATGTACTCTTTACTCCACTACATTTGAATGGACACTTGCCATTACTCATTACAATGTGCGCGGTTAATTTCTTGGCTGGACGAGGTGATATCGCCATCTGCAGGATGCTGAACGTACTGGATGCTATTGAATGAGCTTAATCACGTGACCGTGAATTAGCGGTTGCACTTTTTTTGCACATATGAGATTAACTTTTCGTTCATTTTTTATCTTTTTTGTGCTGCCACTTTGAAACGTGTTAAATTCCATTTCTATATTAGGAAATAAAATGTCATATATATATATATATATATTATTTATTTATGTTTGTTTTTCAAAATTTTTTGGGGTTTTTGGGAGGCTAAATTCAGCATGAGTAAAATACTTGACTTTTATTTCAAATTTTCCTGACATTGGTGACTTTTAACTTGTAATGGAGTCATTTTTTTCAGTAGGGCCTCCATTCTTAAATATTGTATTTGTACTTCCATAAATAAAGTATTATTTTTAGGTACTATTCACACCACATGAATATAATAATAAAAATAATTCTGGCTAAGCAGTGTATAATTTCAGTCAACAAATCCAGTATTTTTTTCCGGATGTTTTATTTTTCTTATAACATTCCGCCTTAAAAGAGCTCAACCCGAGCATGTGATTCTCTAATTATTTATTTCATTTTTCTCTACTTTCCACTCATTCGGGACGCTTGGGGGACTAGGATGTTTATTACTTGTGGAGATAAGGGAACCGGAAGACCCCGGTGGCATTTTCTGCGGTAACAGAGCGGTGGGGGTTAATTTTTCCTCTGTAAAGGGGGTAATTATTTTAGCTCGGATGGGGACTCTTGCTCGAGTTTTGCTAGACAGGTTAAGAATCCACAAGCAGCTTTTAGGTTTGATTTTGCAGGAATGAGTGACAAACCCCAATGATGTCTGCGTAAAGATTAAGAAGTGTGGGATCAAAGACCCGTTATTCGAGCCTGACGTCGTTAAGTTGATGCTGGGATGAAGAACCCTCTGCTGGAGACTGAGCGTTGGGCAGCGTGTATGTGTTAGCATGACTCAGTGGTGCTGTCTGGCGGTCCAGATTTGCCCTTGTTCTGTAGCAGAAGAGCAGTTGGTGCCCGAGTTTCTCAAGTAAGGTGTGAACAAACTGCAGCGAAGTGGAATCGAGGGTCTGCTCGCTCGCCGGAGGTTATGCTAAGCGCTAAGATTGTTATTTAAATGCTTTCATTCTTTATTCCGCTAATAGGGTAACAGAGGTGTAACGAGTACCTGTAAACCATACTTGAGTAAAAGTATGGATACCTTACTGTAAAATTACTCCATTACATGTTACAAGTCATTATTTCCAAGAAGACTTGAGTAAAAGTCGTAAAGTATTCAATTTTAAAAGATCTTGACTATTTTACTTGTTTTTATTTTTGTTCTTGCTCCAAAAACAGCAAGAAATGTGGAAAAACAAGAAACTCTTATTTATGAGAGTTTATTTCCTAATTTAGAAATGAACTTTAGCACCTTAATGTTTCAAAATGGCAGAATAAAAATAACAAAATGTCAGTCTTGGTCAAACTCCAAAGAGAACAAAAGTACAACCACTAATTCACGTGATTAAGCTCATAATTATCATCCAGTACCTTCAGCATCCTGCAGATGGCGATATCACCTTATCTGTCAATACTTTAACCGCAGTAGAAAAAAATGGCGACTTGTCACGCACAATCACAATGTAACGCGTAACAGTAAGTGTCCATTCAAATGTAGTGGAGTACAGATACGAGAAATAAGTTTTTGACAAGTTATTGACAGATACACAATCAAATATGTAGTCAAGTGGAGAGTAAAAGTTGCTTCTATTTGATACTTTTTGCAAGTGCTCAAAGTAGTCAAAAGCACTACAAGTAGTCAAAAGCACTTAAGCAAAGTAACAAAGTCCGTTTACTCAAGTACTTTAACAAACGTGGTGATTGGAACAACAATTTCAATTTAGCGTTGATTTTCTGCAGCCGACGGATGCAAAAATAAATAACAATTAAGGTTATGATTGAGATTATAGGATTATGATAATCCACTTAGATTCCGACAATCCACTTAGATTGTGTTTTAGATTCCCAACCTTAGCAGCGTGACTCACAACTGATTTAATTTCAAAATGTATGCTTTTTTTTCCGCCCCGGCCAATCAGATGGAGGCATGCCGGGGTTGTAATCTCTCCCTGACACTCGTCCAAAAACTGATCGCTCAAAACGTCTGCATTGGCCTGGTAAACACTCACAAGGGAAGCGCATCTATGCAGGAGGCGTCTCCGGAGAGCAGATCTTTACACAAGCATTAATCACATGTGGAATTAAGCCTCCTGCTGCACATCTAGTCACCGTTCTGATGTCCTCCTGATCACTCGGCTCTTAATTAATGGATGTTGCTAATTGATTCAGAACCAATCAGCGGATCATTTGCATAACAACGAGAACATCATGATTGATTACTCATGGAAGGTCCTGTGTGTTATCCTAATGTCCCATTTGGAGCTTTCCTTCTTCACAAAGAGTTCAGCCAGGCGTGCTAGCCAAGTGGCAATTACCAGCTCCACCGTTATTGAGGATATGGAAAAAGGTGAGATAAGGAAATATGATTAACCCTGAGTGAGTCTGAACCAGTGTGAGTCCATTTCTCATCGCACTGCCGGATCTCTATTTCTGGTTTCTCCGAAAACTTGGCTGTCATGTGACACTGATGTTCCTCAAGTCGGTGCTTTACTACTCAACGCCGTGCTGCATCTGCGTTTTTAGCGAAGAGCCGAAATGAAAGAGTGTTTCCAAACGTAGTAATTATGATAGTATTCATTTCACGAGGCATTAAACAAGGTTCTATGTTTTCTGATTTGTTCAAAGAAGTATAATGTTGAAATAACTAAATAATGCTGTTTTAAAAGCACAAGCTAGTGGTATTAAAAGGTACACGCTTCAAGTTCAATCAAAGACAAAACAATACCAAGACATTTAAACCTACCGTGACCTTTATTCATTATTGTATTTTTTTAAGAAATACATCCTTTGTGTGAACTAATTTTTTAGCATTGGTTTATTTGTTCAAAGATACAGAACAATACAAAGACATTTAAACGTACTGTGATCTTAAGTGAACAAATTATTAAATAAATCGATTTATTAGACAGAATGTATTAGCATTTGCTAGATGAACAAAACATGTTTCATTTTTGTAGCATAGAACTTTATAAATTTTAAACAAACTTTGACTTTGATTGATTTGATTTATGAATCAAAACCAAGACTTTTTCTTTATCTCAACACAGGCTGGAGAAAATTACACATTTTGGGATATGGAGGAAATAGAGTGATACCTTGGTTCACAAACGTAAAGTAAAAAAAAAATACAGCTCACATCACGAACACCTCGGTGCAAGAACTAGAAACATGAATATTTGATGCTATTTTCAGTCTTTCACGTGGTGATTGCGGAGAGAAGGATAGAACAGAAAGAAGTACAGTACTGCGAGTAGTGTAAAGACTCTTTCAATTTATTTATTTTTGTTTTGCGCAAAAATCAACCCGTTTGAACAATTTCTGTACTGAACTATGAATCTAAAGGAAGTGTGGAGAAAAGCAGAAAGCGCGAAAATGAATGAAAATGTGCAGAAATTAATGCAAGAGTAAAGTTTTAAAATAAAATAATCATTCAGCTAAAGAAGTAAATTATAAAATCGGGTCATAAACGTAAATGCTCAAACCTTTATTGTTTTGTGACTGATAAAAGTAAAAATAAATGTTAAACTTTTTATTGTACAACTATTTTACTAGTTTAAAGCATTTTGTGTATGGTACCGCTTTTTATAATGTGTTCATAATAGATAATATTTAGATATATAATGTGTTAGGCAAGATAATATTTTGCAAAGTAAAATAAACTTTCATAACTGATTAACTGGATTTACGTTGGAAAAAAGAATATCCGACTTTCAATTAATTGTTACAAGTTTGGCGGGCCGGATTAAAACGTTGGTCTGGTCTAGAAGCATGTGAATCACCAAACTACTTGTCTGAACCACCCAAACAACACACTCTTCTAGTCGGGAAATCAATTGGAACAAGTTTGGCAGTGAAAATAATCTACTCAGTTGTGTCACGCTGGTACATCGTGGGTTTTTTTTTTTCACAAGAACTTCTTCACTTGCGTAGGCTCATATGAAGATATAGCATGAACCTTTATGTCATCAGATATGGCCTGAAACATGTTTTCTGCTCCATTTTGGTCCTTGGCTTCTCTCATCTCTTCTGTGCCTCCATCATGATGTTCCAGAAGAACATGGCTGCTCTCAGAGCACATATAACACTAATGCTCTTTGTGGGCGATGAGGTGAAGTGGCATTCTCATCACATGAATCAGAGCTTTTCTGGTGAAGCCTTCTCATCTTCTCCACAGCTTCTCCTCTTATCTGTGATGGCAGTGGCCATTAAAGTGATAAAGATGAGATGCCGCCATCACGGCGAGATGTACGCCGCATTATTTTCCCACCGCCTTGATCCACAAAGGTCCGACGACTGACTGCAACGGAGCGTCCTGTGTTTTTCTGGAGAAGCTGATAAGAGAAGCCTCATATTTCTCTCAAGTCAATGATTTCCATTAGGTTTTGTTAATAAACCACTCTCTAAAGTGTGAGGGAGTCTACGGATTATGGATTTTATTTTTGCGGTTTTCGGACCACCAAGTGCGGCTCACATTAACATGATAGATTTTAGGTGGGGATTGATTGAAGAAACGAAAAAGTGGGGTAACCTTTTGCTGGATTAGAGGCTTTTGGTGTGGAGTAATGATGGAGCATGTTTGCAGCGCTACCATGTTGCTGTGTTTTGCGCACTCCATTGATTTCTTTTTTTTTTTCTTTTTTTACCTTTGAATTCCAGTGGAAATGTAGAGAAATGCTGTTTGCAAGGAAGCTGGTTGAAGATAAAAGTCTTTCTAACGAACCGAGGGGATTAGCTGGTTATCAGTGCAGGAGTTGGATTCTCTTTGGCTTTGAGGGAGATGTGGCCAGAGGCTCTGAGACCCTCGCTGGGGATTACGAGTGGCGGAGTCTCCTGTTTACTTAACATACAGGATCTGTCATGCCGCTAAGCTCCGACCAATGGGAGCTTAGACGCACATTTCTCCGTGACCTGGCCACAACATTTCACCTTCCTCTCACATACAGCCCGGCGGTTTTCCATTAAAAAAAAAATTGTTAGGCCTTTCTGGTCTGCCACTTGATCACTCCCAGCCTACATTCCGCTTTGACACATCATCATGAAAATGGTGTTTTCCACAGTTTCATTAGCTGCTTTATAGACCTGAACAGTCACATTCGTTATATAAGGAACAAATGTGCTTTACAGCGGGCAAAGCTTCTATAATAGGTTCTGATGCTTAGATCCCGCTGACCTGAATTGTACAATGCCGCTGGCTGCAGTGACAGTTTTATCCGCAGCAAGAGAAAAGCAATTCGAGATGCTTTTCCTTTACAGGATAACTGCTGTGTGGAGCAATGGCCACCTTGTTATTGTTTTTTTGTTGCTACATCACTTTTTTTTTTTTTTTGGGTAGCTTTAAATGTTACACTTTTACAATAAAAGTAACAAAGTAAAAATACTTGTTAATTTTACTTCAGTAGAATTTTGACTTATTTGTACTTTACTTGAGTATTCCCCCCGCCTACTTTTGACTTCTACTCCTTACATTTGCAGGCAAATTTCTATACTTTCAATGCATTACTATATAAAAAAATAAAAATAGCCACGTTACTTATATTTCATTTCGGTTAGTTTTGTTTCTGGGTTGTCATCAATCTTATAAAAACATAAATTGAGCCATCCAGTTACAGTGAACTTGATTGTGATTGGATGAGACGTGCAAACGTATGATTCCGACATCCTCTTGGTTTGTTTGTGGTCCATCACAGCAGCAAATCAGCCAATTAAATGGCCCAAAGAACTTTGAGAAGCAGCCGCTTTTGTGACTGAGCAAAGCATTTTTGGTAAATGTTTGATGCGTGTTCTGTGCTTAAAGTATGCTATTTTTTTACATCTCTCAAATAAATGTCAGACATACAGGACACACTCATTCACACTCTCACTCACATTGATTGGCAATTTCGAGACTAACTTCAAGACTAAATCAGAGACGCAGAGGAAACCCACGCCAGCACTAGAAGAAAATGCAAACTTCATGTCTGTATAAACATTTTTTGACGTGTGTGTATAGTAACTGTGTAGATCGTGTTCGTGCTGTAGTGATCAATGATTTCCTCCCATGTCGGGTTTTGTCACAAAGGCTAGAAAAAGTCCCATTGATTTCATCTAAGAGAACACTTTTTTCCAGTCAGACAAAGTGCGGCCGTTAATTCCCTGAAAACGAATTCCGTCAACCATAATTTCATTTTATTCAATTAAAGTTGCTAATCAACTGTATTTAGTCTTAGACACTGAGATCTAGTTAGCTTTAAAGTAGTTAGCCACATGCAATTATGATTGGGAAAACCGTTTTTTTGTTGCGAGCCGTGCTTCTTTTTCCTCTTTGTGTACCAGGGTAATTATCTAATTGGCTTTGGTTTTATTTATCCATTTTTTTGCCAGATTTAAACGCTTCACATGCATAATCATAACTGTAATGCCATATGCTCTCGTTATTCTTGTCCCGCAGCTTTTATTACAATATCATTACGGCTCAGATTTGTGTTAATTTGTTCTTTTTCAGTTTAATTTAGTTAGCGACTTGGACTGTTTTTGTTAATTCTGCTGTGCATTACGGTCTCAGCTGAGCTTCTATATTATCTCTTCTTTTTCCCGCTCCCCCCTTCACTTCACTTTTCTTCTGCTTCTTAGGGCTGTTAGCATCTCTAGTGTCCGGACCCCTTCCTCCCTGCTGCTGTTCTCCTGCGCTACCTTCATCTTCAGATCTCTTCATCTAGCTCTGCCTCGGTGGATTCAACTCTCCAGGTTGCCAGGTTGTTGTCTCAATAAGTCTTTCCACATTCCCCAGTGTTTTCCTTTCCCATTTTTCTTCTTTACTCCAAGCTGTCTCCTTCATTTAAATTCATTCTAAACTTGTTTTTAAGTCGCTGAACTTGACATTACTCATCGTTCTATATTTTTAACCTGCTTTTTTAGTAGTGTAAAGTCCTTGAGTAAATGTACTTTGTTACTTTACTTAAGTATATTTGGCTGCTATGTGCAGAGGATTACAAATATAAGCAACTTGTTAACTCTACTTGACTACGTTTTTCATTGAGTATCTGTACTCTTTACTCCACTACATTTGAACGGACACGTTTCTTTCGCTTATTTATTACACTTATTTATTGCACTTTTTTTTGAGCAATCAATGCGATATTGCCATCTGCAGGATGATGAAGGTACTGGAGCTAAATTATGTGAACGTGATTTAGCGATTGCATTGACATTTAGTTATATTGTAATCTATTGTGTTCTGCCTTCTTGAAACATTGAGATGTTACATTTCATTTCTATATTAGGAAATAAAGTCTCATGATTAGAACGTTTCTTGCTTTTCACATTTCTTAGTGTTCTTTGAGCCTAAATTCAATATTAGAGTAATTTTTACAGTTCATTTTTAATTCGTACTTTTTCCTCAAGTATGGCTTTCAGGTTTTCTTAACAGGTTTTCTGACTTCTTTTTCATTTTCTGGATCATAAGGATTCAAAGCCTGTAATGCGAAATTTTGATTCTGAAAATTGTAAATTGTCAATTGTCATATTTGAAAATTTCATTTTCAAATAATACAAAGGATTAATACAAAGATTTTATTAGGGCATAAATGTAACGCAATATAGAGACCTGGTGAAACTGAAACACTGATGACCAACACTCAATGTTGATCTTGGACTTGTCTGATGAATTGGATTGTTGAAGTTGTTAACGGAGATGCAAAATAGAGACCTGTAAGAAAATGCTATTACAGGTGGTCCACACAGTCCACACAGAAAGGCCTTAAGCTCAAGAGTCAAACTTGAGGTGTGAAGTTTGAGGTGTCAAACTGAGATGTGAATTAGTCACCAGGAGGAAATCCATGAGAAATCACACCGTAAAAATGACACTGAGTGGCCTTAAACTCAAGTGTCAAAATTGGGAGTCAACTCAATGTGTTGAACCTGGAAGTAGAACTCAGCTTTTGTTATCTGGTGTTGAACTTGAATGTTGAACTCTAGTGTTGACTATAGGCATCAACTTTGAATGTCTTGAAAATTGAAATTTGAATTGTTGAGCAAAGTTGAATTGAGGAGTCACTTGGGTGTCAAACTAGGCATTTATACTTGTTGTCTAACTTGGATGTTTATTTAGGGTGTTGATCTCTGGTGTTAAACTCAAGTGTTCTTGTTGTGCTTGAGAATTACCACTATGTATTTCCATTTTGATCATAAATGTAATGTCAATTGTACATTTCTTGAAGCTAAATAGCATTTCTATACGTTTCTGATTAGCGTACATAATTTATTAACCCTATAACAGCATGTTAGGTTGAGCTTAGCCAAATGAAACTAGCCGCAAACTATTTTCCTGATTTATTCCGAACGGTCAGTTGGGTTAAAGCCATTGATCTGCTTTATTAAATCTTCCTATTAAGGAAACATTAGTGAGGTTTCTTCACCAGCCATGTCGCCCGGCACGACTGACGCTTTATTGATATAGATGGACTGATACAGCTCTTCGGCAAAGGATCAATTCTACTGTGGAACATGAAACTAGTCACAAGAAGCTAATTACACACTCGGCTTATTCAGTAAAATGCTTTGCCGTCCAATTACAGCCATTCATTCTGTTTTTATTCAATCATCAAAATATGGAGGCGTAATAGTTAAGTGTGAGGAGCATCGTCAGCAAAACCACTGCGGCTCTTAATGAAGCAGACAGAATTCGCCGTATATATTGAAACGCTTTTTCCTGATCCCGTGACCTTTCGGTTGACTTCATCGGAGCTGTCTGCTTCGCTCATGTACGTACAGTCACAGCCTTTAGGTTTTTACAGGGAGCAAATGTCAGCGCATAAAGGGCAAAGTGTATGTGCAAGTGTGTGTTGTTGTCATCCCATGCTCTCAAAAACCTCCAGTAGAAACCCTCAATCCCACTTAACTGTAGTTTGTGTTCTTCATCTTATATTAACCGTAATACTGGGTTGGGTTGTTTTCTCAGAAGCTCCTTCCAAAAGCCGTCGGAAGAATATTAATATGTTTCATCAACTACATATTAGCCAGACGTGTCCTGCGTGGCACGGAGGCTTTCATGGGTAAATGAAAACAATCCATTTATGACTTTTCCTAGGTTTGAAGAAACACACGCGCTTTTCTTCCCGGTCGCATTATTCTCCAGCTGTTTTCCTGAAGGTCTTGGCTGCGTTTGCTCCCTGTCTGACTGCGTTAAAGAGCTCTAATCACGTTGGCACTTGTTTCCTTCTGCCTCCGAAATCATTATTGTTTAAATAAACAGAGAAAAAACCTTTGTTTTTTTTGTCTTTTCAAGAAATTAGCAAGAATGTGTTGGCGGCTAAAAACCTGCAGACAGAAAATTGGTTGGATTTCAAGGATTTTGGCAATTTATTCTGTTTATTTTGGCAAAATAACACACACATATTATTTATACACTGTGAATAGTTTATTACTTTATTAGTGACATCTATTGCCACTAAGCCGCAAGCTTACACACACACACACATACACAATCACATTTTTTATTCATTAAAAAACATGTATTTCAAATTGAACTGCAAAATGTAAAAACTATGACAATTTGTTATTGTTGTTATCGTTGCTTGACATTTGTTTACGTTACGTTAATTGTGTATAAGTATATCATAATAATTAATCATTTAATTAATTATGTTAAGTACCGGTATATACATTATTATACAATTAGTTAATTATGGTCTTTATATAAACCATACTAATGAATATTCAGTCTGAATATTTTAATCTAATTAGGTGTGATTATATGTATTTTGTTCTTTATACATATTTAAAGTTGCAGACACACACACACACACACACACACTATGGATCTCCTGTGGCTTTCCAGTCAGTATATGGTAATTGAATCATATCATCTTCTTAGATGTCAGTGTCACCAGTGACTTTTCTTGGTGGCATTTTGCTCAGACGGTGACAGCATCGACTTTTAAAGTAATCATTTGTTTGGCTGAACTAACCTGAGGCTTTATCTAGCCGTTTAAATGTGAGGCTTTATGTGCTCTTTAGGTTATATCTTAAGTAATCAAAGCTAAAGCCTTTTGCATACAGGCCATTTTTCAGCTGTCTGCTGGGTATAAACTTTAAAGACCAAAGATAACCCAGTTGGCATGTTTATTTTCTTCTGATTCGAACAGAAGCTCTTTTGTTTATCAGTGTTTGGCATTCACACTCCATATTACACATTCTGTGTTAAATTGAGTAGGTTTGTTAAAAAAAATAGCATGATGTCCATCGCAAGCGGTTCTATTCAGTTGGAGATTTCCAATCTCGCGCACAAGGCGGCTTTTGATTGTTATGCTATTATTTTTAATGCTTGTGTCATGATGTAGGCCTGCGTTCAACACATTGGACCACCTACTCATTCCCAATCCATATGCCCAGCAGAGAACTGGTGAGGAACAGATATGCCCTACTTTAGCAAGATTCGCTTTAGCATGTGCGTTTGGAAAAAAAAAAAAAAAAAAAAAAAAAAAAAAAAATATATATATATATATATATATATATATATATATAAAACGAGTAATAACTGAGTAATCGTATTGTTTCTTGTTTTAACTACTTATTTATTGTGCAATTCATTTATAATGTACATGAATTGTTTTATAAAAATTGTGTGTGTGTGTGTGTGTGTGTGTGTGTGTGTGTGTGTGTTCACTGAGTACTGGTTTAATGTGTGAAATGCATTAAAATTCCTAATATGATTTCTACAATTCCTAGTCACTTTCCTTCCCATTTAATGAATTTCCATTTCATTCTATGGCACCCCTCCCCAAATAATGTTTTCAATCTTTTTCACAAATCACAAATCAATTATTGATTTCACACATAAAAAAGCACAAATCTATAATGAGTAAATAACTAATAAGAAATATGCTTTGTTTGATTTAAACCTCAGAGATCAATGATATGATAACTTCACTGTACACCAAGAGGTTTAGGAGTTAAAGGTATAAATGATTTTTCACCCACGAAAAAATCCACAGAAAGTAAAACTGTTCTGGTTTTCACATAGCCCCCTTGACTGGTTACATAACATACTCGACTCTCGTTGAAACATATTTCGTCTGCACTTATCAGTATATATTATATTTCCCTGTGCTTAACTCTTTAATTGGCTGTATATCTGACATCACTTCGCTGTAATCGCACATGAGTAGGAAAATCATGGTGTGATCAAAAGGTGCGAGAACCTCAAGTTCACTAAATTGGTTTATTTAAAAAAAAAAATGTTTTTCTTTCCTTCTTTCTTTCTTTTTCCCCCCTCTTACCTCGCTGTATTATCTTGTCACTTGCTGTGAGACTAATTTGCTTGGTCTCTGCTTAATGTGCAGGTTTTTTTTACTCCTGTCTGTGATTGGAGGCAATTCTCATTTTAAAATTTGAAGATTAAAGAAAAAGAAGGTGATTATGAGAGTGAAGCGGGGTATTTTATTGTAGGCACGTACAGAGTGCTAGCTCTCATTAGTGAGGATAGCGCATGATTTACACACTGCCAGAAATATCAGCAGTAATTAAGTACACCTTACACCTTTTACACACACACTCACACACAGCTTTTTCGATCACTGCTGAACTGCCTTTTAACTTCAGTACAGTTGTGGTCTCCAGGCGACGCAGCATCAGGACCGTTGTCTGAAGCAGGAGCATATTGTCCAGCAGGGGGGTGATGTGATGCCAGGCTCTGAATAATTTAGCAGATGTGGGAACAGTAGAATGAACCGCTCGACATATCACAGAGTAAAACTGATCTCTCATCTGCTCTGTGTTTACTCCAAATATCCTCTGAAGAGAAGCCCACAAACATAAAGTGCGACCCCTGCAGTCCTGATGTCGGGGTGTATTACACTGGCTTCTCTTCAGCCTCTGTGTTTATTTGATCATCACAATGATGTCATTACCTCATTCTATTATTAATTGCATCTAACACATTTAATCACAGCGCAGGTGCATTTACACATGAGCAAAACAAGCTATTCATCAATCCATCTAGTTTTCCCACTCTCTATTTTTATGTTTCTCTCTGTTGCCTTTGTTCTCTCTCTCTCAATCTTTGATGTGAACTGTATATATATACTTTTTCCAACAAATTACATGGCTCTTTCTTTCTTTCTTTCTTTCTTTCTTTCTTTCTTTCTTTCTTTCTTTCTTTCTTTCTTTCTTTCTTTCTTTCTTTCTTTCTTTCTTTCTTTCTTTCTTTCTTTCTTTGTAATTTTAGCATGCCAGACGAGACTGGCATCAGAGAATTGGGTTCTCCCTAGTTTTTTTTTCCACTGGTTATAGCCATAGTCTTAACACTGATGCATTTTGGACAATTTTCTATTTTGCTGACTCTGTTTTTTTTTTCCAAATTTTGCATAAAGCTTTGAGTTGGTCTAGGAGTGAGAAAAGCGCAATATAAATAAACTTGAACTTGTTCTTCATGATATTTTCAAAATATTTTCACACCACTTTCTCTCAAATATTGTTCTAATCTGTCGCTTTATATTTCTCTCTGCAACATCTTTTTTTCTTTTTTCTTTCTAGCTTTTTTCTTTCTATTCCTCTCAATATAATATTCTCACATCTATCTGTCTCATATGACTCTCTGTTGTTTTATATTTCTCTCTTAGAAGAGAGGTTAATTCATTAGAAGGCTGCTTTCCAAGCCTGACTTCTTTTTCACTTCTGTTTCACTGAGTATGTTTAAGCTGATAGTTTCTGAAAATTCATGAGAAAGAAATTGCAGATAAATAATGTTCTTCTGTAAGACATCAATCTTTTTACTTTCAGTTTTTGTATTTGTATTTTTTTCAAATTTTCAAAAGGCCCAGAAAAAACCTGCAAGCACAACAACAGCAATATTTTACTATAGATGCAGATGATATTGCCAATATCGGAAACAGTATTGCGTTATTAATGTGTCTAATGTACACATGTGGCATATTTGCTTGAATGAGCAGAATCAACATTCACAGTATTCCGTTTTCCCCCATTTGGCTCTTTAATGTACGCGTAACGTATCTTCCCTACATTCTCGTATTTTCTTACGAAATTGATTGTACTTATATATTTGATTGCAATGAATGGGCTATTTGAGACTCTTTGAGAGATAATATTTGAGACTCTGTCTGGCTTCCTGTGACCACGAAAAAAAGAGGTAAAAAAAAAGGAATAAAGGTCATGTGGTGAATTGGTGGGCTTTATTGGGGCAAAGTGTGTCCCAAATTAACATTAGTATTTATATAATTTCTGTTTTCATTTACATTTGGTATTACTTCGATGCAAGTTCGCTTCATCGTACAACATGGCAGGCGGTTGACATAAACCGCCATTGGTCTTCCGCAATTTTTTCCCCGTCCCGGGTCTCATTTCTTTCTAAATAATTCTGCTCTTTCTGTCTGATCATGTCACTCATGTTTAAGAGCGGGGTTGAATAATGCAGGTGAGGTCCGTGGGCCAGAGAAGAATGCCTGTAATTGGTCTGGATGAAGATAATTGAATCCTCTCTGGGCAGGAGAGTCACAAATGCTGCTTTCACCTGACCTCACCGACACTCCAAAGTGTCATTACCCTGCTTTCCCGTCGCCGCTCTCCTCTCACACTCCTCTACATTAAAAAAAAGACTGTGTGATGAGATACTTTTAACGGGTCGCTGTGTCACCTGGTCTTTTGTATGTGGGCACGTGTGCGGGTCCTCGTGGAATGCGATGCGGTGGCATTACAGCAAGGGCTGCTGGGTAATGGAGGGTAATGATTCTGAATGGTTTGGAGCATTGTTGAATGGGTGATTGAGATGAGGGGTCAAGTCACGGCTGCTGAGGCTCTTGCGGCACAAGGATCTTTTGGTGACAATTACCTGCTGGAGGAGTCCTCGCCGCACTCCATGAGCCCCAGAAGACGGCCGGGCTTACTACAATAGTCCTGTGCACTGTTCCGGTAATGATTTGATCCAGAGTTCTCGTCAGCACACACACAGACTCCACTCCATATATCCATTTTCTACTGGTTTTTCTATTTCTGGGTCACGGGGAGACAATTGGTTCCACACACCTTGGGTGGCAGAGGTGTAAAAAGTACTTGATAACATACATGAATACTGAAAACAATACTGAACATATGAAAAACTGAAAAAATGACTCTATTACAAGTTACAAGTCACCATTTCCTAGAAGACTTGAGTAAAAGTTGAAAAAGTATTACATTTTAAAAGAACTTTTAACTTTTTTTTAAATTGAGCACGTATTTTACTTGTGCTCAATTTATCCTCAAACAGCCCCAAGAAATGTGAAAAACAAAGCCAAAAAGGTTTTACTTCCTGGTATAGAAATTAAATGTAATCCCAATGTTTCAAAAAGGCAGAACAAAGTAGAAAAAAAAATTTTAAAGTCAGACTCAGTCTCAAACTCAAATGCGCAACAAAGTACCACTGCTAATTCACGTTCACGTGATTTAGCTCCTAAATAGCATCCAGTACCTTTAGCATCCTGCAGGTGGCGATATCACCTCATTCGCCAGGAAATTAACCATGGTGGAAAAAGATGCCGACTTGTCCAATCATATTGTAACAAGTATTGATTTGTGTCCATTCAAAAACACTGGAGTAAAGAGACATGTACACAATCACAAATGTCGCCAGTAGAGAGTAAAAGTTGCTTATATCATTAATACTCAGTACAAGTACAAAGTAGCCAAAAAAGTAGCATAAAAATTTCACTTTACCCAAGTTCTTTACACCACTGAAAAGTAGTGAGGCCAGGGTCAGAGTAACATGCTCTTTTCAGTGCAACATTGTTACATATGTTAACGAAATGCCTTTCATAGCTTGGTGATAGTAATGTGTGAATAAGTGTTACACTTTAAATTCTCACATAAAGTTGCTGGCCATCCACAAACCGTTTTATACCTTTCCGCACCATCAGTAACGTGGTCACATCACAGGGTCACTGGACCCATTCCACACTCAAGTTCATGTCCGGTTGGGGTTTTTCTGAATAAAGCTTGCACATAAACATAAACTATAGGTGTGTGAGAGTGTGAATGTGTGTGATTGGCTGGTCACCAATCCAGTGTCTGTCCCGCACTCACGCCCAAAATTGCTGGGATTGGCTCCAAATCCTCATGACCTATGGAAACAATCAGTGAAGCAGATGAAGAGATTAAGTAAATCATCTTCCTTTTCATATTTTTCTGTCTGCAAATGGCCAAATAAACCATTCTTAAGAAGGGCCAGTATTGGCTAAATTGAATTATCTTGTGCGCAGATCATTGATGACCTACCGCTTTTATACATGTAATTGTTCTGTACGTTCTGCATAGTTGTAAGCGCATGTTTTGCAACGATCCAGCTCGGAAGAACGAACAGATGGACGTCTTTGTGTGGCCTTCAATGGGTTTATAGAATTAGCTTGCATTGTCGATGCGCACTTTTTAATAAAATACACCTACATTATTAGCTGAATGATGAAACTGGCAAGCTGGCGTTAAATGGTCTATAGTGGCGTTGATCAAAACCTGTCCGTGACCTTGAAGGGCGACGCGTTCTTCAGTTCTGCATTAGCTTCAAAGCGTGGTCTCCTAGCCGGGTCTGTAAGAGGCTTCTCGCGGTGGGGAGCCAAAGAAATGGATTTTCTGTTTCCCCAGTAACGGCTTGTCCAACGGAGAGATCAGTTAATTAGTCATTTCCTGTTAGACATTCAAATAGAGATGCAGGTAGACAAGTGGCGCTTCCATCCCAAACATCTACTTTTGAATTCACGCTGGCGTTGGAATGGCGCGTGCAAATTTGCATTGTTCGGTTTTCCTCTTTTATCACTCATCTGTGTTAATATGGGCTTTTGTACAGTACACATACTGTAGGAGCAGAGTACACACGAAGGTTAATTGGGGTCGCTCTCTTTGTGTTGCCGTTATAAATAGATTATATTGAGACACCTTGAGACACACTAATGAATGATTTGTTTTTCCTTGTTTTAATTAACACTGTGATTACTTTTGGGGGCCTCGCGATGCTTGGAGCCGAACATCCTCTCGAACAGAGAAATGTCAATCACGATTAGACTCCAACACAACAACAGATCAGAGATAAAGCAAACAGCAATGGTGGAGACTGCGAGCGGTGAAATGAAATGAATGACATTCTTTTAATTGCAGGTTTTTATGTCTTCTGGGTGAAAGTCATTAGATCTTATAGTTGAGCGTGTGTGAAGATGCTGAATATATTACAGGTCTAATTTAATTCATATTTGCCGATTTATACTGTAATTGTTAGTTAAATTCACGGAATTATTCGTTTTAATTGGCAATTAGTGAACTTAAAGCCTTACTCTTACAGATTTTTTAAAAAAATTATAAAAAAATATATATCCAGTCTTCTTAAGAGAGAGATAAAGCACGGTTATGCTTTGGATCTGATGTGTGTCTTTTGTGTTTGTGATGCGACAAATGCCAAAAGTGGCCAGGCAAATTGAGAAATGCCCATCGCTGCACATCAACTGGTCAATATCCAGTATCTGTTTCTTTATGGTGGGTTTTGATTGGCCAGTTTGGAAAAAGGCACATGGCTATTGGCCTTGGCACACACACGGGTGGTCTATTGTCATTGGCCACAATACAAAGTGGCTGGCCAATTTGGGACTTGGCCGAACTTTACAGTAGTTCAACTAAATAAATGGCAGTGGCAGTTGTGGTCCAGAGTGTCCTTGAGCAAGACACTGACCCCCACATGCCCCATTCACCACTGCTTAAGGCTTCCCACTGCTCCGGGATTGTGTGTGACTGACTTCAATACAGTCTCTAGTGGCCATATTGACCAAATTACTAACTTTTTATAATCTACTACTTTATAATAATATAATATACGTATAATAATAATAATAATAATAATAATTATTATTATTATAATAATACTTATTATTATTTTTATTATTATTTATTTTTATTACTGTTTATACTACTACTACTACTAGTAATAATAATATATTATTCAAATTATTATTATTAGTAGTAGTAGTAGCATTAGTAGTAGTAGTATGAAAAGTTAGTGAGTTATTCAAAGTTTAATAATAATAATAATAATAATAATAATATTAATAAAACTTAAATTATGTTTAAGCAGAAGTTTGCAACTGAAGACTGGAGAGGTGCTAAGGCCATGGACGAGGAAGAGTGTGGTCATGTTTGCTGAATGACGTGTGCTGGAGATGCTGGAGATGCTGGAGATGCGTGTGATCAGCAGGGACAGTTGCTGCAGAGGTCAGTGTCCATGAAGTCACCATGCGGCCGTCTGCTGCGCCACCTGTGTTACACTCACAGCTTTTTACAGTCTCTATTATTAATAACTCATCATAGACATGTCATTTATGCTTCCCACAATTCATGGTATTTCTATAGATTTGGACGAACCAAAGGTTTAAATCCCTGAATAACTAAAAGAAAAAAGCTTTTAAAACTCACTTTTTTATGTAGTACATTTTACCCAAGTCTAAATAAATAAATATAATGGCAACATCAAAATATCATTATTATCATTATTATTATCATTATTATTATTATTATTATTATTATTATTATTATTATTGATATGTATTGATTGTTGATTATTATTATTATTATTAATAATAATAATAATAATAATAATAATAATAATAATAACATTAGCAATTGTATTGTTTGAGTTTGTCAAGATGTTTTATTCAGTTTTGGAATTTTATACTGTAAACACATTCCTGGAGCATGAAAATAAACCCTAGTGGATCTTTTAAATCAAAAATATTAACATAATGAGGAATCAATATATAAATAAATGACACTTTCTTTTTTCTATCTGCCTGTCCTTATATTTATTTATCTGTCTCACAAAAATATTTTTATTTGTCATTTCATATTGTATTCTGGGATCATTTTGATCCGAGTTCTGGGAATATAGACATTCCAACAGACTTTTAACAGCAGTCAGTCTTGGGATCATTTTGCCTCAAAGCCTCTTAAAACATCTTCTCTAATCCCAGCATTGTTTTGGTCCACAAGCTTCTGTCGTTTATAGGGCGAACATGGAAATGGAGTTTCATCTCTATAGGCTCCTTAACTAATTAAACCCAACCACTTACTGGCCTATTTCATTTCCTCCCTTTTTCTCGTCGACTAAATCTTCGTCATCTACTTGAGTTGAGGAGCATTAAGTGAAATACCCGCTAGTCACTTCTCTGAAAGTGTGCCACTGCTGAAATCCACGCAGGCTGATGGTTTCTCTATCTTCGTGAAGTGAAGTTTAAAGTGAATGTGGAATGTGGAAGGCCAGTTTTGGTCACAGCTCTGCGGAGGCCATGACACTTGCTGGGAACTCTACGCTTGATTAGTCGCAGCGTTTCTGTCTTTTCCCTCTTTTCTACACAACCTCATGTTTGAGTGATCCTTCCACACTTACATTTTCAGTATTTAATTAGCACTTTGAATTGTAGAACATGCTCTCTCTCTCTCTCTCTCTCTCTCTCTCTCTCTCTCTCTCTCTCTCTTTATCTGCACACTTTCTTACTCTCTCTCCCTCTTTTTTCTTCTCTCTCTCTCTCGACTCTCTCTCTATCTCTCTCTCTCTTTCACTCTCTCTCCTTTTTCTCTCTCTCTGCATTTATCTCTCTCTTTCACACCTCTTCTTTCGTCTCTCCCTCTTCTTTTCTCTCTCCTCTTCTTCTACACACAACTCAAAACACAAGTATAATCTCTTTCCCCTCTTCTCTCTTCCGTCTCTCTTTTCACCACACACACACACACACACACACACACCACAACACCACACACACACACACACACCACACACACATCTTTTCCTCTTCCTCACTCTTGTTTATCTCACACACAAAACACACACAAACTCTTAATTTTTCTTTCCTACAGTCTCCCCTCTCACTCTCTTTCACACTCCCATCCCTCTCTCTCTCTCTCTTCTCTCTCTTCTCTCTCTCTCACACACACACACACACACGCACAGACTTTCTTCTTCACGTCTTCACTGATTTCTCATTTTTCCTCTACCTCTCCTCCCACTCGGTCACACATAACAGAACGAGCGCTGTCATTTTTAGAAAGCAGCTAGGAATTTGAATCAAAGATGGCACCCTTTAATCCCAGGGCAGATAAGTTTGAAATCCCGGGAGAAGCTTGCCGCTCTTTTCACTGGGGCCAGATGGTACTGGGAGCATTAATTTTGTATCTCTAGTGTGTCAGTCAGAGAGAAAGTGTGAGAGAGAGAGAGAGAGAGAGAGAGAGAGAGAGAGAGAGAGAGAGATTGAGAGAGAGATATTTTACTCTTGCTTGCTCATTCCATTACTTTCGGATTCTACTTATCACATTTAGTTATTGCCACAGACCTTAAGCTTTACATTTGATCACATATTTACCTATTTATCACTGTTTGTCCATCTGATTGTGTCTCTAAGGCTTATGGGAGCTTTTTCCTGACCCATTTGTTGCCTCTTGTCTGCTGTTGCACTGATTATGGCAATAGTCCAGATTTCCGTGGCCTCTGGTGAACTGTCAAGGTCACATGTTTCACAGTTTGTAAATGACACGTGTTTCTTTTAGCTTTTGTGTTGTTTTATTTCATGGAAAGGGAATATTCAAACTCTCTTATTGTTGTTTTTGTTGAGTACGTAAATGGTAGTTCATCCATTTGTTTGTTTGTTTTTTAACACCACTTAATTTAATTTCTAGCATTGATTAAAATATTTATGTGTGTGTTTTATTAGCGAAAGAAGGATTGATGGTTAAATAGAAAAAAATGGATGAATGGGCTAAAAGAAAAAAGACACATAAGAAGGAAGAGAGAGGGGGCGTAGGGAGAAGAAAAAGAAGAAGAGAGAGTGAGAGAGAGACAGTGGGAGAGTGAGAGAGAGAAAGCGAGAGGGTGGGAGAGTGAGAGAGGGAGTGAGAGAAAGAGAGAGATTCTTAACCCTAGTGATACTTTACAAGGTGAACTAACCCTTTCAAATTGTATTTATAAGTTTCTAATTATGTATTTGTTTATAAACTTTTGCTTTGTAAATTTAAAGGCACAACGACTGTAAAAGTCGCATCAAAAAGTTCTACATTAGTCAAAAAGACAGACTTATATTTTAATTAATAATTAAGTCAGTAAATAAAGTATAAAAAGGAACGTAAATAAAGTATATATAGCTTATAAACTATAATAAAGTTTTTAGACTGTTTATTTTGTGGTAGTATTTAAGTGTGATGAATGTTCACGTAATTCTTTACACAGTAAATATCATGAATACATCATCTTTAGTTGAGGTCCAAAACTTTCCACTTTGTTGTGTGTGCCTGCATTCTTGGTCTCTCGTGCCCTTCTCATTCTTCGGCTCTTTCCCCGCCATTGTGTGCGTGAGTAAAAGGTTTTATGACCCTGGTGTCGACAGATCATGGATCCTGACGTGGGCTGGTTGGATGGCAGAGTGGGAATGTGGCTGCCCGGAGACCCTCGCTGGGATCAGGGTGTCTAAACGCCACGTTCCCTTCCCTGGAAGCGCTGCAGAATGTCACCACTGACGTTAGTCCGTCTCCCTTCGCACTTCATTTACGCGGTCTCTCGCTCTCTGCGCAAAATGTGGATGTGAGGAGGTGGAGGGCAGGAGTGGTCACGCGGGCTAGAGAATAGAATGCTTGTCTGTGAACACCACGACTTTCTATAAGCGAAATTGTTTCCAGAGTGTCGTCACCGCGAGAAAAAAAAAACCCATCTTGGCTTTAGAACGATTGCAATGCTCACTTACTCTGTGTCCAGAAACTGTTGGCCATGGCAGCTGCTCCTGGCTCGCACTGTTCCATCTGGTCACGGACTGGCGTACATCATTACTGTTGTTTATGTACGGCCTGGTCAAGAGGAAAATGTCTAACAGCTGTAAACAAGCTCATATACTTTGGGTTTAATAGTATTTAGTGGTTTGGATGATGTGACATCAGGTGGTTTTAAGCAAGAGTGGTTGTAAGCTTAGTGCAATTCTATGAAATGAGCTTACAGTACAGTATGGCGGGGCAGGAGTAGTGGGCAGCGCTGTTGAGACTGCAAGAGACTTTCCTTTTGGTCGTTCATGCGATCTGGAGTTTGGAAAATTGTGAGAGTGATGTCCCCGTGACCCAGAAATGGAAAGATGGGGTCAAACTTCTCATTTTGATCTTTAGTTGCTAAGGGAAAGCGTCAAATTATTAATACGGTATATCACATTTTACTTCATTTCCAATTCACTGTCATCTGGAATGAGTTTTTTGATTTTATTTCTTTTTATTAGTGGAGCTGTGACTTCCTGCTGAGCTTCACGACACATCAAGGTCACGTCGAGCTTGTTTCTACATTTAGAAGTATGTCAAACTTTGGTAGGTCAGGCCACTTTCTGATGTTTGTCCAGCAACTAGAGGAGTTGGAGATTTATAGGAAAGTGATGATGGCGACAGATTCAGTACTCAAGTCAAAAGTTTCTAAAAGTTTTACATACTTTAGGAAACGTAAAGAAGTTCACATTACTGTCGGTCAATCAGGAGAACCCGATCGCGCTGAAGTTGTGGGTTCTGATTCTTTAGAAAAACATGAGATTGTTCAGTGCTTGCAACATTAAAGTTCATTCTTTCATCATCCATCCATCCATCCATCCATCCATCCATTCATTCATTCATTCATTCATTCATTCTCTGATTAGTTTTTCCCTTTTTGCGTCACAGGGAGCTGGAGAAAAATGTAGCATCTTGGGGCCGAAGGCTTTTTGGTGACCAGCCAATCAGAGTTTAGATAAAAAAAAAACTTTTATGAATGTTCCAAAATCAAAATGGCAAATAACAACACATTGTGACAGTAAATTCCCAATTTGTCGAAATCAATATATTTTTTTCAACACTGATTTTCATGAAAAAAAAATTAAAGAGGCAACACAAACTCAATTAATTAATAATTAATCAAGCACATTTGACAGCTGCAGGCCGTCTCTAATCAGCAGTATGAAATTAACAGAGCAATTAGTATAATTTAAAAATGGCTGACTATGAGCAGAAAGGCGACAACAGTAAAACTCTCTGGGTGTGATTCTTTGCCTGAATTCAAAACTATCTTATGAAGATAGACAAAATAAAAGATGGCTCAAAATACAAAAATATTTTACAAAAAAAAAACAAAAATATGATGAATACACAATCAATCTAGTTTGTCCGATTAAAACTCACATTAAAAGCTTTTTTTTTTTTTTTTTTTAGTGTTTTGAAACCTTCATCAATTGAAGCTTTTTAATCTAAACACATGTGGATCTAGTATGATTGACACTGACGTAACAAGTTCAATAAAATGTGTAGATTGTGTATAAACAATGTATAATTAATATTTAGGGTACAGTAGAATACAAATAGGAGTATGAACCAATCAAATTCTATGCTTTGTCTTGCTTGTCAAACTCTGCCTTATTCTGATCCTGTTTCATGCGATTACCATGAAAAAATGAGTAACTTTCATAAAGTAAATGAAAGTACAGACGCGTACAGTAGGAGCGCGTGTGTTGGTGGAAGTGTGTGTGTGTGTGTGTGTGTGTGTGTGTGTTGTTTAGCTGGTTTGATTGAGTGTGTGTAATTGTTGGCCTGTCAAACAGCCCCGTGCGTTTTCTCTGGCGTTCTTTGAACTGTGCCTTGCTGCTGCTGCTCTCCACGGGGAACTTTGAAGCCCAGAGGCAGATGAAGTGTTTGTTTGTAGAGGATATGCAAACACACAAAAAGCCTTCCCTCAGAAATAAATGCCAGCTCTGAAAAGTAGGCGCTTTTGATGCATTGACAATATGTCAGCCGACAATACGTCAATCATTGAAAGCAGCCGACCACGTTTTGCTACTTCAGTGGTCAATCTTGGGCAAATCTAAGTGCAATGTGAAGACAATCAGTGTTGGTTGTGGTTATTAATGGTGCGGATGTTACTAAACATAGTTGTTGTAATAATCTGTAATAACTGTAATATAATATGACAAATCTCACACTAAACAAAGCGTGTTTGCTTCTTGTCAAAGCAGAGACAAGCGTGTTCCACTCAAACTGATTTATGATTTGTGACAAGGTATTGATATAATAAAATCTATCTATCTATCTATCTATCTATCTATCTATCTATCTATCTATCTATCTATCTATCTATCTATCTATCTATCTATCTATCTATCTATCTATCTATCTATCTAATGATATACAGTCTATACTGTACTGTATTGTACTATACTATACTATGCTACACTACACTACACTACACTACACTTTAGTATTCACTAAACTATGTCCATTTAATGGTCCCAAGGTCTCATCATAATTAGAGATTAAGCCTAGATAAATATTCTAGTTACTTTTTGACAACATATCATTTTTTAACAAGTATTAAAGATTTCTGATCCCATTCCAGGAACTCAATGTTTTCTTGTTAAAGCTGCCAGTATTATTAAGGCCGAGGTTGGCGTGTCCCTTTGTAAAGTTATGAGTTTGGATCATACGTTATGTCTGTTCTATCACTCTATCTGCTTTCAAATCAATCTCCGGACTCCTTACCAGGGTTTTATTCCGTACGTGGTGTACCATTCGACATCTTTACCTCAGCAGTTTGCTTCAATTCACACTCTCGCCGAGTCCTTGATTCACACTTTTGGCAAAGAGACTCCCAAAGCAATTTGTGAGTTGTTTCACATTGTGAGGTGTGATGGGTATAAATCCACGGTTTATTGGTATCATCGATGAGGCGACTTACCCAAGTGGCAACATATCTTCAAGCAAGATGTTGTGCTTTAATAAGTCTTTCACACAGACCTTCTTTCAGACATATTCTGCAGAAAATAGTTTTGTGACTTTGATAGGATTGGACATTTGGCTCGTTTTTACTTGGTACTTGGTAAAGATCCATTTTCTAAGCCACTTCTTCTATTTTAGGACACAGAGAACCAATCTCTGGATGTTTAAATCGCCGTATCAGCCGCTAGACAATTGCAGGTTGGTACATTTGGACACACAGTCACACTCACAGGTAAATTTGATTCCTCCAATTCACTCCATTGGTTGGAGCGTAGGAAAGACCGTAGGAGAGCTGAGGAGAACAAGTCCGACACAAAATGCAAAATAATTTAAATTAACTATGTAAAACTCTCGCCAAAGCCGGAATATTAATGATGGGTTGGTTGACATCAAGAGCTTGATGCAGAAGAGTCCTGGATCCACTCGTGCCCGCAGCAACCACTTCTCCATCGAAGGTCTTTGAAGGACTTGTAATCGAAGATGTTTACCCGCAGAGACTTCATGTTTATCTCTGTCCCATCCATTATTTACTCAGCAAAGCTATAGATCTTCTTAGGCCGATGCCCTGGGGAAATTGAAACGGTTCTTTGAGTTGGACTTGACTGATGAGTCTACATTTATTATCATCAGAATAACTAATAAAAGGGAAGCCTGCTCTGAGGATGACTATGGGTAATGGAGATCCATTTGTCTGGTAATTAATTGCCGCCATTGATTTGCCGCTCTGTGTAGAACTATTGTAAATTATTTGCTCGGGACGGAGGCTGAAGGATCATGGTGGTTCATTGTTTAGATGTCGGCTTGTTTGTGTCAGATTTCCTTCTGGGACGAAAGCTTGTTTTAGCATCACCCATCAGATAAGTGTGACTAGGTTTCTACACTGTTAAAATGTGAATGTCATTCTAATATGTATAATTTGCTTTGAGTTGTCATTTTATTATGAAACATTAGGAAACAATACCTCACATTAGGTAATATTATGCGAAAATTACAGTCCATAATGTCCCAGGCCAGAAAAACTAACTATTGAAAAACTTAAATTGGGTTTAACTGGCATTATTTTTGTAATTCATTCACAGCTATTCTTATTCTCATAATAGCTCACATCTATCCTTTTTATTCCACATTTTTCACACTTTATAATTCATATTTTGTATTGTTTGTGCTTATTTTACTTTGGAAATATTTTATAAATGCTTTTGTATATATATATATATATATATATATTTATTAATATTTATTTTTTTACTTTTAGCTTACAGTGTAGTGTTTAATGTACGGAATATTAAATTAGACATTAAACTAAACATTGGGTAGCGCTGTTTTGTGACTTTTTATTTGTCTGTTTGTGACTCGAGGCGTTTCTGTGATTTCTGTGCATGTTCTCCTTCTGCTCGCGTGGGTTTCCTCTGGGTCTCCGGTTTCTTAAACATGCATTTCATATCTAATTCTTGTCTTCTGTTACCTTGATGGTCCCCAAAGATGCCAGACAAATTAAATGAAATATTAAGATTATTATTAATATGTGTCAATTGATAATACGACCAATAGTAAACCATTCATTTGGCCCAAACAGCAAAATAGATGTTTTGGTAGGTTCTCTTGGCCCAAAAAGTTGAATACTAAGAGATCTTTTAAAGCTTGTATTATTTAAACACCTGATTAAAAAACTTCAAGAAAACTTCTCCAACGTTGACCGTGATCATGTTTGCAAACACTACACTTTTTATCTCGATGTAGATCATCATGTCGTATATATTGATAACGTTACCCAGTGTTCTCATGTGTTATGACATCGCACACCTTTCAAAGACCACCAAAGCACGGCTTGTAAACAAAACCTTTATTGAGTTCACATTGAATCGCTTTATCATATGATCCTCTTATTTACCATTTACACACACACACACACACACACACACACACACACACACACACACACACACACACACACACACACACACACATTTAACAGCTGTGACAATGTGTGATAAAGCGCATACTGTTTGCAGGCGGCGCTAATCCTGATACTAAGCAATGCTGAAATCCATTCTGATTCAGGCTGACCAGACTCTATCAGAGAGAAGTGTATGTGTGTGTGTGTGTGTGTGTGTGTGTGTGTGTGTGTGTGTGTGCGCAGCTGCTTCGTGAATTCAAGGCCCAAATTCAGGCCGGGGTTGTTTTATCTAAATTTCTATTTTATCTACAATCTATCTATCTGTCTGTCTGTCTGTCTGTCCGTCCGTCCGTCCGTCCTTCCATCCATCCATCCATCCATCCATTCAGTTGTGGAATCAGATTAGTGGCAAAAATATCAAACGTAAATTTCTAAGAAACGAAAGAAAACGTTTGTTTAATTTAATTTTTTGCTTGCAATTTCATTTGTTTTTTTAATTTTTCACTTGCAATCTTCAAGTTTCGTTTTTTTTTTTTTTCGCTTCAGATTTTTTTCGAGAACGTGATCTCACCAGCCAATCAGAGTAAAGGCCGCTCCCCCATGAGGCTTGTCATAGAAGTCCAAACGAAAACCATAGAAACGAACAAAAAAAATTTGAAGCAAAAAAGTTTCAAACAAAAAAGTGAAGATTGCAAGCGAAAAATAAATGAACAAACCTAATTGCAAGCGAAAAATAAAAAAAAAACAAACGTAGCAATGTGAAGCAATTTTGTTTCTTAGAAATTTGTGTTTGATTTTTTTTTTTTGGCACTAATCTGATTCCACAGTGTTTAAGTATTTTAAGTATTATTTAGTTTATGTGTGGATCACAGTTATTTCCATATATAATCGATAGATTTCAGTAACTGAGACATGTTAAAGTTTGAGTCCTTGTTTGGGTCTTTCTGAGTGGATTTTGCGGTTTTTCCCTCCGTTTTCCTTTCCAGTGGTTCAGAAAATAGTATTGCGAA
The DNA here is from genome assembly GCA_028031935.1 of Paedocypris micromegethes. Lineage (NCBI taxonomy): Eukaryota > Metazoa > Chordata > Actinopteri > Cypriniformes > Paedocypris > Paedocypris micromegethes. The sequence goes on from CM051498.1 coordinate 5,330,775, forward strand.
GCAAACTTAGTACTGCAATGAAAATCCCAATAAATTAGATTTTCTAGGACTTACAAAGCAAAACCATCCAGATCCGCAATCAGATTCCTGCTTTCCCTGGGAACCGAAAGCATGACCTTGATGCTTTAACTGACTAAGCATCGCAGCTCCGTACAGTGAGTAGTAAATGCTGCTTAAGGTCATTTCAACCTTGATATTTGGTGACAGCAATAGGTTTACTTTAATTCCACATTTAATGTTCATCTTTAATTTTCTGCAACATTTACAAAGAAGCCAAATACCAAGTAGTTTTTTAGACGTACTACGCTCCACATACACCAAGCACAGGAGCAGATTTCGGTGGTGAGGAGAACATTGAGTCGGTCTTAGCTGGCGTGTGTTCCTCTTTTGCTGACTTTACATTTTAATAAGGTGGAGGATTAGCTTAATGTCTGTTTCATCTTCAGCGCTCACACAGGGGGCAATTCAACCCTTTTCGATGCGTTGCCATGGCGACAGACTTCCAGCAAGCCTCTAACTGTAATCTCCAGTCAAAATGTTTGCTTTTGTTTCGCTGGCAGTGCCTTGTTCACCATGACAGCTTCTCGACTGCTAGAGGCTTTAAAAATGTGTGCCTGTCTGTTAAAGCCTCGCAATTCTGCCGTTTTTTTGTGCTGTTTGGAAGCTGCAAGAAGAAAGAGGAAATATTTTTAGGCTACAAATGAATAATTGTGTGTCAGGATTCAAGATGGTGAAGGAATCTATTTCATTTTTTATTTCTGAAGGCACAGACGATTTTAAAGTCTTGTTCTTTTCTTACGAGTTGACGGTTGCTCGAAGATTCATTTACCATTAGCTACTTTATGTGAAGAGTGGACAGTATAAAGGCGTGTTACTTTGCGCGCGCGCACACACACACACACACACACACACACACTGTAAAAAATACCTGTAAATGTATATTGATAATTTGCAGTAAAACAGTTTATATGTATTTACGGCAACCAGCTGTTTTTGTTTTGATGGTATGTGTATGTTTTTTTAACAACGCATCAGGCGTGAGACCTTGATTATTGTGCTGTAAATAAAAAACAACATTAATAATAATAAACTGTATATTGAAAGAAAAAAATTACATATTTTTACAGTATGGTATTAGAAATCACCTCATGTTACAGTATATTGTTCTTGCAGGGCAATTTTTTACAGCACTTACACACACACTTACTTACACATTGTTTTTGTAACACACACTGCGTTTTGGAGTCCAAGAGACTGTGATGGAAACAATCACATTGTAAAAAATCCCTGTAAATTTTTATTGAGAATATACAGTAAAACAATTTATATGTATTTACGGTAAGCAGCTGTTTTTTTTTTGGTTTTGTTTTTATTAGTGCATAAATACAAGACTTTGATACTATAAATAAAAAAACAACAGTGTAAAGCTGTACATTGAAAGAAAAAAAACAAATACAAAACCAATCTTATAGCATGGTATTGTACACCATCAATGTCACAATTTTATAGTACATTTTTTACAGGTCAATTTTTACAGCACATACACACACCATCGCTGTAATTAATGTATGTATCGGTGTAATTATAATTCCAGGGGTGTGAATGCTCTTGTTTTGATCCCCCTCTGAATTAAAAGGAGCTAAAATCGTGGTTGCTGTCCATGTTTATTCAGTGTAAAACCTGTTTAGATGGGTTGCTAATGTAATCCAAACAGCATTCCAGCAATCTGTCCCTTTCTACATACAGAACAAGAGCAGCTGCTTGTGAGGGAGTGTGTTTGTCTCTCTGCCTGGATCTGTGTGCTCGTGTCTGCCGGTAGAAGTGATGGAGGCATGTTAGTATAGACAACCACACATCAGAATCTGGGATTTGCGTTGTGATTTTTAAGATCTCGTCTTTCTCCCGGAAAGTGTGAACTCAGTTTAATGATTGTTGACTGTAATGCAGAATAATTACATTTGCTGCTTGATGTTTACTTTTTAATGTTACAAAAATGTATATGACTAAATGACTGTAAACTTTTCACTCCCTCCCTGTCTTTCCACCTCTCTCTCTCTCTCTCTCTCTCTCTCTCTCTCTCTCTCTTTCACTCATTCCCTGTCTTTCCTCCTCTACCCCCCCTCGCTCTTTTTTTATGTTCTCTCTCTCTTATTCTCTCCCTCTCTCTTTCACTCACTCACTCTCTTTCCACCTCTATCCTCTTTCTCTACCCATCTCTCTTTCTACATTATTATTTCTCTCTTATTCCCTCCCCCTGTCTCTCACTCTTTCACTCACTCACTCACTCTCACTTTCCACCTCTACCCTTTCTTTCTTTCTCTCTCTCTCTCTCTCTCTCTCTCTCTCTCTCTCTCTCTCTCTCTCTCTCTCTCTCTTTCTCTCTTTCACTCATTCCCTGTCTTTCCTCCTCTACTCCCCCCCTCTCTCTTTCTCCCTCTCTCTCTCTCTTTCTACCTCTATTCCTCTCTTTTTTACTCAATTTGACTTCCCTCTCTACCCTCTCCCTTTTTTCTCTCTCTCTCCCTCAACCCCTCTCTTTCTATCTCTCTTTCCTTATTCCCTCTCTCTTTCTCTATCTATCACTTCCTCCTCTACCAGCTCTCACTTTTTTCCCCTCATTTTTTCATTCTTTCTCCTCCATTACCAATTTGTTGTTTTAATGTGATGATATTTTTTCCCAACTTATATATAACTTAACTATATACAGTATATGCAATCGACAATATAATATTTTTGTTTTCCACTTTGTACAAACTGTCACCATCTACAAACCCCGTGGCGAGGGCCGCACCGTCAACCTCTTAATCTGACTAAATCCCGCAGCCTCCTCGTCTTTCCTCAGCCTCCGTCACGTGACCCTTATTATGACATATTTTACTCCATGCCTCACATCACAAACAACTAGCCGTCGTAACATAAACCTTACCGTTAATGCTTATCTGTTTTTGTAAAAATAATCTTTTCAGTTAAGCATACTCAAGAGATTGCCGTTGGATTTAGCGTGTAACGTTGGATTAACTCAAGTAACATTGTTTGAAGTTTTTGTAATTGCTGGGTTAGTATTGCATCATTTGGACAAATGAAACATTATTACGAATACTAAAGGATCTGACTGTCTGTCTATCTGTTGTCACATGTGTAGTTCTTTCAAAGTTTTGATCAAATTCTAACAAATCTAACAATCCAATGAGGCATGTTTGAAAATCTTACCGTGTTATTTAACCCATTATGGGTGTTTAGTCCCGTTCTGGTGAGATTCTGACTCTTGGCAGCGTGTAAGCATAGGAATATATTTTCTAATCTGCCTTAACCAATCAGCAAGCAGCTTGCCATCATTCACCCACCCAACATCCGTATTCAGATCTGTTTCCCCCAGCTGCACCTGTTTAGCGACATGTAATTCCAGCTTTTGACAGGTATTTATCTGAGGACATCATGAGTTTATTATAAAAGCTCAGTGGGACGCGATGACACAAACACTCGGAGTAGGTCATTGGTTAGACGTCGTCTAAGCTGATGGGGAATGATTTGAAATCGCGCTTATAAGCTGCGAGCTGGGATTTAAGCTTTGCCATACCTCAATCCCTGTTCTGACACTGCTCGGGATTTTAATACATAGTTCTTCTGCTACACAAACACGCTTGAATCTCGTATTGATCCCCATCCAGAGCCTCTTTGAAGGAATTAAACACCTCGCGCTGTCTGTCTTCGTTGCAGCGAGACACGTGCGTGTTAATATTATATTTTTGTTTGTAGCTGTAGGTAATCTGAGAGAACAGATGTGTCCCAAACAGAATCTGTTGTGCTCACTTTGGCTTACGTAACCTGTTTTTGTCCGTGTAGTTTGTGTGTGACATTAAGGAAGCAGTTTGTGGAGAAGTGACTCTGAAAAGTGATAGACGGTTCCTCTAATCTCTCATGGAGGGAGTGTTTGAGTGACAGATCACCGTCACTACAAGAAGAATGTCGTTTCCGAGATGCAAAAGTATTTTAATACGTAACTTGTGTAGAGACACTACATATCCTTGTGAATTTTGTTTAGTGTTTTAATTTGGATTGACTTAAAAAGTGTGAGTACGTTTGTTAAAGTGTGAGAACACTTGAACTTTCGCACTTGCCAAAATGTACGAGTAATGCTAAAATTTATAAAAAAAAATCAGAAATAAGAAGCAAATAATAATTAATCATTAAAAAGTTAACAGTTTAAAACAGTTGTGCTATATTTCTTGGATTACGGCTTTTTTTTTTATTAAACATGTAATGAATCGCAGTTTACAACTTTTTTTTTTTTTTTTAACTTTTTTTATTGAGAGAAATGAGATGATTTTCTCATGTTGAGACTCATTGACACTTGGGCGTGTTCTTTGCCGTGGGGGCGTGGCCAAAACATACTTCTTAGATAAGTCAGCACACCTATCACGTACAAATTGGAACTTATGTTTACCTTTAAGTGTACTGTTCGTATGTACTCCAATAATGGGCGGAACGATATTTTAATTTTTTTTTAATGTGAGGTGAAGAGAAAAAAAAACCTTCTCACATTTCACCCAAGTATTCTGAAAGAATCAAAACCAGATCTCCACAAACTCACCTGTTATCCCACCTCCTCCTTCTAAACCTCTTCCGTAAACACATTTTCTGTGGTTTCCTGTGGAAATACTCACTTGCCAGAGTGTTTTTAGCAAGTAAAAATAATACACTGTGTTCAGGAACCTAAACCTGTTTGAGAAACACCACGTCGCCAGACAGTACACTATTGTTCTATTGTGCCAGACTCAAAGTTATAATTCCAACTACAGCGCTGAGGAGAGTCGGAGTCTTAAACAGTCTGGGAGAAAATAACTAGAAGATGGATGAACTTTGAGCTGAGATGAGCCTGATACAGAGATGGCGGATGAGATAGGGATCGTCACTTGGTTACAAAAACATGCACATTTTTGACGGTCCCTTATCAGCCTTTCCAGTACGAGCCACTTTCACTTAGTAACATATATTGTGAAGAAAAATTGTGTTTAGATATGATGAAAAATGAGGCGTGGAACAATGCGTGTGTGTATGTGTGTGTGTGTTCTCTGCGATTTATTGCAATAGCTGTTGGATGGGAGAATAGCAAACACTCGAGAGCGCTCAAGTGTGCTCTAAAGCAGGCCATTTACAAGTCGCGTTTGAATTGAATTTCTCACGAAAAGAAATAAGGTGTCATTCTTTTATTTCCACATCTTCAACAATGAAACAACAAAAAAGTTAAAAATAAAAGTCAGTGCAGAACTTTAGAAACTGCTTTGTCTTTCTAGACATTCTGGGTTCAAGATTTATTATTATTATTGTTATTATTATTATTAATTTAACATGTAATGAATCAGCTTGTTTCAACGTATTTTGTTTTGCGCAGAATCGATTTTGTGATTTGTTTTTTTTGCACATTTCTTTTCAACATTGAGACTCAATGAGATGCGTGAGTTGTGTGGGCGTGGCCAAGGCATATGACACACCTTCTGAAATAAGTGAGCACACACCTACCAGGTTGAATTTGGCACTTAAGCCTGAGTCTACTAAACTTATGTTACTTTTATGTTTATCATGTGTTCAGCAAAAAAAATGAAATAAAACCGCTAAATCTTTTCAGAAACTTCTCCGTCTTTTCTAGAAAGAGCGAAGAAGAAATGAGTTCCTTTAAGCGCACATGCAGCCCTCTGCCACCATCTTTCATGTGGGTTTGCTGAGAGAGACTATATTTAAAGCATACTCAGGAGAAACGGAAGTTTAAAGTGTCCCAGCTAAATTAGCATGCTGGGTTAAGAAGGGCTGTAATGTTTGAGAACTTGCGGCTTTTCTCTTAAGGCCTTGTTGAATTATTTTTTTCCATTCTGTTTATAATTGGGTCACTGCTCTCTTCAGAAGCGTGTGTGTGTGTGTTCCTGTCCTCCGGGGAAAGTTTGATGTCTCTTCAGCAACCTCTGTCTCATGTCGGAGAGATGCTGTTTTATTTTCCTGTGAGCTTGCACATCACTCTCATCTGACAACTTCCTTCAGCCCGACTCAACTAACAGCTTTGTCTTCACACTTTAAAACACTCTGGCTGGATAGACAGTCAAAACGTTTACTATGAATTATTATTTTGGGATTATTCAGGATTAATATTGTTATAATATTTCTATTTCCTATCCCTCTCTCTCTCTCTTGTCTGTCCAATCTCGATTTCTCTCTTTCTCTGTCTGTATAATACAATCTCTCTCTCCCTCTCTCTCTCTCTCTCCCTCTCTCTGTCTACACCACACACACACACACACACACACACACACATGCACGCGCACACACACAACCACACGTATATACATAGTGTATACTATATATTTATACCGAATCACATCATCTGAAACTCAATTTCCCAGAGCGTCACATTTCATCAGTGTATTCTGCTGTATTTTCAGTGTGTTCGTCATGGGAATCTGCTGAAAACTATCACAGCGAATATTTAATGTCTCTTTTTTGCTGTGTATGTTGCGCAGCCCTATATCTCGGTGTAGTCATACTGTGCGTTACCTTTGCCTGTGTCGTACTTCTATTTTTTGATTCTTGCATGCATAATAGTGGTTTCTGCCTTTTCTATTTTACCCTGAGTTTGTGCGTCCATTAAAAGCATTGGGTCATGACCTGAGCTTTTCGTTATTATATATGTACATATGTCCACCTAGGTTTTTCTCTTGCTCTTCCTCACAGAGGTTCGTTTCCAGGCCACTGTTGGGTTTATAAATCAACTGTTCTTGTTTCGGGAAGGTCTGCGATTGGTAAAAAAGTTATGATGTGTATGTTTTCAGAATATCTTTTACATGCACACACATTTATGCACACAGTCTGTCTACACACCCATCTATTTGTGTGTATGTGTATATATGTGTAGTATGGAATTCAATATTTTTATAAATTAATAGACTTAACTAAAATTTACATCTCAGGTATTTTCTTACATAATTGCATTTAATTTCTACAGTGTATTCAAGCTAATGTCCCTATCAACAATGGGATTGCAACAATAGAAATAAATGTCCCTATTAACCATAAATCCTTATGGACTGATACTGTATCGTCCTCTTTATATGTAACAAGAGACTAAACTTAAGTTACACTGTATCGCATGAGACTTGACACGACTTCCAAACTACACGTTCCGTCAGACGGTCAATGACGGAATCAATCACCTCTGTGAAATCTTTCTACTGTACGCCGTACTGTACACTTCAGACTGGCATTGATCCTAAGCCATTCAATTACCAATCTTTCACACAAGCTCTTTCTGGTTCCACAACATTTCAAAGACTCCGAGTCTTGAGTCACAACATTAAAGTCTAATGACTGATCGCCATTCACCGTCCCTGCCAAAGACATCTAATGCATTCAGATTAAGTCAGCGCTGGCGTACTTCGAGCTTATATATATTACTTACTTTTTTCCCCCCGTCGTAGCTGCCCGTCCACAAATCCTAGCTTAGACATAAAAGGCATTGCATGGATTATCTCGTCTCTCTCAACTCTCATTAGCCCTTCGGCCTGCGAAAAAATGACAATTATTTTCGGTAGGCGGGAGATCTTTGATGAAGAATTTAGTAGATTTCTCCCTCCGCACACTCTCTTTCTGGAGTTTGTCGTGTGTTTATCTGCTAAACGTTAATGTTGGGAGAAAAATCCTCATTAATTTTCGAGCAGTGGGGCGCCTTTGCTGGGTTGTGCGAATGGGGACGTGATGGTGGGTATTGATCTGAAGCCCACGCCGGCTCACTTGACTGACTGACTGTTCCACTCCGGACTTTTGCCTTTTAACACGAATGCGGCGCGGTTAGACTTCATTAGAGGATCTCTTCAAAGACACGTCCCTGACAATCCCCCCTGCTCATTTTCGCTAGCATGCTAATGCTCAGACATTATCTGTGAATACATTATTCTAATGGAATTGCTCATTTAACATAAACTGCACGGCGAGGAGAGAGAGAGGCAGCGAGGATGGGAATGCTATTTATGCGTGGAAATAAATTATATATAGGCTTTATGGCCAAATGGATTTGTGCTTCACATGGCTATAAGTCTGAAATGGAATTGTGGTGGTTGTTGTGGAAAATTCCTGTAAAATTTCCCTACATTAGCCCGCGGCGCTCATCCAAACAGGTCCCGAGTGTTGTTTCCCAACAAAGGGCATTTTGTAATGGAATGTTTGAACTTCCTGCGTAACCCTGAACTGTGTTGACGTGGAAAGTTCTAGATGCGTGGCGCTTTTTTGGCATTCTCCAAGAGCTGGGGGTCTCACACCAAGGGTTGCACAGAAGAGCTGTCTGTAGCCATGAATTATTCAGCAGCCCGGCTTTTTAATTAATGATTCTTTAGATAAGCAAGTTTGAACTGATTTTTTTCCCCCTCTCTGACTGCACTGTGCCTTTTTCTGTTGTGTTTTCACTGGAGCATATTGATTAATAGGCTGGAATATGTAGATTATTTGTGGATAAGCAGAAGAAGGCAGACTAACTGAACACTTTCCACTACGGAGCAGTCAGCAGAAATGGAACAACTGTTTGTCCTCCCAACAATACCCAGCGGTGAATATGCAAGTTAAATCATTAGTCAGGGTTAATGATTGTACAGTGAAGTTCCTCAAACCTGAAAACTAAAGAGCAGAGGTGTAAAACCATACTGGAGTCAATGTACAGATAACTTACTGTTAATAATCACACCATTACAAGTTACCACTTCCAAGAAGACTTAAGTAAAAGTCGTAAAGTATCCAAATTGGGGAAAAAAACCAAGTATTTTTCTCTTACTGAATGTAGGCTCATAAAACACCAATTTATTATTTATATGAATGTGTGTCCCACCTCAGGTCCAGAGTTGCTGAATTCCCATTACCAAGAAGTGGATAAAAATCCCCTGTAATATATTTTACATTCCACTGCAGTTAAAGATTAAAAAAACCCCGACCAACACAAAGTAACATTTGCCGTTGCTGACACAAATGAAAGAACACAAGACGTAATAACAAAATGACACGCGCAGCAAAAAACAATTACGTAATCATTGGAGACAAGACACCAAGTAGCTGGGAAAGACAGGGGATTCTGGGTATTTGAGTTAACTTAGGGACAATGACATAAACACAGTGGGAAAAATATTAAAAAGACAAATTAAAGAGTAGATCATTCGTTTGAAATCAATTGGTGATTTCACTGATTAATACATTATCAGATTTTCATCTGATGGTCTACAAAAAAGTCAAAGTTTAGCTCCAGAAACATCTCATGAACCTCATCACTTTATAGTTAAGCTTGCCAATTGGTTACATTGGTTACAGAAGAATTTCAACACTTCTGAATCTAGAGACATTGGAAAAAGCTTAAATTTGTCATGAACCAGTGAGAAAAAATGAGAGAAGAAGAACCAAAAGAACTTCAGAAGGCCTGGAATTCACATCTAAAATACAGACCTGCAATTTATAGCAGTAATCCTCCATACAATATACTTATTTTATTTGCAAACTAATGACTGTGAAAACGTATGAAGGAACGATGAAAGGTAAAGCGTGTAGAGATATTTTATCATTTCAATGATTGTGTGGCCTCCTGGTTTTGCATCTCATTTTTTACACATTTAAATAGACGTTGACCTCGCATGACTGAACAAACCGCCACAGAATGAACTGATTTAAATGTTTCTTTGCCATCTATCCATCCCCGTTCCAAACTATCTTTCTCCATCTCTGGTTCAGGGCAGGACAATCACAGAGCAGGACACACACTCTCATTGTATTTGGACTCGGGGAGAAAACTGAAAGGTAAAAAGTTAAAAGCAAAGCAAGACGCAAAGGTAAAATAATGACTAAAATGAAGTCTTACGTCGGACTGAAAAACATTCCGGAATTTCCGTGGGACAGAATTCCCTCGCCACCCAATAAACCAGCAGGGTCCCACACACCTTCAGTGGTCCGGAGCGTTCCTTGACTGCGGCCTGAAGGCAGACGTTAATGTTGCTTCTGGTAGCTACACTGCTGTGTTTGCAAACATGCCAGTTTCAGGCCCTGCAGCGCCAGAGATTGTGCAGAGGTAAGGTAAAGTTTGAGCTCTTCCACGCTCAGACATCTGCTTCCCTCCAGCCCAGCACAGCGTAGACATCTGTCCCGTATGTGCCTCACTTCCCATCAAGCATCACGCCGTACAATACGGCCTAATGACGAGCGGGGACAGATTGGGAGCAATATCGGCTCATCACCCCTTCCTGCGCTCCTTCCTGTCATCTTTTACTGACATTCCCGATCTCTTATTCGCTGCCATTATTAGACTTTACATTAGAGTTTTATTTGGTTTAGCTTCGTCATTCTGCTGGTATTGTGTAATGGTCTTAATGCATTTTCACGTTTCGTTGACAGGACTATTTTCATCCTATGTGAGGACGTTTTTGTAAAAAAATAGAATATAGATGTTAATAATAAAACAAATATATTTATATATTAAATATATATCAACTATATAATGTAATAAACCGTATTTACCCCCCCTGATTTTTCAAGCACAAAATAAAGAAAAAATTTATTAAAAAAATATATTTTGGTTACTGTCTAAATGACGTTAATTTTCAGTTTAAAATACTGTTTTTTCTTTATTTAACTTAAAATACTTGAAAATAATAAAACAAAAATCTAGTCTAGAGGTCAAAACTACACCTCCCATCCTGCTGTGCTACTCACTGGTTCCCATGAGCCTTTGCGCTTAAAGAGCGTAAAGCTGACTGAGCTCGGTTTTTGTTAAATGTAAATATTAGAACAGTTGTGTTTTTCTCTGTGTAGCAGACAGAGCGATTTGATTGTGTTTGGCTCCGATGTTCTTCGTTATTGTTACGATCCACGGTGCGGAACAGAGGAGCCGGAGATCGAAGTGACGTGAAACGGGACTTTACTAATAAAACAAAGACAAACTCACACTAAACTCAGGATAAAACTCAGGAACAGGATACAGACACACATAGGTGCAACGACATTGACCGACAAGGAAAACGGAAACAGGTGAGGTATAAATACTAAAATACAAACGATCAACAGGTGAAACAGATGACAAGGATGAACCACGTGACTACACACACGGAAACACGAGAACAGGGGAACATGGGAAATGTAGTCACGGGCTCTAACAGTTATGAACTGTTTTCTGTTTGTTCTGAAAATTTTGCTGCTGCTGGTCTCGTTTTCTAGCGCTAGCTTGTTAGCATTTAGCACGGTGGTCTACCAAATGCAATATAGTCTCTCTGTTCAAATATTAATGGTTGTTTTTCGTTTAATCTTACTTCCTCCAGTGTTATTTTTTACTTGTGAAGTGTTGTGGCGTTTCTAATGTTTCTTTATTTCTGATATAAAATACTGTAACATATCGAAATAAACATTTAAACTTGTACAAAGCAACACAAAAATGGACAGAGCATGCAGGTTGCCACACATTTATAATATGAAAATATTATATAATAGACATATAAAACAATACTCTATAATATTATGTTTTATTATGTTATGTTTTGTCCCCTTTGTATTTGGTGGTTTGTCACATTTGATCAATTTTATTCTTCTTTATTATATAAAGTTGTATTTTGGGACACGTCATACTGGGTTTGAATGTGTATATGACCAACACAGTTTGATTAGATTTGATTGGTCAAACGCCGGTTCAGATTATCTCATTGGTTTTTGAAGAAACCAGACAGACACAAGGAGGGTTAATGATGTTAAATTATAATCTTAAAGATGTTCAAACCTCTGCTGTTGCCAGTCATGAATAATGTGAGTTTAGTTTGTGGTAACTGCATCAATGTTCTGAAAATGTCAGGACTGATGGGAATGAAAATAACCTTCTGGTGTGTTCCGACTGTGAAGGATTGAATTTCCGAGTTGCCAATTGTACACTTGATGGTTAATCGTTGCTGTTTTGAGCAATTTTGTTTTAATATATTTCTGATAAAGAAGAAAATAAATAATGTAAAAAAAATTAAGAGTAAGTGAGATTGTCAATATGGTCACTAGGGACCTACCACTTTTTTGAGCTTACAATATCCATAGTTATGAGCAGTGGTGTAAAATATGTGCGTAAATGAACTTCATTACTTTACTTAAGTATTTTTGGATACTTTGTACATGTACTGGGTATCAAAAATATAAGCAACTTTTACTGTCTACTTGAGTACATTTTACGTATCTGTGCTCTTTACTCCACTACACATGAATGGAGACTTATTGTTACTCTTTCCGTTGTGCGTGACAAGTCGGCATATTTTTCTGCCGCAATTAATTTCTTGAGCGGACGAGGTGATATCGCCATCTGCAGGATGCTGAAGGTACAGGCTAATTATGTGACTGTGGTTGCACTTTTTTGCACATTTGAGATTGACACATCGAGGTGTTAAATTTTATTTCTTTATTAGGAAATAAAACCTCACAAATAAAGAGTTTCTTGTTTTTCACATTTCTTGGTGCTTCTGAGCCTAAATTTTGAGTAAAATACTTAAGTTCTTTTAAAAATTGACAACTTTTACTCAAGTCTTCTTGGAATTGGTGACTTGTAACTTTTTACAGTAAGGTATTTATACATGTGTAAATGTTTGTTGGTCCCCAATTAGGAGTGTCGCTTCACACCATGTAATGCAAATTTTTTCTTCATTATGTTTTGGTTGCATAAGTGAGACGTCAATTATAAAGGTATCATCTCTCAGAACGTTCTTCCACCTTTGTGCCAACAATTTGTAACTTAGAATAATCCACGCCATTGGTTTCAGTACCGGAATGTTGTTTTTACTAGCTCATATGTGGTTTAGTATGGGTTTGAACAGCTTGGGAACCGCTACGTGGAGTCTGTGGGACCTGATGAGCTCTGCAGCATTTTTAACGGCCTCACGCTCCCATAAGCAAGTGTTAATGGTGCTGGGTATGTTTTATTACTGCAGAGAAGGGAGTTAAACGTGAGGTGTGTGTAGGTAAGACACTCTCCGCACTTAGTTTGACACGACCTGAAGGGAACTCGTCTCCGCTTAACATGCTAGACGCTCTTCTAGACTAACCAGCCAGAGAGAAAATATAATGCCGGGCATTTGGAACACGCCAGATCGAGATGTTAAAGCTTATTTCCACGTCCGCCGCTCTTCTGGCAAATTCCAGTGGATAGCTGTTAATAGCTCCAATTTATTTGATTAATCATGACTGTCAGAACGAAAAGAGGCTTCAGATCCAGTTATTCAACCCGTCTGCCCACAAAGCCAGAGATCAGATCTGTAATGAGAACGTTTCTTCCACAACACCTTGCAGATCCCAAGTCACCCACGAGTTCACACGTTCACTTATGCTTATTACCTTCTTATTCACTCATTTCAAACTTTTTAAGCTTTCAGCCTTCTCATATGCTTGCAAATTACCAGCTCAGAGAAATCCGGTCTGGAATGGGATTTTTTTTCTGGAGAATGGCTAGAGAGGTGGAGAGATTTGCAATTCAACACTTTTTAGCAAAAATCTGGATGCTTGTAGTTCTCTGTCAAGCCCATAGGTGGCAGTAAAGGTTTTGGCGTCAGTGACTGCACATGCTGAGCTAAGCACTCTCCGCTCCTCAAGCAAATTCAGGCCTTCATGACAGCTTGTCATATCCAGTGCGTGTTCTTTTAAACACGGGAGCGAGGCATCTTTTGACAAGACGGTCACTTTTTTCTTCTGTGGTTTAGGATCAGAACAAAGACTGGGATCAGAGATCTGCTGTCTAAACTTGGCAAACCCGTGTACTGGATTTGGCTGCAGTGTGTAAGACGTCAAACGGCCTGTTTCCTTCAAATAACACTCAATATAGTATAACTTATGCTCGGTCTTTTAATGAAAGATACTTACCGAATCTGTCTCTCACCCTGTCAGAATAACATCAAATGGCCCAATTTTCATAAATTAGTCTCATTTTGCCTTCAGTTTTCTCTTTAGACCCTGGAATCCGTGTGATCAGTTGCTGATTTCTTAAGGGGTAATTTGCATAATGCGTCTTGGGTTGGAGACGCTGACAGAATTATTTTGGGTCTGTCTTGATGGATTACACGGACTGTGCTCTGAGAAACTTCATATATTTTGTGTTTCTGTCAGCTGAAGTCAAGCGGTATTCCCCTCTCGGTTAATGATCAGACCCGGGCTGCTTTCCCTCAGTCAACCATTTACTACTTCATTTACATTTATCAGTTGCTGTGTTTGTGTGTGTGTGAGGAAAAGCAAGATAGTGAGTAACTTTTGAAGTTGTGAATCTAACATCATTAAGATTTGAAATTATGTGGTAATTTTTTTTTTATTTATTGTATCATTAATGTTTTTTTTTTTGTTTTTTTTTTTTTTATCAAATGTATAATCTATCATATTAGTCTAACTAAGTCTTTGGCTGTCTGGTTGACCATTTGTCTTTCCATCTATCTATCCATCCATCCATCCATCCATCCATCCATCCATTGCCAGTTATTGCATTGTAATTACTGTATGTTGTTTTCCTGGTTTGTATTTATTGTATCATTTTAGTTTTTTATCTATTACATATTTTAATCTATCTATCTATCTATCTATCTATCTATCTATCTATCTATCTATCTATCTATCTATCTATCTATCTATCTATCTATCTATCTATCTATCTATCCATCCATCCATCCATCCATCTATCCATCCATCCATCTATCCGCCCATCCATCCATCTATCCATCTAAATTTAAACACAATTTTAAAACCCTCATCTGGTTGAAAAAACAACAGCTCTTTCTCACTTATTTTTTAAATCATCATCCCATCCATTTTGACTTTATGTATTAATGCTCAACCAATACAAATTGATGTACGTAGCATCAAACACTTTTTGACCAGGAAAAAAACCATGTATTCTCATTAGCATTCTCAATCTTGTTTTTGGCTACTAGACAAGGACAACTTGTCTACTTGGCCACTAGTTTATTGTACCTGGAGAGTTTCACAGGTTACAGCTATGTCAGGCTCAAGAGGTGAGCGATTCTGTGGAGTTGCCAGCCTGGCCCGTCCTTCTCGTCTGAACGACCCTGTCATAGAGCGGGACGATGGACTACATGCAGCGCACCGGTCCTGAACATCTGCGTGAGGTGGCTTGGGAGGTCGGTATGATAGACGGACATCTGTGTTCCTGTGTCCGTCTTTGGAAACTCTGAAAGGTCTGTGAAAATTCTCAGTCATCCAGGTGGAACTGCCAAAGGACTGAGTTATGTCCACTGTATTGTCTTATTTCCTTGCTAGATTTCCGCTAGCAGACCAGCTAACTCATTTACGGAAATAGGAAATGCAGTTGAAAATATCTTGAAAAAACTAGATTTCGCCAATATGGCCACTAGGGATTGTATTGAGAATGTGCTCTGAATTGTGTCCAGTGAAGTTATACTCACACAGTGAAGTGACATACACACACCCGGAGCAGTGGGCAGCATGTGGGGGTCCGTTTGCTCAAGGACGGTTGTAGAAGCAGTCAGATTGGGATTTGAACCCGCATCCTCTTGCATTCAAGTCCAATTCCATACCACTAGACTACAACACAGCTGTTAGCTCGGTAGTTAGCGGTCCAGCTAACAAATCTATTGAAGTAAAAAAATCAAGTTGAAAATCCGCTAGCTTGAAGTTTCACTAGCTAGTGGTCTAGCTATCACGTCTATGCAGATAAGGAGAATCAAAAGAAAACCCACTAGCTAGCAGAACAGCAACACATCTACATAGATAAAGAAATCAAGTTGAAAAGCAGGATTTTATTGTATGGGATTTATTTTATTTATGTTTATTTATTTCTTTTGCAAATTTGAGTTTAATTAAGACTGACTTTTTGTTCTTTATTGAATTTGTTTTCCCATTTTTGTTAAATTTCGTTTCTGTTTTAGAAAATAAAACATCATGAATAGAGCTTTTTCACATTTTTTTAGTTTATTTTTTGCCTAAATTCAGTATGAGTAAAATACTAAAGTTCTTTTAAAAATTGATTCTTTGCTACTTTGACTCAATGCTTTTTTATTACTTGTATTTATTACTTTTTTATTACTTGACTTTTTACTTGTATAGGAGTACCTTATATAAAACGTATCCATACTTTTACTTAAGTATGATTGTCTGTTACTCTTTACACCTCTGTACATAAGTAATATCCAGTTGGCAAGACTCAATCTAACAGAGAGTGTAGAAATGTACAATCACCCGCTAACGTGCAGCAAAGCTACGGCGAGTGAGAGTGCGACAGCCTGGGTGGCAAGCGAGTGAAGGAAAGTGAGCGAGCGGCGTGTCATCCAGCGGCGGGGCACCTGCGCGGCAAGACGGGACGAGCAGCAGGTGCGTGGCAGGTGGCCGCACACCTGTCCACACTAAGGTGAGAAGCGAGACAGCTGGCGCCGCGAGTCATCTGATGAGCAGAGTTCAATAACCGCTTGTATAAAGTCTGTCTTTATGGCACACGCGCCTCGCCCGCTTCTAGCCAGGTCCCTTAATAATAAAAAAGCCTGTCAACCACCTGCGTGCCCCGCCAGATATATGACTTATGTAATTAACGCGCATGGGGAAATCAGCCTTAATTACAGCCTATAGTTTGCAAGGTGGATATTCTTAATTTTTGGGTTCAGTAATAATCCGCAAAGCGACAAGAGGGTCAGCGATGCTAATTTGCCGCTTACTGTTTTTTTTCGTGATACTGTTTAAACTTTCAAGTCCCTGATTTATTATGGCCAAGGAAGTCAAGTGTAGATGATACAGCAGACATCAGTTGACTGTAGATGGACGGATTGAAAGACACATTTAGAGACAGACAGAGAGACAGACAGACAGACAGACAGACAAACAAACAAACAAACAGGTAAGGCGACCTTTAGACTGGCAGATAGACAAAGAGGCAGGTGGGAAAGCAGACAAACAAGCAGACAGAAAGACAGCAAGACAGACACACACATGGACAGACATGTGAATGGAAGGACAGTAAGACAGACAGATGGATGGATAGATATAAAAAGACAGGTGGATGGATAGACAAACACACAGACAGGTGGATGGACAAACAAACTGGCAGACAAAGAGACAGCCAAACAAACTGACATATAGGAAGGCAAACAGACAAGTGTATAGAAGAACAGATGAAGACAGGTAAATGTATCAATTTCAAGATCAAGAGACAGAAAGACAGAAAGAAAGAAAAAAATGACACACACACACAGAGAGACAAACTGGCTGGAAGTCAGACAGACAAGTGGATTGAAGAACAGACAGACAGGTGGATGGATGGATAGACAAAAAGGCAGATATAAAAGACACAGACAGACATACAGTACAGAGAACTCTGATTTTTTTCCGTAAAAATGAAGAAGAACTGTGACCAGATATTAAGCTCTTAGCACAATACTGAACACTTCGAGGTGTGTTTTTTTGTTTTAATTTAAAACCATTTCTTTAAAACCATTTTCTTCATGTCATTTGGTGTGACTGCTCAATTTGTGCCTACAGACGTGCCCGTTCATGCCTGCGCTTTGTCTTTTTACTTATGATCTGTAGTGAGATTGACCCGTGTCAGGAGAGGGTCACTCGACTGTGCTTGCGCGTTGGGGGTCCGAGACATTTACAAATGGTTGTCATGGCAGCACGATGAAATGCTGGGAGTGACAGGGTCTGGCGAGTTCAGTCTGGATTCTGGCCTAAACCTACTGTGAAGAGTCAGGAGATTAGTGATGCTTATGTGTTTTGTGTCTGTGGAGTCACTTTTTGTTTTGTTTTTCTGTTATTTCATCGGGGTCATAGGAATAAATATTAGGACACATGGAATGTCAGAACTTTTACTAGATGCTTTGCTTTCAGAACCAGCAGGAAACTTTAAAATTGGGTTGTTACAAATAAGGATATGGGTCAAAATGGAAATGTAGTTTTTTTGATGCATGAGTTAGAACACACACACACACACACACACACACACGCATAGTGGGGACCTACCATTGACTTACACGCATTGATTTTCCACCTAACCCACACCCCCTTTACTCTAACCTTAACCATAGCTCAATTCTAATTTCAGACCTAAAATCTCACCTTGACCTTCAAACGGGTGTAAAATATAGGCCCAAGCCAGAGGTCCCCATAAGTGGCCATAAGGCCTCTTGGACCCTTGAACAATTGGGGACACCACTTTGATCTGCACGCATACACTCACTCACTCACTCACTCACACACACACACGCATAGTGGGGACCTACCATTGACTTAAAGACAAAACAATATGTTCCCTCCCCTTAACCCACACCCCCTTTACTCTGACCTTAACCATAGCTCAGTTCTAATTTCAGAACTAAAATCCCACCTTGACCTTCAAATGGGCGTAAAATTAAGGACCAAGTCAAAGGTCCCCATAAGGTACCATAAGGCCCATGAACAACCCTGAACAATTGTGGACCCACTTTGAACTGTACACATACACTCTCACTCACTTACTCACTCACTCACTCACTCACTCACTATGATAACACTATAGTTTTTTTTCTCTCTCTTATCTTCTGTGAAACAAATTTCAAAAAGTTTAACCCCCTCCCAAAAAAACCCCCAGATTTTTTATGTAAACATGAGCACACAATTTATTTTTATATTTCTCGATTCAATCACAGCAGTCACTGCACGACACCACTGTTCTCTTCTGCGAGTCTGGCTGTTCGTCTCTATTTATATTCCAGGACAGTGGAGCTTGTTAGTCTGGGCAGCGGGTGGACAGAAGGTCTTTCAGTCAAAGAAGGCTGGAGGTGGCTTTGCCGAGCAGTGTCTGTCTGTCTGTAAAAAAAGAAGTCCCCCGATTCTCCCAGCAGTGACCCCCAGTGTAATGATGCACACACAAACATAGACCTGCTCATCTAGAGCAGCATCTTCCATCAGAAGGCCAGTATTTCCACCGGTGGAACATTCCAATCGTCTTCTCTTTAGGAATCCAGTGTTTCCCTGTGTTTTTCTCCTCCTCCAAAGTTGCTTTGTCCACCTCACGTCGGCGAGTCCCCGCAGTTCTGGTGATGAATCACTCCTGGACAGCAAGTCTTCAATAGAAGTAGACTGGTATTGTGTTGAGCCACTCTGCCATGGATCTTGTTATAATGGAGCTGAGAGAGCATCTTGCAAAAGCAAATGTCATTGCCACTCCCCAGGGCTGCGCACAATAGCCTCCTGTTTTTCTCTACCATGATGCCTTGCGACAAGCAGCATACACAAAGCCGCGTGTGGTTCCACATGCTGTTTTTGGGGTGGTATCCATGGCAACATCCGAGCAAGAAATGGCATTTGGTCTTGTAATTCTCACCTGTGGGATCAGGGACGCTTGCGAGGTGTGGAATAGACCGAAGACGTGTTGAAGTCCAATCAAAGGCTCTTTTTGAGCATATGCGAAGCGCCCGAGGGGCTTCAGTGCACGGACCCCTTTGGTACCGCTTCACCTGGACTTTTTTGGTCCGCGTCAGCTTTTACATTGTGTACGACATTGGTGTTTACATCGCTCTTAAGTGAAGAGAGTAGTTCAGGCTGCAATATTTATCAAGGAGCGAATCACCCCTCTGAGAATCTCGTGGCCTGGCCGTGACAGTTTGTTTCAAAGTGTCTGTGCAGTCATCCCGGATTTCTTTCCCTTCACGGATTCACATTGACCCAAAAGCTCATTCGACCTTCTGAGGCCGTGGCCCCTGTCAGAAAAACCGTTAAGTATAGATTAGACCAGAAGCAACATCAAGAACGATCCCGTCTTGTGAAGCTCACGGTGTTCACCTATATACATGACACATGACATGTTTTCTGAGGATTCATGTGTTGTGACAAGGTATAACACCCTCCGGCGGATCTCTGATTGGCTGAATGACTTAATCGTGGTGTTTTGAAGCACTTGCGATTGTGGTTTAAATTTGAGGTTGTTGAACCTTAAACGGATGCACAAAGTGGCCGTATGTCAGGTGTACATTAATGCTCTTCGATTTTGACACAATGCACGGTGAGACACAGTGTCAGGAAAATGGTGGTTTTAATGGCACCGACTCATCGTTTTTTTTAAGGAAACATCCGTTTTCTTTTTAAATGTGTTTCATTTCGGTTTAATTTTGTTCTCTATTACCCATTGATTCTTCAAATCAGTTCTATCACTAAGGGTGTGTTTTTGTACCAATGACTTTCGTGGCAATAACTTTCAATGTTTTCTTACTTTATTTCTGGGTCACGGGCAGGTCATTTCTTTTAATTCATTAATCTATTTTTGTAATGGCTGGAATAAACGAATAGATACATCAACTTTCAGAATCGCTTTTTCCATTTCTGGGTCACAAGAAGCTGGAGCCAATCCCAGGAACTCTGGGCTGAAATGGGAAACCTTGGCTGGATGGCCAACCAATCACAGAGCGGGACACATACACACACATTCACACTTTCACTCTCAATCATGGTCAATTTTCCATAGTCTCCAATTCTTCTGAACGTATGCTTTGGCCTCTGGGGTGGAACTGGAGACCTGGAGGAAAAGCCATGAAGAACTCTACACAGAAAAGTCATGACTGGGACTTGAACTTCAGGCCGGAATGAATCCTCGATTACCACATACTGCCCACTACGCCACCATGCCTCCTTACGACAATCTTACGGCACATATATATTTTACCCATAATAAAACGAACTATAAAGGCTTCAAAACAGAGTTTTCTTCTAAAAGATTTAGTGCTGCCTGCTCAGAAGCTCTGAAGCCTAGAACGTGTGTAGTTTTTCAATCAGGTTTGGTTTTTGCAAAGAGGGTGGCACCGTCATAGCCAGATTTAGACTGATCAGTCCCGATTTACATTGTGCAACAACAGGCAGAGGGGACAGACATTGTGGGAGAGGAAAGTCGATGTCAGTCATGCGTGAAAAAAAAAAAAAAAACACCCACCGAGTCACCGGCTTGGTTGCCTGGAGCAACAATGTGTTTACCCTGCCGACTGTAAGAAGATGGGGAGTGAAGGCTTATGGGGGAGCGGCGACTGTATCGCCAACCACAGCACCAAGGTAAAGCCAGACTGCTGAAATTCCTTTTTATCGTCCTCCTCCTCACTGTCCATATCATTACAAAACACTGGCCCTTCCTGAGATCCAGTTTGTCAGGCAGATTTATAATAATTCCAATGTGGACATTCTGCCTCGGAAACTCCTTCAAAAGCAGTTTGTTGGAGAAACCGTGGCCTAGATTCAACCCTGAAAGTTCCTTTCTCCGGCCGAGATGACGCTAACACGATGCTCCAGGAATTCACGAATAAATGTCCATAAATGACTTTAGATAAAGGGACCATGCCAGACACGCAAAACAGACGTCAACTGGAAATCAGTCCCCACAACAGATTCATTGTGTGTCCTGCGGATCTTCTGAAGCAGTTCTGATTCGAGATTTGGCTTATCACATGCCCGTTTTTAGAGTAAAGAGGTTATAACACAGGAGGCGGTTTAGTCACTTGCTTTAGAGACGCAAATTCGATGCAATCTGTTGGCCATTATATTAATTTAGTCGGCTTTGGCAAGAATCTCCACTTCTTAGAAGCTACATTTACAGACCAGTCATTCTAGGCCAGTTATAAAAGTTTTGCAATTCAACGTTGAAACGAGGCAGGATGTTCTAGGGATTTTAAAGCGTTAAACGTATGGTTAGTTTTTGTTAGTTAAATGTTCTAAATAGAACATCAGATATTAAGGCTGTTTTCACGGAATGATGTCACACATTGTAGTTTGGCTGGGGGAATTAGTTTATTCTAAAATATGGAATGAAGTATTATAATCTACGACACTGTAACAACAATTTCAGGAAAGGTCAGTGTTTTGGTTCAGACCACCAGTTACACCTCCACCCCACGTCAATCCGCTCTGACCTTGTCACCGGATCCAGGACATGTTTTGAAAAGAGAAACCTTTATTCATGTCCTGTTGCTGTGGGGGAAAGCGTTATGACAGTGACATCAACTCAGACAAACTCGCTGACCTCTGGCTGCCTGTTTACCTCCCTCCTCCTTCATGGATTTGTGTTTTCAGCGAGATAAACAAGCAGTGTGGGGCTAAACAAACCGGTTAGGAAATGAACAGAGGATGATGTAATGTGCATAAAGAACGCATTAATTAAAACAATAGAAATAGAATAAAGAAATGTAATAATAATAATAATACATGAAAAGTCAAAATGTTATATAAATATGGTTATAAATATGTAAATTAATATAACAACATACATATATTTTTATTTTATATATATATATATATATATATATATATATATATATATATATATATAATATTTGCTGTTTTATATTTAAATATAGATTATAGAAATCCCTATATAGAAAATAGAATATAGAAATATAGATATTTATATAATAGAAAATAAAATGATGCAACAATTTAATTCATTCTTTCTTTTTCTTAATATACATTCATTCTTTTTTTTTTTTAAATAACTTAAAAATAATTGAAAATTATTTTTCTAATTTAAAACAAATATGTAAAATAGCAGTTCTCACAAGTACTTGAGAATTCAATAGAATAGTGTTCAAGAAAACTTTACATATTAAATATGAACAAAATATAACCTTATATCTACTTTAAATAGACCTACAGTATTTGGGAATAACAGCAGACCAATCTCTCCTGGATTTAAAACAAAATTGAGGTGAAAAAAACGAGATTAAATGAGATTAAGGAGCGTCGAGGAGGCACGTTGAGACTAGAAGTAGCGAATTGAGTTGAGGAATGAGACCTGGAGTAGAGAGGCGATGTAGTACTAGTCAGATGAGATGTTGTTTTGTAGCGAGCGTGCTGTTCACCAGGAAGCTCGCAATATTGCTTCGCCTCTCTCTTCCCCTCTGGCTCATACAGCTGTTTCCTCCCATCAGCCCCTGCAGGAGGCCACAACACCACACCGATATGTATTACACGGCCTCCAGCCCTGCCTGCCACAGTAAAGCTCGTTTTCATCCCAGCGTGTGCTGATTCCACACGCGCACACACACACATTATTCAGAGAGGAAAAGTCTTTCATTCCTCTGAAGTGAGGTGAGGGGTAAAAATGGGACCCAGCCAAAAAAGTAAACACATCAGCCTTGGATCAATACGAGTGTGAGTTTGCGTGACCTTTTGGCTGGAATGAAACCATAAGAGGTTTTATTCCACGGCTATTTTGAACTGTTGAAAGCTAAAAGCGATAACACAAAGATCCAGCTTTTTATCAACTCAAGATGCTTTTTTTCCCATTTTGACCACGTATATAAAAAGATCCAGCTTGAAATTAAACTACTCTGGGCCCAAGAGCTTCATAAAACCACAGTGATATCTTGAAATCTATAGTTTATGCCAACAAAGTTGGAAAATCTTTTCACTTTTCATAGCTTTAAATGACCAAAGTATGGATTCTTTTAAGAAAACAGAATCAGTTCTTGGAACGAGCTCTTTAGATCTTTAAGATGCTTTGCAACGTTTCAGCCTAAACTCAAAACTCACGTTGCTGTTGCGAAATAAGCGTGGGAAAATCCATTTGTGTAAAAAAATAGAAGAAGAAAAAAGACTGAAACATTCAACATGTAAAAAGAAATATTCAAATTTTGAGACAAAATTTGACCACACCGTAAGTTACATTAGTTGTATATGTAATGTAAAAAACTAGCAAATTAACTTAGACACAACTTTCGACGCTCATAACAAGGTGCTTATAATCGCAGATTTCAAATACGTAACCACTTAGTGCTAACAAACGGGTCCAATGTGTCATTGCAGAAATAGTCAAAACAGTCGAAAATGAAGAACACGGGCAAGAAGTAAAAAATCCAAAGAACAGACACAATTAAAACGCTCGGTCTGCTAAACGGGGGATAATAATCCTTCGCTTTTATTCTCTTCACACGGCGTAGAATAAACAGAGCTCGACGGGCCTCCCGCAGTTGCTTTGCGCATGCACAGACTGGTGCAAAGACTCTTGGGAAATGAAGTTCTTACCAGTAAAATTGACTTTTTGTTATCTTATCTAAATATCCAAGTAAAACGATTTCAAAATGTTACGAGTCACAAGTTAGAAATTGCTTCACAACTGAGTGTCCTTGAGCAAAACACTGACCCCCCAAAACCACAGTTTAAGGCTGCCCACTGCTCCGGGTTTGTTTGTATTCACTTTCAGTGACCATTCCTAATGACCATAACTCCATCATACTCCCCTAATCTCCCTCAAAGCAGTGACAAACTTACTCAAAGCCATAAACCAACCAAAAAAAAATAAAACCTTGATTTGGGTTCCGTCAGAATACCTGTCCATCTTCTCGCCACGGACGATCATGACCGAGATCCCAACAAAATCTCCAAAGCTTCTTCCTAGAAATCAGTCAAATCCGTCTTATCAACTTCCCGGTCCTTGATTCGCACCGTGTTCAAAGAGATGTTCCATGATTTCTTGAAACACTTCCAAAACTTCTTTATAGTGGAGTTAGCTACCAGCATCTTTAAAATCTGACTTATTCCAGCAGTGCGACGCTAAAAACATAGAAGCCCTGATCTGCCTTGGGCCTCCTGGGCTTTTGGAAGCAGCTTTAATTACAGTCTGCTCCTGGGGTTCAGAGCGTTCATGTGTGTTTGTACCTGAGCTGACGCTTGTAGGGGAGGAAGGATGTTTGATCAGTCTGGTGAGGTTGTCTCGGCTTGCATGACTTGGTGCTGTGCAGATCTAGTTTTGATCTTTCTGCTGTATTGTGCTCTCCCCCTCTTTCAGCCCAGCAACAAAGTTTCACCTCCCCTTGTCTTGTCAAGGCCTGTTTTTCATGTCACCGGGATCTGGACCTAGTCATTACCCAGTTTCTCCAACCCACCGGCATCGTGCCTGGTTCTAGGCGTCAGCTTGTTGTGCTCGGTGCCACAGTAGTTAAGTAATTTTGTGTTACCCGGATTTATTCGAGTTACAGTAAGTGCCTCGGGAGAACCCTTTTTGGGCTCTGATGTCATGCCCATTGAGATGTGAGATGGATCTAAGATTAGCCCTGCTGACTTCCTTTTGGGAGATGCGTAGCTAATTGTCACCACAGTGCGTTTCGTTTCACTCAAAGTGACTTTTTTCAGGACTGCTCTCACCTCATTGTCGTGATAACAGATAGACTTGACGACTCTTGACAAAGCGATAGACTTGTCTGGCCTCCAGGACGGGTCAAGGCCTTCTGTGGGTCCCATCGTGTTTGCGATCTGGAGACTCTAAATTAAGCTGTGTGTTTGCATGTCTTGACCCACGATAGGACTGTGGTTTTGTTCTTTTAGGCCAGAGATCACCTCCAACACTCCCTGATCTAGAAGTTAGCAAACAGAATTGGGAAATGGACTGATTTAGAGGACATGGGAAGTTGAACAACTTGTGAACACTTTATGGATCTGTTGATAAGTGAGAAGGTATAAAGTGTAAAGTTACGGATTTATGTATTATAAAACACACACACACACACACACACACACACACACACACACACACACAACATTTTCTGCAATTTTTAACCCTAAAATTCCAAAGCCCACGTTGAAATCCCAAGTTTTGTCTAGTGACGTCTACAGTTTTTACGCAAATAGTTACAAATACTCAACGTATAGCAAAAAATATTGTAAGAATTACAACGCGCATGACAAATCCAGCTAACAAAATAAAAACCTTCCTGTATGATCCAATAGATGTAATTTGTGACATAAATAAATATATAAATAAAATCGGTTTAGCCCATATAATAAACCCAAAAACATATAAGTCGCCCTCACTTTTGGCCCATGGTTTTATGACTAGTCTGCTTCTTTTCTTTCTTGTTGTTACTTTTTATTGTATTATATATTTTTTATTTATGACGGCCTGTTCTATGCCCACTCCCCGCCCTTTGCGTTTATGTCCCAGTCTTCTGATTCTCAAGGTCTGACAAAAATTAATCATTTTAATTGTCACGTTGGCTTCCTTCACACAAATAGACGAGCCATTTCTGCATCTAACCACCCCATTATATTCCCAGATAAAGGATCGCTGTAGGCAAAGAATATCTTGGAAGCATAACTCACTCTGTCTGAGAATACAGACAGAGGCTGGTGCCAGACTCCCAGCCTCTCTCTCTCTCTCTCTCTCTCTCTCTCTCTCTATATTTCTCTCTCTCTCTCTCCTCACGTCTGTTACCCCTAGAGAAACCAGCTCAGTCCCATTGATAACTCCAGCGAGACCTGCACCAGTAGCTATTAATTTATATTACCTCAAATATACTGCGCTGATTTTCCTATCCATCTACCCTGTCCTCTCGGAGCATCCGTGCCTCTAGGATTAATGACTGTTTTCTTTGGATGGAACACATTTCGCCCACCGTATTCGCCGAAAACCAAATGACAAATGCCAGAAACTGGAAAGACACTTCGCGTTTGACATTTGAATGGAAAATCTTGGCTTAAGCCAGAAGCTTTATGGCGGCGCAGACAAGAGCGGCATGAAAACATAAACAGGATACCGCCGCAACCTTAAATGACATTATGTATGAACGTGATGTAATGAGACGTGTTGTTGCTGCAACAGTGTTTATCTGGCCTACTTTCAGTTCTCCCCACGCTTTACCTCCGTTTATTGTCCCCTCCGGTCTGAGTTTACCACAAACTAAATAAAAAAAGAGAAAAGTATCCGTTCTTAATGCGTAAGCACTTAAGTGCGGGCAAGAATCTGTCATGTGTGAGCTGTGTTAAAGGACACTGGGTTCAGTGGCGGAGAAAAGTGAACACTGTAAACAGAAGTACAGTTCTGACAGATGAGGATCTCGACTATAAAGACTGATACAACAGATTCAGGGCTGGTGTGTGAGCTGCAAAGGTCATGGGGTTTACTTTCAAGAAATATAGAGCGCAGCTAATAAAATGTCCATATTGTGTTCTGATATTTGCAGAGTTTATTGCTGGTTGTTGTGTAATGATTGAATATCCTCTTATTTCGACAAAATGTTTAATTTCATCAATACATGATAACTATATTACCTAATCTAATCTATAACTAGATTAAGTATACACACACACATTTGTTTTCTTATATAGTTGCTAATGATTTTATATACTTGTTTTCTTACAATTTTCTTTCCCACCACAATAAATATAATGAAATTGTGTTTGCTATATTTTATTATATGTATTAAGTTATACAAATATTATTCATTATAAAGTTTTATAACAAAGTTAGTCAATATTATAATTTGATTGTTGTTTATTTTGCTGTAAAAATTGTGTCGTGTTATAAATACAACAAACAATGATTGAAGTGGGTTTTCTGATAACAAGGCATATTCATATTCAAATAATATACATACTAATATTAATAATATATTTGTGTAATTTCTAATAGTACTAATAATATGTACACAAAACTACACTTTTAAAATCTAAATACAGTAAATGAATAATTGTGTGATACATTTCCTGTCAGTATTATTTATTCAACTTATAATTCTACAAATTTTCGTATTTTATCACATTATATTCTCCTTTAAATTATGCATTTAGCAGACTTTCATCCAGAGCGATTTACATGACAGCTGTTACAGCCAAGCTTTCCCCGGGAACCAAACACACCGTCTTTTTTTTTTACTTCACTTTTATGTGTAGTGTCGTGCTCTGAAAGTTAAAAAAAGTTTTGTTTCTCGTAAAAACATGGCTGTCGTTTCACCAGCACAGTACCGTCCTCTGCTTCCAGCCCACCATCTTCCGCACTAGTAACAGCTGTCGGATGTTATCGAGTCTTTGCCATGTGTGTTTTAGAGTCAGACTCGCTCCTGCGTTGTAGGCGTGTGTTTAAGAAGATTCTCAGTGGAATAGAGGAGAGCGGGTATGAATTATTCCACGTCGTCTGGCACGCTGCTGCGCTGATTGACGTAACCCCTCGTGACGTTCCGAGTCCAGCTTTGTTTCGTGATGCCAGGAACTGGTGAGCGCGCACCATTCCCTTCACATGTAAAGAGAATATCAGATTACATGCGCTCTGAGCTGATTGGGATGGACATCGCGGCACGTCGGCTAACGCAATAAGTCCATTAGTTGGGTCTGGCTGGACCGGTCACTCTGCGTAAGAATCACTAACTCTGGAGTCTGAAATTGAATGCACTATCCCGGCTAGTCCTGAGAAATCAGATCTTCATCTGCGTCTGTGAGTTCAATATAGCCTTGTATTTATCTCAAGCTGTGTCCAGGTGAGTGGTCGGGTGAGCTCAGTGACCATATCATCTCCCATCACGGCTTTCTCGCGCTCTAGTTTGGTGTTATTTATCTGGACTGGTGGCCTCCATGTCCTGATTTGGGTCTCGACTAAAGTGTGTCAGATCTCAGATTTGGATCCAGATGTTTGTCGTCGGGCAGATACGGGGACAGCTACTAGTGGAAAGCAGCTCGGAGAATGTCCTGTTAAGATAATTTCGGAGAAGAAATGGGTTGGCGGGCCTTCTGAGCTGTAAACAAAATCGGAACATTTTCCTGTTCCACACACTCTTGAGAGCATCAGCTTCTCTAATGTCACGGTGGCTTAGTTTAAACGGATATCCATCCCTCATGAAAACGTCCTCTGCCCCCCAACCAGGCCCATCTCGTCTCAGGGCAAATGTTTGGTACCCCCTGCCTTCCTGAGCCTTTCTCTTGCTCTTTCTGACCACTGAGAAAACCAATCCTCAAGGTCTTCATGTCCCTATGCTGTCCAGAGGCGACATTCCCAAAGCAGCATGTGTTGGGAGCGGATCTGTGGGTGTTATGGGGTGGCGATGGGGGCATTTCTCCATGACTGCTGAGAGGGCAGTTGGGCTCCTGAGGTTGTTGACTCCGCAGATATGGGTCACGAGAGGATTTATCAGGGGTGGAAAGGGGGGGTTCAAATGACTGTTGTGGCCGCAGTGTATAGGAGTTGTTTTCCTGGTAATGTTAGAGGAGTTATCATCACGTGACTGTAAGCAATTTGTTTTTGTTTTGAGCTACGCATGTTGCTAGGCGAAAAAAAAAAAATCCTCAAAATGCGCTTTCTCACTAACGGTGATAAAAATGTCTCAAGAACAGCTGTTCTTGGCAGCCAGAGCTGGTGTGTGTGTGTGTGTGTGTGTGTGTGTGTGTGTGTGTGTGTGAGTGTTAAATACCAGTGTAACAATTTGCCATAGTATGATATTTTGCAATAGATAATTAGTGAAGATGTTTAAGGTAAAGTTTCTTGCTTTTCGGATTTTTTCATAAGGGGTCGCGAATCATCCTATGGACAAGTCATGATGTTTGGCATTTTTGACAAAGTAAAAAAAATAAATAAATAAATGTGGCCCTAGTTTGAAAAGCATGACCTTTAAGTTATTTCTGCTCTTTGGTAATGTATTACATATATGGAGTAATCTGAGGAAGAGAATGTTTACTGGGATTTTGCCTCCCAACCCTTTCACACTTTAAATAAAAGCAATTCCGTTGCTGCTGAGTGAAGGTGGCACGTGCCAATCAGCCCAAACCTGATCTGCCCCTTCTGAAATTTCACTTTTGCTTCTTCATCACTTTATGGCTGTCCCGCTCCCTCCTCGCCCCCCACCCCCTTTTCATCATCGTGTTCACTTTAACGCTGACTTATTTTCTCACTGAGGCGTCGTGTAAAAAAACAAAGCGAAATGCTGAACTCAAGTGAACTTCTTCTTTATTACTTTTCTTTGTGCTTGGCTCCCTCCCTTACTACTTCTCATTCTTGTTCTATCTGAACCATAGAGCTGGCAAGGCCTTCAAAACAACAGCTGGATGGGAGTCGACCAGGCCAGAAGTGGTGCAAGATAAGGATAAAAGGGTAAACCGAGAACACATAAAGCACTGTGCTTTCCGTAGAGACAAACACCACGAGAGATTTGCATGCTAGTTATCAAACTAAGAGCTGGTAATATTATTATGCTAACTATCTAAACTAGCTGACTGATGTGCAGTAAAGTCTTTATGAATTTCTAGTCCATGAATGATGTAAATTAAGAAGAAGAAAGAAAGTGAGTGAGTCAATATGTCCACTAGGGACAGTACTGAATTTGTCCACTGCATGTAACTATCCAGTGAAGTGAAGACACACAAACCCGGAGCAGTGGGCAGCCTTGAGCTGTGGAGCATGTGGGTGGGAATCAGCCGGAGTGGGATTCAAACTCTCTACCTCTTGACCTCAGCTGCCATATTACGTAGATTCTTTTTTCCTCAATATTTATTACTTTCTTTTACATGTTTACATTTACTTTTTGTCTGCAGTTGGTTCTTTTTCCAACATCTCTCCAATTAGTTAAAAAAAGAAAATACATCAGAGATGTTTGGCTTAATAATAAAGATATGAAAAATCAGCTGACTTACAATATTATGCTTGCAAAGTCAACACGCGATCGGCAAAGCTTTACGAAAATGGGAATAAATATGTTTAGCTTGGAGTTTGCCGCACCGGTGGAAATGAAACCGTAGAACTGTCGCTGGGAGAGTATTTGTTATTCTCCTTCTACTGTTTTCTCATAAGAATTTGTATTACATCATGAACTTCACCGTTTCTACCCTCGTTTATTGTCCAGATGTATCTAATTCATCAATCCCATGAACACTACGCTCCAATATGAGTTTATTTAAATAATAAAACAGAAAATAATGAAAAGAACAGTTGGACGCAAACAGCCGGTTTATTAATTGCGCCGCACTAATGCAGTCACACTGCGAGTCAACACACTCAACAAATCAGGAGGAAAAGCCTGTTGTCTTCGAAAACCGACACTTCGGATCCTTTCGGCTGTTTGTGTTGGTTTCCACAGAATCGATGTTATAATTCAAGAAGAAATTTACTCAAGATATGGATTTGGATATGGTTATTTTCTTAGCTGTTTCCTGTGGATAGATACCTACAAGGGAAAAAAAGGTCTCTGTTTACAGTTGCGAAATGCGCTAACGTTAAACCCAAAAACTTAGCACTTATGGTTAACATGCTTTCTGAGGAACCTCGAGAAGTTCCTGCAACCAAACCTGAGCAACAACTGTGAAAGTCAAACCGGGAGCTGTAGGGTTTTCTCGAGTATCTGGCACGTGACGTACTTGGCGTCTGAAACGTCAGATTGACTAACTTGCCCACAATCTGGAATCTTCAGGTGTGGTGTTCCAAGTACAGTTCTGGTCCGTGTTGAACCCGTGTCAGGTTGCGGTGCAGGTGGGGAGGAAACCGCTTTGCTGGTGTTCTGTGTCTTGTGAAAAGTTCCTCAGATGCTTGTTGTGTGAGCAACATGTGTTGTTCTCCCCACAGACTCACGAAACTCTTCTGGCTCCATTATCACAGAAACCAAGCCCACTGCCATTCGAGAGGGTGAGTCAGCTCCTTACAGCCTGGATCGCTTTCCGAGGCCTTCTGTCTTTATGTTCCTCCGCTGTACTTCAGAAACACATGCCTGGGAAACGTGTGCACAGACTGTTAGATTCTCGGTCTACCCTACACCCTGCTAATGGACAGCCGACACCAAAGATGACCCACCCTTGCGCTTTCTGTAAGCACAAAAGCTAGCTTCACCTTAGGGATGCGTTTGAAATAGTTAGGTAACATTAGTTGGTTATTCAACGGCGGTAAACTGCCTACTCACTGAACCGGCTGAATGGAGATTCATATCAGAACTTGTTCTTTTTTTTCCAGCAAGAACGGGCTTGTTTCTCGTTGTGCGGGCACAGTGTTTAAAAGTTAAGGTTAAGGTTTGTGTTATGGGTAAGTTATATTAATATACTTCTATAAAGAACTTCTACTTCCTTCTTTGAGTTGTGGTCACACTTTAACCTTCGCTGATGCCTAGTTATATCTATCCATTTATTCATATTTTGGGTTTCTTTTCTGCAATTTCTGGGTCATGAGGAGCTGGTGCCAATCTCAGCAACTCATGATTAAAAACTATTTATGAGGTTTTATTTTCTAATATAGAAATGAAATTTATCATCTCGATGTTACATCTCGAACAAAATAGATTAAAAAAAGAACAAAATGTAAAATTCACGTGATTTCGCTCATAAGTACAGTCATAAGTCATCCAGTACTTTTAGCATCCTGCAGATGGCGGCATTTCCACGCCTGCCCAAGATATTAACCGTGAAAATGATGCTGACTTGTCGCGCACAATCACAATGTAACGAGTCCATTCAAATGTAGTGGAGTAAAGAGTACAGTTACTCAATCACAAAGGTAGTCACATAGTAAGTAAAAGTTGCTTCTATTTGTGATACTACCACGTAGCCAAAAGTACTTAAACACATTAACATAGTCAATTTACTCAAGTACTCTACACCACTGGTGGCCGACCAATTACAGAGCAGGAAACGTAATCACTCCCACACTTGAGTTTTAAAGTGATGTGGAACCAGAGTCAATCCTTCACCTGGTCTTAAAAGTTTTTATCTATGTCTCCTAAACATCTGTTTTATCACTAGAGCTTCACACATTTTCTCAAGGAATCTACACAAATACTGTAGACATACAATGATTCCAGATCTTTGAAATTAAGCCCTGACTTTTTCTGGAATATTAATTTGATCTCAAAACTAGGTAAGCAAACTCTGCCAACTGTCCACAACCACCCTTTTAGCTTGGCTTTCTGTCCAGTCCTTCTGTACACATCACATTAGAAAGATGGGCTACTTAATTGCTCAGCTCAGTAGCCTGAACCTCCATCTGCTCCTCTTCTCTCAGCACCTGCATTCAGAGTTTGCTGCCACCACCCATGAACGACTTTAATAAAGTCATGTTTCACTTCCCACACCAAAGAGGAATTTCTATGGGCATTTTTGAAACACAATTTTGAGAAAAAAATGAGTGAATATTTTTTTTACTGTTGAGTGCTGTAAAGAGTATCTTCAAGTTTTGTGTCCTTGTCTCCATTTTGTAGAGCGATTTTGTATATATTATAAAGTACAATAAAAAATCATGACGTATGTAGGTTTCAAGTTAATGTAATGTATATAATGACTTTAGGATTAATTAGGTCCTAGTGGAGGCACTAGTCTCCAGAACAAGACATATGCCCGTGAAGATCCATGCTGGCCTTTTCTTCAGGGAATAAAACCCTTGTGTTGTAACAGCTGCCACCCCAGAGTGTGTGTGCTTTTTAACATCTTCTGACTCACTAAACCTTTCAATTGTCTACTAGGCAGGGATATTATACGCCGGAGTTCGTGACTGGGACTTTGTATTGTCCTCCACCAACAGACCTGTCTTTCACAATCTTAACTATGGAGCCACGCTGTTTAAACAGCCCAGTGAGCAGCTGTTACAGGTGGCAAACACAATACGGCCCACCAGTGTAACCAAACACGGCACTTTCTGCAGTTATAAAGAGTCAATGCTGACTCAGGGAACTCCAGATGTTAATCTGATAAGGATAAAAGAGACGACTGGAGAGTTTAGGATTCAGTCAGCTTGTCAAAATGCTTGGAGGTCATAAAAACATGTCAGGCCTTTGATGGCACATGAGGGCATTGTGCTCTGTCAGTAGTGCAAACAGTGGCTCATCAACCAAAGTAAGAACAAACAATGGGCAAGAAAGGAGAGTAAGTCGGTTCTTGGACGCTTGTGTCTGTTTGTGTCTCTTTTCTCTCCGTGTTGACTGAACTCTTATCTCGCATTGATCTCCTTCTAAGTGCTTGTGTTCTCAGGCTGCAGACTGTATTGATATCCTGAGGTAAAATGGCTCTACGGTTATTTCGTTGTGTGTTGTTTTCCGAGGAGGAGCTCACCTGACATCTCCAATCGTTTGATTGGTGTCCCAAAAGCATAATAGGAAACCTTTTGACGCGATTTTTCCTCACATTCAGCGTCTTGAATCACTAGCTCCATCTCCTAGCCTTCAAGCTAATGAGTCTCTGAGTGACATTTGGCTAATTTCACAAGACGGTCTCCACAGAAAAGTGTCTTTCAGTCATGACTGGGTTCCTTTGACAACTGACATCTTTTCTAACCTGCTTTTGTCTCCACACACTGTCAGTTTTGAAATCAGCCAATAAAGACTGACGGCCAATAAAAAGCGCGCCGCTTTAGCGTGGATAGCCTGTGTGGAGTTGCTTGTGCTGATCCATGAAAGCTTGTTATTTTAGGCTCCACTTTTTGTGTGAATTCAAACTTGCTCGAAGTTGATTTTTTTCTTCAGAGTTTGCAAAAGGGCCAAACTAAACATGATGTTCACTGAATAGCCAAATATCTGACTTATTAAATGTTGAGGTGGACTCGCAGCTAATGTTTTAATGATTTATTTCAGACAGGTCTCCGACAAGCACAGACCAGATGATGGTTGCCATGCGTGTGTATGCAGATATGAATTAAAAAGAACAAAACGTTTCTCTGCCTTTTCAACTGAAGCACTCCTCCACAACCGCAGCTTTCTCGAATCCCCAGTATTTTACAGAAGTTGTCAGAGGTCTTTGATTAAGCGACTCCCTGAAAAGAACTTTTTGTTGGCTTTGAAAAGTCTTGTGTCAGCAGTGTTTAGACTGTTTGTCTGTACATCGTGCGCCTATACGAGTTTTCTTGAGTTTATGTGCAAGGTTTATGTCCACTTAAAATTCAAGTCCCCCTGCGAGTCTGAATCGACCACTGTATATCAACAAGCTACACACCATTAAAATCTGGAATGTGTTTTGACCATGTCTAGCTTTTGCTTCTAAGTGATAGCAAAGTTTCGTGTGGTTTATTTACAAGGCTCACGAAGCCAAACATGCTAAAAGGTTTAAAACTTTACAGAGCTACTTTAAACATTGCGTGCTTAGAATGATGATTGGTTTTGCTAATTACTATTTTTGTTGCTTATGACTAGTTTTGTTTCATTTGTTAGCTGATTTACACTTATGTAAATGGTGGCAAGATTTCAAGGGCATTTTTAAAAAATATTATCATGTTTAATATTAATATTTTAACACGGTTGCAGGGTTCAAGGTGCAAATTAATTGAAATTTGAAAATGACAGTGTGTCCCGCTCTGTGATTGGTTGACCACTATTACATGGTGTGTGCCGCCTTCAGGTTTATTAGACCCAGAAAAGGAAAATGTGGTTAAAAATGTATGACACTGTAGACCATTTTTGTTGTTTTACATTTTAAGTTTTTTTTTTATTGTATTTTTTATTTTATTGTCTATATGTCAAAAAACAAAATAATCCTTGGTGAAGATTTTTCTTTTTCTTAAATGCTTTTCTTCAACTGTGTTATTATTATTATTTTGTTTTTTTTTTTATTAGCTTACTAGCTGGTTTGCTCTTACATATATAAATGGTGACATGTTCAAACAAATTTTTTTACCAAAACCAGTCATTTTTTATTGTTTAATTTTTTTTTACATAAGTTCCAGGACTACTGCTGGCCCAGAAGTAGCAAAACCCACTTTCCCAGTAATGTTTTTAAGACGTTTTTTTTTTTTAAACGGCAGCTGCTGATGTTCTGCTGATGACAGCTAATGTTCTTTCATTGTATATGAAACAAACAAAACGTAGATAATTTCATTTTTTTTTCCCCATTTGTTTTTGTCCCAAACGAAAGACTTTTCATCTCCTTGTTTTGTGCTGAATGTTCCGTTTCAGCCGTGTGGTGGTTTCACGGTCTGTATGTGACCTGACCAGAGAACCTCACCCTTCTAACCACTACCAGCACACACAGAACTCCAACTAATGACTTTTCTCTTCTCCTCCCTCACATGAAGATAAGGCACCGCAGAAGCACCATGAACTGGGTTCACCTGAGGCTACACGCTATATGAAAGTCATTTAATCACTCGGTTTTCCTTTGCTTGTCTCGTCACATTGCCCCTTTTCTCCTCTGGCTGCAATTAATGACATGTCTTTATCAGTCGGGTATGTCCTCAGATGATGC
The DNA here is from genome assembly GCA_028031935.1 of Paedocypris micromegethes. Lineage (NCBI taxonomy): Eukaryota > Metazoa > Chordata > Actinopteri > Cypriniformes > Paedocypris > Paedocypris micromegethes. Next base: position 5,366,664 of record CM051498.1, read on the forward strand.
GCTGAAGATTACTGTGCGTGTATCATAAGGACTCTTAATGAGGCAACCCACTGAAAGAGACAGAGAGCACGAGAGATAAGACAAAGATGGTTTCTGTGCAGTCCAGGCCGCTTTGCTTATCTAATAGAACTGATGCGAGCCACATCATGTCAGGCCGGACCAAAAATAGTCTTGAATGTTTCTTTCCCTCTCTTTTTCCCTCTCGGTCCAAGATCATGTCATTGGATCGCGCTCCCAAAGGCGTTTGTGAGCACTAGGGGACTTCCATTGGCTGTTTATTAATACCAGCAAGGCTGAACCAGTCTGAAACAGGACGTGCATCGAAAAAAAAAGAAAACGAGTCAGTGTGCTTCAGCTATTTTGTTGTTCCAATGGAAGCTTTTGTCTTAATGTCCATTAGTTCCTGATTCTGTTGACTCTCCACATGCCTTCGAGTCATTTATGAGATCATATGTCACGTGTTTAACAATTAAGATACGTGCTAAATATAGAACACAGCCAGACTTTACTGTCCCCACCTGCAGAGGGCCAAAATGTTTTCCCATAAAACCCTGCAGGCCACAGATTAAACCATGACTCCGCCAAGACTTGTGCCCGTATAGATGCCTGTGTTCCTCTCTCCACACACACACATTTCTGTGCGCTTGTGTGTATACGCCAGACAAAGGCTTTATTCAGAAGTCAAAATGACCGTGATTGGTCATTTGAGATTTCATACGCTTGGGGTTGGATTGAGATCAAGAAAATGTGCCTGTTAAATAATTATAGAATAACAACGTGATGTGTTGTTAGAAGTGTGTGTCTTCTGAGCGTTCTGTTGGTGTGTGCTGGAGTTTTCAGATTTATTTGTTTTATTAACTGACACTGTGTCTACAGTATATGAACACAAACACACACACACACACACACACACACACACACACACACACACAC
>CM051498.1:5367613-5405362 GCA_028031935.1 Paedocypris micromegethes
CACACACACACACACTTTAATTAGTATAATATATATAAGTGGTCCAGACAACGGTCCCCACAATTACCCTCCGGTCCCCACTTTAGTATTAAACATAGCAATCGGGTCCTCTCTTTGACTCTGCCTGAACACACACACACTTTATTTTTATTTTTTATAATGTGGGCTCACACAGAGGTGCCCAGTTTAGTATAAAACGTACGTAGCAATCGGGTCCCCACTTTGACTCTGCCTGAACACACTCACACACACACACACACACACATACAGACAGACTGCAAACATCATAGCTATAAGCTAAGCACAGTATAGGCTTAAAGTCATAATTTCCTGTATTTAGAGCAAACTAAGTAAATCCAATTAAAGATTTTAAATAAATTAAAAAAAAATCTTTGAGAAAAGAGTTACACGAGACACTATATTTAACAATTGCTCAGTATAAATGAGCGTGTAATTATACTAATTTAAATTAAACTACGGAAAATGAAATCACACTGCGTGTTATTTGTCAGAGTTATATTCGTCTGGGAATGTCTGACAGCATGTTGAAAGATGTTGGAGATTGAAGGAAAAGCGGCGGAGACATCCTGGACGTTTTTGACTATTTAAAACAGAATTCTTGTAAACCATAAAAAGAAGAACATGTCAATCACTCAAGCCCTTGGTCATCGTGCTTTGCCATCACAGAACCAGAAAGTCGTGTGACTGACATGTTGTCAAACACCGGCTCTGGGAGATTAGCAGCTCTTATCAGTGGATCTGAGCTGCTGAATCAGCACTGGCACTCTCAAGACTGACGCCCGGCTCAGGGTGGCAGGATGTTAGCCCGGGCCTGTGGGAGCAAGCTTGTGGATTAGTCCTGCTGTTTTTCCCAAGGTTCTTCAGAAGTTCTTCACCTCTGTGTTAGACAGTGGTTCTGTCACAGTTTATGGGACTTTTTTTGTGATTTTAACAAGTAATTTTCAGGGTAATGTATTTATAATTTTATTAATTTATATTATTACAATAAGTAGTAATAAATCGTAATGTAGGATAATTCATATTTGAATTGTCAGTATAGTGAACCAACAGTATCAATTAGGCCCTTTACCAGATTTGTTTTGCTTTATTAATGAGACAGTTAATTAAGTTAATTAATTAAGATATGTATGTGTTTGTTTATATAAACTGAACTTCTGTTGATCTCAAGTAGGTCTTATTTTTGGCCAAGGTTTCAAAACTGCATTATGATGAAGGTTTTGACACTAGTTAAGAAGGCATTTACTGTGCAATCTGTAGTCTGTTTCTCATTACCATTGTGTAGATTGTCCTTATCTCTCCTTATTTCCTCAAGCCCTCAGCACCCTTGACTGGTAATAAGGGCTTCTCTTTTTCACGCTTGACCTTTCCGATGACCCCGAATATAAGCCGCTAAGCACTAATTTCATTATCGGCTGAAAGGTCATGATACCTGCACTCTCCAGGTCCTGCTCCAATCAGCCGCTGTGTAATAGTGAGTGTCCAGTTACGCCCTGTCTCTGATCCTAATGGATGCTCTAGGGGTCACAGGGCAAGGTCCAGGGGTCAGGTCAGAGGACTGGCATCTTGGGGCAATTCTGATGTATGCAGTTCAACCCAGATGGTGAGAAGTATATACATTAGCTTCCGCAGCAATAGTTGTGAAAATGAGGATATTTAGATTAGCATAAATGAGAACGGGGCATCATTACTATGTGCATCTCATCAGCTAACGGTGGGTTCCATGATAGTCGTAGTATTGGTTACAAAAGGGGGGGGTCGAATTTATTGAATGTGCTCAAGTTCAACTGATTTAGGTCTTGTTTTAAAATGTGGCGCACTTTCCGTCCAATGAGTACTTGAAAACCATACTTGAGTAAAAGTACGGTGGCCTTACTGTAAAAATGACTCCATTACTTGTGACCAATTCCAAGACTTAAGTAAAAGTCAAAAGGTGTCCAATTTTAAAATAACTTAAGCATTTTACTTCAGATGTTCAGAGCAATACGGCTTTGAGTACAAAAGAGCAAAGTCACATGCGATTCCTCACCCTGCCACAAGGTGGTGAGACTTGTCGGTAATTATTCGATTCATCTTGTGATTTTGTATTTTGTGTATATGTGCTTGTCAAAATCGGGTTGTTGTGTTTTTTATCTGCTTAGGGACACAAACTCTTTGAGGCTGTGAAAAGCTCCTTACAAATGCACTGAACTTGAACTTGAACATGAACAAACAAAAGCACCGATTGGTTGGCTGAGTCAAAGGAAACACAGGCAAACTTGAATATATTGTTATATATTATAGTCTGAAATGGTGCATTTATTGATATGTATGTGTGTGATAATATATAATCTGTGAGATTGTGAGCAAATAAAACACATCTTTGAAAATGTTTTCATTTGACTAGAACCTGTGAATTGTTGCCAGAACCATGTGTTCTCATGTTTGCATCGTAGTGTTTTATACATACTCCTGCATTTCAATAAAAACAAATGTAGTTTAATTCTCCCCGTAGATTAAATTTCTGCCTTTTATGTGCAATTATGAGATGAAAGCAGGAAACTGGAAGTGGCTGGTCCTTCCTCCCCAGAAGCCGGAATGCATCGCATAGCAGGTGTCTAAATATTTCCAGTTTCCATAAGAGCTTCTGGGCCGCGAGCTGAGCTGTGGTCTGTCCCCTTCGCTCTCTGTGTTAATGAAGTGTTGACGGTGTTGCCCAGACTGGCCGACTGCAGGCCGGGCTTCAGATTGATGGCTGTGGCTGCTGTGTGGAGCTCTTGTAGGGCTTTGAGTGATGGCCAGAGACCTGCTGTTACACTGGAGCTGTTCTCCAGCTTGCTGAGCTTAACTGACTCTTCCACTTGATGTGAAATTACATTAAATTAAGCAACGCTTAGTGCCAGACCCCAGCAAAGAAGCAGTCTATTTTCCTGTGCAGAGTTTAACACATGTTGACAAAAGTCACAGAATGTACCTAGAAAAAGAAATTATTCCGTAACAGGTTAGTATTTGTGACACATGAATCCTACAATTTTTCAAATTGTAGACAAAGCCTAGAATTGCCTTTCTAAACCCTTTGTACTACACAACTTTAAACCATATAAATCAGAAGTAGGAGTTGTGAAGTTTTGCAATTTCATTTTGCTAATGAAATTTTAGTAATGCAACGAGTGTGTCGCGCAAATGTCTATAAATTATGCCACCTTACATTTTAACTGGTCAATCACTGGTTCTAATTTAGTTAAAAATAAACTAGCTTAATGTTCTAAATCAACAGTCAGTTAAGCGTGAAAATAATAAGTGATATGAAATTAAAACTGGAAATTACCAGTTAATTGCAAAACCATAAATTATTACTGTACACACAGCAACACTATGTTTCACATACAGTAGATGAAAGTTAAAAATAATGCTGCTTACCCAGCTTATCCATTAAAATCCAAAAGATTTCATAAGAGAGCGGAAATGACATTACGGTGGGGCGGGGTTATTCAGTTGTAGTCACATGACTCCAATTCAAATGGGCTCCAACAAAATATATTGGGGTAGAATCAGATTCAGACATAAAGAACTAAAGAGTTGAACATAGGGAAGCGTTAAAAATAACTTTTGGAGTTTATATTGTTAGGACCATTTGTCCATAGCGTCTGTAAACAAATTTAGAACATTTCTAATAAGCTTGAACATTCAAATTTGGTCTCACTGTTTATTGGTCAGTACTGGTTAGAATTTCCATGGCAATATGTTAAAAATATATGACCCCTACTCACTCACTCATGTTTACGACACTATAGGTTAACGAGTGCGTCCAGGGAAAGCATGAAGACCATCATGCAGAACTAATGTAAATATGAGAAGATTGTAGTGTGTATAAAGGAAATAAAAAGGCCACGATTTGGCGTTGTGTGTACGCTCGGTGTTATCCAGTGTACGCCTAAACAACATGCTGGTTTTCTGTTATCAGTTGTTTTGTTCACCTGAAGTGGAGAGATGTTCCTCCAGCGCTCACTGGATCCTGTTTGTTTTAATGAGATCCAGGCTGAATAATTAAAACGTGGACTTTATTACCTTTCATAACATCCAGCCACAACGTCATGTCATTTCCACCGCAGTGCGCCTAAACACGGCTAATAAAAAACAAGCTAATTAAGATAGAAGGACCAGCCTCAAACCAATTAACTGCCTAGTTCACGTTAACCATTGACTTGCTGCTTCTCCTCTACTTCTAAACTAAGCAAGGAACCATTAAAGCGATCTGATGATCTCCAAGGTGGTTAAAGTCAAGTGCATCTGTAGGTTTTTTTTAACACTTGTGTGGAAGTTACATGCTCACTTGAGTATAGCTGCGGAATGAAAATATATCTGTGAGGAATATTATATGAGCAATATGCTTTAATTATGCTATCCATTCCATTAGAGACAGGAGATGGAAACCATCAATAGTGAGGAAACACGCACCACAAGAATACACATACATTACACTTTCACTGAAAATGTAATAGGTTACTTGTAATTTGAATCTCTTTGACTTAACGTAACTTTACGTCAAAGTACAACTTTTTTTTATTACAAAGCATTTGGTTAAAAAGACCCTGTAAAGGATGAAGCGGTAGAAGATGACTGACTGACACTTTAATGTTAAATCTATACTACTGTACACTATATACTGTACAAATATGCAATTATCACACAAATTTATATAAAGAACTATAGTTTTTGGGAATCTGGCAAAGGGAATGTATTACTTTTAATACAAACTAAGCCATTTCAAAGTAAAACATTTGTTAAATTAAAGTTGACATTTAACAAATTAGATGATGCAATTAATACAGTATCTAAGATATAATCAGTTAAATAAATCAATGTAAACACTTTCTGAAAATAATGTAGTATGCATCAAATAATAATAAAATATACAGTTGTCATAATTTTGTTTTTGTTTTGGTTCAAAGATTTTTTTTCACTCAGTTGCCTTTACAGATTTTTTTTTTTTAAAGCAAAATATGTTTTTGTTGTTGTTCTTTTTGTTGTTCAGATGCTGTGTTTTGGTTTAATTGTGTCTAAAAATACAATAGTAAAGAAGCCTTGTAATTTATAATTTTTAATTATATAATCTCTCGCGTATTACGGCAAATCTAAAGTAAGTCTAATTAGAATTTGCACTATTACTTTTAGACTCGTAGACATTTCTAAACCTCATTTCATTTTAGTCTCTGGCCCTGAAGGCAATGGACACAACCTAAACACTTGTCCAACCAATCACAGTGTGGGACACACATTTACACTCACATTCACACTGTTATGCTCTTTTAAGACTTGCCTGAATATTTGAATAGTTTCTTCCAATTTTTGTTCTAAATGCATGGTTTTTGGAAAACACACTCAATCAATTTCCATCAAATATTTGGCATATTAAACAAAAATAAATTAAAAAGTGTAATACAACTGTGCACTAACGGTAAATAGTTATACAAAATAATATTATACCGATATTCCAAAACAATTACATGCTTTTTCTAGTCATTGCACAGTAAGCATTGTATTTTCTTTCGAATGAGACATATAAGATAGATTTTTAAACTTCTTTTCTTTTTAATTTTCTTTAGTTTGCATAAAAGTTCCGTAACATTCAATTTGCACTCAATTCATAACAACGGCAATTTTAATAACATTTTCAAAAAGTGGGATCAGAACTAAAAACGATGGTATAATCTTCAAGCTAAATCTATATTTGTCTTATTAATCGATTTTTTTAAATCATTCTATCCTCCCCATCCCCCCATAAAAAAAAATACTTTCTCTCCGTTTCATACGAAAGTCTAGACTCTACATGCACGTCGTCTGCCTGGGTGTTAAAAAGCCCCTTGAGGACCCTCCTTTCTCTGCTACGCCGCCTCGTCCTCACCCCCTCCTTCCACTTTATTACTGGCTGAGAGCATCCCACCCAAACTGCATCTGTAACTATAGCAACAGACCCTTTCTTAGGGGGACGGGTACTATCGTTAAGTAGCTGCTACTCCGGCTGGTGCGCCAATCCGGGCGACCTCCTCCCCGAACATCTAGTTAAACATTCCCAAACACCTCTCTTCCGACGCACATCAACATATATGTTATCTAGACACATTTCTCATCCCTCAGCTGGAGAGAAATTGTCTTGTTGCTTGTGTGTGTTATTTGCCGTAAATGACAGTGTTTTGTCACGAAGATGGGAGGAGGGTGTGGGGGGGGGGTTGTTTCAGGAAGTGTTAAAAAGACCCAGTGTTGTTTCCTTCAGGCTGCGAGGGGTTAAATGAACACCATCTGCTGACCGAAGAGGCCTGTGGATCTGGAATATGTGAATATCAATTATTTTCATTTTTTTTTTCTGTTTCTGAGAGTCTGTAACAAGACTCTTCTTATTCACACACTGATGCAGGATTCGGGAGGTGTGTGTGTGTGTGTGTGTGTGTAATGGCGGCATTCTTAATTAAACCTAATTGATATGCATGAAAAAGGGCTGATATCTGTGTGCGAATGTGACTGTTATTGTGAGCATATGGCGTCTCTGACAGGGGAGATGATGCCTTTCCTCTGCTCGCTCACAGGCCTTCTCAGAGATTCTCCGGGTTAGGTCCTAACTATCCGAGCTTTAAAAGTTTTTTTTTTCTCTTGATCGGAGCATTTTTTGACCACATTTTAAACTGGTCGTTTCGTGGTCGTTCCATCTCACCTTCAATTTCCATTCTCAAATTCAGCCTTTATTTTTTTCCTCCATCACTTCCTCTCTCACACTCGGTCTCATTAGGACAGATGGAGGGAAGTGTTTTTTTGTCTGCTGGGTCAATGTGAAGTTATTAACCTGTGCAGATTGCACTCCTTTCTCTTCTCTTATTTTTATCTCAATCCTCTCAGCACTCCTTCATGTGGAGGAAAGTGAACCATTTTAAGTGATTGTGTGCCAGAGCTGTGCTCATATTGCGTTGTGATGTTTTTTTTCCACATTTGTTTTTAAATTAAATTGTTAAATAAAAAATGCATACATCTTTTTACATTTTCACAATAAACTAAATATATATAATACACAGTTACTTAGATACTTTGTTTCTTCCTTAATTTTTTAGAAGTTTTGTTATTGACAATGTGTGTAAAATGTCCTCATGTGACTGAGGAAAGAACATTTTTATGTGTGGCAAATTTTAATGAAAGGTAACTACGTAATAAATGTGAAACAGGACAGTATAAGAAATAAAGAAATCAATGTATTATTTATTAATAAGAAATAATTACAACAATAAAGGTAATAGCAGTGTCCTGCTATTTGTATTGCGTTTCTTCTTTAATTTCAAGATTTTTTATTTGTAAAAATCTTTCCAATCCGAACATTTTATACTTTGGTTATTTCTTACATTGCCTAGGCATTCTTTGAAATGGCTGCATTTTACACATTGACGGTAAGACATGTACATAAATATAAAAACATGCATGCACACATACACATACTTGCAAACTTACTTACATTATACAGTATTTACATACATATTCACATACTGTAATACAATTTCTATTTTTTCACCCAAGAATTACTTCAAAATAGTTTTTGAAGAAAAGTACGGGTTTCTGTTTTGCTACTTCTCCACAGTGTTCCATTAGTGCCGTGTGTGTGTGTGTGTGTGTGTGTGTGCGTGTGTGTGTGTGTGTGTCTATGTGTGTGTGTGTGTTTGCCTTGGGCCTATCTCAGTGTTGTGAAAGCTCCATGTGAAAGTGCTGTTGTCAGCATTCTGCGAGATACAGGGTCTCTTGTGGTTGGTAAACAGCAGACTCCTGCAGGCCAGAAGTGTTGAAGAGAGCGATTGAGGAGCAGAGGAGAAACACGACGGAACAACAGACAGAATATTAAAGGCAGCTCGGATGTGCAGTTTGTGTATTCTCACAGCCATTACTCAAGGTTGGAATGGGCTAGATGCCATCTTTTTAGGCTAATGTGCTAACGCGCACTGATAAACACTTCTGCATGGCTTCCAACATGATCCTGTATCTAGAACAGTTAGTGGCTGCATGGTGGGAACAGAAAAGCCAAATGCATTTTGGGATTCCCAGAGGATGAACATGATTTTTTAAGTTCCTGAAAGCAAAGTTTATTCTCATTTGAGCTTTGGGTGTTTCACAAAATGTTATGTCGGCATTGAGCTGGAAGTAATTAGATCTTAGTAATGTGTATCATTAGCAATGTAAAAAATACATTAAATAATTATATCAATACACCAGCAACAACAACAACAACAATAATAATATTAATAATTGTTTTTGTTAATATTTAGTATTATTACTATTACTAATATTATTATATACACACGTGTATAGTAATACTGTAATATTAATCATAATAATATTAGAAATAAATCTTCTGAAATATTTAACCCAGACGAGAAGTTTGTTTCTTACAAATGTTTGTGAATAATAATAATAATAATAATAATAATAATAATAATAATGTTATTATTGTTGATGTTGGTTTGGTCCCAGGTGTAACGTTTATTAGAAATCATCTTTTTTCCAAGAAATATATATAAAAAATAAAAGGTTGGCTTATATTATTATTATTAATTATTATTATTATTATTATTATTATTATTTTATTAGTAGTAGTAGTAGTAGTAGTAGTAGTAGTAGTAGTAGTATATAGTAGTAGCAGCAGTAGAGATGCTACTAAAGTGAAGATGATTTACCAGTAGTTTTTCTTTCACACAAGGAGCTGTGAAGTTGCAAAGTCTGGGCATTATTCCCTCTTTCATCCTTCAATTATCATAACGAGCAGATTCCTTTTCATTTCATCCAGGAACTCAGTGACATGTGCCGGGATCTCCACTCATAAACCTTCCCCCCGTCCTCAGTTCATGTTCGTTTTTCTCCCATCAGCCTTCCTGTCGTTCTATTGAGGTTGAGTGCACAGAGTTGAGTGGTCGTCGATAATGAGGAACAAAGAGGACAAACCCGATGTTGAATATGGCTGATTGTAATTGTGTGGTGGGAATGAAGCTCTTCCCCGGATTGATTGCAGGTGGTAGGTGGAGAGGATCTGCTGCCATCTGATTCTCAGCAGAGAGCTCATTCTCCATATCAACCTCATCTCTCTTCTGGACATCTGCCCGATGTCTTCGTATCTGAGAAGGTTCCTTGCTTCAGGTTGGGTCAGGAACTCATGTTGAGTCAATGCGGGTCAGGACACCGGTCGAAATATTGAAATGTGACTTAGTTCTTTATCTCGCAGTAAGGGAAATAGAGAATCAGTAATAATTCAATATTAAAGCCACTCATCAATCAGAATGAGATTTGTGAGCAGTGCCAGTCCAACGTCCCAGAGTATGGGAAAGTTAATACTGTAATTTATATTACCTGTAAAATGTTATACCCAAACCTTTTTCTTCATTAGATGATTGTCTAACTACAACTAAATGTTAACTACATTTCTGTTCACTTGTTAGTCGTCATGTAGGAATTTAGTCCGGAAACCAATAGCATCGCAGAAATTTCCTCCGCATTGCAGTTTTTTTTCTAAAAGTGAAGTAAATCAAGTGAATTTGTCAATATGGCCACTAGGGAACATGTTTGTGTTCTGCATTTAACCCTCCTGTGAAGTGACACACATAAACCCGGAGCAGTGGGCAGTGTTGTGGTGGGGGTCAGCTCAAGCACACTCAGCTGTAAAACAGTCGGGGTGGATTTTAAACCTGCAACCCCTTGAACTCAGGTTCAGTTTTCTACCACTGGACCACTACTGCCCACATTTGGCTTGAGCAAGAGTTTCATCTGCTTCCTTGACAACCCAAAGACTTGTTACGTCTCATCTTCAATAGCACATTTTTTAGAGATTCCTTCAGAATTAGTTTAGTTTGAAGATGGAAATGCTACCTGGAGAGTTACGGTGATAGCACTCTGGTATAGGAGACAATAGAATGAAGAACTTATTATTCTCATTTACCTCAAACAATCAGGGATCAATAATGCTAATTTGAGCTATTAAATAATTCCCAACGAGGTTTTATCCATAACAAAAACACAAACACACACTAATGCTAAAGCTAAGCTAAAGCGCTAATCAGCATACGTAAGCTAAAGTAGAATATTGCATTTTAACTTTGGAGTGCGTTTGAGAACAGTTAATTTTTTTTTTAAATGCACTTTTTAGGAGACGAGTGTTTGGCTTTGGAGAGCTCTTGGGATCTGCTGGAGGTAATCGATAGGTCAAAGGTTATCTCTAAGAAACACTGGTCCTAATGGAATTGTAATGACACGCTGCGACCTGGTTGGTCAATAGCTACAAAGCGCACTCAGACAAATGCAACTTAACGTCAATAGTCCTTCAAATTGTAAAATCCCTAATTGGCAAAAAGATACATAAACACAGTTAATATAGATAAAGAGGAACCGATGGGTTTTTAATCAGTTGAGATAAGCTATCCTGGTTTTTTACTGTTTTATGACTATCTTTGCCAGTCCAATGCAGTGTCTGTAGGATTGGAGGTATCAATACGGATTTGAATCAAAAGAAGCGGAGCGATGGTGGCCAGCTGAGCACATCACCGTATTCAAAGCTCTGCTCAATAAATCACTCTTTGGAAGAAAGCTGACAGAACGTCCGGCCAAAGAGATGATGTGGATGACGACGTTTGAGCAGCCAATTAGGTCTCAGCATTGCCAGATTGTTACAGGGGGTGGGCTCTGTTTCCTTCACCACTTTACACACTTATCGTAGAAAATAATACAATAAAAACCACTTAGATCTGCTTACAAACTTGATTATAACTGATAGGTCAGAGCTTGATCTGTATCAGCAGCTGATGCCTTTCCTGAGATGTTCTTCTTTTCTTCTTCATCTACTATGTTAATGTTTTTTTTTTTTAATTTATTTATTTGTGTTTTTATGTTTTCTTTTTTTTTTTTTTTTTTTTTTTACAATTTTATGAAAATATAATAGTTTTTATTAATGATTGTAAAACACATTTCAAATTATCAATTTTTAAAATTATTATTTAGTCATCAAAGTATTCTATCTATCTACCAACTATCTATCTATCTATCTATCTATCTATCTATCTATCTATCTATCTATCTATCTATCTATCTATCTATCTATCTATCTATCTATCTATCTATCTATCTATCTATCTAATTTATACCGTTTGTCTGTTCGTCTGTCAGGCCTTGTTGGTGCCAAATTCTCAATCGTATGGTTTATGTATTATTTGGGTTTTTTTTATGTCCTTGTTGTATCTTTCAGCTTGTTGCTTTACTTGTAGATGAAGTATAAGGAAAAAGAGACAGGCCCAAGACAGGAGGGGGCAGTGGAGCGAGGGCACACAGTTTTTTGACCTTTGTGTGGAGGAGGAGAAGGAGTTCCTGTTTGTCCAACATTTATTTTCTCATCAAATAAACCACAATAACTACAACATTAAAGATATCCATCATCCTTCTACCCAATTTACCCCAGCACCAATTATAAAGCACCACTTCAAAGTTGTATAAGACACTACTGGAATGGATTGTTACTAGACTACTACAGTATGTCAAAAAACTGGATCAGCAACTTCCAAACTCTGCAAGCGTCATATCTTGGCATGAAAGTGGATATTTTTGGAGTTGAAGCTGCACGACGTGAAGACCGCATGGCATTGGAGCACAAACAGGTATGTGCTAAGCTAATGCTAATCAAGCTGGGATGTTGAGAAGTTTGCTGTGGCAAAGCAGTTTTAGTTATCATGAAGTGGTTGGTGGGATAAAGAAAGAAGTTTGATTACAAGTGGAAGAAAACATGTTTGGTTTGAAGATGAGCTTTTTGGCTTGAAGATAAAGTCTACTATGAATTGAAGTGTCGGCATTTAACTTCCTAAGTAAGCTTGAGGAACATAGTTGGTGTTTTACACTCTTCTAGTACTTGTTTCAATTATAATCTGTGTTTTGTTTGGAAAGGTCACCCACATTATATCTCCTCAACTGTTCTCTCCATCTGTAAAGCATGTGGATCTTTGAAATCCTTGATAAATGTCGCCTGGTAGAAAATGTGTGTTTATGCTGTTCAGGTTTTTCAAAGTCATTCTTGACTTATTAAGTGTGTGTGTCACTCGCTAACTCAAGAGTTATTCAACACCTCCACGATGTTGTTTACTCGCATCCAGCACTTCTGTTAGTCTTATGTGAGTTATGTGAGTGGATTGTAATTCCAGGAACAAAATCTGGTATTTGCATAAATGAGCGAAAAATAAATAAAAAGAAAAAAAAAAAACATCCAACTACTTATTTTGTTCCCATTATGTCAAAATATCCTCCATGGCCTTATGCAACATCATAACATCACAGGCTTTTGAAGATTAGCTGTGCTTCAAAGCCTCACTCCTTTTCTGGCCTATTTCTTCTAGACACGCTCTTAATTAATATCTATTTCTATGCCTGGGCTTAAACGTGCATTAAGGGCAGCCAAGAATTCATCTTCTTTAATCTGCATGAGGAACCTTTTATGTCATTTTTGTTTTCATCCGTCTCTGTCTTGGTATTTTTTGAAGTTGGCTGCCGTTCCCAACTGGAGGGCTTCATAAAGCGCCTTTCTAGACGCTTTGGTCTGTTAAAGGTGGATTCAGAGGGATGTGCGAAGAAAGGTGAGGATTTGATTTCCAGCGGCGCCGCAGACGTAAGACATATCTGAGGTGGAAGCTGTTTCTCAGCCTTTGTTGTTGAGGAACAGGAGGATGTTCGACTGCTGTAAACATGCAAATGCGTGTTGGGGTGTGAGTCGATGGGGAAAATCTTCGCACGCATCCATTCTCGTCGAGAGCTTTTCATCCGTTCCGTGTGCAGAAATACTCACTGTACTGCTCGACTCAGCAGTGTGAGTAACACTCCTCTCTCTCCCCCGAGGCTCAATGCCGCTTCTCTCCACCAGGAGGGTCCGCAACTCATTTACAAACACTCCCCTTCCAACTCTTTAAGTGCATGTTTGACCCAGGTTACAGCGCTTTCTCCCACGTCCTTCGCAATATCTCTTCCACCGGTTTAAATAATGCATCTGCTTGGTAGAGAGAGGCCTATTACTGCCTGATTTCACCCAAGGGAGCTCGGAGGTGTGTGTGTGCGTGTGTGTGTGTGTGTGTGTGTGTGTGTGTGAGAGAGAGAGAGAGAAGCTTGGGGACTGGTTGTTAGTGTTTGTAATCCAGTGAGACTGTCACTACAGTGCAAAGCTTGAGTAAAAACAAAGATCTGGGGAAATAATGTATGGAATGACGTTATAAAATAAACATGTGTTTATAACAAAAACACTTAGAAAGCTGATTCAACAGTGTTGATTATGTGGATGTAATGAGTAAATGGACCATCCCACTTAACAGCATTTAAGTCAAAGAGGCGATATGGACATTTTTTTTTTTTCACGTATTTTATGTTCTATCCAGCAAGTGGCAGATATATACTTATTATATAACTTAATCATTACTTAATTATGCCCAACATTTTTTTTTATTGCAACTTTTATTTTTGCAATTATAGATAATAGATAACACTATAGATATAGATATTATTTGTGCAGTGTTATTAGATAGAAATAGATATTATCTATATATATATATATATATATTTATATATAATAAATAAATAATAAAATATATAAACTAACATATCAAAAAGTAGTACATAATACAGAGGGCAAGTAACGGTATACATAAAACACAAGGTTCAACAATACAAAAAATGCAATTTGACAAAATATAATAGTGCAAAAGGCAAATACAAATAACAAAGTGTACAAATAAGCAATAAAATAACTTTATTAGTTATATAGCATATAACTTTAGTCACAAATTACAATTGAACCGAAAAAAATATTCTGAAAATCTTTAAAATGAGCTTACAAACAGAAGTAACTCCACCAAGTGTGTTGATGCTTTCCTGTCAGTACAGTCGCTGTTCACAGCTCTAAAGGTCAGGGGTTTGATTCCCAGTAAAAGCGTGAAGTTTCAATGTGTACTGGTAATGTGACTGTTGAAAGTGTCTGCTACACACACACACACGCACACACTTTCACTTCTCACACAAATGTTTACTCTCTCTCTCTGTTATTATAGCTTGGTATTTATCCTTCTACTTCTGTGTAATATGTTTTAAAGCTTTAATTCACTTTCGGTTAATTCAGAAATATGGTTTGGACTCACAGTTGTGAAGTGATTCATATTTACTGAGCTCTCACGGCGGCGGAGAGAATGCAGCGTGGAATGATGTAAGGGCTGTTTAGGGATTTTCATCCGATGCATTCGCTCACACCACAGCGCTTCCTCTCGCTCCGTTGCACAGTGATCCGTCTGAGTCGCCTCTATATGACGGAGTGAAAGTATGATGGAGAGAGAAAATAGATGCTGTGGTTTCATGTCACTGTCAGCTGTAATGAAACATGGATATGAATCAAATGCTCTTACACATGCATGCGAGATTCGCCTTGCTTTCATTAGGCCCTACATATTTTCCCATGTAAAGACGATTTGAATACAAAATTGAAAGAGTGTGTCCACCGAGGCGTGCGTACACGAGGCAGCCACGTCCTAAAACTCATCTGTGTGTTCAGTCAGGTAGAGAGATGCTTTTTTTCCCTCGTTTAAATTGCCACTTCTGCTGTTTTCCCATGGTAATGACGATGAGGACGAATCCGAGCGACGGAGATGAAGGAAAAACACACATAAAGCGTCGACCAATCAGCAATGGAGATTTGGACTGGTTTAGGCCCATTTCACACTCCTATTCCACGAGTGTGTGTTTGATTTTCTTTAGGCGGAAGTTGAATGCTGCAAATTTACAGGCGGCGTAAAATTCCCCCGTCTCTCGTATCAGGTTTCCAGAGTGTTGTCTGGTGGCGGGAACATGAAAGCGCTGTGATGTTACACCAGCTAAAGTGAGAAGACCGCTGAAAAAGCCAACGTGGTGAGGTGAGCGTCTTAGGAGAATTCGCCGTGCCGAATGAATGGAATGAATCGGAAGCAGAAGGCGAAAAAAAAAAAAAACGTTGTGGTGTAAAACGTGCAGATTTATGCAAATCATTATGCAAATGTGAGGCGCTGTCGAGGTAAAATTGCCCTCTTTCCAATCAGAGAATCAAATCCATCACTAACCTGCTGCTAGAGAGGAACGAGTGTAGAGTGCTGGAGGAATAGATGGATGGAAGGTAAATGACTGCCCCATACCCAGAGACACTGGCTCCCTGCTGGGGGAATAACTGCAGGCTGGGGTCCGCTCTCTCTTGGAGCTCTTTGTCTCCGAGACTCCCAATCAGCCAGACTTCAGTCTGCCATTGCCTCTGGAGGGCATTAATGACACCTGCCACACACACACACACTCACACTCACACACTGGGATGTAAATCCTTCCTTTGGGTTCCTGCCTCCTGCCTAAGTTGGTTTAAATTGAAAAGCGTAATAGCCCTTTAAGATGGCTAGACGAGCTTTTGTCTATCCCAAGATGTTTTTTTTTTTTCTTCTCAGCTTGGTTTTTGTACGAAAATCGGAGCCTGCCAGATTGGCTTTTAGTAAAAACACAATCCAGGAAAGGAAAAAAAAGAAACACACTCGTCTGGTGAATCAACAGTATGGGGAAACCACACAGGTTGAAAACGGAGAAGTACAGTAGACCTTTTGGATTCTGTGGAACTGAACTTGAAATTATTTTAGCAAATAAATAAAATTAAAATGAAAAACAAAAATTTGTCAATCCATCCATGGATAATAAGCACCCAAGCCTTTATTTCCCTTGATTTCTTGCTGTTCTGTCTATAGCCCCTCAAACGCCCATTAAAACACTGTGTAATTACACGCTTGTGTTTAATATTAACGTTGTTGTTGCTTTACTGTTACAAGTGGATAAAATTGTGCTATTCAGTCCAAATTTCGACACCTTAAATTTTAAGTTCTTTCTATTTCCCCATCTGCCAGAGATTGACCAGAACAAAATCTAAAATAGTTACTAATGTTTACTAAAATATAATCTAAAAGTCACTGTTTAAAATGTGACACAGGTGAGCTAGAGAACCACAACTCCCATGAACATTCACATCAAGAATGTGTCAGGTGACTCAGCAGGTGCCCAATTGCGTCATTGCAGCATTTGTTAATGATTTAATTGCGCTTTGATCCATATGAAATTCAGGTGATGTGTTATGCGTTAAGATAATAATCCAGCTTGACACACAAGAGTTCAATAACAGGCATCTGATTAAAACAAAATCAAGAAAAACAAGTGTAAACAAAATATTCTTAGATATATAATATGTTATGATCGTATTATTGGTTTCTAGGGTCCTAAATAGCCAACCAATATGCAGCTTTAATGAGTGACACTGCTGAGTCACATGACACAGTCTGTCTGGAGGCCCATGGGAGTTGCAGTTCTCCAGCTCGCTGCTGTCCACATCGCTTGTTCTAGTTACAGAACTAATGTGTGTAAATTATTCAAATATGCAGTTTGAAACATTTTTAGAAGCTGTTTATGTACAGCATTTGCCAATTTTGTTATCGGATCAAGGATCCTGTCTGAGCCTACAGCCATTGGTTCGATACCAGCCACATGTCTTGAACATTTCTTGCCATTTCATTTTCAAATTTGCAATATCTCCACGTCGTTAAGCGACCATTCAACATACTAATAGCTTGTGTGTTTATATTTCTTTCAATCCGCAAAGCATCCGAATGCCCGCCATTGAAGACTCGTCTAATTAGCTTAACAGCTACATCCTTCCACTTCCTTAGATCATGTGGCAGACGTGAAGATGAAGAGAAAATCCATTGCCTACCTGAAGATCAAAGCTACACCTCACCAATCAAAGCAGATTAAAACTCGCGGCATGTAACAGGCATGTGCGGAAGTTTAAATGGCCGTTTAGTGGGAGGCTGTGCAGGCATGGTGGTTTTGTTAAGAGCCGGGGCTGATGTGCCAGGTGGCCATGTTGCTCACTGCGCATTTGAAGCTCCGAGGGAGAATATTCGCCAGACTCTCTGAAGAAATCCCTCAAGACTCCGGGCCAAGCGTACACGCTTACGCTCCTTCCAAACTTGTTTACCTGCGACTGATTTGCCACCAGAGAGGAAGAGGGCTCGGCGTGCTGCGTTCTCCCTCCGTGCCCGAACCCCCAGCCAAGTCATTTATTTGTCCGTTTACCCACTGCTTGCCAACATGTCTCTGGGAAAGCAAGACTGGCTGTGAGGGGCTTGCAGGGGGGAGGTCCTGTGCCGGCCAGGAGCCAGAACCATTGAACGTGAAAGCCTTGACCATGTGAGCGGAAGTGGCAGATTTTGACTCAGAATTTGAGCGAAGGAGCCGTTTTGGAAGAGTGAGTGATGGAGGAAGTGATTTTTGGAGCGGTGAGGCTGGGCTGGTCCACCTGCTTCTCCTCTGGCATGGGTGGCTACTGGGCTCATGTGTAGTAGCGCCACACATCTAAATGTCCCAAAGCAAAATGATGGTTTAATGTTAATGACTGTGAAGTACAATAAATTGGGGTAAACTTATGTGAAATGCATTGTTGTGCCGAAATGTGCACAGATAAGAACATCTGAAGACCTTTCAGATTAGATTTTTTTTTTAATTACTTCATTGTTTTATTATTACCGGTTCTTACTTCAACTTAATTGTTATTTTTTGTATTTGTAATGTTTATATTTTTCTCTAAAATTTTTTTGATCTTTTAAAGTTAAAGCTTTTGCAACTATTTATATTTTTATTGCTTCTTGTTTTTCCTCTTTCTTGTTTCGAATTTATTTTATCCAATCTGTGTATAATACGTTTTTGTTATAAACAATAAACTGTTTTATTTTTTCCGTTTCACTTTTGATGTATTTTTTTGTTATTGCCTATCGTTCAATTGTAATTTATTGGTATTTTTAATGTTGATATTTTTCTGTAAACATCATTTCTGTTTACATCTTTTGCAAATATTTTTTTTCTTGCTTCCTATTTTTCCTCTTTGTTGTTTGGAATTTATTTTTATTCAATCTGTGTATAAAATACACAAAAGATAAAGTGTCTGTACATCCGACCATTAATACATTTGTCTATCCATTTTAAAAAGAAATAATCATCATAAATATACAAGCATCTTAAAGTAAAATGCCATCAACCCCTGTTTTACAGTCTAATCAGTATTGAATAGTGACCACTTCACTCAAGACACTTGATTCATTTAAATCTCTGCAGCTTTTCTACTAAAAGTCTCTGTTCCTCAGCCGAGGCTATCAGGCTTCTGAATGTACAGCGTCTATAAGTTCTATTGAACTTTCACTTTGCGTTTTCGATGTATGTGTCACACGAACAAGGACTGAAACCTCTGGACTTTGGATCTATGCTTGGCCAGTGCTTTCGCTGAAACGGTGACAGTAATGTCAGGTTAGGTTAGAGACACTTGCTTTTTACTGCTTCCTTCACTAGATTTTTAAGGCGTTTGAGTCAGTCTTGCTTTACCATTGATGGTTGGTCCCGTGATGTAATGTATATATGTCATATCTCTCTTTTTCGATGCGGTTCTGACAGATATTCAACTGACAGTGGCGAAAGCCCCAAAGGTCCTTGATAGCCAGAAGTGGTGTCCTAGTTCTTTGTCACGTGCCCGTTTTTTTTCTTTTTATTGCAGTTTTGCGCTTTATTTTTTGATGATATGGTCTGCATTTATTAAAATATATTTTTTTTGTATTGCATGTAATAATACTATATACACACACACACACACACACACACACATATATAAATGCATATATATATGTGTGTGTGTGTGTGTGTGTGTGTGTGTGTGTGTATTATATAATATATTATATCTCGTAAAACTTCTAATAGCATGCCATGGCGGTCTAACTTTCAACTCTTACATCAAGGGTGGCGGTGTTGTTTTCAACATGTTGGACTCAATGTCGTGGAATATGAGAATTGGTCAATGAGAAGCTTTCATGTGTTGCACGAGATTATTCATCTTGTTCAAGCCTTGAAATAAATCAAATATGTTTACATGATCCAGTTTCATTGTAAGAAAGTGGCAATTGCAGCGATTTGTCTGAATAGAAGACAATAGATGTTCAAATAAGGTAATTATGTAAACTAACCCTCAGTGTATCTCGTGTGTGGAGCAAAGATTCAGCTGCATTTCTACTTGTTCGCCATTCCCAAAATGGGAGGCGCTGTTGCTGCCTGTCTGTTTAAGGGATCCAATAGAGAACATTCAATTAAATTCAAAAAGAGTTAAAAAACAATTTTTCTGATTCTCCAGTGACTAGAGACTCCACCACATTTTATTTTCACCACATTTCACCTCAATGGTCATGACACATGGGCTTTTGTTCAGATTTTATCACATGGTGCTTGATGCTCTTATACATATTATTTTTAGGTACATTCAAATGCACGTGTTAGTACCCAAGCCCCAATGAACACAAGGTGTGTATGCATATTTTAAGGCGCTCTATTTTTCAACTTTTCCGTCATGATGGTGTTCATGGCGTTATTGGATGTGGTGTCATATTAGAGGCTATATGGCGTTATTGGATGAACCTTAACCATAAAATAAATGAATTACTCCTTTTTTTTTTTTTTTTAATTATTTTGCCTAATATTGGTTTAGTTTTCCTCATGTTGCACTTCTCTACTTAAACTTCTCATTTGTTTTTGTCTGTTAATGGCTTCTATTTTGAGTTGTTGATTTGGTACAGCTAATGCTAATTATATTTAATGCTAGTTGTTTTTAGCCATGCCACAATTTATCATGTCTTTCTAATCTCAAGTATACTGTCTCACAATTGTGTCTTTTGCTCATTGCGGCTATTTTTGTTTGTCTTTAGGAAATAGTTTGTTTTGTGACTTTTGCTTTGCATTCTTCTTTTTAATAAAATAAAAGTCCATTGTTTATTGCAGCCTGTCCTCTTTGAAACCGTCGACAATGTATCTATTTCCAGAGTTCCTACTTGTGTAAAACTTATCATTTTAAGCACATTTGCTTATGAGCGGAAAATCCAGCCGCAGTTTTCACATGCGATAATGGGAAAGTTAATGACAGATGAACTTATGTTCACACATCAGCTTTCTCTTTCACCATCAATGCTTTCTTCTCATTCGACTCACCGCTGCTTTTAATTCCCAATACGCAAGGGTTTTTTTCCCTCCTTTTGTACCGAGCTGCCATCATTAATTGGTAAATGATTTTCTTCAGGTCTGCTGTTTGTTGTCTGAAAAAAAACAGATCTCGGTGTAGAAAAAAATAGCAAATGGACTTGACGTGAAAATGATTTTTTTCTTCCACTTGCATTTCAACATAAAGACCCTTCACACTGCAGGAGAGCTTCATTAGCATAGCGGTGCAGGAGCTTGTTAGAGCGCTTCCTAAATGAAGATGCCTAATATAGTCAATGTGTGTTTGGTTATTACTTCTTATGAGGGACAAGCTATTAGAGCTTTCACTGTCCTCACAATTACGCCGTCATTATTTCTGAATGCATTCAAACACATTACACACACACTCACGTTGGATGTTTATTTCTCCAGAAATCTAGTGTTCTGCTACTTAAAGTGCCTTTACACTAATAGATAGCATTTTCAAGAATAATCAGACGTGCCATTGCGTTGAGTCCGAGTCAGTCGATTAGACACCTGGAGAGACGGCGAATGAAATGCCTTGTTTGGTTCATTTAGTTTAGTATTAAAGAAATTAAAGAAACGGCTCGCACCAAAGTTATTATTTAATCACCCTCATATATAATCAAATCCAATTAATGTTTTGCACATGAAATGTGGGATAAGATATTAGGCAGAATAGCTGTGCAGATTTTTCTATGGTGTAAGAAGAAATTAAAAATAAAATAAGTAAAAAATATATGTTTTTAATATGTGCATTATATCTTTATATAAAAAATGTGCATTAAAAAAAAAATCAAGTTAAAACAAAAGAGTAAAATAAGTAGCACTGCTAATAAATTATTCGATAAATAAGTAAAAAGTGTGCATATTTTTTTTTTGTCTGTCTTGCTTGTGTGCTTATTTTTGTACAAAAAAGTGTTAATTTTCAAACTGTGTATATTTTATATATATATATACAAGTAATGTGTATGTGAAAAGTGGTTAGTAAGTTTGCGTTTTAGAATATGTGCATGTACATATTTATATACAGTCAGGAAAAGAAAATGTATAAAAAACAACAGAATAACAGAACAATGATAAACAAATAAACAGAATACCCTTCTGAATACATTTACTAGTATTTAGATACTTTTATGTTTTTACTTCAGACTGTATTTAAACTTTATTGTGTACATGTCTTTCTCAAACTAAAAATATGACAAGTTTGAAAAACCAAGTTTCCAATATTCCTTGAATGTGGCGACTCTAGTGTTTCTAGTTCAGTTAAAAGTGTGACTAAATACAGTGTACTTATGTACAGAATAAAAAATATACAGTGTATAACTACAGAATAAAGTTCTGAATAAATGTACTAGTATTTAGAGACGTTTTGTTTTTCCTGAAGGCTGTAATTTCATCTTGAATGCTAAATGTACATTCTTTTTTTAGCTCAATCCAGAAATATGACAAATGTAAAAACTATTATTCCAATATTTCTTGAATGGCGACTTTGGTGTTTCTGGTTCAGTTAAAAGTGCGACTGCGAGACACTATCTAATGACTTCATAAATACAGTGTCACAGAACCGAACCTCTGCAGCAGCCGTTGTTATTACAGAGGTAATTGGGAAACATGGGAAATATTGTAAATCAGGAAGGTGAGAGGGTAAAGATGCCATATTGTTGAGTGGTGTGTTAAGGGGCCCGGTCCCCTACTTTCCCTCTCGGTTGGGGACATGATGGATGTGGTCCATCCGTGCCCAGATGGAGCAGGGCAAATCCCATCCATCATGAAGGGAGGGCAAGCCGAGATTTCATCCTGCTGGCATCCTCACATGGCTCACCCTGTTTTGGGTGAACACTGGCACGGCTGTGGAGCTGGGCATGTGGGACTGGGGTAGGACTGAATAGGTCTGCAGGGCTGTTGGAGGGTCTTCATACACAAACCTTAGCCTGTTATGAGTCTAAAACGGGCAATTTTGTTTATCCGTAGTGACAGGCATTGCCTTGCAGGGAAAGATTGAACTAACGTTTTTCTGGGATTCGAATCCACAACCTGTGTGTTGCGAACACAGCTCTTATGGTTCCTAGTGGCCAGAATGACAATCACACTCACTTTACTTTACTTTACTGTTGCTCCAGGAAATACACTTTTAATTTTGCATGTTAATTATCTGTACCATTTATAGCAAAAATGATTAATGGCTAAAAAAAACAACATGGTAATTTAATATTAATATTCAGTTTTTTAATATTATTTTCATATATTGCATTCCTGTTTAATGTGAATATGAGATACATTGTTCATATTTTTTGTTTGCTTATTTAAATTGTTTCGTTTTTTTTTTTTAATTAATTAATTATTTGTACTTACGGCTGCACCAGGAAATAGACATTAAATGCATTTAATTATCTTGTGTATTATTTGTACCAATATATTGTCAAAATCATTAATTAATAGATTAAAAACAATATGGTAACATTTTTAATTTTAATATTCTATTTTTTAATAATGCAACAAAGTGATATAGTTTGAAATTTGAAAATAAAGGGCATTTTGTACTATAATACTGCTGCTGCTACTACTACTACTGCTTCTACTACTACTACTACTACTACTAATAATAATAATAATAATGATGTACATATTAATAATAACAACATTAATAATAATAATCATAATTAATAAATATTAATAAAAATATATTTATAATGCACTTTCCATTACAAATGATCTCTTTCCATTATCTCAAGCTTTCCATTATCTCAAAGTGCTGTACTATACAAAATATATTGTTGTGTTTTTTTGGTACTGTTGGCTGTCATATATTCAGATGTTTTTCAAACATTTGAAAAACGGTTAAATTGTGAGTTTATTTACTTAATTGTTTGTTTGAATTGTTTGTATTCAAATCAGATTTGTGTAAATGGGAAAATCCATCTAGCACTTAGGGACTCCATTGACTCAAAAGAAAAAAAATATAAGAATGGATAAAGAGAAAGTTCTCGCTGCCAATCTCACACCTGCTCATCAAAGGGAAGTCATTTCCTTTTCTCCATTCTAAACGGAACTCTTGGGAATGTTTGGGATCATGATGGAGTTGAAAGACACAATCGTCCAAACTCCCGGTCGACAAAACGGAATAAAGCTCTCCCATTGGCTGAATTCAGCGAAGAGGTGGAAGGTGCAAAACTTCACAGGCTTTACCAGCAAACCCATGACATCAGGGGACGTGGGGTAATGAAGCGTAGCATAAATAATTACCCCTCGCATTAATTACACTATAGGTATCTAATCCATTGCCATTAATTATTGAAGTTCCTCCGACTCGTCGCTTACAACTCGGTGAAATCCGACCTGCCGAGTTTATGATTAGCGCTGCGACGGCATGTTTACTGCAAACAGATATAGGATTGAAACATTGTAACGTGTTTTTTTTTCAGGTGCGCGCAATTTAAAATGCAATTCCACCGAGGGGTCATCAAGGTCATTCTCGATCAGGAGACGCAATTAATACACACTCATTGTTTTATCAGGAGGCGCGTAAATAACCTGCTTATGTTATCTTACAACAATGCCAGGTTATTGCTTTGTCTCCGTCCGTGATTAACCACCAACAAATAATAATTAATTAGATGTTTAAGCCGTTTACAATGGCGGTAGCGACTAGCGCCCTGCTTTTATTTAGAATTAGAGCCATTAAGCATCATTTATTGTGTTTGGGTTCGTTTAATTAGCGGCTTTTTTTTTCCAGAGGAAGTGCAGAGGGAAGAAGAGCAGACACCATCGCTGGAACATTGCCAGGCCTTTGTTTAATGCCACCATATTGCCTTTACGATTGGCTGATGAAATAACAACTCAAATCTTGCATGTGCATTTTTTACTGGCTTTTTTCATGTGGAAAAGTAGCACATTCATCCATCACAGAACGGCTTTGTGTTTCCATGGGTGATGACGGCCCGCAGATAACAGGAGGTGAACAAAGACATTGCCGCTTCCTGATTGGCTCATTTAATCTCTGTCAGTGTAATTGTTGCGGGGTGGCGCTGGACTGATTTATGTGCTAAAACAATGACCCAAACACGTCTTTGGCCTTTACATTTCTTGGCGAATGTTGAAATGCGGACATAAATTTCCTTTTACCTGAAAGGAAGCTTCTGTTTTGGCACTTTTCAAATGGCGTTGAGTGCGTTCACTTGAATATAAATGCTCGACTCGTTTCACTCACTTGAAGCGATGGCGTGAAGTTCATCGTAATCCAGGGGAAGAGTGTGTGGGCGCCGCGCTCTGGTTGGGTTTCAGGGAACGCTGTGTGTTGTCGAGCCAAACTCGAACACGGCAAACAGGCCGAGAGTCTGATTTCCTATCATGTATATGCCAAGCACAATTAACAGGCTGGAGACGGAGGCTGCCAAAACAAGGCTACGGAGCGGGTCACTTTATATGCATTATTCCTCGGAAAAGTGGTCAAGTGTGTAAATAAAAGACACACAAGTTTGCTAAGTGGATGGCAAAATAAATTCTCGTGGATGTTTGTGCATGTGCAGATATGCACCTCGGTATCTAGAAGCTGCTATTTATGTTGTTTTATTTGGTTTAGGAGTAAATTCCTGTCCAACGTGTTTTTCATGTTATGTTTTAATGTTAAGTACTTTTACGTTTTAGGAAATGTTCAGTCACTTGCAAAACTTAACAAATGTGTGATGGAAGGATATTAAAATGACCAATGATAATTGGTAGATAAGTAGTAGTCAAGACAGCCAAGCAATTACTTCTAATAAACATTTTTCTTATTATATTTTGCTGTTTTTAAACCTGCAAGAAAAAAAGAGTACACAAAATGCATTGGAAAGAGTTTATGCAATTTATAATATATTATTTTATTATATTATATAAAATGTATGAAAGGTTTTTTTTCAAGATAAAAATGGTTTACCACGCATTGGTTTACCAACACACACAGATAGATGGAAAAAAAGTTTGAGTATTTTACTTTTTCATTGAGTAAGTTACTCTCTCTCTCTCTCTCTCTCTCTCTCTCTCTCTCTCTGTCAAATATTGTGATTAAGTTATATTTTCTTAATATTTTGTATTACATATTTTGACTTAATATCAGAAATAAAAATCTATAACAATAAGTCAAAATAAAGATGGTAGGAAATAATTCAATTTTTAAAACCTTTTTTAATGTCTTAAAACATTACAGACAAATCTGTCTGATTTTCTTCTTTTTTCTTTTTCTTTTTTTTGCTGTGGTTGAGGAAAGAAACACTAACTTGGAAGGTTCTAATACCTACAACACCTAAATCTTATTAAGACAAGCAACCGTAAATACACAAAAGAGGATGAAAAATCCAGAAATGAGAAAATCACCAACAGAATTAAGCAGGAATTAAGCAAGAAGAAAAGGGATAAGAACGTTCTTGATAGCTGAGTTGAGAGCACTAAATCCCAAAACTGAAAATGTTTTGTCTGGCTAGAGTCAGTCAGAATATACCGCGGGTTATCACCGCTTTTTCAGTTTTTTTCTTCTTGTGGTAACTCAATAGTGTGTGTAGATGGAGAAGTTGCTGCAGGATGAGATGTTGATATGCTGCTTCACGAGAGACAGCGGGAGGATGATGCAGGCTCAGCGAGCTCCGGCAGCATCTTCACTTCTGGCTAAGCAGATTATTCAAATGACCCCACAGGTGCCTCCATATTGATGCTCCTCCGTAAGACATCTGCACCAGCTTCCCTGCCGCCAGAGCAAGGTCACGGCTCATTCACAATTAACCTGAAGATCTCTTCCTCAACACATCACACTCAACCTGACACAGACCACAGCGCTAGTTTAGGATTGAGGTGTTCTGTCTGTCTGTCTGTCTGCCTGTCTGCCTGACTCACTGACTGCTTTTTGTCTGTCTTTCTGTATATATTTAACTGGTTGTCTGTCTGTCTGAGTGCTTGTCTGTTTGTCTCTGTCTGCCTGTATTTCTGTCTACCTGCTTGTCTGTCTGTCTGTCTGAATGCTTGTCTGTCTGTCTATACTTCTGTCTTTTTTGTCCGACTGCTTGTCGATCTGTCTGTACTTCTGTCTTCCTGTCTGTCTGAATGCTTGTTTGTCTGTCTGTCTGTCTCTCTGTACTTCTGTCTACCTGTCTGTCTGTCTTTCTGTCTGACTGTTGATCTGTCTGTCTTTCGCCTGACTGCTTGTCTGTCTGTCAAGAAAATGATTTTTCTTTTCTGGGTACAGTCAGGACATACTGGGCCCAGTGGGAATGGCAAAGTACTCGCCTTGAAGCAAACTCAAATCCTACCGACTCATGTTAAGCATCCTTATCTGGCCTACTGGGGGAAGAAGCCGGTCTGTTGATTATTGCCAGAATGACCAGGATCTGCAATACATCTGGAAAACTAATGCAGACATCTTTTGTAAATTTGTCTGCTGTGTTTCAAATCCTTGGCCTGGTCTAAGCAGTACACTCAATAATTGTTTAGCCTTGAATATATGTAGGGAATTTAAACGGAACAAGGGGGATCACTTTTATATAGAAAACTGACTGTGAAGCCCAAGAACAGATGGAAGTGGGACATTTAAATACATGAAAATTCTAATTCAGTACTCTGAAAAAGACTGAAGTATTAAAGAGAGCGCTTTAGAAGCACGCCAATTGCAAGGTCATTTTAAGACGACTCCAACTCTGCCAAATATCTCAAGCAAATAATATTAAAGACTCTCTGGGACTGTGTCGACCCAATGACTGCTCTGCTTAATTTCAAACGGCCGTGAAATTTGTCAAAAAAAAAAATGACTCAAAACGAACCAAGTCTATTCAAAGCGTCTCCCACGCAGTGAAAACGGTGCATTTGAAGGCTTTGTGTCGCAAGCTAGTCGCCGGCTCCAACATCAAACTTGACAAGCTTTTGTCGACTTTTATGTGTAACGCGGTTTAATATAACATTAGGAATGAGTAAGACAAGATGTGCAGTGACAGACAGAAAGACTGTTCCTCTTAATCAAGTGACAATCCAGAGTCGGAGGCAGCACTCGGGGTAGTTATCTACTCCAAGTTCTATCAAACATGAAGACAGGTCACTCGAGGATGTATGAACTGAAATAGACAATGTATACACGGATTAGACAGATATATACGCTCTAATATGCGAGAGCATAATGATATGGTGGGCGAGAGAAGGATCAGAGGAGAGGTTAAAGCTGGTGTGAGGTGAAGGACGCTTGGCCGCGTGCCACCGTGAGTCTTCACACGCAGTGATAAGAGGACGAAGCTGCTAATCCATCACCGATTCTTGGGGAGAGGAAGAGGAGGAGGTGTTGTAGATAAAGAGAAGAAGAGAAAGAGAGGAAAGCGGGGGCTTCAAAAGAAAACAGCTATTGATCTGGCAGATGACACAAGCGTCCATGTGGATTGTATTTGCTTCTAAGCAATAGTGCCGTTTAGAAATAGGACTGAGTTTGATAGAATACAAATCGGAAATAAAAGGTGTGTTCTCTGTCTTGCACTGGTTAGTAAACCAGTCTGGAGTTTTGTTGTCAGGCTGACTGGAATGATTACTATCTGATTTGCATCTAAGCAAACTGAACACGGCAGGTGTTGAGTAGCTAATGCTAAGTAGCTACACGACTTGTATTTCTCAGGGGGTATGAAAGCTTTTCTAAAAGCTTTAGAATTACTGACCCGAATCACATTTAAGCAAAACCGTATTACCTATGCGAATGCTAGGTATTAAGTAGCTAATCTCAGGTTAGCCAAGTGAATTGTTTTTGCTTACTCTCACAATAAAATTTTTGCAAATCATAAAGAGTAGCTAATGATAGCTAGGCAAAATTACTTTATTTGCAGAGTAACATTAAAGCAAAAACATAAAAAGCTTTGTAGCTAAATTTAGCTAGCCACGGTGGCTAATCCCATGTAAGTGACTTGTTTTGTTTTGTTTACTTACAAAAATGTATTTGAGGAAAAAAAAAGACTGGAAAGCCTAGAAAAATAAAGTGTGGACAAAACATAGCTAAAACTAGTCATTACAACTACTAATCCCATGTTAGCTAAGTGCCAAGTTTATATGTATTTAAAACAATTGAGGAAAAAAATTGCTAATGCTAGGTTAGTAAAATTACTTTTTTTTTTTTTAAATCTTACTTAAAGAATTGGATTTACGAAAAAAAAAAAATCTAGGTATTAAGAAGCAAATAAGCACAATTAGCTTTTTTTTTAACAACTCACTATATTTGTGCTAACACAACTGCGCTATCAGCTCAGCTAACCCATTCCACTAAACAAATGTTGTCCCATCTGATGACATAAGACCTTCAATGGCTCATATGAATAAGTCATATTCTTACGCATAAAAAGTTAAATACATGGAATAGATTAATAAGAAGACCTCTTCAAGCTATATTTAAGTGAAGGTCGCATCTTCATACAAACCTTTGACTTTCAAGGAGCCGAGTCACTGCATAATTAAATGTTTAGCATGAGGACGTGCTGGGGATTCGTGTCGTAGAATCCTGAAAGCGGTTTGTCAGAAATGCATCATTACAGCATTTGACATTTGCCATCACAGAACCAGATTCCTTCCCTCATGCACTTTTCACCAGTGCCAGATGCAAAGGGAGGCTGGGACTTCTTGCCCTGCATCTCCTCTGGCCTGATTCAATCTCTTCCTGGGAGATAAGGGCTTTTTTTTTTGCAGTAAAAGGCTGTTGCGGACCCCTTCCAGATGCTTTCGTAAATGACATCTGGTGTGACATCATGTAAATGACCACTTTGCACAATCTGTAATGCAGAGGCCATAATGACATTGACATATGGCGAGGGGCCTTAGAAGGGGGTAAAGGTCAAGAACTTTGGATTATTATAGCTACATTCATTTACATGTAGGTTGTGTAAGTACAGTGATGTTTTAGAAATAAAATGTGGAACTATTCATTTAGTATTTCATTGTTACTGTTAAAAATTAAGTATTTTTCAAACCTGAGAAGCAAAGTAAGAAACATTTGGAACTTAAGTTTCAGGCCAGTACAGCCTTTTTGTGTGGAGTTTGCGTGCAGGCGTGGGTTTCCTCTGTGTCTCCGTCTTCACAGGCTGAATCATGTGTTCAGAATGAAAGAAAGAGATGGAGATATTTGGCCACTAGAAACCGTATGGAAATTTTGTTCTGCATATAACCAACCCAGTCAAATTACACACACAAACCAGGAGCAGTGGGCAGCCTTGGGAGCCGGAGCGGGATTCGAACTTGCAACCTCTTGGACACAAACCATTTCCCTACAACTGGATCACTGTCATAGGATGATTGATCACTGGGAAATTACGCACAGGTGTGAGTGAGAATGTGAATGTGAGTCCTGCTCTGTGATTGGTCGGTCAACAGTTTCTCTAATTGGCTGTAACTTCCTGTGAACAAGAAAATGGAAAAGCGGTTAAGAAAATGAACAATTTATAAAGTATAAGGACCCCTGACCTTTAATTGAACAATTTTTTGGCTTAAGCGATTTTTAAAAAGGAACTGCATTTTGATAATAAACGTGTTAGGAGAAGCGCAAGTGAAAACGCTGCCACAGTGAAGGAACAATTGAAGCGCAGCCTTTAGAAGTTCATCGACAAACACTAATGAAGAGAGTGATGCCTAAAGCGCCGCTCGCTTTGTGCAGATCTCAAGGATGAAAACATATTCAAGTGTCAGTCTCACACTGATTTAATACAAACCCGAGATGCCTCATTCTCTGCGCCTAGACTTGCATTGAACGTGGCGGCCACTCAAATCACTGTTTCTCCCTCCATTTCTCTTTCAGACTTGCTTTTATGTCTGCACTGTTTTACGCTCTATCTCGCTCGTCTTCTCTCCTGAGAAAAGTGGAAGCAATCAGAAGGCTTTTTATTAGACCTGGAGGCTACAGGGAAGGGGTGCGGTATGATTTTCCCTATTTCTGTCATGGAGGAGCTCAACGCTTCAGACACACAAAGCAGCAGAAAACAGCACAGCGGGGTTCGCCCATAGCGAATGAATAAATAAAGACACATGAGAGAAGTTCAGTCATCACAGCTGTCCAGGTATCAGTGGCTCAATGTCATGCTTACAACATCTCCAAACAAACACATCTTTGAAGTCGACATGAAATGCCATTTGCCACTCATTTTACTTTTATACGCCGCTCTATCGGAGTGGAACAGGACATCAGATGACAAACGTCCACGGTGAGACTTGATTTTATCGACGTAATTGATTGGAGGGTGAAAAGTCTCGCTTACGTAACAGAATAGGCGATGGGAGATGCAAATATTAGGGTTTTCTGTGAAATTGACTTTACACACCTAGATGATGTGACCTTTATCCAGAATGAAATGGGATTCAAAGTCTGTCGCTTATAATATTGACAGAATATTAAAAATCTCAAGGAAACCTAGAAGACTTTGTGAGCTTTGACCAAAAAACTCATTTAAATTAAATGGCAATTAAATTGAATACAGTGAAGAAGTATTAGAAGAAGGAACCAAGAGGAAAATCGTAGCAGAAGATCCAAAATAATGTGAATAACGCCAAAATAAGAGGAATGAATAAAGAGCAGTTTTGCTTAATGTCATGTTTATAATTGTGCGTAATTAGCATTCTAGCATGAGAGAAACTAGTCAATTGCACAAGACTTAGAAAATAAAAGAAACAGAATAAACAATTCCGACAAGCAATGCTCTTTTTGTTTGCACTGTGTGCTGTTAATTAACGTGTTGATGAACAATATATTGTTATTACTGATAAATAACATTATTCATGTGTGTGTGTGCGTGAATGTGAATTCTTCAAAACGCATTTTAAATTCAAATTGCTACAAAAAAAAAACAAAAGTTTACAGTACAGTAATTCCTCATGCATCCACATAGATTTGTCAATTCCCAGATTCACAAATATAAATTTGAATCAAACTAATTTGCATACAAAGAAGCGTCTTAAATGATTTGCCTGTGCTGTGGTTCAATTACAGATATGATGTAACAACACATTCGCACTACATCACCCACAGTTCCCTGTTCAGAAATCTGAGCATTCATTTATCTTTATAACAGACTTAAGAAAAAACATTAAGAGAGAAAAATGTTTGACATGAAAAAGTTCGACATAGACACAGCCTTTCTGTGTCAAAACATTGCTTTTTGTTTTCATTCATGAAAAGCTTCTGGTCATTCGTTAGCTTTAAACTTCAGAAGTGAGCATTTGTCAACAGGTTTATCTTGGTGGCGTAGAGAACCCATCTGAGATTAAATGCTCACTATTTGTAGTGTGAATGTGGATCTCCAGGATCTCTGCTGTCTTTCTACCAACTAAAACTATGCTTTCTAGAGAATTATGTGAATAGTGTATATTTCTCATAAGTATTGTTGTGTGCGAATGTTTATTTTTAAAATGGCATTAGACCATGTGTGTATTGTGAAGTGCTGAGATTTGAAGAAGAAGCTGTTTAGGAATTTGATAGATGGGTTAGTTGGATAGATGAATGAGTTGTTGGGTTGACGGTTAGTTGGATGAATGAACTGTTGTGTGAACGGATAGTTGGATGAATTGAGGTGGATGAAAGAATGGTTGGCTGGTTAGTTGGATGGATGGAGGATAGCAGGAGGGTTGGTTGGTAAAGGGAATGATGGATGAAAATATTTATTAACCTGTGAAACATCCCGATTGTAATGTGTAAATAATTTTCTCTCAATGTATCACGGCACTTATTGATTATTATTGATTCATCTAACTAAAAAGTATTCACATAAGCGTATAACTCACATTCACATTAAAATTCAGTATATTAATATTCAATAAGTCAGAACACAGTAAACATACACTTCTAGTTTAGAAAAAACACACATATGAATGCACAAAGTTCAAATGTACATTAACAACTTTCTGAACAAAGCTTATCTTCTCAGATAATGAGGATCATTCTCCATTTTGTCCGGGGAGATTTCAGCCCAAGTAGAACATAAGCATTAGGAATTCTCCCCGTGTTTCACCATAGTTGGTCCAAAATGACTGCTGTTAGCCCATGAGCTTCTCAAAATGTACTTTGAAATTGCAGTGAAAAGCTTCATTTCACAAATAGCTCACAGAGGTTTCAGAGAATAAAGCTGTCACACAAAGTGGAGACATTCTGCAGCAATTTTACTTTTAAAGGTTAGTGTCGAGAAACAGGCCACTAACCATTGAAAAAAGAGAACAAGACATAGAAGAGCTCAGAGGAAACTGGGAAGAAAACAGTGGTGGTGGACAAAAGAAAAGAGGAGAGAAAAAAAAACAGCGACTTTCAACCACGCGTCAATCGGACCACCAAAGAAAATAAAAAAAAGACATGTTGATCATTTTTATACCTTATCAATTCAGGAAAAATACTGATATCATTATGAATGTCAAATTTTAGTTCTACTAGGGTCTTGAAATGTGCTTCATCTTCTGAATCCATTTCGTATTGATTCCTCTCCTGCCAATGTGCATTTGTAATATGCATTTATGTAGTAATTTTAAATATGCTTAAATTTTTACGCATCATTCAATTTTCTATTACACATTTGAATGAAAAAAACAGCAAACAATATATTGTTTTTATATATATATAATTATATAATTTATATAATATATATATAAACAAAGTAACAAATATAAAAAATATACATATGTTCAACTTTTTTCATACATTTAAAATATATAGATATACATGTTTATATTGTATATATACATACTCACAATTTTGTTTTCAACATATGTAAATGTCTATTTAAATCAAAGGCAAAATATGACCTTGCTCTATTATCAGACTGCTTGTCTTTTACCCCGGCCCACAGGATTCTGCCTAATTTGTCTTTTTGTCTAATGGGCAACAAACTCTCCACCAATCAAACGCAGCCTATCAGAGCAACTCCACACCATGGCAACAGCGGCAACGGTGGCCGTGGTAACAACAGGGAAGAGCTTTCATCCTTACTGTAAAAAACGAGGACTCAATAAAGATAATTATCCCTTTTTAAAAGCTGGTAGCAATCTTTCAGAATAATGTGCTAATTGCTCGGAGTTGTAAAGGGGGGAAAAGTGGAATACAACATCACTTAAAGGGAAGAGGAAAAAAAAGAAGAATGGGGGTTGATTGTAGAGCAGGAAATTATCTGTGGGTGCTTAACTACGACACGGGCAGGATACGGGACTACCTCCCACACTTTCATCCGCAGATGACAAGAGCCTGTCTGCAGTGAAATGCTGGAGACCCCCTCCCCGCCCCGACGCCGCATACTGAAAAGGTTAAGACTGTCAGTCACACACAAGTCTGTCTGA
This sequence comes from Paedocypris micromegethes, assembly GCA_028031935.1. NCBI lineage: Eukaryota > Metazoa > Chordata > Actinopteri > Cypriniformes > Paedocypris > Paedocypris micromegethes. The sequence goes on from CM051498.1 coordinate 5,401,013, forward strand.
GGGTCTCTCTATCCTTCCCTCTTTCTCTCTCCCAGCCACGCGGGTTTACTTATGGAGCAGCACAATGGAAGAAAACATGCCTTAGCAGCAACAAATGTCAACTAGAAACATTGAGAAACAGTTTAAGCTTTAAGCAGCGACCCAGAGATGGTCTGTCACGCTAAATCCCCCCTTTAAAAATCTCCTCCAGGTTTATCGCACCGAGACGAAACAAAAGAGCAGAATCTTTTAGGAGACGCCGTCTGTCTCGTGCGCACACGCCCTCCAAAGACGCCCAAAACCTGGCAACAGGAAGCTTTTTTTAGAGCACATTTTTCATTTTCCCGACACGGAACGCAAAGTTGTTTTCCCCTTTGCCGGTGTTTGTAGAATTTGATTGGCTGAAACGTTGCTAGCCAAAATTTCTCCCTGCTCCAGCAACAGCCGAGCACCAGTCGCCCCATGTCCTGTAAAGGGGGGCTTCAGCGCCTGATTGGCTCCTTTATCGTGCCCACCTTCCCCTCTCGCTCCAGCAGCCAGCGTGCTAATTTATTCCGAGTGTCACACTCCAGTCTGAGCTGTGTGTCTTACTCCGCCGCTCCACTGTGGCATGTGCCTAACTAACAGCAAGGAAAGGTGTGAAAGGTGTGTGTGTGTGTGTGTGTGTGGAGTGTTTTAGAGTCTAGATAAGGACAGGAGGGGGGGGCTGATGAGGGGCTTTGTTGTTGTTTTTATTGTGGGATGTCTGTGTAAGTTTGTTTGTAGGAGTTGACAGAATACAACGGATGAATGAACGGAGCTGCTTTTCGAAAATATTCATGAATTACCTCATCTCATTTATTCAGTGTCAATCTCCGGCATGAAGCAATAGAATAAAACACCTTAGCAATGGCTGCAGGGGAAAAGGGTGTTGAAAAATATAGTTAAATCCTTTAAAAAAAAATGACGTGCAGAAAACCATTCTACTATATATATATATATATATATATATATATATATATATATATATATATATATATATATATATTAGTTACTAATAAATGTTCAAATAAACATATATATATATATATGTATATAAATATACACACACACACACACACACACGCACACACACACACGTGTATCTGTGTACTGTATCTGTGTCCATATATAGAGATACAATACAACAACACAAAAAAAAAACCTGTTAACCGCAATTAAATTATCGATGATGGATCATTTTAATGTTAAAGACATTACTAGGTTTGTACTAAAAACAACAACAACAAAAAAATAGAATACAAAAATACATATAAACAATAAACATAAAAATAACAAAAAGGGTAAATCTTTAAAAATGAATATTTTTACAAAAACATGTAGTTTGGTCAATAATAATAATAATAATAATAATAATATAATAATAATAATTGAACCTTTATTAGTCCCTCATGGGGAAATTTGTTTTTGCAATATCCTGAATTTGAATGTTTTGTTCTAATGGGAAAAAAAGAGTGTGATGAACGAATAGACATACAGACAGATATATAGGGATACATACAGGGATAAATAGGCAGACAGACGACAGATAAGCAGTCAGACTGACAGACAGAACAACAGACAGACAATCAAACAGATAGACAGACAGATAAGGAGTCAGGCATACAGACAGGTAGACAGAAGTACACAGACAGACAGACAGACAGACAAGTAGTCAGGCAGAAACAGACAGACAGACAGACAGACAGACAGAAAGACAGACAGACAGACAGACAGAAGTACACAGACAGACAGAGACAGACAGACAGACAGATCAACAGTCAGACAGACAGGTAGACAGAAGTACACAGACAGACAGACAGACAGACAGACAGACAGATCAACAGTCAGACAGACAGACAGACAGGTAGACAGAAGTACACAGACAGACAGACAGACAGACAAGAGTCAGGCAGAAAAAGACAGACAGACAGACAGACAGAAAGAAGACACAGACAGAGCAGACAGACAGACAGACAGACAGATCAACAGTCAGACAGACAGTAGACAGAAGTACACAGACAGACAGACAGACAGACAGACAGACAGACAGACAGATCAACAGCAGACAGACAGGTAGACAGAAGTACACAGACAGACAGACAGACAGACAAGTAGTCACAAAAGACAGACAGACAGACAGAAGACAGACAGACAGAGTACAGACAGACAGACAGACAGAAGACAGTCACAGACAGACAGACAGAGACAGACAGACAGACAGACAGACAGATCAACAGTCAGACGACAGACAGACAGGTAGACAGAAGTCACAGACAGACAGACAGACAGACAGACACAGCAGACAGACAGACAACAGACAGACAGACAGACAGTAGACAGAAGTCACACGACAGACAGACAGAAGTCAACAGACAGACAGAAGACAGACAGACAGACAGACAAGACAGCAGAAAAACAGACAGACAGACAGAAAGACAGACAGACAGAAGTACACAGACAGACAGAGACAGACAGACAGACAGATCAACAGTCAGACAGACAGACAGGTAGACAGAAGACACAGACAGACAGACAGACAGACAGATCAACAGTCAGACAGACAGACAGACAGGTAGACAGAAGTACACAGACAGACAGACAGACAGATCAACAGTCAGACAGACAGACAGACAGGACAGACAGACAGACAGACAGACAGAAGTACACAGACAGACAGAGACAGACAGACAGACAGATCAACAGTCAGACAGACAGACAGGTAGACAGACAGACAAGACGACAGACAGACAGACAGTCAACAGTCAGACAGACAGACAGACAGACAGGTAGACAGAAGTACACAGACAGACAGACAGACAGACAAGTAGTCAGGCAGAAAAAACAGACAGACAGACAGACAGAAAGAAGTACACAGACAGACAGAGACAGACAGACAGGATCAACAGTCAGACAGGAGGTAGACAGAAGTACACAGACAGACAGACAGACAGACAGACAGACAGACAGATCAACAGTCAGACAGACAGACAGACAGGTAGACAGAAGTACACAGACAGACAGACAGACAGACAAGTAGTCAGGCAGAAAAACAGACAGACAGACAGAAAGACAGACAGACAGAAGTACACAGACAGACAGAGACAGAAGACAGAGACAGACAGTCAACAGTCAGACAGACAGACAGACAGGTAGACAGAAGTACACAGACAGACAGACAGACAGACAGACAGACAGATCAACAGTCAGACAGACAGACAGACAGGTAGACAGAAGTACACAGACAGACAGACAGACAGATCAACAGTCAGACAGACAGACAGACAGACAGGCAGACAGACAGACAGGTAGACAGAAGTACACAGACAGACAGAGACAGACAGACAGACAGATCAACAGTCAGACAGACAGACAGGTAGACAGACAGACAGGTAGACAGACAGACAGACAGACAGACAGACAAATAGAGACAGACAGACAGACAGACAGACAGACAGATCAACAGTCAGACAGACAGACAGGTAGACAGACAAGCCGTCAGGCAGAAAAACAGACAGACAGACAGAGACAACCAGACAGACAAGCAGTCAGGCAGAAAGACAGACAGATCAACAGTCAGACAGACAGGTAGACAGAAGTACAGACAGACAGACAGAAGTACAGACAGACAGACAGACAAGCAGTCAGGCGAAAGACAGACAGATCAACAGTCAGACAGAAAGACAGACAGACAGGTAGACAGAAGTACAGAGAGACAGACAGACAGACAGACAAGCATTCAGACAGACAGGAAGACAGAAGTACAGACAGATCGACAAGCAGTCGGACAAAAAAGACAGAAGTATAGACAGACAGACAAGCATTCAGACAGACAGGCAGGTAGACAGAAATACAGGCAGACAGAGACAAACAGACAAGCACTCAGACAGACAGACAACCAGTTAAATATATACAGAAAGACAGACAAAAAGCAGTCAGTGAGTCAGACAGACAGGTAGACAGAAGTACACAGACAGACAGACAGACAGACAGATCAACAGTCAGACAGACAGACAGGTAGACAGAAGTACACAGACAGACAGACAGACAGACAGTCAAGTAGTCAGGCAGAAAAACAGACAGACAGACAGAAAGACAGACAGACAGAAGTACACAGACAGACAGAGACAGACAGACAGACAGATCAACAGTCAGACAGACAGACAGGTAGACAGAAGTAACGACACAGACAGACAGACAGACAGACAGACAGACAGATCAACAGTCAGACAGACAGACAGACAGACAGGTAGACAGAAGTACACAGACAGACAGACAGACAGACAAGTAGTCAGGCAGAGAAAAACAGACAGACAGACAGACAGACAGACAGGTAGACAGAAGTACAGACAG
>CM051498.1:5405387-5437401 GCA_028031935.1 Paedocypris micromegethes
TCTGTCTGTCTCTGTCTGTCTGTGTACTTCTGTCTGTCTGTCTTTCTGTCTGTCTGTCTGTTTTTCTGCCTGACTACTTGTCTGTCTGTCTGTCTGTCTGTCTGTGTACTTCTGTCTACCTGTCTGTCTGTCTGACTGTTGATCTGTCTGTCTGTCTGTCTGTCTGTGTACTTCTGTCTACCTGTCTGTCTGACTCACTGACTGCTTTTTGTCTGTCTTTCTGTATATATTTAACTGGTTGTCTGTCTGTCTGAGTGCTTGTCTGTTTGTCTCTGTCTGCCTGTATTTCTGTCTACCTGCCTGTCTGTCTGTCTGTCTGAATGCTTGTCTGTCTGTCTATACTTCTGTCTTTTTTGTCCGACTGCTTGTCGATCTGTCTGTACTTCTGTCTTCCTGTCTGTCTGAATGCTTGTCTGTCTGTCTGTCTGTCTCTCTGTACTTCTGTCTACCTGTCTGTCTGTCTTTCTGTCTGACTGTTGATCTGTCTGTCTTTCGCCTGACTGCTTGTCTGTCTGTCTGTCTGTACTTCTGTCTGTCTGTCTGTACTTCTGTCTACCTGTCTGTCTGACTGTTGATCTGTCTGTCTTTCTGCCTGACTGCTTGTCTGTCTGGTTGTCTCTGTCTGTCTGTCTGTTTTTCTGCCTGACGGCTTGTCTGTCTACCTGTCTGTCTGTCTGACTGTTGATCTGTCTGTCTGTCTGTCTGTCTGTCTGTCTCTATTTGTCTGTCTGTCTGTCTGTCTGTCTGTCTACCTGTCTGTCTGTCTACCTGTCTGTCTGTCTGACTGTTGATCTGTCTGTCTGTCTGTCTCTGTCTGTCTGTCGTACTTCTGTCTACCTGTCTGTCTGTCTGCCTGTCTGTCTGTCTGTCTGTCTGACTGTTGTCTGTCTGTCTGTCTGTCTGTGTACTTCTGTCTACCTGTCTGTCTGTCTGTCTGACTGTTGATCTGTCTGTCTGTCTGTCTGTCTGTCTGTCTGTGTACTTCTGTCTACCTGTCTGTCTGTCTGTCTGACTGTTGACTGTCTGTCTCTGTCTCTCTGTCTCTGTCTGTCTGTGTACTTCTGTCTGTCTGTCTTTCTGTCTGTCTGTCTGTTTTTCTGCCTGACTACTTGTCTGTCTGTCTGTCTGTCTGTGTACTTCTGTCTACCTGTCTGTCTGTCTGTCTGACTGTTGATCTGTCTGTCTGTCTGTCTGTCTGTCTGTCTGTCTGTTGTACTGTCTGTCTACCTCTGTCTGACTGTTGATCTCTGTCTGTCTGTCTCTGTCTGTCTGTGTACTCTTCTTTCTGTCTGTCTGTCTGTCTGTTTTTTCTGCCTGACTACTTGTCTGTCTGTCTGTCTGTCTGTGTACTTCTGTCTACCTGTCTGTCTGTCTGTCTGTCTGACTGTTGATCTGTCTGTCTGTCTGTCGTCTGTGTCTGTCTGTCTACCTGTCTGTCTGTCTGACTGTTGATCTGTCTGTCTGTCTGTCTCTGTCTGTCTGTGTACTTCTGTCTGTCTGTCTGTCTGTCTGTCCTGTCTGTCTGTCTGTCTGACTGTTGATCTGTCTGTCTGTCTGTCTGTGTACTTCTGTCTACCTGTCTGTCTGTCTGTCTGACTGTTGATCTGTCTGTCTGTCTGTCTGTCTGTCGTACTTCTGTCTACCTGTCTGTCTGTCTGACTGTTGATCTGTCTGTCTGTCTGTCTCTGTCTGTCTGTGTACTTCTGTCTGTCTGTCTTTCTGTCTGTCTGTCTGTTTTTCTGCCTGTACTACTGTCTGTCTGTCTGTCTGTCTGTGTACTTCTGTACCTGTCTGTCTGCTGTTGATCTGTCTGTCTGTCTGTCTGTCTGTCTGTCTGTCGTACTTCTGTCTCCTGTCTGTCTGTCTGTCTGTCTGTCTGTCTGTCTGTCTGTTACTGTCTGTCTGTCTGTCTGTCTGTCTGTCTGTGTACTTCTGTCTACCTGTCTGTCTGTCTGTCTGCTGTTGATCTGTCTGTCTGTCTGTCTGTCTGTGTACTTCTGTCTACCTGTCTGTCTGTCTGACTGTTGATCTGTCTGTCTGTCTGTCTCTGTCTGTCTGTGTACTTCTGTCTGTCTGTCTTTCTGTCTGTCTGTCTGTCTGTCTTCTTTCTGCCTGACTACTTGTCTGTCTGTCTGTCTGTCTGTGTACTTCTGTCTACCTGTCTGTCTGACTGTTGATCTGTCTGTCTGTCTGTCTGTCTGTCTGTCTGTCTGTCTGTGTACTTCTGTCTACCTGTCTGTCTGACTGTTGATCTGTCTGTCTGTCTGTCTGTCTGTCTGCTGTCTGTGTCTTCTTTCTGTCTGTCTGTCTGTCTGTCTTTCTGTTTTCTGCCTGACTACTTGTCTGTCTGTCTGTCTGTCTGTGTACTTCTGTCTACCTGTCTGTCTGTCTGTCTGTCTGTTTGATCTGTCTGTCTGTCTGTCTGTCTGTCTGTCTGTGTACTGTCTGTCTCCTGTCTGTCTGACTGTATGATCTGTCTGTCTGTCTGTCTCTGTCTGTCTTGTGTACTTCTGTCTGTCTGTCTGTCTGTCTTTCTGTCTGTCTGTCTGTCTGTCTGTCTGTTTTTCTGCCTGACTACTTGTCTGTCTGTCTGTCTGTCTGTGTACTTCTGTCTACCTGTCTGTATGCCTGACTCCTTATCTGTCTGTCTATCTGTTTGATTGTCTGTCTGTTGTTCTGTCTGTCAGTCTGACTGCTTATCTGTCGTCTGTCTGCCTATTTATCCCTGTATGTATCCCTATATATCTGTCTGTATGTCTATTCGTTCATCACACTCTTTTTTTCCCATTAGAACAAAACATTCAAATTCAGGATATTGCAAAAACAAATTTCCCCATGAGGGACTAATAAAGGTTCAATTATTATTATTATTATTATTATTATTATTATTATTATTATTATTGACCAAACTACATGTTTTTGTAAAAATATTCATTTTTAAAGATTTACCCTTTTTGTTATTTTTATGTTTATTGTTTATATGTATTTTTGTATTCTATTTTTTTGTTGTTGTTGTTTTTAGTACAAACCTAGTAATGTCTTTAACATTAAAATGATCCATCATCGATAATTTAATTGCGGTTAACAGGTTTTTTTTGTTGTTGTTGTATTGTATCTCTATATATGGACACAGATACAGTACACAGATACACGTGTGTGTGTGTGCGTGTGTGTGTGTGTGTGTGTGTGTATTTATATACATATATATATATATATGTTTATTTGAACATTTATTAGTAACTAATATATATATATATATATATATATATATATATATATATATATATATATATATATTAGTAGAATGGTTTTCTGCACGTCATTTTTTTTTAAAGGATTTAACTATATTTTTCAACACCCTTTTCCCCTGCAGCCATTGCTAAGGTGTTTTATTCTATTGCTTCATGCCGGAGATTGACACTGAATAAATGAGATGAGGTAATTCATGAATATTTTCGAAAAGCAGCTCCGTTCATTCATCCGTTGTATTCTGTCAACTCCTACAAACAAACTTACACAGACATCCCACAATAAAAACAACAACAAAGCCCCTCATCAGCCCCCCCCTCCTGTCCTTATCTAGACTCTAAAACAACTCCACACACACACACACACACACACCTTTCACACCTTTCCTTGCTGTTAGTTAGGCACATGCCACAGTGGAGCGGCGGAGTAAGACACACAGCTCAGACTGGAGTGTGACACTCGGAATAAATTAGCACGCTGGCTGCTGGAGCGAGAGGGGAAGGTGGGCACGATAAAGGAGCCAATCAGGCGCTGAAGCCCCCCTTTACAGGACATGGGGCGACTGGTGCTCGGCTGTTGCTGGAGCAGGGAGAAATTTTGGCTAGCAACGTTTCAGCCAATCAAATTCTACAAACACCGGCAAAGGGGAAAACAACTTTGCGTTCCGTGTCGGGAAAATGAAAAATGTGCTCTAAAAAAAGCTTCCTGTTGCCAGGTTTTGGGCGTCTTTGGAGGGCGTGTGCGCACGAGACAGACGGCGTCTCCTAAAAGATTCTGCTCTTTTGTTTCGTCTCGGTGCGATAAACCTGGAGGAGATTTTTAAAGGGGGGATTTAGCGTGACAGACCATCTCTGGGTCGCTGCTTAAAGCTTTAACTGTTTCTCAATGTTTCTAGTTGACATTTGTTGCTGCTAAGGCATGTTTTCTTCCATTGTGCTGCTCCATAAGTAAACCCGCGTGGCTGGGAGAGAGAAAGAGGGAAGGATAGAGAGACCCTCAGACAGACTTGTGTGTGACTGACAGTCTTAACCTTTTCAGTATGCGGCGTCGGGGCGGGGAGGGGGTCTCCAGCATTTCACTGCAGACAGGCTCTTGTCATCTGCGGATGAAAGTGTGGGAGGTAGTCCCGTATCCTGCCCGTGTCGTAGTTAAGCACCCACAGATAATTTCCTGCTCTACAATCAACCCCCATTCTTCTTTTTTTTCCTCTTCCCTTTAAGTGATGTTGTATTCCACTTTTCCCCCCTTTACAACTCCGAGCAATTAGCACATTATTCTGAAAGATTGCTACCAGCTTTTAAAAAGGGATAATTATCTTTATTGAGTCCTCGTTTTTTTACAGTAAGGATGAAAGCTCTTCCCTGTTGTTACCACGGCCACCGTTGCCGCTGTTGCCATGGTGTGGAGTTGCTCTGATAGGCTGCGTTTGATTGGTGGAGAGTTTGTTGCCCATTAGACAAAAAGACAAATTAGGCAGAATCCTGTGGGCCGGGGTAAAAGACAAGCAGTCTGATAATAGAGCAAGGTCATATTTTTGCCTTTGATTTAAATAGACATTTACATATGTTGAAAACAAAAATTGTGAGTATGTATATATACAATATAAACATGTATATCTATATATTTTAAATGTATGAAAAAAGTTGAACATATGTATATTTTTTATATTTGTTACTTTGTTTATATATATATTATATAAATTATATAATTATATATATATAAAAACAATATATTGTTTGCTGTTTTTTTCATTCAAATGTGTAATAGAAAATTGAATGATGCGTAAAAATTTAAGCATATTTAAAATTACTACATAAATGCATATTACAAATGCACATTGGCAGGAGAGGAATCAATACGAAATGGATTCAGAAGATGAAGCACATTTCAAGACCCTAGTAGAACTAAAATTTGACATTCATAATGATATCAGTAATTTTCCTGAATTGATAAGGTATAAAAATGATCAACATGTCTTTTTTTTATTTTCTTTGGTGGTCCGATTGACGCGTGGTTGAAAGTCGCTGTTTTTTTTTCTCTCCTCTTTTCTTTTGTCCACCACCACTGTTTTCTTCCCAGTTTCCTCTGAGCTCTTCTATGTCTTGTTCTCTTTTTTCAATGGTTAGTGGCCTGTTTCTCGACACTAACCTTTAAAAGTAAAATTGCTGCAGAATGTCTCCACTTTGTGTGACAGCTTTATTCTCTGAAACCTCTGTGAGCTATTTGTGAAATGAAGCTTTTCACTGCAATTTCAAAGTACATTTTGAGAAGCTCATGGGCTAACAGCAGTCATTTTGGACCAACTATGGTGAAACACGGGGAGAATTCCTAATGCTTATGTTCTACTTGGGCTGAAATCTCCCCGGACAAAATGGAGAATGATCCTCATTATCTGAGAAGATAAGCTTTGTTCAGAAAGTTGTTAATGTACATTTGAACTTTGTGCATTCATATGTGTGTTTTTTCTAAACTAGAAGTGTATGTTTACTGTGTTCTGACTTATTGAATATTAATATACTGAATTTTAATGTGAATGTGAGTTATACGCCTATGTGAATACTTTTTAGTTAGATGAATCAATAATAATCAATAAGTGCCGTGATACATTGAGAGAAAATTATTTACACATTACAATCGGGATGTTTCACAGGTTAATAAATATTTTCATCCATCATTCCCTTTACCAACCAACCCTCCTGCTATCCTCCATCCATCCAACTAACCAGCCAACCATTCTTTCATCCACCTCAATTCATCCAACTATCCGTTCACACAACAGTTCATTCATCCAACTAACCGTCAACCCAACAACTCATTCATCTATCCAACTAACCCATCTATCAAATTCCTAAACAGCTTCTTCTTCAAATCTCAGCACTTCACAATACACACATGGTCTAATGCCATTTTAAAAATAAACATTCGCACACAACAATACTTATGAGAAATATACACTATTCACATAATTCTCTAGAAAGCATAGTTTTAGTTGGTAGAAAGACAGCAGAGATCCTGGAGATCCACATTCACACTACAAATAGTGAGCATTTAATCTCAGATGGGTTCTCTACGCCACCAAGATAAACCTGTTGACAAATGCTCACTTCTGAAGTTTAAAGCTAACGAATGACCAGAAGCTTTTCATGAATGAAAACAAAAAGCAATGTTTTGACACAGAAAGGCTGTGTCTATGTCGAACTTTTTCATGTCAAACATTTTTCTCTCTTAATGTTTTTTCTTGAAGTCTGTTATAAAGATAAATGAATGCTCAGATTGTCTGAACAGGGAACTGTGGGTGATGTAGTGCGAATGTGTTGTTACATCATATCTGTAATTGAACCACAGCACAGGCAAATCATTTAAGACGCTTCTTTGTATGCAAATTAGTTTGATTCAAAATTTATATTTGTGAATCTGGGAATTGACAAATCTATGTGGATGCATGAGGAATTACTGTACTGTAAACTTTTGTTTTTTTTTGTAGCAATTTGAATTTAAAATGCGTTTTGAAGAATTCACATTCACGCACACACACACATGAATAATGTTATTTATCAGTAATAACAATATATTGTTCATCAACACGTTAATTAACAGCACACAGTGCAAACAAAAAGAGCATTGCTTGTCGGAATTGTTTATTCTGTTTCTTTTATTTTCTAAGTCTTGTGCAATTGACTAGTTTCTCTCATGCTAGAATGCTAATTACGCACAATTATAAACATGACATTAAGCAAAACTGCTCTTTATTCATTCCTCTTATTTTGGCGTTATTCACATTATTTTGGATCTTCTGCTACGATTTTCCTCTTGGTTCCTTCTTCTAATACTTCTTCACTGTATTCAATTTAATTGCCATTTAATTTAAATGAGTTTTTTGGTCAAAGCTCACAAAGTCTTCTAGGTTTCCTTGAGATTTTTAATATTCTGTCAATATTATAAGCGACAGACTTTGAATCCCATTTCATTCTGGATAAAGGTCACATCATCTAGGTGTGTAAAGTCAATTTCACAGAAAACCCTAATATTTGCATCTCCCATCGCCTATTCTGTTACGTAAGCGAGACTTTTCACCCTCCAATCAATTACGGTCGATAAAATCAAGTCTCACCGTGGACGTTTGTCATCTGATGTCCTGTTCCACTCCGATAGAGCGGCGTATAAAAGTAAAATGAGTGGCAAATGGCATTTCATGTCGACTTCAAAGATGTGTTTGTTTGGAGATGTTGTAAGCATGACATTGAGCCACTGATACCTGGACAGCTGTGATGACTGAACTTCTCTCATGTGTCTTTATTTATTCATTCGCTATGGGCGAACCCCGCTGTGCTGTTTTCTGCTGCTTTGTGTGTCTGAAGCGTTGAGCTCCTCCATGACAGAAATAGGGAAAATCATACCGCACCCCTTCCCTGTAGCCTCCAGGTCTAATAAAAAGCCTTCTGATTGCTTCCACTTTTCTCAGGAGAGAAGACGAGCGAGATAGAGCGTAAAACAGTGCAGACATAAAAGCAAGTCTGAAAGAGAAATGGAGGGAGAAACAGTGATTTGAGTGGCCGCCACGTTCAATGCAAGTCTAGGCGCAGAGAATGAGGCATCTCGGGTTTGTATTAAATCAGTGTGAGACTGACACTTGAATATGTTTTCATCCTTGAGATCTGCACAAAGCGAGCGGCGCTTTAGGCATCACTCTCTTCATTAGTGTTTGTCGATGAACTTCTAAAGGCTGCGCTTCAATTGTTCCTTCACTGTGGCAGCGTTTTCACTTGCGCTTCTCCTAACACGTTTATTATCAAAATGCAGTTCCTTTTTAAAAATCGCTTAAGCCAAAAAATTGTTCAATTAAAGGTCAGGGGTCCTTATACTTTATAAATTGTTCATTTTCTTAACCGCTTTTCCATTTTCTTGTTCACAGGAAGTTACAGCCAATTAGAGAAACTGTTGACCGACCAATCACAGAGCAGGACTCACATTCACATTCTCACTCACACCTGTGCGTAATTTCCCAGTGATCAATCATCCTATGACAGTGATCCAGTTGTAGGGAAATGGTTTGTGTCCAAGAGGTTGCAAGTTCGAATCCCGCTCCGGCTCCCAAGGCTGCCCACTGCTCCTGGTTTGTGTGTGTAATTTGACTGGGTTGGTTATATGCAGAACAAAATTTCCATACGGTTTCTAGTGGCCAAATATCTCCATCTCTTTCTTTCATTCTGAACACATGATTCAGCCTGTGAAGACGGAGACACAGAGGAAACCCACGCCTGCACGCAAACTCCACACAAAAAGGCTGTACTGGCCTGAAACTTAAGTTCCAAATGTTTCTTACTTTGCTTCTCAGGTTTGAAAAATACTTAATTTTTAACAGTAACAATGAAATACTAAATGAATAGTTCCACATTTTATTTCTAAAACATCACTGTACTTACACAACCTACATGTAAATGAATGTAGCTATAATAATCCAAAGTTCTTGACCTTTACCCCCTTCTAAGGCCCCTCGCCATATGTCAATGTCATTATGGCCTCTGCATTACAGATTGTGCAAAGTGGTCATTTACATGATGTCACACCAGATGTCATTTACGAAAGCATCTGGAAGGGGTCCGCAACAGCCTTTTACTGCAAAAAAAAAAGCCCTTATCTCCCAGGAAGAGATTGAATCAGGCCAGAGGAGATGCAGGGCAAGAAGTCCCAGCCTCCCTTTGCATCTGGCACTGGTGAAAAGTGCATGAGGGAAGGAATCTGGTTCTGTGATGGCAAATGTCAAATGCTGTAATGATGCATTTCTGACAAACCGCTTTCAGGATTCTACGACACGAATCCCCAGCACGTCCTCATGCTAAACATTTTAATTATGCAGTGACTCGGCTCCTTGAAAGTCAAAGGTTTGTATGAAGATGCGACCTTCACTTAAATATAGCTTGAAGAGGTCTTCTTATTAATCTATTCCATGTATTTAACTTTTTATGCGTAAGAATATGACTTATTCATATGAGCCATTGAAGGTCTTATGTCATCAGATGGGACAACATTTGTTTAGTGGAATGGGTTAGCTGAGCTGATAGCGCAGTTGTGTTAGCACAAATATAGTGAGTTGTTAAAAAAAAAGCTAATTGTGCTTATTTGCTTCTTAATACCTAGATTTTTTTTTTTTTCGTAAATCCAATTCTTTAAGTAAGATTTAAAAAAAATAAAAGTAATTTTACTAACCTAGCATTAGCAATTTTTTTCCTCAATTGTTTTAAATACATATAAACTTGGCACTTAGCTAACATGGGATTAGTAGTTGTAATGACTAGTTTTAGCTATGTTTTGTCCACACTTTATTTTTCTAGGCTTTCCAGTCTTTTTTTTTTCCTCAAATACATTTTTGTAAGTAAACAAAACAAAACAAGTCACTTACATGGGATTAGCCACCGTGGCTAGCTAAATTTAGCTACAAAGCTTTTTATGTTTTTGCTTTAATGTTACTCTGCAAATAAAGTAATTTTGCCTAGCTATCATTAGCTACTCTTTATGATTTGCAAAAATTTTATTGTGAGAGTAAGCAAAAACAATTCACTTGGCTAACCTGAGATTAGCTACTTAATACCTAGCATTCGCATAGGTAATACGGTTTTGCTTAAATGTGATTCGGGTCAGTAATTCTAAAGCTTTTAGAAAAGCTTTCATACCCACCTGAGAAATACAAGTCGTGTAGCTACTTAGCATTAGCTACTCAACACCTGCCGTGTTCAGTTTGCTTAGATGCAAATCAGATAGTAATCATTCCAGTCAGCCTGACAACAAAACTCCAGACTGGTTTACTAACCAGTGCAAGACAGAGAAACACCTTTTATTTCCGATTTGTATTCTATCAAACTCAGTCCTATTTCTAAACGGCACTATTGCTTAGAAGCAAATACAATCCACATGGACGCTTGTGTCATCTGCCAGATCAATAGCTGTTTTCTTTTGAAGCCCCCGCTTTCCTCTCTTTCTCTTCTTCTCTTTATCTACAACACCTCCTCCTCTTCCTCTCCCCAAGAATCGGTGATGGATTAGCAGCTTCGTCCTCTTATCACTGCGTGTGAAGACTCACGGTGGCACGCGGCCAAGCGTCCTTCACCTCACACCAGCTTTAACCTCTCCTCTGATCCTTCTCTCGCCCACCATATCATTATGCTCTCGCATATTAGAGCGTATATATCTGTCTAATCCGTGTATACATTGTCTATTTCAGTTCATACATCCTCGAGTGACCTGTCTTCATGTTTGATAGAACTTGGAGTAGATAACTACCCCGAGTGCTGCCTCCGACTCTGGATTGTCACTTGATTAAGAGGAACAGTCTTTCTGTCTGTCACTGCACATCTTGTCTTACTCATTCCTAATGTTATATTAAACCGCGTTACACATAAAAGTCGACAAAAGCTTGTCAAGTTTGATGTTGGAGCCGGCGACTAGCTTGCGACACAAAGCCTTCAAATGCACCGTTTTCACTGCGTGGGAGACGCTTTGAATAGACTTGGTTCGTTTTGAGTCATTTTTTTTTTGACAAATTTCACGGCCGTTTGAAATTAAGCAGAGCAGTCATTGGGTCGACACAGTCCCAGAGAGTCTTTAATATTATTTGCTTGAGATATTTGGCAGAGTTGGAGTCGTCTTAAAATGACCTTGCAATTGGCGTGCTTCTAAAGCGCTCTCTTTAATACTTCAGTCTTTTTCAGAGTACTGAATTAGAATTTTCATGTATTTAAATGTCCCACTTCCATCTGTTCTTGGGCTTCACAGTCAGTTTTCTATATAAAAGTGATCCCCCTTGTTCCGTTTAAATTCCCTACATATATTCAAGGCTAAACAATTATTGAGTGTACTGCTTAGACCAGGCCAAGGATTTGAAACACAGCAGACAAATTTACAAAAGATGTCTGCGTTAGTTTTCCAGATGTATTGCAGATCCTGGTCATTCTGGCAATAATCAACAGACCGGCTTCTTCCCCCAGTAGGCCAGATAAGGATGCTTAACATGAGTCGGTAGGATTTGAGTTTGCTTCAAGAGCGAGTACTTTGCCATTCCCACTGGGCCCAGTATGTCCTGACTGTACCAGAAAAGAAAAATCATTTTCTGGCCATAGAGATGCCCTCTTATGGGCTCATGTCTCTGTCTTTACCTATGGGAGATACCACGACACTAAAATTGTAGAGTGATGGTAGAAAAGCCAACGGATCTAATCGTCCTTTTCACTGTTTTAGGGAGAGCCGGCATGGTTTCATCCATCCGTGGAGCTAATCTCTGCCTGCTGATGTGGAAAAGAGAGCCAGACGAAGTGGCACATGTCTGGGGCACAGACAGCCTCTACCCAGCCAGTCTCGTCTGATGGTACGAGCCAAAAGATGAGTCATCCTCACCGAGTGTGAAGACACAATGTCTGGAGGCAACTAAAGCCTGACAGACGAACCGAGTCTCTGTTATCAATCCCATCACTAAGACTCAAACTACACTTTTCGGTTTAAAACTCATATCAACCACCGTATTTGTACAATAGACAATAATTCTTAAAAGATTAAAAATAGATGATTTAATAATATACAAATGCTATACCTAAATAATAAATAAGAAACAAGCCTGGAGCAGTGGGCAGCCTTAAGTGTTGCACCTGGAGGGCAGGTGGGCAAGTTTCAGAACCAGTCGTCAGAGTGGGATTCGAACCTGCAACCCATTAGCCACAAGTTCAATTCCCTACCACTGCCTCTATAAAGGATTTTTTTTATTTTAATAAATTGTACTAATTTGCTATATTTTGGCTGAATCTCAATAAGAAGAGCAGATATTAGCAACGCCAAGGTCCTCCAATCCCAGGAAAAGCATTAGGTTTTGTTCATTATCTACGTATGTAGATTCAATGGATTTGTATTCATTGTTTGATTTGTCACGTCTTCTTTTTGCTTTGTCTTTTATGGAACATTCTGGATGCCACAAGATTAGCATCCTTAATCTGATAAAGCTTAAAGTGGGAAAATCACTTTATCAAAGGAAACCGTGGACTTTTAGGGGAAATCTCTGCAACACAAAAACAGCAAGTTCAGCAAAACACAGCAGACCAGACGATACGATAAACTCCTTAAACCCGCCGAATCGTATTGTCGGTTCTTTTGTTGCATCTCGCATCACTTGTCAGAGCCATCTAACTATTCCAGACTGATAAAGGGATTAAACCAAGAAGTCTGGTTTGGAGAGTGTGTGCATAAGCTTAGTAATTCCCGATGTTTCAAATAATCGCAGTGAAAAGCCGCACAATTAAAGAGGTAGAAACGATGGCATTTGAGTTTAATAGATCCTCTCAGAGATCGAGGTGGTGTGAAAAGGTGTTGTATAAACATGGGAAGATAATACGATAGATTAGAGTGTTTCTCCCCTGGAACAAACAGCAGTGAAAGAGCCTGAAGCTTTTTACTCCTCATTGAAAGTAAGAGGACAATAGTGAAACAAGAATGACAGTCTTCAGTCGTCTTGTCTCAACTGCTGCGGATTTTGTCCCAAGTCCCAAGAGGTTGTGGTTGTTAATCCACCCGTCGATATTTTTCCCTGACATTGTTCCAACTCCAAGTGTCCAAAATCCTCTTCTGGAGGTGAGTCCATTGCCGCTCCTGGAGGTCTGAGTCCTGCTGAGTTTATCTCTATAATTAAACACTTCTAGTCCAGATAATCTAGGCCTTTAATTATTTACACAAAGCCTCCGGGCAGTTCTATCATATCTTAATTTTAGAAAAGTTTCCCTTTAGGAGGAGATTTGTAAACCACTGGTCTTCTCCAGTGACCTTGCAGTTTGACTTTTGCAAGCAAAGCAAGCTGCTGTTGAGAAGTCTGACCTGCCAACCAAACAATTCTAATGTCTGTCCTGATGTAACACAACATGGAACAATGTGAGTTTGTCAAAATGACCTCTAGGGACTTTATTAAGGTTGTACCCATCATTCAACCCTCTATTGAACATCTAACACACAAAACCAGAGCAGTGGGCAGTCTTAACCAGAGCCTGATTTACAGTGGTGTATAGTACTTGGACTTAGTACTAATGGACTTTGTATTTGTAATGAGTATCAAAAATATAAGCAACTTTTACTCTCTAGTACTATCTTTATCTCTTTACTCTAGTACATTTGAATGGACACTTACTGTTACTCGTTACATTGTGATTGTGTGCAACAAGTTGACTTCTTTTTTTACCACGGTTAATATCTTGGGCGGACAATGTGCAGGATGCTGAAGGTACTGGATGCGATTCTTGAGCTAAATCACGTGAACGTCAACTAGGACACACTTTTTTGCACATTTGAGTTTGACTGATGCTAACTTTTTAATCTTAGCATACATTTTGTGTTGTTTTTACTTCATTACAAAAAACACCTTTTTTTAAGTTCTTTACAACTTTTACTCAAGTTTTCTTGGAATTGGTATCTGCACTTTTACCCAAGTGTGGATTTCAGGTACTCAGCCCCAAGGTTAACCACCCTCAATCTTCTGGAACAATTAGAACCCACCCTTGTCCTGTAACCTGTCCCGGCTGGAAAGGTGCCTGAGACCCTCTTCTTTTCCCGGATTAGAGAAACGGCCTCATTGTTTGTCTACATCTCGCAGCGTGCACCACAGCTACCGTGTGCTTTCAGGATTCATCACTATCCCTACACACTCCTGCCACTGTTATTACCCAGCTCTGCTCCGTTATTTGAAATGTATCAAGACGAAGTTTATATAAACCTGAAGCCTCCTGCTGTGGGGAACAGGGTGAACTCCCCCTCCATCTGAAGAGCCCCTGTGGATTATTATTCAGACTGATGGGCTCTGAGCTGATATGTGGGCCAGCGCTGTCACAAGCTCTCAGAGCAGAACCTCAGATTTATGCCCTGGGCTCAGCGTTCTGCCAATGTTCCCCAACGCTCCCCCAACGCTCTGCCTGTCCAATCACGCAATTAGTCTGTGACTACGGTGAACACAGTCCCTGCTGCGGATCTGCCTGTAGGCCTTCCACGCTTTACATATACACACAATACTGTGAGCTGTTTTGCCGCTTCTTTGTGCCGCATTTGCAATCTTTGCAGAAGTCGAAAGTAAGTTTCTCCGCCCGGGCCTTGATTTTGATTGTGGACTTGTGGAAGCCCTTTAGCATAAACCCTCAAGGCATCTCACACCAGGAAACTCTCCAACGCCTTATTACGAAAAACACAGGCCGCCGAATTGGACACTTGATACCCGGCGCTTGCTAATCTGGATTAGAGGTGAAATGCATTGCGTATGGCGGCGTACTCTATACATAAATTGTTTGATTGTGCCGTGGCCACAGGTAACAGGCTTGACCTGGAGAGATCCACATGAGGTCTTCACGGTCTTGCATTCTACATGTTTTTTTTTTTTCTTTTTAGATTGGAAGCACTTGACCGCACTGTAGTTTTCACAAATGTAATATTTATCGCACTTTATCACAAAGTCGTACGTCCCTGCCGGCATCAACAATGAGTAATAATCATATCAGGCTACTTAACATCGCTCTTCTGCTTTTTAATGGTCCGGGCATTGGTTTAGAAGTAGTGTATAGGTGTTTTATTGTTGGGAGGATGTCATCTCCTGCTGGCTTCTGGAGAATAATGGGGTGGAGCTGATGTTTTTCTGCTGACATAACATAATTTTAGCCGTACCGCTTGAGATTTATCATCACGCCAATGGATGACCTTTTCTTCACCTTTAGCTGTTTTCTTCTTTTTAGCCACAGTTGGTGAATCATTGCGGGTGATTATTCTTTTAGAAATTGTCACTTGTTTACGGTCCATGTTTAAATCAGCCTTAGGATGTTCAGAACTTATTAGCAAAGCAAAACTGGTAAAGCTCTATGTTTATGACACTTAGTTTATGATTTATTAATATGACCATATGTCCATTCGTTACTTTCTCTGAACTGTTTTTTTTTATTTCTGGGTCACTGGGAGCTGGAGCCAATCCCAGCCGCTCTGGGCCTGAGGGCGGGGCACACACCCTGGATTGGTGGCCAACCAATCACAGAAAGGGACACGCAGACACAAGCTTTCACACTCTCGCTCACAATTACTGGTGTTTTTGAGTTTTTGAGTTTTTTATTTTTATTTATTTTGCTGCATTACCATACTATAGTACAATATACATGTATGTTTTACGCGTTTCATTTTTATTTCAGAAAAAGAGACATAGAAAGGCAATTTTTTGACATCGGAAGGACTTTGTTGGATTTTGTACACACAAATGAGACAGTTTCAGTAATGTTGTCACGCCGTGTGTGTTTGTGGTGCTGATGTGACGGCCTGGAGACACGCGAGTGTGTCGTGAGTGAGTGTTCTGTCCAAATCTGTTGCGTCCATGTGTCACACTGACGGCGTTCTGATGCTGTCGTGCTCCGTGGCTGCTCTTGATGTTCTTTTGGGATCGGGGAACACTGTGCTTGTGTGGGCCGCTCTGCCCATGTGGCGTCCATTCGCTGCGTGCCACACACACACACACTCTCTGACTTGTCACATGCCTCTGTTTGTTATTATGGAAGGAGCAGAAGATGCTTGGAATACACACTGTGTTTGTTCTCGTGCTATTTTCAGTACCAATGACAGGCCGTCTCACAGCATCTCTTTGTCACTTCTCTGTTCTAATTATTACTTTATTATTATTATTATTATTATTATTATTAATGTTTAAAGCACATATTTTACATTTACAAATACAAGTATAAAAAAAAGAAAATTTAAGAAAAAAGTATTTTTAAGAAAATGCCATGGTGCTAACTTATACTTTTTATGTATTATTGTATGTATGTACTTAAATAAATAGGTTTTACATAAATAAAATGTATATGTATGTGTATAGGCAAATACACACATACACACACACACGCACGTACATATAGTTTATGCCTGCTGTTTTCTACGTTTACTACGTTTTTGGCGAACGTTTTGATGTGTGCTTTTTTCTTATGTCTTTTAATATTCATTTAAATGTGGGACAAAAAAGGTGTTTTCACAACTGTTTACTTATTGCACTACTGGTCATTTGCACCTTAGTAATACATATTTCAGACTGTACATAATGTATATATATATACTGCATACTACCCCTCTGTTAATTCCCCCCATAGTTGTCCCACATGTCATTCGTATCACCATTATGCACTTTGATTACGGTATAAACCGTATACTATATATATTTTTTATTTTTTCTTATATATATTTTGTATATGGAAGCATTAATAACAATAACCATGAATAAACATTATATATTTAATATTTAAGATCTTCACACACATATTTAATGTGATGCTAACAAAGGCAGTTGTACATGTTGTAATGATGCGTAGTTCTACAGCACTTATGAATGACCAGCCCGTGTGAGCCAAACAAACGTGACCTTTGCTGACCTTTACGACTGGACACGATTACAGCATTTGAAGCGGCTCTTCTGGTTCCAGGCCGAGATGGGTTTCAGACTGTGAAGTGTTGTGTGGACATGTGTCCGTGCGAGTGGTCTGTGGTTTCATCTGCTTCTCTCCGCCACCAAGCTCTTTCAGTTCCTCCCGCAATCTTTCCCTCATATGACATTTCAGACTGTGATTGTTCTTATGAAAAGTAACCTTGGTTACGGGCTCTCCCCATCAGTATTTAATAGTTCACTCTGCCAGCTAACATGTGATTATGTTGAGTTGGCACGTGCGCGACTTTGTGTGGCCTGACACGCGATGATGTGGAGTTTGTGCGAGTGTTTCAGGTTGGTGGCTTTTGCGTTAAAAAAAAAAAAAAAAAAAAAGGCGGCAATCAGAACGGCGTGTGTTTGATTGATGGGCCAATCACATGGCACAAAAGACTTCATTACCATTGGCCGCACACTCGCTAACAAGCAATCATGAATACACACAGGTTAGCGACTTGACTAGTCTCGCCGGCCACTTCACACGGGACGCCGCTTATCGCAAAGTCACCAGATATTACCGGAGCGCTTTATCAGCACGCCGCGGCCACACGAAGGTCACAGGGTCGGCCCGAGTCCGTGTGATTCGGCTTCAAAGACGCGCAAACAAACTGGGAGCCCAACAATCGCTTTGTTTTTATTTTTAATCGTTCCTATTTCTGGCCCCGGAAAGGAAAATACATGGAAAGTCGTAATTAGATGTTGAAAGTTTTCCTCACAGCCGCTATATGGGTCAACCGCTGCCAATTCCGCAAACTTCAAATGAAGCATCGGCGCGTCCCAAGACTCTTGCTTTTTATTGTTATTTCCCCGTCTGACTTTCCTCCGCAGCAGACGGAAGATAAAGTGAATATTTGATGCTGTTGATTTTGGTGCGTGTGGTTAAGTGTCATCCACGGATGGATGTTTAAGCAGAGCCGTCGGGATTGGTGGATATAGGTTGATCCATGTTCTCATTACGCTTGATGGTTGCATGTTATTTGGAGTGTCACCGTAATCATTATTAATTATAATAATCTGACTTATGAGTCATCATATTATTAGCATCCGTGAGCAGCGCTTATAGTTATTGCACGGCGGAAAAATAATTAATGTGTTCCTATTCCTATAGCCGCGGGCTGTGAGCTTTAGGGAAGCTGTGTGTGTGTGTGTGTGTGTGTGTGTGTGTGTTTACTCAGGGAGTCCAGGCCGCCACAGAATCAGGTGCACGCAACCGTCTCTTTTATGCGCTTCAGCCAAGCCAACAAAGACAGAATAAGAGTACGTGATGAGAATTACAGCGCGCTGCTGTGGGGATGTCATGGAATACACACACACACACACACACACACACAAGTGCACAGCTGCACACACTCCCACTCACACACAGCCACTTGTGTATGCACACACACTCTTTACAGAGCCCCACTAATACCCCTCTCTCTCTCTTTCTCTCTCTCCCTCTCACTCACTCTCTCTCTCTCTGTCTCTCTATCTACCTATCCTTGTCTCTCTCACTCTATCTTCCTCTCTATCTATTTTGCCTGCTTTATCTCTTTTTTCTCTCTCTCACTATCCCTCTCTATCTATCTCACCCCTTCCTTTCTCTCTCAGTCTCTCTCTCTCACTTTTTCTCTCTCTCCCTCTCTCTCTCTCTCAGTCTCTCTCACTCTACTTCCCTCTCTCTTTCTATCTTACACCCCTCCTTTATCTCTCTGTATGCATACAAATCTCTCTTTCTCTCTTTCACTCCATCTCTCTCTCAATCTATCTGTTTCTTTCTATCTCTCTCACTGTATCGTCCTCTATCTGTTTTACCTGCTTTATCTCTTTCCCTATCTCAATTCAACTAGCTCTCTCTCTTCCTCTCTCTCTCTCTCTCTCTCTCTCTCTCTCTCTCTCTCTCTCTCTCTCTCTCTCTCTCTCTCTCTCTCTCTCTCTTTCTCTCTCTCTCTTTCTCTCACTCTCTCTATCTTACCCCCTTCCTTTATCCCTCTCAATCTGTCTATGTCTATCTGTCTGTCTGTCTCTCTCTCTATCTCCCTCTTTCAATCTATCCTAGCCTCTCTCTCTCTCTCTCTCTCTCTCTCTCTCTCTGTCTATCTTTCTTTCAAACACACAGACACATAGTTGCACTCTCATCCAAACTTATCCTCTCTCTTTTCACTTTATATATTTCTTTCTTTCTCGTTTCCACTCTCACACACTTTCTTCTTCTCCTTCTTTCTCTCAGGGTGTGTGAGTATTCTCTCACACATTCTTCCCTGCATTATTTTCCACCTCTTTTCTCTCTCTCTCTCTCTCTCTCTCTCTCTCTCTCTCTCTCTCTCTCTCTCTCTCTCTCTCTCTCTCTCTCTCTTTCTCTTTCTCCCATGCCCTCTTTTTATCCCCCTCTCACTCTTTCTCTTGCCCTCTCTTCCCTCTCTCTCACTCTTTCTCTCACCCTCTCTTTCCTTTCTCTCTTTCCCTCTCCCTCGCTCTCTCTGCCCGTCAGAGCTTGTGCAGGCACTACGGACGTGATAATTGTAATAAAGGCTGCCAGTAATGGGTTGTGTGGCACACGGCTGCACTGGCCAGGCGTTCTCCCTCTTTTGTTATGCTAATGCAGAGTGATTAGAGGCCTTCTGCAGAGCTGCGCTGCCTAATCTGACTGCTCCCCCGAGGAGAAGGGGGGGTCCGCACACACCGGGGGTATTACACGCCGGCTGAGGGGTCAGCAGACGCCAACATCATCTTACTTTCCATTTATATTCCTTTTTAATGAACACCACACACCAATGCATGTTCAAGCAGACATGTTTTGTATGCGTTTGTTGGGGAGATGTTGATGTCCAGAGAGGTGTTGTAAATGCAAAGTCTTCGTCTCATTTGCGTTTTGCTGGGCTGTGTGCACACTTTTCAAAATTTGGGTTGTTTAATGTGTTGTTTATGCAATTTAGGGCTTTTTGCTGTTCTAAATTGCATAATTTAGGGAAGCAATTTTTATTGTAACTTTTTTATAATTTTTTTTGTAACTGGCTTTTTTTTATTTGACCCATTTTTTGGTTTAGGAGCAAATGTGTTTTGAAACATTTTTAGCCTGCACACACACACACACACACACACACACACACACACAAATAGTAATATATATATATATATAAAAAAATTGTATTGGATTTGAATTTAAGTATAAGAAAAGAAGCATGGCAATGATTCTGAATTGACTATTAAGTCATGTTTTTGTGTTCAAGCGTCAAGTTTTTATAAAAACATTTTATGTTTTTATATTTTTCTCAATTCTTTTCAAACTGTTGCCGTTTGTGCTCGAGAAACTTCCCTTCCATCTTCTGCGCAGTGTCAGCACACGCTGAGGAGAAACACACAGAACTAAACACCCCGAGTTATTGTTGAGCAGCTGCCTGGAGACCCCGAGTTAAGCCAAGAGCAACCAGCTTCCCACTGCGCTTTCAGGTCAGAATCTCACTGTTTGACCCGATAAATCCCCTTCGCGTTCTTCAAAGGACATGTTCTTACTTCACTGACCGTTAAAGTCAAGAAAAGCAAAACTATTTTTGGTTTTTAATCAACTTTATTCAGATGTCTCTTTACTGTTTGTCTCCTTGCACTGGATACCAGTTGCTGGTAGGATCAAGTTGAGCGCTTTAACTTTGACATTCAATACTATTATGGAACTGCATTATCTTTCATTAACACTGGAACAGGAATATTCTCTCTGACGTTGGAGTATGATTAGAGAACGAATGGCGTTTAGTAGTTCTTCTGTACACCGCCAAAAATCTACATGAAAAAATAATAAAATTAAAAAATTAAATGAGAAAAAAAAAACTTAATACAAGTAAAATTATCTGCCATTGGGGTGAGAAAATGTGACTTGGTTGAAGCTTGAAACGAGATATATTACATTAATTAATATATATATATTAATTAATATATACATTACTAAAATAAGAAATTTCTAAAAACAAGAAAGACTTGACATTTCTTGTTTCAGGAAGTTCTGTATTAAAACATAATATCCACTAATAAAAAAATGTCTCAATTCAGTGTTAAATATCATCATTAACATTTTTCTTAAGCAAGAAAATTCAAGTCATTTTCTTAAAACAAGCAAAGTAATATTTCACTCTCAAATCTAAGATAGGTAATTTATATTGTCAGAAAAATTGCAAAATGTATTGTCTAAGCACTTGTCAACTATTTTTTTTTT
This sequence comes from Paedocypris micromegethes, assembly GCA_028031935.1. NCBI lineage: Eukaryota > Metazoa > Chordata > Actinopteri > Cypriniformes > Paedocypris > Paedocypris micromegethes. The sequence continues at coordinate 5,426,282 of CM051498.1, forward strand.
GCCATGTGACAGGAATTTTTATCCCTTTTTATAATCTGACTTTCTTCAACTGCTCTCTGATGGAACAATTTATCAATTCCACCTAGAATCTCCAACACCTTCACCACAATTAAAACAAAAACGAAACTCGTTATAAAACAAAATAAAACAAAACCCTCTGTGTGCACAATGATTGTAGTTTAGAAAGTTTTGGGGGCATTTTACTTCCAACACTCCACATTTTGTCCGTGGCTTTGGATTAAAGCATCTGCAAAGTAAGTAAAATACATCTCATCCCACAAAACCTGTGCCTCCAGCGAAGCCTTGTGATCCAGCATTGACCTCTGACCCCAAAACCCGGCCTTAACACCGGAGACCCATTAGTCGCTGTGGTTTTTCACTCACCTCCGCAACGTCCCTCCACCTGGCTCGCAGATTTGACTTCTTTAATAGACCCTTTCAATTGTGTCCCTTTCTCTGTCTCGTACGCACCATGAAAGCATCATTTCTTATCAACCTGCATGCCTTTTCAAAGAACCCTCCCGAAACCCTGAAAGAGGTGCAAAGAGGGGGTGAGAGGGGGACTTTACAAAAAAAAAAAAAAAAGGAGAGAAAGCACTTTTTTTTTTTGCCAGACGGTCCCTTTGGCAAACATGCATTAAGTTGATTTCAATGGACCAGATGCTCCCTTCCTCTCAAAGCAATTTGGATGCATAGAGCTTTCCTGGCCTTGCTGGAGACTAGACTCTCTGCTTTTGATTTGTAAGTGGCTCAAATTGAGGCTCGCATTCAAATGTGTGCACATGGAGTGGCCTTGTATCGCAGCCTGTGAGTTTTGTACTGCCGGCTCCTTATTTTTCCCCAGACAAAACCCCATGGAGCTTTTTCACAGAGCCAAACGCAGTAAAGTAAGAGAGGCATTGGGTTTGATTTTACGCTTATCACACGGACTATTTTCTTTTATTTTTTCCCCCCACCATCGGTCGTGGTAATATTAGTTGCAAAATACAATTTCTTTGGAACGAGCTGCTTTTGTACATCGCAGAAATTTAATCAGTCACTTTTTTTCCGAAATTGCCCATTGAGGCACAATTTGAATTTGATTTGCAATTTGAAAGGCACGTTTAGATTCGACGTAGTGTAAATGTCTGCAGCCTTATAACCATCAAAGTCAGGCCTAGGAAGAGCCAAGAACGAATATGTGCTGATAAAATAGCTTATTTCATATAACACTCTTACTAAAAAAAACCATGACTGTAGATTCGAACAGGTCGTGGTGAAATAGAGTCATAACCGTCATATTTTGCAGCTTGTGTCTAGTCTGGTGGGCTGTTGGGTAAAAATAAAGAGTTTGAACTGCTGTCCAGATGCCGTCTGATGGGATTTTGTCGCACGGAGAAATGCAGAATCACAGGGATCACATCCGGATGGGAAAAGCCGTTTCTTCCTTTGGGATACGGGTCCTGCCGAGGGTCTGGAGATTTCCCATCGGAATAAGGCATTTCCTGTCGCTATGTATTTAAGCCCAGTCACGGTATACATTTACTTTTATATCCTCCATATCTAATGCTGTGTATCTTTCATTGATTTTTTTTCTCCTTCATCTGATGTGAGCCGAGCCGGTCTGAGCGTTGAATTATTAATAAAGCCTGCTCTGTGACTGCCAAATGTTCGCAGACTAATTTCCACGATTTTCATGCGCATAATGATTTCGTTTTCGGTGACTTTGTAAGCCTGGAGTTTTCTGGTTCACTCACCACTGTTCAACTTTTTTTTTTCTTCTTCAATATACGTTCTAGAGCGAGTGATAAGAACAAAATATGAACAATAAAAACATGACCATGCTTCAACTTCAATAGAAAATTCATCTTTATTAAAGACATATTTTTTTTTCATTTTCATGACATATTGTACAGACAAACAATACATAAACAAATTAATGAAAGTATACATTTGTCCCACAGAAAAGATAAAGCTTGTCAAATGTAGTGATTTTTTTTTTAATTGGAAAATATTATTATTCTAATATTATTCTAATGTATTGTTTAAAAAAAACTAATAGATAATATATATATATATATATACACACATATATATAGATACACACACACACACACCACACAACACATATATATATATAATATATATATATATATATATATATATCACACGTTGTTGATGTGTGATGTTTGTATGACATGTAGCGCTCAAGACTAAAGTTTGAGTCGAGTTCTTTTTTTTTGTCTGGACTTAAGTCTCGTGCTTATGTGGATTTCCTCTGGGTCTCCAGTTTCCTTCCACTGTCCAAAAACAAGAGATGGAGTCATGAAAAAAGTGTGTGTCCTGCTCTGTGATTGGTCGGCCACCAATCTGTCCAGAAATGAACAAGCGGCCAAAAAAATGTGCGAAAGTTGTACAAAAAAAAAAAAGAAGGTGGTTGAACAGGAGCCAATTTTTTGTGTGTGTAAATCGTATGAATGAATATGTGTTTTAAAGAAGGCGACTGCATCTGGTGTGTTATCACAGGTAAAGACAGATCTGCTCTGAAACCACCATATAACATAAAGCCCGGGGCGAAAGGAGTGCATTAAAATATCACCCGCATTTCAAAACTCTTTTCCGCTCGGTTAAACTTTGAGAGGCAGACGTGCGAGGCAGACGCTTCCCCGGCTCTGTTCTGGGTAATTATGAAAGGGTAGAAGACAACAGGTTGAGAGACGAGGTCAGGCTCATGTGAGGAGATAAATGCAAAGCACTCACTCTGAAAGACAGAAGAAAACATCAGCTGACAGCAGCATATGTCAAATGATCAAATTACTGCCTTTCACAGCGAGCAAACGGACACGGGCGAGGACGGCGTAGAGGAGCTGAGAGGTCAATGAAGATGATGGCTTGACATGCTTTTACTTTGCATATGTGTACGGCAGGTGTTTACAGCCTTTTTACTCCTGACATTCTCATCAGTGGCTGGAGAAATCAAGGATAATTTGTCGTTTTGGCATCGGGTTGTGTCTTTAGAGGACGAGCCTGCAAATCACAGTTCTCTAACTCCTATTAGCGCTAGCTTTTGTCCCTACTGTCAAGATCCAGACGCTGGGCCGATGGTGTCAGTTAGCCAGCTAGCTGTTAGCTTTACTACATTTCCCAGAGTGCCTTTCTAGGCCGGCCATCAGTTTGGTAGGACTGTTGAATTAATGAATAATAGTCTGATAATATAATAGTTCTGTCATCGCAGATTGTGACATCGGTATTTTGGCTGTGCTGATGTCACACTGACGGTTTAACACTCCATTTTTATCGTCACTGATTTGTCATTTTCTTTTCGTACTTGGTTATTGTTTCTGTTGTCTTGTTCAGTTTCACCCATGAGTGTTTTGCCTATTTATGTCCCTGGTTTTCCCTTTGTTGTGATTGGTTGTTCACTTTGCATTGTTAGGGGTTGGGTTTGTCAAGGCTAGTTAGCTTTGTGCTAAGCTAAAATCTAAACTTAAGGTTTGTGTTTCCCTATTCTAGTTGGTTGTTTTGATTTAGTTCATGATTGGTTGTTGTTTGGTCTATTTTTTCCATTATTGTGTCTGATTTATTTTTCCTCTTTTATGAGAAGTATTTTAGTTTAGGGCAATGTAATCGTGTGGCTGAGTTATCAGTTGTATGGGTGAATATTTTTCGTTAAATCATCGTTTTTTCAATGTCAAGTTTGGGTCTTTTTCTCAATGAAATGGCACAATTTCTCTGTGTTTAAGTTCACTTCTCTGCTTTTGTTCATTTTGTGTGTGAATGTCACCATTACTGTGTGTGACCGTGCACGTGTGTGTAATCTTTATTTGCTTTTAGACAGTTTCAACCTTCCTGATGCTCATTCAGTTGAGCTGCTATTCAGAACGGCGAAGGTCATTGTTTTGAGTCAAAGGGAAAATACCTCATAAGTTGTTCATAAAGGTATGAAAGCAGCAGGAAATTGCATTATTATATAGTAAATAAAACATATCCTGAATGATTAGTCATATTTATATTTGATATGACTATTGACTAATAATGTTTATATGTGTATATATAAAGCATTACATAGCAATTTGCTTGATATTTAAGATAATAATAATAATAATAATAATAATAATAATAATAATAATAATGATTTAGTGTTCATGATTGTATCACTTACAGAAATGACAATTCATTTTGGACATCAGGATTCCCTTCCACAATCCAAATAAACTGAAAATCATATTCATCTATATCTCTGACCGCTCCCAGTTTCACCAGAACAACAGTTTCCGGCTCTAGTAGGAGCGGATTTGACTGATCTAGAGTCAGTACTCTAGACATACTCCACATAATATAAACCACTCTCCGAAGCGACTTGTTACTCTCGCGTCAGTTTATTTTGTCTAAACTAACCAGTTGTTCATGAATGAAACAGACACATCAGAATACGTCTCCACCGCCGACAGGTAAAACGTTATGATGATACATCAGGCCAAAAATTATGATTATAGAACTGTAAATAATTACTGTTGCTAGTTCAACTCATGTTTTTGAAATGTGCTACTTAGGAAAAGTTATATTGTTTTTACACAAGCTTCTTAGTGTATGCTCATTATTTCTTCCCGAACCCTAAATTATAGATATATATCAGCATGTATGTTTGCCTTGCGTGTGTGTGTGTGTTTTGAACAATACGTTCAGTTACGTACAGTACCTCTCATTGTATTTTGACACTCGGTACTCAAATTACAGATTAACCGCTTAATCTGCCCAGCCGGTTATTATGGATAAAATCTTCAAGTCCCAATGTGTCGCGGTTTACGTAACTGCACGTACCGTATATGTATTTTTCTAGAATGACGAGGCATTCAATGTCATAGGTGACGCTCTTTTTTTTATTTTTTATTTTTTCAAACCATGTATTTGAAACCCCCTAGTGATATTAAGTCCCCCTTTATGCTCAAAACTCTCCCTCTCTGAGAATGTCTTCGGTAAGTCAAGATTTGGCAGAGTGTCTTATTTCAAGCCTCCGACAAGGCAAAGGTGTAACCGTGGCTTTCTGTGAGTTTCACGCAAGCTTGTAAAATGCCTCTGGGTGCCTTCAACAACAGGGAGTAATGAACTTACTGACAGCATCTGGAAACGTGTTGCTGTGAACGCAGTCCTTTAGTAACTAATCCTGAAGCTGGCACGGTCTAATATGGCATGTATATCGGTTGTTTCGAAAAGATGCCTGTCTGACTACTCGCTGTCACCAGCTCTTTGATTTACTCGTGTAATATGCCTCAGAGACACCGTTTCCTCGTTCTTTCGCTGGATGACATTAACGATGAAGGGGATGACGTTGATGAGTGAATGCTTTAGCTTGGCGCTAACACGGGATAAAGAGAAAGGGGCTGCGGAATATTGCCAATAACTCTGAGTACACGGCGCTAATAAATAAAATAAGAGCCGCTCACATAAAAAGACACGCGCCATTTCCACTCGCCGCTGATGTTCCGCCCTCATCCGTTTGCCATCTGAAGCGAACATATGAAATATTTTGATGTTTGGAGACTCGCTCAAAGACTTGTGTGACATCTTAATTACAGCTTTCTAATCAAAGCGATATTGCGCCGAGAGATTCATTGGGTTTGTGTTTGGAACCGAGAAGCTGAATGGAAATCTGCATTACTTTGACAAGCCTTTCACGTACTTGAACACAAAGTTCTTTTCGCGTCCGTCGTGTCCAAGTTTCTCTATCCAGCAGCTGATGGTGAGAAGGCCGCAAAGCCATAATTTGAACGTTTAGTCCAACGGGTCATCCAAAGTCGGAACATTATACTGCTGTTTTACTCTGAGTCATGAATCCTGAATTTTGTCTAAATTGGCTCTGAATGTACCGAGGCTTTGGCGAGATCGACTTCCCTCCTGCTGGATGGAAGAAGAAAATATTGGTAATGCATCTTTAATGCAGCTCTACATTGTTTGCCATGAAAATAAATAGTTTAATAAACTCCATAGTGAACTCATATTAAACTTGTTACATTGGACTTATCGCATTCTTCCATTTTCTTAACCAGGGTGGACACACACACACACACACACACACACACACACACACACACACTAGATTGGTAGCCAACCAATCACAGAGCTGGACACACCCACACCGAATTGGTAGCCAACCAATCACAGAGTGTGTGTGGATTTCACCTGTGGACAATTTTTTAAATTCTCTATAAGCTTAATGCCTTACTTTTATTTCTGTTTGTTAATTATTGAAAAAAGATATATGAAACGTTACTAAAATGATAAGAACCTACTCCGAAAATAAGGAGCCAATTATCTAATTTTCAGAGAAACATGATATTTTTAAGTCTTTTTTTCATTCTGTTAATCATAATTATAGAAATATGAAAGTTAGACTGCTTTAATCATAATAAGCCTACTTTGTTCTTATATCTCCTCACATTTATTCATCTCTGACAGATGAATACATGCAAATGTAAGTAATTCTTATATTAGACAAACTAAACCATTAGTTCCAAACGATGGAGCAGGAATGATTACGCACGGACAACTTAGGAAGGCTTCTCTAAAAGCATCAAGATACTTGAAACTTCTCCCCATATTCTGTTTTTATGGCAGCCCATTTCATGGTCCTGATTGGCTTCGTCTTTGTAGCTCAGGGGTATAAGGCATAGCTTCTTAGTTCTTGTCTATATCCAGCCCATCCAAGCCATTTGACAGATCTCCTCTTTCCTTTCTAAAGCACCTCAAGGCATAGCAAGAGAAACGAGGATTCCTTTGATAAGGGTGATCAAGACTGGCGTTCCCATGCCGACAGGTTTCACCGACATGAGAGAGGTGGGGGAAGGGGGGAATCGGGCACCCATTACCCACTACTCCATTCGGCTGCCGAGGCGATCCAGGTAAAGCTTCCACGGGCCGGCAAGGGGTAGGTGAACGGGTGGGGGGCGAGAAGCAAGACCAATGTGAAAGCTGAGGGGGAACGGCGAGGATGAAAGGAACCAGCGTTACAGAGGAGCGAGAGAACAAGATGAATAAAAAGAAGAGTACAAAAATAAAGAACTAAAGTGTGGCGTGGAAAAGAAGAGATGCATCCAGCTCGGAAGCTGTCAGGAGTGTGGATGAACAGGAAAGAGCGGCTTCATGCGCCTCACTATGTTCTGTACAGTAGAGGAGAGCAAATTACAAGCCGTCACTGAGCACAGCAGTCAGTGTCAAAGGAGAGACATTGATTCACACCACAAAAAATGAAAGATTGGAGAAGCATCTGCTCACAACTCTTAGTCCAAATAGTCAAGAACTTTCCTCAACCAACTGCTTGGATTCAAATTGGTTTGGCAATGCACTTTTTATACACATTTTCACCTTCACACGTAGTTATAATGCTATTACCGTAATTACACGAATATAAGCGCCGCCTTTTTCAAGCACATGATACAAATTGTATTAATAGGCTAACGCATTCTTTCTTTCTTGGTCTTCTGACTTTCCATAATCCTAAAATTTGAGCTAATTGCATCTCTCATTTAACAAACCTAACTTGAGGCTCCTTTACTTGAATAATAGATAAAAATTTGATTTTAAATGTTGTTTCAAAATATAGTAGAGTATATCTCCCGTACAGGGTGCTACAATTCATATTGCTATGTCCATATATGGGCGTACTCCTGTTTTCACGGTTGCAGACAGCCAGTGAACAGAGTTGCCCATGTTATCGTATTCATTTAATTTATTTTTATTTCATCCTGTGCTATTTAGCCACTGCTGCGTGTCTCTGCATGGATGATGTTTTTTTATTCCTGTTATTTTGGCAAACTTGTAGTTTATACAAATTTTTTTGTATGTGAGGTATTGTAGCTTAGTCACTGCTAAGTGTCGCGTCGTGTTTTTTTTTCAGGTCTTTATTTCTGTCATTCAGTCAATAAAAGCTTCAGTCCATCTGTGCTTATATTTCCTTATGTATCACTTTGCACTAAAGACCTTATTTACATCGTACCCAACCGGTGAAGAATTACCAAACTAGAGAATTAAACACATTTTCTGTCCCCACTGAGCTGGACGCTTGACCCCGGAGTGATCCACAGGGACTGTGGGATCTCACAATTACGCGTCTCAGAGTTACTGTGAATGAAATGCACCTGGTTTGTAACCAAGGCAACGTCACAATCCAAACCACACTGTGTTTATTCAGTTCTAGGTCTGTAAAGTAATGACCAGAAAACAACATAAAGCGTGTGTCTTACACGTTCCGTTGAACTCATTTCTCCAGCGCCATTGTTTTTCATCTTGCAATTCTCAATTTACTCTCTAGGCGTTTGACTATGTTTCAGCTCAAATCATTTACCCTCGCCGGCACATCAAGCATTTTATTCCCCGTCATTCCTCCGCCATTTGTCCTCTTTGATTGTCCCATCATTCCAATGCGAGTGTGCGCTTTCCTTCTTGACATGTTTTGCTGTCCTCGGGCTAAAAAGCCAGTGATAAGCCTCTGTTTCTCTGCACTATGTGATCCCAGGGGTAATGTTTGGCCACTGTTCTGTCACTCTTTTTGGCAATTTTATCTGATGGGGCCTGAACACTGTCCAATTTCCATTCAATCTGTGATTTGTTTGCCACTTAGTGACATGCTCAGGAAGGTAAGATATGACCCAATTTACCGCTAATGCGCTGCACACGTGGGGCATCTTGTCACATATAACATAAAGTTATATATTATATCCCATAGGTCAAATAAGGGGCTTTTAAAGGGACCCCTATACGTCTACCCCTAGGTCATTTCTAAGGCATGTTGGGCGTTTTTTGAGGGTATTTTTTTGATATATAGCCCGGATGTTTCTAAGCCCTTTTATATATCCTGGAATAAAACATTTACAGCCCTCTGTGTTTCAAAAGAAGTTTAGTCTCCTCAAAAAAAATTAGCTGTTGTTGGTCCAGATGTAGGGAATTAAACATGTGTCCAAGGTTCCCACTGGTTCTACAATCCTTGGACAAGACACTGATCCCCACATGCCCCCTGACACCCCTTCTTAAGGCTGCCCACTGCTCCTGGTACCTGGTGACTCACTGACTCATTCACCCACTGGCTTTTAGGCTGGGCTGGACTGGGGGTCCAAAAAGTTTCTTAGAATCATCTTTTTTTATCGACCATGGACCAAACAATCCTTGTGTCATGTATAGCGTATGTAAAGTAAAGCGCATATGGACTACGGTCACCTCGGCTAACAGCGGGCAACCATATGTCTAGGATTAAAATGCTTCCTGGAATATGAGACTCAAAGCAAGTTAAATGTAAATACATTAAGTGTAAACGCAGCATAAGCAACAACCAGGACGTACAATAAGTTTGTTCAAGCTGAAGTTCACCGGGTTCTTCTGCATCATGGCGACCTTGTAGAGAGGTGTCAATGGTGGGACAGGGTGGTAGAAGCCAGTAGTGTTCCCTGGTGGGCTGTTTAATTAAAGGCCATCATTAACAGGATTACTCACTGTTGGTACCCAACATTCCCCTCGAAGACCGTATGGGCCTTTCTGGTTCAGCTACAAAGGTCCACCTGAACACAGCATCTTCAGCCATGCGTAGACATAGTGCGGGATCTGCTGAGAGGACAAGAGCAATGGAGAGAGAAGGAGGGTCAACTTGGGACATTAAGGCAGATGGGGAGATGTAAAGAGGATAGAGGACCTGGAGTGCTGGTCTGTGATGGGAAAAGTACTAGAGGAGAAGGTCAGAGGAGACAGACAGAGAGTGAGAGAGTGAGAGAGGCAGAACTGGTGAGGGAGAGAGAGAGAGCCAGATTGCATCCTATTGCATCAGCCCTGAGTAACTGGATAGGAGGGATGCAGAGCTTAGACGCACAAATAGGCTTGAGTGTAGAAGAGGATGAAGATGCATCTTTGGCTATGATGTAACCGATCTCCAAGCAGAATTTACTGTTTCTGCCCTCCAACAGCATTCGCTAATCAGTGGCGAAGTCTAAAAAAGCCCATCGCCTTCGGACGGAAGGCCGATTAATTGACAACAGGATAAGTGAGAAGCTCCCACAAGATAAGCCAATGGGTTTATTCACACCGTGCAGGCTAAATAAAATGATTACACAATACAGTACTATACAAAAACAAACAATACATACCATACAAGTACCAGAGGTGTAAAGAGTACCGGAAAACCATACTTGAGTAAATGTACGGATGCCTTACTGTAAACATTACTCCATTACAAGTTACAAGTCACAAATTCCCTGAAGACTTGAGTAGAAGTCATAAAGTATCCAAAGTAGCTTATTTACTTGTAGTGAATTTAGGCTCAAAAACACCAAGGAATGTGAAAAACAAGATACTTTATTTTTAGTCTTTATTACCTAATATTGAAATGAAATTTAACACCTCAATCAGAATGGCAGAATAAAGTAGATGAAAGAGATAAAGAGAGTACAAAGTCAGTCTCAGTCAAAAGCAAATGTGATAAATTCCGTGATTTAGCTCATAAATAGCATCCAGTACCTTCAGCATCCTGCAGATGGTGATATCACCTTGTCCGCTCAAGATTATAATTGCGCTATAAAAAGAAGAACACTTGTCGCGCACAATCACAATGTAACGAGTAACGGTTAGTGTCCGTTCAAATGTAGTGGAGTAAAGAGTACAGATATTCAAAAATGTAGTCAAGAGACAAAAAAAGTTAAAGTTGCTTATATTTTTGATACTCATGTACAAATGAGTTCATGTACAAAGTAACCCAAAAATACTTAAAAGTAAAGAATCAAAGTCTATTTACTCAACGACTTTACACCTATGTCAAGTAAATTGTAAACAAAAATAAATAGTTATAGGACAGGACCAAGGAAAAATAAAGTTTGGCATTGCATCTCAACACTGAAGACAATCAATGCAATGTCTGAAACTGTACACACACACACACACACACACACACACACACACACACACACACACACACACACATGTATATTCCAGTCGTGTGTGGTTGTATAGAGCCAGAAGGGAAATTAAATCCGTTTTTGTGTATGTCGTATTATTTTTCTGTCATAACACGGCTCCTCATTCAGATCATATCTGCCTAATCCCTAGCAACAGCAGTGGTTGCCAAAGTGTTGCAACATCCATCATCAATTAAAAAAAAAAAAAAA
>CM051498.1:5437418-5506977 GCA_028031935.1 Paedocypris micromegethes
AAAAAAAAAAAAAAGCTACCACCCATTTTCCAGAAACTGGCAGAAATTACGTAAACATGCATCATTACAGTGAAAGCTGCCAAAGACCCCATTACAGTAAAATCCCACCACCCTCGTATTGATCCATTATATATAGGGCACATTTGGTGTCTCTCGTCTTCCTGGCTGCTTTTCAATAATTTTATCATGTTTGTAATTTTCCATCTCCAGCAAATGAGGCCATTGATATTAATGGAAAAACCATCTATTCAAATTATGCGCTGGTGGAATTTTAAGCCCGTGATTTAAAGCGTGAATCGTTTGATGCAGTCAAGCCGCCGCGACATCCTCATCATAAAACACACAGGTTTGTCAGCATCAGTCTCACTTTCTGTGAGCTTTCCATCAAGCGCTCTCCATCTTACTCTTAAATCCAAGAACATCTCCAGGCACATCTGTCTTATTTCCCTCCCAATAAAGAAAAAGTATGAATCTGTCAAGACAGAGCCTAAAGCTATATGTTCCTCATGCTCTCTGAACTCGGTCTACACACACACAAAGATTCATGATAGAAGCCAACCTATATTTTTTTCTTGAAGCCCAAAAGAATCTTTGAAGAGCTTCTGTGATTTGAACATCAGAGTCTCACACATCACACCGTGCGAGTTTAACAACATCCAGTTGTGGAGCCATGGAATTGTTTGGGAGCCATTCAGACAGATGCGTAAAGAACAAGAGCCAAATCAGATGATTTAATTTGGCTGTTTATCAGAAGTTTGTCATCAGAAGCATTCGTGTGTAAACACAAACGTTGCCTTTGTTTTCGCCCATGTGTGCAGGTGTGTTTCATGTGTTTCATGTGTTTGAGGTGTGTGTGTGTTTTGCGTTTAAATGTTGAATGCAAAAGAGTTAAACGTTGTATTTACATGTGTGTTTGTTCCAATTGTTTGTTTGCATGTATGTAGGAGTTGTACATTGGCTTACGTACACACACACACATCTCAAATCAATTGTGTGTTTCTGTGTGTGTGTTTGTATGTGTGTGCATAAATATTTATATATATATATATATAAATATTATATAAACAATAAAATGCCACTTTTATACAGGTAAATATACATAGATACGTATTCTGCGTTTTCAGCGCAAATAATTATCATTAATCCATATACAAAATGTGTTGTCTCATCATCAAAAACCTTTTTTCTTTAAATTATGACCGGCTTACCCGCAGTTTTCTTTAGTTGAAAATTACAGCGCCACCCTCTAAAAGAAGGCCACCGGAAGGGTTGAAAAATTGAACAAAATAGAATAGAAATAGAAGGTTTTATGGCATGTAATAATTTACTAATAATGAATATTATTATGGTGTAATATGTATATACACGTATATACATAATCACCATGATTGACAGATTGACTAAGGAACAAATTGATCTGATCCAGACGAGTCACAACACACCAGATTTCACCAAAATGGCGAATTTGGAAACTGGCCAATTTCCGAACATTGTTTTACATTGACATTATTTGAATCTGTGAATGTCAGAAAGTCATGATCAGGTTTTGAAGGCTATACTGTATAAACATAATCACATTAATTCGATTAGTATATTTGATTATATGATTATAAATGATCAATGATCAATATCAGTGTTAAATGTCTAGTTTGTATGAGTGTGTGTGTGTGTGTGTGTGTGTGTGTGTGTGTGTGTGTGTGTGTGTGTGTGAATCTTGTGTGTGTAAATCTCACACTTATGGACGTTGTAAACGCACTAATTTTCTTGATCACAAATTCTTGAACTATGAGAACAAAACAAAAATAAACAACAACCTCCACACCAAAATGCCGTGCCATGGCGCAGAGGCCGAGCCCTTAAAATTGGGTTCTAAACGGGCCAGAACACTACAGCGCTACCCACTACTCCACCGTGCCCTCCCGGGTCATTGTCTGCAGTGTCTCTGGATCACAGGATCTCTAGAATTTGCAGTTTCCCAATCATTTCCCTTCCAATGTCCTCCTAGGCCCGCCATGTTGACTTGATCCGAGCTCGGTTGTTCTTCAATAAAAGAGACGTGCCTGTCTAGTCAAGTGCTCGTTGTTTATAGATTCGAAAATCAGTGAGTGACTTGCAGGCGGATGCACCGTAGTCTTTGACCTTTCCCTGCGCTGGGGGCAAAGGCGAAGTGTAATCGGCGCATTACTATTCCAGACGTCTCCTTCCTGGCATTTGATCAAATGGATGTCCATTTAGACAAGCAGCTCTGGGACCCTGTGTCAAAATGTCAGCGTTTTATCTGTTTGGAGACCACCGATCTGCAATGCAGGCTGGGTATTTCCACGCACCTTGGGAAGGACACGGCACTATACTCTTAGCGTGTCGCTTGCACTCTTTGCGCTTAAACAGCAGAACTTGCTAGAAGCCACTTGCCCTCAACTTTTCCGCTGTTGCTTCTCTCGACCAATTACTTGCTGTTTCTCTTCTTCCGGAGCGTTTTAGATGTGTTGCTGCCCCGCCATGCGTTTGATTTCCCTCCACCGGCGTAAACAAGCCCTCAAAGGGAAGAGCTAGCTAGCGTCGCGCAACGCTCACCTGCACCCAACTGATTTAGCTTGGACGAAAAGAATACAGGCTCCGACAGCGTCAACCAGTGTCTCTCACGATTAAGAGTGTAAATGAATCTATCTCTTCGTGTCTATATTCATTCTCTCTGGTGCTGGAGAGAGGAAATGCTCATTTCTGTTTACCGGAGCAAGCTAAATGAGACTGGATGGGACGGAATTGGCCTCCCTGAACAAAGCGTCACGCCAAAGTCTGAAGGGAAATGCCATGTGCTGCGAGCAAGTGGCGATGACCTGGGTCACGAAGAGTCAGCGCCTTCGGGGCCACGCAAGGATACGAGAAGATAGATGAATTCTGACTGTGATGTCTTTCTTGTCCTCGCGTATATTCAAGTGACAAGTGAGTGTCCACATGGCTACATTTCCCCCTGCGAGGTTTTGTTTAATCGAGTTCACGCTTGCCTGTTTGTCAGTGGTGTAAAAGACTTGAGTAAATGGACTGTTTGTATACTTAAGTATTTTGGCTACTTTGTACTTATACCGAGTCTCCTTGTGACAAGTCAACATCTTTTCTACCTCGGGTAATTCCTTGGCGGATGAGGTGATATCACCATCTGCAGGATGCTGAAGGTACTGGATGCTTTTTATGAGCTAAACCACGTGAAAAATTGGTTACACTTTTTTGCTCAGAGTTTGACCGAGACAGATTTTTGTTATTTTTTTACTATTTTGTTCTACCATTTTGTAACCTTGAGGTGTTAATTGTAACTGAAACCTCGTAAATAGTTTGTTGCTTTTCAGTTTTTTTGCCGTGTTTTTTGAGCCCAAATTCAGTAAAATACTCAAGTTCTTTTAAAATTAGTGACTTGCAATGGAGTACCGGTAATTTACAGTAAGTTATCTGTACTTTTATTCAAGTGTGGTTGCTATTTGTTGAATCAACTTCCGAGGAAGACGTAGTGGGAAGCAAGAAGGACCCAGTTAAGACGTAAGTTCGAGACCCAACTGTGTGTTTCCATGTGGATTTTGCGTGTCCTTCTTGGGTTTCCTCCATGTCTCTGGTTTCATTGCACATTCTGAAAAACGTAGTCAGGTAAAACGAGTGTGTGCTGCTCTGTGATTGGTCGACCCAAAGTTGCTGTGATTGGCTCCAGCCTCCTGTCAGCCCGAAATAAAAAAGCAGGCCTGGAAATGTATGTATGGACCTACTGCGTTGGCAGCATCTGCTGTGGATAGTGTGTGACGGTGATTCGAAGTAACTGGATGCATGGCGCAGTTCTTTCTCGCTGTTTCCAGTAACCGCCATTCTGTTATTTCCGTCCCCGTTATTATTTCACATCTTGCTCGACTGTGATTCAAAACAATGGCTCTGCGACCAGGGGCCAATTTTTCCACCATTACGGTGCCCTGCCGTCCCCACGGCGCCGCTTCATCTCACAATGTGACAGGCTGCCAGTTATTTACCTCGCTATATGAGGGGAAACTTCAGACCCCCCTCCTCCATCCTTTACCATAGTTCATTGTGTGTATGATGCAGGCCCTCATTGAGTTGACATATATGTGCTCATGGGTGTTGCAATGAATTGTGGAAAATTGTTACTTCTGTCTTTCATTGTGACAGTATCAGATTAATGTCGGTTCGACTACATCACAGAATTCCTCAAGAATTTCTTTTTTTCCCCCTTGCGCTCATTTATTTGAATTTCAAGATGGGGAAAAATACAACCGTGTACAAACCCATCATTCAGGAGTAATACTTTTCAGACATGGATTTAGATGTTTTCTGTTGTTAAGGTGTGATTGTGGAATAGCATGGGTGTTCTGAAATGACACATATTTGGTGCTGTGCATAATTGCGTCATGTGTTCCTCTTCCCCGTAGCAGCTTGGGTTTGGCAGACAGACGGTGGTGGAAGTGAAGCTGTTTTTGTTTAAATTTGTGTTGAAGCTTCCCTTGTTTTGTCCTCCATATGCTGACCCAGGAGATAATAAACCATATGCTTGTAAATTATGCTAATTGTTGCGGAGTATGTTGTTAGTGTAAATGCAATTGGAATATTTTGACTCAAAAAACAAGGGAGTTGGGGTTTTTTAGTTGTGCTGAACTATTGACACAAATGTAGGATTTTTTTTTTTTTTTTTAAGATTTTAAGATTATTAATATATATAAACTATTTTTTTTGTTAAGCTGTCAGGACCTGGGAATGGAGATTGGTTGGTCACTGATCCAGTGGGTGTGTCCACCTTGAGACCCAGAGTTGCTGTGATTGGCTCCAGTTACCCGTGACCCAGAAATGAACCTGTGATTGGTCTCTTTCTTTGTTGCTTTTTTTTTCTTTCTCTTAGTGTGGCTCATCTGACACTTCCACTGTCCTTTTACCACCGCTTTTTATTCTCCTTCCTCTCTGTAGTTTCTGATCACATTTTCTATTCACGTGAATGTATCTGCTATTATCTCTGCTGTTCACAAAAAGAACTGTCATTGTGCCAGACTTTTCCTCCTGAAGTGGAAGTCGGGTGATGTTGAACATTTTTTTGCATTTGCCCATCTGAGCGTCGTCTCTGTATTTAAATTGAGCGATGAGGTTCCTTTCATCAACCACCATCGCATTAAAGAGTGTGTGACATTAGAATGACAGAGGAGAATATATTTCTTTATTTCTTTTTCTCTGTTACTAAGAGTTTTGTTTCTTGGTCACTGTCACATGTCTCCTGCTCACTGCTCAATAGTCACCTGTCCATCTGATTGCTAAATTATACAACATCAACTTGTTAGGTTTATTTTAAACAGCTGCTTTATGATAGTCTATGTTGTTATTAGCACTTTATAAATATAAAAAAATACATAAATACATCAATAGTTTTCTTTATAAATTGAATTAGGAATAGTATTTAAATGTTGGACTATAGTAAATCAAAAGTCTAAGCAATTTGTTAAATTTTTTTGAGTTAGACAGTCCAAAATAACAATGATTACTACTGCTACTACTACTACTACTACTACTACTACTACTACTACTACTACTACTACTAATAATAATAATAATAATAATAATAATAATAATAACAAATGATGAAAATAGACAAATTGAGAATACACTTTATTAAACAATATAGCATACACAATTGTGGATATGTATTAAACTAGTATTGCAAAAATTGTATACAAACGTTATTTCTGTTAAACAAATTATAAAATAAATAAAAACTGTTTTAAAGTACTGTATTTTTTTTTGTAACGATTTTTTATATATTTACACACCCAAAATACAATTTAATACAATTTTATTTCACACCTAAGGAACCTCGTGATGTGGATAAGTTGATGATGCCGTGAGTGGTGTGTGTGTGTGTGTGTGTGTCACTGGTGATCACGAACAGGACTCTGAGCGCACTAATGGCATCGCTGGACACTGTCCACGATGAAGGCACATGAATTAGCATGATGAAGGCACACTGTAGCACATGAATTAGCATGGGTCATATAGAAAGTGACTCACGGCGACACACCGGTAAACAGCTTGTATGCAGAGGCTTGGCCGTCCGCTGGTGTCTTTGTCTGGAGATGTATGGGGTGGGCACGGTGCCAGCAGGTATGATTGGCTTGTCCCCTCGCATCAACGTGAACAGGCATCCTCATCATGCAAGTGTGTGCCGAGGGAGCCGTGCACCATCTGCTCCTGCCGCTACAACACCAGCCTCCGTGTCTTTAAGTTGTATGTGCCTCACTAGTTAGAAGAGCGCCCAGTCGTGAAGTGGCCCGGCTCCGCCCACACATAAGTCACCCAGGTGGTCCATCACTGTTGGTGAAACATTTCGTCCGGACCATCTCAGAGCAGCGCTTAGTTGGTGTTATTAAAGGCGTTTGTCATTCATGTTGCCGTAAAATGGCAAGGATTTGCATTTTGCACAGTGTTGCTAAATATTTAATCTGCATTTCTGAGCGTTACATTATTTAGTGGCTGTGATACTTAAGATTTTGAGTCTTTACACTGATGCGACTTTAAATATTTCATGAAAAAGTTTATAAACACATAACACACACACACACACAAAAAAACAAATTTATATATACTATATGTATCTAGATGTGTGTGTTTGTTTTCACACATTGATTTTAATCGATTCTAATACATAATGTTTCAATAAATAGTGATCCAATAAATGTATTAATTTATCAGTCTTTTCATTCTGTCTCTTTCTGTCTTTCTCTCTTTCTCCCTCGCTTTCTGACCCTCTCTCTCTCTATGTGTCCCTCTTTCTTTGTCTCTCTTTCTCTTTCTGTTCCTTTCTCTCGCTCTGTCTTTATGTACCTCTCTCTCTCTCTCTCTCTCTCTCTCTCTCTCTCTCGCTCAGTAACTCTCACAGACTCTCATGTTCTCACTCACTCGCTCCCTGACTCGCTCACTCACTCCCCTTCTCTCCATCCTTTTCTCTCTTTGGATTTCTTATGTCTTTGTCTTCCACCTCTCTCTCTATTAACCTTGACCACTCTCTTTAAACCCTCAAAAAGCGTACACACAAACAAAAACTGGGGTTGTTGTGTCACTCTGTGTAATTACTGTCCATGTATAGACGACCTTGCTGTAATCCGCTGCTTGAGGTGTGTTCTGATGGCCCTGTTGTATAGGGCTTGTCTGCTTGAGTCAGGTAGTGAATGTGTCTCAGGGCATTATGCAAAAGTTGGCCATGGCAAAGGGCACGGCAGAATTAGGTTGCTGGACTATACGGCGGATTTGACCTTTTCAATTGCTATTACACAGAAAGCGGATTCCTACTCAAGGCTGAGAGCAACTTAGACATGAAAGACCAATTCAGCCAAACGGAGGTCCTCATTTTATTAGCGTGATGGAGTGTGTTAGTGCAAATGTGCGTCTTCTCTCCAACGTCGTGTTCAGCGTTTGGCCTGGGATCGATTTCCAGCGTTTTGGAGTGCGAGGTATTGTGCGGGCGAGTCTTCTGGCGGGCGATGCCGGTCTGGTTTCCGTGCACGTGCCTGGATCCATGGAGCTGGTGTGATTAGACTAAGGGCCGATAAGGAACATCAAAGGAGGCGTGATGGCCGGGGTTTGATCAGCATCTGTGTTGGAAATGAAGATGAGTTTGTGCACTACGCCAGCAGCCCGCACACTTATTCCAGACACATGCCTGCACCCTTTAATCTGGGACTACACGGGAGATCTTTGCCGTCTTTAATAAGCTCACCCCTGCTGATGAATAGAAATTAATCAAAGATAATGTTGTCAATGGGAGGGCTGGTGCTACGAGGTGAGCGGCTTGTGGCGGAATCGTAATTACTCGCTGCTGAAACTTTTCAAACATCTGCTCTGAGTCTCTGGTGTTTCTTCTGGACTGGTCAGTTGTGATGGTGGATGCTGATTGGTCGATAAATGTGAGGGGATGAGGTAATGCGTTAGTGCGGCTAACCTTTCCTAGTCTGGGAGCAAACTTGATTATGCTGAGAATTTCCGACTATAATAAATATAAAAGTGATGTATAAATTATTTTAATTAGTTTAGTTGACAAAATGGAGGAGAAAAAAATTGGCGGACTTACCATCCGATGCTTATTTTATAGTAAAGATCGTAGTTTGTAATTCAGATTATTACTATTTAGTGCAAGATTGACATTGAAAAGAATTGAATGCCTTTATTGTCATTGTATCACAGGGTTACAATAAAATGAGTATTGCTACTCCGTTGAGGGTCAAAAAGAAAGATGAGATAAGGGTAAAATTTACACACCGATTAACCAATATAAATAACTACAATATATAAAAATATGGTCCAAAATATAGAAGGCAAGATTCAATAAGATTCAATAAGGTACAATACCAAGAACACAAAAAATAGTGCAAAGGCAAATATAAATACCCGAAAGTCGCATTTTCTTACACAATTTTATGCGTCTCAAATGTTGTTTTTGATCGTCCCTGTTGCAAATTAGATGATTGTAAGTATTTCTTTTTTCTAAATTTGACCTTCAGAGACGTCAAGGGTTACCATATTTTAAAGTCATTCTAAATTAGTATGTAATTACACTGAATAAAAGAGTGGGCCTTTGTGGTCCGGATCTGGCCCACGGGCCGCAGGTTAGCCATCATTGTATTAGTGGAATTATGTTGTAACATGGCTTTACTTTACTTTACAGTAATTTATCACACATTTTAATTCAAAGTGCTTACCTTTAGACTTACCAATGACTATAATTTTTTTTTACAATTTTTTTGGGCTGCTGTTCATCTTGCTTAACAAGTAAAATGACTTAAAATTAATCCTATGGCTCAGGTGAACTGTAGATCATTTCATCGCGGATTCCTTGTCCTGTACCTGTATAGCGCATTATCACTCACATTGTAGTAATTAAGCAGGTGTGAGAGAGAAACGAAGTGTGTATGTTATACTGAGGCGTGTGTTAGGGTGAATAGCGTCCAGTCTTTCACGTGCAGCCAGAGACAAACTACACCAATTAGTCCCCACGGCTTCGCACAGCGGAGAGGAAGGCGCCGCTTCCCTGGAGGAGTGTGTGATTCCCCATGATGTCTGTCTAGACGACAGGCTCCAGACTTCACCTGAAACCTGTTGCCGTGGCGATGGCCCTGTGAAGAGTGTAATTATGTAATGAAGCTGCCTTCAAACTCCAGCGACATTGGCCACCATGCTTGTTTGTTTGCTTGTGTGTTGATTTCTGTTGCTCTGTTAATCTAGACCAGTCGTGTTACGTAATCTGGCAAACTCGACTACGGGGGGAAAACTCGACTTTGCTGAGGTTTTGTGTGAAAAACACTATATAAGAACATTTTAAATAAATGTAGTTGCTGAAAGTAGCGGACTAACCATTTTGTACTTTTTTTTCAGAAACCACAATATTTTTGTTTTCCGTTAATCCCTTTTGCAAATTGGTTCACCGGTGAGAGTTCAGCATTAAACAGGATAGTTTTCTCTAATTGTAGGTTCTCAACGGTCGTTTAAAGGTTGTTCTGATTGAAACTTTGTCTAATTTTATACGCAATGATGTTTTGTCATAACCCTTTCTGCCAATTGAACTAAAATAGCTAAACTAGTATGGTAAAATATAAATACAAGACCTCACACCTTCAGGGGCCGTATATGGCCCACGGGCCGCATGTTGAGCATCACTGAACATAGGCTTGGATTTGTTTTCCGGTATCTTCCAAATGAACTCTTAAACGTTTAAAATAAATGCGTATGAAAACTGGTACTATAGTTTACACAATATCCTTTTTTGTTATGCTTTCTGATCCATTAAAATGTAGACATTAAAAAACAGTTATTACCTGTTCATCCATGTTTGTCTTTGACATTCTTTACATCCCCATTTGTGACCACATAAAGACGACACTTTCATTCCAAGCGACTTGCACCGAATAACAGATTTGCAATCTAGAAAATTCTTTCTCGGAGAATCAACCCCGTGACCTTTGGCATTTCAAACACCAGCTCTACTGGAAATCTACAGGAAATGTTTCATTTGCCCATCTTATTGAAGGAATATCTGCAACAAAAGAAGACATGAGATGTACGTGTTAAACCTAATGTGAGTCTAATATGGCTGCGTCTTCACTACTCGTACTTTGCGGTTTGACAAGATCTGATGTTTCTTCTAGTGTGGCTTTATGTTACCATTAGCCCTGCTTTTTTAAACAAATTGGTCCCAGTAAACAAGTCCATTTGGGCCCACTATGGGTTTGTTTGGGCGCTACATGGGCATGGTTTTAAGTAAGCATCTTATCTGGGCCCCACATGGGTTACACCAGATGTGCAGCCCATGTGTTGCCTATATAGGGCCCTAATGGTGATTAATTAAAGAGATAGGAAACAAGTAGAAATATTTCACGTGTGTGTGGTTTATCTCTGCGTGCCATTTTTTTAAGCATGTATTTGCAAGGGTTGATGAAATGGATGTAATATTGGATTATTATATTATAATGTATTATATTTCTTCTGGATTGTGTGAGCAGTATTTAGCTCTGTGTATTTTTAAATGAATGATAGTAAACAGAGGATTTTATGTGCGGCGTGGGCTGCCCATGTGAGCCCCACGTAGAGCCAAGCCACCAAGTGTTCACATACGCCATTTTACATGGATCCTATATAAGCCCTTCATGAAACCCATCAAGTGCCCACTATCAATATGAAGACAAATATAGCTTATCATTTTCATCTTATACTTCATTTATTTTTTTTATTTGTTACATATTTTACTCCAATTTACATATTATACAAATTTTACATGATTTACTCTCTATTTCACTCAGAACTCTGTTTTGCTATATATTTTGCCAGACATTTTCTATCCCTAATAATGCAAATTATATATAGATATTTTTTTTCCCAGTTTGAAATAAGTCAATTTTACATCAACTCTAATATGATACTGTTTGCACATAAAAACGTACTGTTTGCACCTTCACATAATGTTGATGCGCGTATAGTTTTTAAAGTTTTTAAGTCCTCCTTGAAAGATCAGAAAGCAATAAGCAGCCCTGCTTCCGGAGCGTTTACCCTAAAACAGTAAAGTACTAAGACCCCTGTTGAGGGTTTAAATGCGGGATTGTTGTCGCAACCACATAAGCGTATTAACTCCATCCATCCCAAGAGGCACTGCTATTTTGTAAATCTCTAATCTGTTTATTCTTATATTAACAGGAATTACCAATAATTCCTTCCCTACCACAAAGCGAGACTGTGGTCAGTAGCCGTGGCTCGGGTAGGCGAATGAAAAGCGGTCAATGCTAATATTATCTGCTGGAAGCAGTTTAGAGGCGAATGCGGCAGATTACGCGTCCTATCATCGATATTAAATTACAAGGGAGTGGTCCGGCTGAACCCAGAGATGTTCTGAGCCCTTCCGCATTAGCCGAGATACATGCTAATGCTCATATGCATCGGAGATTTATTTGTGCTCTTTAATGTTTGATGCCATGAATATTCCCGCGCCTGATTTAAGCGATTTGGAATGTATTTGTGTGTAAGAATGCAATGTAATCTTTCAGGCTTCAGCAAAGCCGGTGTTTGCAACACCTCAGGTTGTGGGTTTAGATCTCAGAAAAAGACTTAAGTTGTTTCCATGTCCGATTATAATGCAATGTTAGTCGCTTTGGATTAAAGCATTTGCTAATGTATAAATGTGGATTTAATTAATTTACCCAGCTTACACACATAAACTAAAGATTTAAGTCTTAAATTGTTGCATTTCATTTATGGGTTTATCTGAGGGGTTTTTTTTTCTCATAAGATTATGATGTGGTGTAAATATGTAAACTAATTCTTATATGGCTTTAAAAAAAAGACCTAAAAAAATGTAACAGCTGGAATTAAACTGCTGTATTTCCTTTTAATTGTATACGTATATGATTTACATTATTGACCCTTGACAACAATTGTGTAGAAATTAATCTGTACTTTAATCTGTAAAGGATTTTATATATAGACTTAAACTATTATATAGAAAAAACTATTTGTAAAATAAATAATAAAATAAAATTAAAATATAGTATAAAAATAATGTATTTATCAACACTGAATCGTAGTTATTAAAGTTAATTATTTAGCTTATAATATTATTAATATTATATAATATTATAATATTATTAGTTAACTTATTTAGTTTTATTTAGTCTGCGGTAATAACCAAATTTGACGGTTCTGTTATGTCTCAGCATATATGCACGGAATGTTATTACGTATGTGTGCCCACATATCCAATATTATATTGAAAGCGATGAACCCTGCACTGTGAGCTGAAATCCAATATAGCTTTTAAATCAATATTCCTTTGAAAATGTTATTTTCACTCTCTTGAGCTGCTTAAGGATTTCTGGCACATACATAATGATTTTGCTGCTGGATATAAGTGATTTCTATTGATCTACTAATGAATTTCCAGCAGAAGGTGAATACTGCTGCATAATTGATATAATGCCAAGGAAAGGTTCACGTATTAGAAAAAAAGAAGCAGCTCCTGGCTAAATATTGCTCTGGAAGACGGTTAATGTACGCGTCCGCTGGTCATAGGAGACAGAAAGCGCTTTCTCATAATGTCATCACCTCTTTATCAAAAAAACCTGTGGCTTTCTCCATATGCCGGAATTATGGGAGGATTCATGCAGATTTCAATTTCTTAAGCACGTTTTTGGGTCAAGGGACTTGATTTATTACTTCCCGCACACCTCGGCTTCTTATCAATCTGTTTCATATGCAAACACCCCAGCGAATATCTCCTTACAACAGCAGGCGGAAAAAAAACAAACTTTCACCTGACATTTTAATATCACCGAACATCTCACTCGGGAGGCTTAGATAAGGAAAGACTCAGAGAAAATGAAGTAGAGATGATTCCTTTATTTGATTCATTTCGATACACGGAAAAGGTTATTCAGTTAGTTTGGCCGATGCTGGGAGTGAAGCGCAGATTGGCGGGTTTTTTGCTCTGGACGTGGAGCCAAATATAAAACCACCACATTGACTCTTGGATTCAGTGGCGAGCTTTTATTAAAAAAAAATGCTTTCATTCATGCAATCTGTTTGGGACGAAGCAGATAAGATTATGTAAAGAAATAAGTCATAAAAATAAATAAACACATCCTTCCTTTTTATGATCCACAATCCAAGCAACGTTGAGATCAAGGCGGGATTAACACCCTGGATTGGTGGCCAACCAATCACAGAGCGGGACACACTTATTCACACTCTCACTCACACCTTTAGACAATTTTACAAGCTCCAATTCTACTACAAGTTTTTGGTTTTTCCAAAATATGTGAAAAATATAGCGCCTTATCCGCGGTAGGAAAAGATCACAATGTAACGAGTAACAATGTAACAACAAGTATCAATTTAAGTGCAGTGGAGCAAAGAAATACTCAATCTAAAATGTACTGAGTATAAAAAATATAAGCAACGTTTACTCTCTACTTGACTACAAGTACAAATTAGCCAAAAATATACTTAATTATAGTAACAAAGTCCATTCGCTCACGTCATTTACTGGACTAAACTGGATACTCATACGCAACCTATCAACACCTCACCGCGTTCAAATTTGAGCTTGTGCAAACTTCAGCCCTAAGAAATTCCCAAAGTCACGTTGAAGTTGTGCATGAGGTCATTTCCAACAGCACCCAGCTGATTCCAGCACGGAATATTCCGCGGTATTCTCAGTAGTCCAGCACTACAGCCAAAGCAGATTGGCTACAGTGGCTTAGAGTTCAGCGATAACACTGAAGAGTGACGGTAACCTTGAGGAGTCCGCCGAGACTCCCAGAAAGTCACTCCACCACAAGGCATTGTGGGAACACAGAACCAAGGCACTCGGCCAATTAGAGGCGAGAATCTCCTCAGGCAGTCCAAGCCCAATCCCACTCTCTCAGGAATCCCTTCCTCTCTTTCCTTTGCTCCCTCTCTCCCACCCTCTGTTCGTCTCCCTCCCATTGCTCTTTCCATCCTCCTGCCAGTTCCAATGCGGCTTGGCTCTTAGTCCTAAACTCTATTAACTCTCCTTATTTTATGCCTGTTCTTTACAACAGAAAGGGGCAGATTGAAAGGGGTCAATCAGAGTTGAGCCGATACGGCTGGAAAGGAGAAACTTCACATTTCAATTCGAAAGTCCTCGCGGAAAAGATTTTGGCTTTGAAATGCTGATTGGATGGCCTCGGTGGAGCTGGAGTTACTGAGTTCCTCCAGGACCTGTGGAGCGTCACTGAAAGCGCTCTTTAAAACTCTCCGCCACCTAGTGACACTCGACAGTGTGTGTGTGTGTGAGAACAATGCCACGTTTTGGAGAAGATGCAAAGCCATTCTGATAGGACTTGTTCCTCAGTTGAAATGTCAGCAAATCAGCTCTGGCAACTTGCTGCGGTAAGAGAGCTGACACTGTTCGCTTCTCACACGGAACATGACCGTGAGCTGTAAGCCGTGTGGTTATTTATACATACATCAAGACGTATGGAACATGGCCGTGTCATGTTGACGTACCTTGCATCGCATTCTTGTGAAAACATGCGCGCTGCTTTCAAACGCATCTCGAGGCGACAATTCAACTTTAAGTGACGAAATGCTTTAAATAAAGCTGATCTCATCTGATAAATCACTTTACTCCATATCACCGTCACTTCATACGGTAATTAACACCGGCAGTATGGTCAATGTTGTAATACACTGCTTTTTACGCACTCAAATATTTGTATTTGCTTTTTTTCAATTTGTAGGATTGCAGAAGTAAACAAGTTTTGTTGATTTAAAAAAAATATAAGGGTTAAATCTTGCTTATTTATACAGAGCTAAAATATGTTTGTATAATTCTATGTTTGTTCTTTTGGATTGTCGTTTTTCTTTCTCTCTATCTATCTATCTATCCATCCATCAATCCATCTATCTATTTCTCTCTCTCTTTATCTGTCCATCCATCCATTCACTAACTATCTCTCTCTCTCTCTCTCTCTCTTATCTATCCATCCATCCATCCATCTATCTATCTTTCTCTTTCTGTCAGTCCACAATAGTGTTTTGTATATATGTATAAGAATGTGTATCTGTGTGTGTGTGTGTGTGTGTGTGTGTGTGTGTGTGTGTGTGTGTTTGTGTATGTGTGTTTGAAAAAAAAAGTCTTGAAAAACCTATTGTAACAATTTGCACATAACTTTAATAAGTACAATTTGTTGCCTTGAAATTAAAACTCATTTATTAGAATCAATGCGGTAAATTTTCCAATACATACATGTCTAGAATGCCGTATATCACACATTGCCTGTAACCCACATATGTCTATAAATAAAAACGACACCATTAAAAGCAGCATTTTCCTCAGCGACCAGGCAAACAGTCCATCACCGCATGCGCTTCAGGCTCTACTACAGTTTCCAAACAGCAATAAACAAATGTTTTGAATATGGTGTATTGTAATAAATCACCCAGACAGTAAGTGGACCCACCATGTATCACTTACACGTCTAACAACACAGGCTGTATGTCTGCGACTGTCAGTACGTGTTTATATGCAGAGTCATTACGGGTGACTTATGCATCGCTCGCACAATCAGAACTCAAGTCGCAGAAAACATTTTTTTTTCCCCCTATGTAATGTCTTTCTCGCAGTTGATGGAGAGAGCCGGACTGCCCGCAGCCTGATTAATTCCGCTCCAGCAGCGCTGGGCTTCATGTATGGCGTGGTAAGATCAAGCAGAAGGCAGTGCTTTTAAATTCGGTCTGATCGCGGACCACCTCCGGGCAGATCAACACATAAACAACAAACAGTGAGACATTTATGCTCTCGTAGCCCCTACTGGCCTTAGAGCACTTAGATTACAACATTACTCTGTTTCTCTCTGCTTAGATAACTGACCTGGTACAACAGTCCACTGTGTGTGAAGTTTGTGCGGATTCTGTGAGAAGTGTTGTTTTCAAAGCCTGGCGTGTGCGTGTTTCATCTCGAGATGTTCTGCGGTCTCTTAAATGTATAAATTTGGTGGTCTGTCCCTGTTTTTGTGTTATTTATGATGGCGCTGGAGCCGTTCCATCAGTCTGGTGGAGTGTTTATTCGTGCAGCGCAAGCCTCCAGCCAGACATAATAACATGCCGTGTATTCTAGAGTGGGAGCAACTCGACAACTGACTAATACCTTCAGTTCATTATGTGCATGTGTAATCTGAACCAAACCCAGCGCGCTTGGCCGTTCAACTGACCCGATGCATAATATCAATGCTCAGGAGAATATTAATGCACTTTGCTGGAGGACAGTGTGGTGGTCCCCGGGTTTTCTAGGGTAAAAGAGCATTTGACCAGATTAAATTAGCACAAACATGCCACAACACACCAGAAAGACGCGGCAAGGTATAATACAATCCATGGTAGGGACAAGTTAGCTTTAGCTTAGAGTAAAAAAAGCATAATAATTAACTTAGTCGGATGGCATGGTGGCCCCAGAGTTTGTACGGTTAAAATAAGCAATGGCCAAATTAAATCAGCTCAAACATGCCACAATACACATGAAAGAAACAACAAAGTATAATAAAATCCATAGCAGGGACGAGTTAGCTTTAGCTTAGCGTAAAAAAGCATAATAATTCACTTTGCTGGAGGACAGTGTGGTTACAGAGTATTCCAGGGTAAAAAAAAAAATAGACATTTGACCTAATTAAATTAGCACAAACATGCCACAATACACCTGAAAGAAACCGCTAGGTATAATAAAATCCATGGCAGGCAGGAGTTAGCTTTAGCTTAGCGTAAAAAAGCACAATAATTCACTTTGCTTGAGAGCTGTGTGGTTGTCCCAGATTTTTCCAGGGTAAAAGAGCATTTGACCAGATT
The DNA here is from genome assembly GCA_028031935.1 of Paedocypris micromegethes. Lineage (NCBI taxonomy): Eukaryota > Metazoa > Chordata > Actinopteri > Cypriniformes > Paedocypris > Paedocypris micromegethes. The sequence goes on from CM051498.1 coordinate 5,454,291, forward strand.
AAATTAGCAAAAACATACCACAACACACCTGAAAGAAACGGCATGGTATAATAAAATCCATAGCAGGGACGATTTAGCTTTAGCTTAGCGTAAAAAAAGCACAATAATTCACTTTGTTGGACAACATAGTGGCCCTAGACTAGTATTGTAAGGTTAAAAGAAACATTGACCAGATTAAATTAGCACAAACATGCCACAATACACCTGGAAAAGAAAGGCATTGTATAATAAAATCAATGGACAAACGAGTTAGCTTTATCTTAGCATAAAAAATACACTATGCTGGAGGACAGCGTATTCTAAGGTGAAAAAAAAAAAAACATTTGACCAAATTAAATTAGCATAAACGTGCCACAATACAACTGAAAGAAACAGCAGGATATAATAAAGTCCATAGCGTGGACGAGTTAGCTTTTAGTTTAAAAAAGCATAATAATACACTTTGCTGGAGGACAACGTGGTTACAGAGTGTTCTAGGATAAAGAAAAGCGTTTGACCAGATTAAATTGGCACAAACATGCCACAATACACCTGAGAAAAAAAAAAAAAACACGGAAAGGTACAATAATATTAATTGCAGGGATGAGTTAGCTTTAGCTTAGCATAATATAGCATAATAATGCACTTTGCTTGAGAACTGTGTGGTGGTCCCAGATTTTTCCAGGGTAAAAGGGCATTTGACCAGATTAATATAACACAAACATGCCACAACACACTTGAAAGAAAAGTTAGAAAGAACAAGTTAGTTTTATCTTAGCGTAACTTAGCAACATCTGGTAGCACTTAAAACCCACAGATACATTTTTTCAAAAAATTTGAACTATTAATTATAATAATCTGGACTATCTTCTGTATTATTTCAATTAAATAATGTGAAGCAATTTAATTGTATTGAATATATGCGCTTATATTCACTTTTGTTTCTGATATTCACAGAGATTTCTGTGGCGCAGAAATAGAAAAACGGTTTGGAGACATTCCGAGCGAAGAAAAAAAAATCACTTTTAAAGAAACTGGAATTGCAACAATCAAACTCACAAGTCCTATTCAAATTCCCCAACTATAAAGGCAGAGATACAAAAATAAGTGACTAAACCAGCAAAAATAAATCTCCTAAATGTTCTGAACAACAATCCCCAACCAGTCATGCTTTAGGTTAAACGTCAAATCGCAACATATCAGTAAGTGTGTACACCGAGTGTAGTTTTGCTTACAGTTACACTACTAACTCACTTCTGTTGGCACCACAAACGATGGCAGGTGCCCAATAATCTGCCACGGTGTTACAGGAACAGCTGCATCTCGGTGCCCTTGAGGCTGGACACTGACCTTGAAAGATATCCCTTACTTTACTAGTACTCCGTGTCTTCTGGATGCTTGCTGATGGTTGCCCAAAAACTGCATCTGCACAGTAGTGCACATCAAAACAGCACAGCGGAAGCAAAGCACCAGAGCAGCCTGTGGGTTTGGCAAGGCCTGCATGACCAGCTCATCTCAGCCCGCATTTCATCACGGCGTTTACTGTAAAAACACCAGCACACACACACACACACCGAGCGCATCCGAGCTTCAGTGGGAATGAGTAATGATGCCAGTGAGGGGATGGACCGCTGTCAGCAGTCAACGGCAGATTGCACAGGATCCTCACAGGAAACACGGCTCAGATCTCAGGGCCCGATGCCCCGCGCTGGATGAGTGAAGGAGAGCCAGGCGAGCTCGCCAGAGAGCTGGAGTAAATGCTCATGTTTATGTTGAGCTGTACTAACCTAACATTGATTTTAATAATACAATGAAAACAGAAACTGTTTTTGGCTTTGGGGGAAATTCTTTTGTGTGGATGTCGTGTGTTATTGACATGCCGTTTGGTTTCATTGCTGACCATAATTATTACGTTCATGAATGGCAACTAAGTTTGGGCAACTGAACATTTTAAGTAAGTAGTTTAAGTGGTTAAGTAATTTAAATACATGTTAAATTACGTAAAGTTTTACTCAATTTACCGTAGTTGCATTAACTTATTTGAGTTTTCAGTGTGATATGGCCTATTGCGATAAAAGACCAAGAAAAAAATAATTTAAAATAATTAATAATGCAAAACATTGGCAACTTTAAAAATGAGGTACTATACAGTATAATTTAAGAAGTTCATTTTGCAGAATAAACCAATTCATAATTCCAGCTTGGATGTGGTTTACATAAAAATCTTATTTTTAGAAACTTAGAGCTACAAAACACACACAAACCTAAATGTTGTTTCTCTACTCACCAAAAACAAAACTCAGTTAAATACAAACAACTATTAAATATAAATAGTTTTATAGTTGTTTCTTTTTTTTTCCAGTTTATTTTTATGATTCTTGATCTATGAGTGCTATACTTAAGTTTTAATTTTCTGTAAATGTGTTTACGGTACTTACGGCACATTGATATGTATAATTATGTATACTGTATGTATATTGTATTAAATATATACATGCTCGTGCCAGAGCGCGCAAGGAAAGTGATTACCAAGACAACACAAGAGTTAATGCATCTATTTCTGATACATAAAAGATTATATTCACTTACTATAAAATAAACTCTGACAGTGATTAGGAGTTTAGCGTGCAAAAAAAAAATCCATTACCATAATGGATGGCTGCACATTATTGCATTATACAGCTACTTACTAAAATAATAACTAAGTAGATTTGAAACATTTGAAATTTAAATAAATTATTTTAATATGTGAGTACAAATTGACCACAGACCACTACTGTGTATTAAAACAGCAGCCCGGGGGCCGAAGGCCGAGCGCGTTGGCACGGTGCCAAAAATACGGCCGGCGGAACAATCGACCAATTAGAATGGATTATTGCGGGGAGACCTGCCTCATAAGCGCGATTACTGATTAAAACCGTCGATGTAAACATTCCGACTGGATATCCAGCGGTGTTACCAGTCACGGCTCTAATAAAACCCGTCCGTGTACACGCCTAATTCAATTTGGATATAGGTGATATTGCGGCGAGTTAGCTTCAGGTGGTTATAGAAAGGAAATCTCATGGGAAATTACAAACCCAGTGACCATGACAAACAAAACTCCAGTGCCAGCTCTCGGAATGGACGCGAGCCCGGCAGAATATTGCACCGCCGTAATGAAGGCCCGAAAAGTGCCCCGAAGTGCATTCCACACATTTGCTCACTGCCAGTGTGTAATGAAGACAATAACAAAGCCAGTCAGCACGCGGCGCTCGCTTATTTATGCATTCGAAGGACTCGCAACTGATAGGAACGGCGCGAGCAGACGAAAACACGCATTAATAGAAACGTCGCTCCTTGCTTTTAGATATAAAGATGCAAATCAGCGGCGCACTGAAACGGCCACTTTCAAATGTGTTTTTGCGCTACATTGCGTTTGAAAACCTGGGATGGCGGCGCGTGATTGCCCGCGTTCTTCGTGGCAGCGGTTATTCAACAGACTGTGTCCAGTGTGATTTTGCAGTTCATGTGTCATTGACCCAGATAAGGAGCAGGGCAGAGCTACGCTAGTTACGCGACGTGATCAGTGACACGCTAATGGCTACTGCGGGCTGCGTGCTTAATGCAGCAAAAGCCAGATGCAAATTGTGACGATTATATAGAGATGGTCTAAATTAAGACGTATAGCCATTCCGCAATAATCTGGCTTTTTAAGGCATTCGAAATCAGGCTCTGTTGTGAGTTTGTGACAACAAACCTCACGGGTTTGAAAGCTGGAGACTAGGGATGGGCGGTAAACCGGTATTAACGTGAAAACCGGTATAGAGTTGTGCCACAATATGGATTTTGCCATATCATGGATACCGTCACACATTCATGAATTAAATGTAGTCTGTGTAGTCTCTAAGAGCAGCTCTACTAAGGAATAGAACTGTAAATGCGCACACTGCTTTTGTTTTTTTTTTTTTTAATCAAATAGTTTATAAACGTTTGTTTGACACAACTGTGAAGACTTGCAGACTCAGGGAGAGCAAGAAAAAAGAAAGTGTGACAATGTAAACTGTCTGTCTCTCTCTCTCTGGTTCTCTGTGTCTCTCTCTCTCTCTCTCTCTCTCTCTCTCTCTCATTTTTCGAATAAACGCCAGGGCTACTACTTTTAAAAGACATACTGTATTAAAAATAGCAGATGTTTATCCAGGTTACCCCCTGCATCGAATTTCTTTATATAAAGTTACAATACATATTTTGTATACAAATAATATAATTAAGGTCCTTCAAAATACTGTGATATAATACAGATACCGTCTGGACACTAGAAAATATCATGACATGAATTTTCACTCATATCAGACACTTTGGGAAAGTATAAAAGATCAGCGGCAAGTCATTTACAGTCACGTTTGCAGCAATTAAAGACACAAAAGATTCAGAAGAGGAAGAAAACACAAGGACCGTAGTTGATTTTAAAAAGACAGCATTAAGACCAAAAACCAAGAGTGGAAGGCCTGGCGAATCTTTTTTGCGGCGGCTTGAGATGGTCTGACACGTGTGGCGACGACTGACCCACTTTCTGTTATCAACAGCAACAGATTTAAAAGGTACAGCTGTGGTAAGCGCAGTAAAACTTCCCGCACGTGCTTTTCTCAAGGAAATAAAAATACAGCCATGGCGTGTTCCTGCAGACAGACACGCTTTTATGAGCAGTGGGTTGCTCGGCACTAAACCCACGTTTCCATAACAGTGAAATGGAAGTAGTGCATCCCGCCACGGAAAAGCAGAAATGATGAGTCACGTTTGAAGAAAAGCTCGAGAAGACGCTCCTTTACATTATTATTCTGAAAGTGCTGAGCTAAAACTCGAAAGCTAGAAATGATTCTGTGTATTTTTCATTAATTTGAAGTTGTTCACAGAGGAAATCAGATTTAAAGGTACAAAGCCAACGTGAGACAAATGTTTGGCGAATTGTCGCTTTTTTCCTTCCAAACAGATTGAAGCACTTTAGTTTATTGTGTCTAGATTTGACAAGCCTTTCTATTTTAATCCAGGACGTTTTCAAGAGTTTCCATTACTTTTGACTAGTCTTGTTAGCAAATACTTCCCATTATTTGTTCGTTAATATAATAATTAAAATGTACTTGTATATGACATTTAAATGTATTATGATAATGTTACATATATCACGCGAACACACACACGCACACGCACACAAACACGCACACACACACACTCTAAAACATCTAATAGAAAGCCATCATGACGTGAGGGTTGAACATTAGAAGGCCACCTCTATTAGAAGGCCACTTTTTATAGCTAATATATACGTGTGGCAGGACATACACACTGCGCAGACTTTGTAACTGTCAGAACTACTTTCCACTCGCTCTATCACACCCAGATAGTAGAAAAGTACAGCACCGCCCTCTAATAGAAGGCCACCATGGGTTAGGGTTTGGCAAGCTGTTGAAAAATAGTGGAAACATTTTACAAAATAGTACAAATGTTGTACAAGTTGTTTATCTTATATCTTTTATAGTTATAAAACTATAAAAATGTAATATAATATAATAATAAAATGTAATAATCAGTGTAGTAACCACTGAACATGTTTTAATTAATCATTCAACTAAATATTTCAAACTATTATTTAAAAATATATCATTAACAAAAATATATTATACCGTAATCATACACTCGACAGAAGAAATATAATCCTACATTTAACAAACACTAAAAAGTAGCAATTCATCACTCATGTCCAAAATATATAATTGTAATTGTATTTCTACAAATCCAAAAACGTATCTATTATCGAAATTCTAATTTAACATTCCTTCAGATCATTTAGTTTTACTGTTCATGTTCGCTGGAGGCAGAAGAAGCAGCACTAGAAGAAAAGCTCGTCAACAACATTACCACATTTCCAGAACCTGCTGCTTTATGGAATTTCACGCGAGACTGGTTTTATTGCAACATATGCACACACACACACACACACACACACACACACACATTACACTGTTCGCAAACCTATACACAACTAGGTGACGTTAATGTAAGCCCCTTGAAGAACAGATGGCCCACCGGACAAAGTTGTTCTGGAGCCGTGTTGTGCTCCACACTGTATTTGACACTGACACATCGCCACAAGATCAGGATCTCACAGCGCCACCTGGAACTTTTACTTACTTTTTTATTTACCTTCTCGAGAGAGAATTAGCTCATCTGCTATGGCTGAAATGGCACCATTCCAAACGCAGCATCTTGCTTATGTCTAGTCTGCATCTCCTGTGACCAGCTTCACCTTCGAGCTCAGTGGGACCGATCAAGCTACGAAAGAGAGTTGAGGGGGGGATTCAGTGACACGCAGTGGGGTTCCGCCTTAAACTCAACAACAAACTAAAAAAACCATTCCTTCAAGTCTCAAAAAATATAGTCGGCACATTAGTCATAATAGTCCATTTATTGGATTTGCAAGTGACATTTTGACATCCCGTCACACAGTTCCCGGCAAAATATTCCGAAGCTGAGTCCGCCTTTACCGTACAAGGATGAGTACGTGTCTGGCGGACATGAACCCGGACGGACACTTTCCGCGTTTCGCTGACGGAGACTAATAAGTTTAATGCCTTACCTGGACCCAACAGTGCGAGAGGGAGGGAATGGAATCGGAATAGCGCTCAGCTGGAATGCTGGGGATCGGCACAGACAGAGTAAATAAGAACACCAAACAAATTCAAGCGGTGGAGAGACGAGAGCGAGCGAACGAACGAGAGAAAGAGAGAGAGGAACCCCACCCCCCTCCCCTCACAGACTCTTTCCCTTCCCTCCATCCTCAGGAAGATAGAAGCACATCCACAGACAAGCTAATCCTGTGAGTGAGATCAGCTGAGGACAGCATCCGCCACATCTGAACCAAAGAGGAGGGGAAGAATCTGACATTTCGTTCTGCCGCTTGTTTGCAGACTAATCGTAGCTATCGCATTCACAGCGCCAGTGTATGTCTGGCTCCCCCTCTCTCTCTCTCTTCGTCTGCCTCCATACATGACTGGGGCTGATTTAGGTCACCAGGACTGTCTGGCTGAGTTGTGCGCCATCTCTTTTTGGTTCTGCCCTGCGGAATGATAGAGGCGGGAGTCTGCAACCAAAAGGCGTTTGGAGCTCGGAGGGGATTGTGGGAATGTCGACGGGCCCGACCGACTGGATGTCTAGGACGGGACGGGGAAGTGGCACGGCAGAGTCCGTCTCATCCCAGATGTGCGGTGCCTTTAAAGATCCCACTAGCTTGATCCCTTCATTTCGGAAAACTTGTCCGGAGCATAATTCCGAGTTTTGGGCGCCATAGCCTCCCTGGCAGGAAAAAAACAGTTCTCCAGCGGCGAGGAGAGACGTAGCAACGGCGTTTGTTGAGGAAGAACTCTTCCCAAAAGCAGGCTGCAGCTGAGAGCTCCCGTGCCTCCGCTCTAGTCGTCTGGCTGTGCCGCAGTGCGTCTGGGAGAAAAAAAAAGACTCCACGTCTGGAGCCAGAGCGCTGCCACTCGCCTAAACCTCCGGCGTGACAAAGCAATCAGCTGACTCGTGTCAGCAAAATCACGCGTCATCCCTGGCTGGCCGGAAGGAAGGAAGGAAGGAATGCCGGGAAGTTTTCTGGCCACATCCAAGTTCCCGTTTTGTCCGGAGGATGGTGTGTGCCCGTGTCCAGAGCCGCCGAGTGCCAGCGGTCCTCTCGCTGGAGGAGAGGAGAGTGTGAGAGATGCTGATTTTAATCTCGCTCGCCGGAGCTGTGATTTATTGGCTCTTCTCTGGCTCAAATTTACACATTGTCTGATTTTTCCGTGCGCTCGCTCTCCGTCTCCCTATTCTCTCTCTCTACCGCTCTTACTCGCCTGCTAGGAGGTTGTAATTTCAGACCCTGTAGAAGTAGACGGGGAAATAATAATAATAAAAGACTGTCTTGAAGCTTCCATCGCGCCTGAAGGGTCCTTGTCTTTCGAACTTCATCCTTCGCTCTGATGAAATCAGCAGACTCATCAACAGCATCTCCTCATCCGACTCTTCCAATCTGATACTGAGGATTCCTTCCTTTCTTTCTTTCTTCCTTCCATCCTTCTCCTGAATTACATTGCTTTTTGTACCTTTCCTTCTTTCCTTCGTTTCATTTTTTCTTCCTTTCCTTCTTTCTTTCAATCTTTTTGCCTGCTTTTTTTTCTCATTTTGTTTCCCATTCCCACTCTTAATTTTGTCTTTGTCTTTCTGTCCATCTCTCTTGCTCTTTCTAGCTGTCTTTCTTATTTTCTGCTTTCATCTTTCTCATTCCATTAGTTATTCACCATACCCATTCTATTGTCTTTTCTTGTGTCTATTTCTCTCTCTTCTATCATTCACTTTCCACCAGTCGGTCTTTTATTCCCTCATTCCTTTTTCTGTCTTTCCTTGTGTCTGTTTTTTTCACTTCTATGTTTCTCCTTCCATCAGTCAGTCTTTTTCTCCCTCGTTATTTTCTGTCTTTCATTGCATCTATTTCTCTCTCTTCTCTGTTTCTCTTTCCATCAGTCTGTCTTTCACCCCACATTCTATTCTGTCTTTCCTTGTGTCTATTTCCCCTCTTCTATCATTCACTTTCCATCAGTCTGTCTTTCACACCCTCACTCTTTATTGGCTTTCCTTGTGTCTATTTCTCTCTTCTATCTTTTTCTATCACGTTTCTTCTCTCTCCTCCTCACTCTACTGTTTAATCAAGCAATTGCTGTTCGCAATCAAACAGAAATTATCTCTCTTCATTTAACACATTGACTACAGAATGAACCCAAAACCCACAACTTTTTTTATTCCTCAATTACCGATCTTTCCATCCGATCTCAGTAATCGCTTCCTAAAGTGATCATCAGCGGCAGTTTGTCAAATTTGCCTGCGTTCCAAAACCTTATTGTTAAACAAATCCGAACCTGGACCAGAGACATTTGGGTCAGTGTGTGTGTGTGTGTGTGTGTGTGTGTGTGTGACGCAGCACCTGTTCATTCAGTGACGCGTCACCTCCGACTCCAACAGACAGGAAAATGGTTAGAAACCTGCCAGACGACACACATGAACAGAGACACACACCAAGAGTCAACAGTCGGTTACACCGCGACTCGACAGCCAAACCTCCACCGAAGGACGAGGCTGAAACATGTTGTTCCAATAATCACACAAACACTCTCCACATTCATCACAAACCTTGAGCCAGATTCCATATCTTCCAGTGTCCGTTTCTTCTTCACAACTGCAGAAATCCCACCATTCTTCTCTCCAGGAACAAGTCATCCCTCTCTTCCTATTAGACGCCTGGTCCATGCACAATCTCCTCAGAAAGCATAATAAGAGCATCAGTAATGGCCCAACTGTTCAAGGTTGCGTGTAGAACACAAACAGCACATTTCCACGACTGAATGCGCTTCGTTCATCAACACACTCGCACAAAGCGTTTGTCTGACTATTTCATTTAGAAAATCATTTACCCAATACGCTGCTTGGTTCAATGTTCACAAACTCAAGTGTTGTTCGCTTTTCAAGGAAACATGGAGTATAATGGTCTTCTAACAAGAAAGCCTTTCAGTTCAGAGCCTGAAGTCAATCTCTAGTATTTGCTAAGCAGAATCCAAACAGTATCTGAAGTATGAAAAACATCAGTTATTTCTGTTTATTAAAGTTACTCTGTGTGTGTGTGTGTGTGTGTGTGTGTGTGTGTGTGTGTGTGTGTGTGTGTGTGTGTGTGTGTGTGTGTGTGTGTATGTGTGTGCGTGCGTATGCGTATGTAATTGTATATATGTGTGTGCATGTATTGTACTATGTGTTCATGTATGTACGGTACACACACACACACACACCAGAATGTTTGTTTTGGTTTTAAAATTCAAATAAACCAAAAATTTATTTGTTCAATTATTTATTTATTTGTCCAAATAAATACACATAAATAAAAATGTTTGTTTTGTCTATACATGTATGGGTGGGTGTGTGGGTGCGTGCGTGAATTATTGTGTATAAATGTGTATATGTGCAGAAATGCTTCTATGTGTGAGCTTGTTCATGTATGTGTTTATTAATATAGTGAATAAAATGTGTGTATAGATGTGTACGTGCACATTAATATGTCGCAGAGTATCAGCGGACCAGAAATAAGTGAAGACGATTATTATTATTAGGCATGCTGAGAAATGAGAGCTCGGCATAAGCATATACTTTATACACATGTATAGACAAATACATATAATCTGATAGTAACTAGTCATTATTTAAAATAACATAACAATAATCTGTTTAGACTAATGAAGATTTTTTTTTATTTCATTTTATTTACAGTAAATATTATCATGGTAACATGAAAATATTTAACTATATCTTAGCCTCCTGTGTAATTACACAGTGTAATTAACACATTTTGTTCTACTGTTCAATTCAATTAAATTTGTATTGTTTGACATAAAATTGACCAAAAACAGGAATAGGCTGAAGCATTGCTTATGGTTGCCTATCCTCTTATATACATTTGCATTTTACTGAATCAGCTTTACAACAAACACAAATAAATAACAACAAAATCTGGCAAAAAAAAAACATGAACATTTTCATCTGTCTATTAATTTTTTTTTTTGTCTTATTCTATTTAGTCACCGATGCAATATTTTTAAGACATTTTTTAAGTACATAATTTAGTTTAATCACTGAGTTCATTCCATAATTGTACACCAACAACTGAAACGCGTCTCGTTTTTACATTTGTTCTCACTTTAACTTTACATTTGTAACTCATTTAATTTTTAAATGTTCGAAAAAAGTACAACAATCTTAAATTATATTGACCAACTCTTTACTTGTATTAAGGAAATAAACTGTATGCTTTTGGAATTAAATATTTTTTGACTCTGTATATGATATGTAATAGTTTAATATGTACAATGTCTTTTAGTGTAAAAAAGTTATTCTTAATGAACAATTGATTTGAGGATTGTCCTACTCGGATCACAAACTAAAAGAGCTTAGAGGGAACATGAGCTGCGTTCCTCATGCGTCAGGTCTGACTAGCTTTACCTGTGTTTGTGATCTAACCACTGGATTCCCTGTAGGCAAACGCACATCAACGTATCCTGACTGGAAGCCACCCAACTTACACTTCTCTGTTTCTCGTTGTGCTGCTCGCTATTTGCGGCGCAATTTGAATGAAACCGCTTTTGAGAAGCAGCTCTGATGGAGTCACGAAGTCGGAGAGAACAAACACTGATAGGAGGTGAACGTTAAAAAAGAAACACGTGGGACCTGAATGAGTGGGCGTGTCCTCGTCCTGAGTCTCGCAGACGGTCGCCCGCGTGAAGATAAGCCATCGCTCCTCGCCTCCATAAACTGCTGAGCCTGAAGCTTCTGTAACGGCCTGCAGCGGGTCATCAGGTCTGGGTGACTTTCTCTCCATCTCTCCCTCTGAAGAAAGAAGACATGCATCATGGGGACTTTTACAAGGGTTTGCCTTATTGAGAACTTAAAGAATTACAGCTTTCATGGCTTAAACTAGATACCTGCTGAGGTCAGTTTGGACTTGGTTACCTTTCACAATCACACACACAAAGACTCCATTGTGAGATGGTGAAGGCAGAACGAGTGGAGAGAAATTAGCTTGGTAATGAGGACGGCCGCAATGACGGGACAGAAAGAATGCAATGAAAAACTGAGCGGCACGCTCCTCCAGACCGTGTCATAATGGCTCCGTATCATTCCAGCCCCAGTGTACACACTGTCTGTACTGTTCCACGCTCCAATTCATCTTCATGGCAACTGTAGAAACGGCTGTTCTTCAGAAACCCGGCGAGAGAGAGAGAAAAAGAATGTACATTATCCAGTTTAATTACCTGTATAATTCATTTAGAAAGCGTTTAGATTTACTTGAATATGTAGGATTAATGCCACGACTGGCATTCTGGGAAACGAATATGTGATAAAATTGGATTTAAAGTACAGAGTGTTGATTGCAGGGGGTTATGGGAAGTCATCAGCATCGACCAATCAGAATAAAGCACTTGTTTTGTATTGTTAATGTTGGTCGTTTTTTGCACGACAGTGTTGGCGAAACATTAGATAAGCATCTGTAAATGGATGGATGGACATGTAGACAGCAGGACAAACAGATGAAGAGATAAAGGGACAAACAGACAGAGAGGTACATGAATTGAAAGATACAATCTGTATTTGTCCTAAAAATGTGACGTTTTGTAGGCACCATAATCACATAAAAAACAAAACATATTTACAGATAAAATATTGCATGTATAAATGCCAAATTATCATGTGATTTTATTTTCATCCCTTCATCACTCTATTAAGAGATATGCACACTGTTATATACGAGATATATATATATATATATATATATATATGTCTGATGTATCATTGTCTGATGTATCATTGTGTAATCTTAGACATCAACCGAAATCATTCTTCACTAACGATGCAGGAAACGTTTCCAGACCGTTTTGGTGGATCCAATTTACGACTATTATTTAGGACAGTCAACCGACTGACATCTATGCAAATGTGAGCATATATCATTTCACATTTGTTTGCGGAGTGTGGAGGCTGAGCAAAGAAGAACATGTGGACTGATAAGGACATTTGCATGTACTCGTCGGTTTCAGAGTTCAGATCTGCAGGCTGAGCCGGGCGAGATCATGTACGTTCTTGTCTGGATGTGTTTTGAGAGCAAACAGTCAGGATTTCCATGGCAACACTAAGCCAAGGAGCGGAGCTTCGGGTTGGTGGAAGAGTGAAAGAGTGAATTAAGCATGTCGGTGTGCTGTCGGACCACTACTGAAGCCCCTGCTCTCAGCCTGGGAGATCAAATATTCTCATTATGACTGGATTTGTTTCAAATCCGTCGGTTGAAGCTAATTTTCGGTGACGTTTTTATTCCAGCAAGCTTGGTTTTATCTGGCAGGTTTATGTTTACATCCAGACAGCTGAACCTGCCCGGGTTTATAAACTGAGCCAATCAAATGGTTGTGTTGACATATGTAAAACAATAAAATCCGCTCTGGCCTAGAGATAGAGGTGTGTTTTAGTTCAGTCATAACGGCTGAAGCTGTAAATAATCATACATGTAACAGCGAGACCATCTGTCCGCGTGATGAGACACTATAACTTAAACTGCTGCTTTTTGTTCAGAGCACCTGTTTAAACAGTCAAAGGTGTCTGGTTACGCCGCGCTCTGGGTCGGCCCACAGGAAACCAAAAATTATGCAAAACCTATTTATGCACTTAGTGTGGCAAACGGGTAACAATTGTTTCAAGCTCGGAATTGTTAAGCTGTGAGATCATTCAGCGATCGATTTCAGTTGTATTGATTGGCTTGGAGACGTCGCTTGTCTGCTTAGAGAAGGGCTGATGCATCGCTTATGGCAGTTTCTGAGCTGTTATCACTCATTTTTGATTTTATTCTTTAGGTGTTAGATACTTGATTATGTAATGCATATGCAGATCTGCTTTATGTCGTTTTACAGAGCAGACGTTTCTTGTTGTAATATAACGTCTATTCTCAGCTTTACATTGGCTCTACTGCGCCATCTAGAGGCACGACTGAAATCGCTTTTCAACTGTCTTAGTGGCAAAAGCTGCTTTCTTTAGCTTTTGGATTTTAACATCCAAACACAGTGTGTAGTGAGCGCATTCTGTATTTTTCTTGCTTGAAAACACTATTTGAAACTTACGGAAATCAGTATGCGAAAATAGAACACGTGTTCGTTTTAAATACTGTATATAATAAATTACTTTTATATACTTTATAAAATACTTTAAATAATAAATTAATTATTATTATTATTATTATTATTATTATTATTATTAAAAACAACAACAGCAACCATATTTTAGTAATATTGTTTGTTATTATTAATAATTATATTATTATTATTGTTATGTTGTCATTGTTTTTTTTTATGAAATACGAACCTCTGACACAAACATAAACACAGCTTTTAAGTGATGAATCATGTGGCACGCGGGCGCGTGCACGCTTTGTGTATAGACAAATAACAAACATCGCTTGGCGTACTGAATATTGGTGCTAAGCAATTAGTTGTGCCTTTGATTCTCAGTCGCTACACGGTTATTTTTCCAGCGTGTAGTGTAAATAAACAATAACTTGCTTCCGTATTGTTTACACCACGCTCGACAACAGTTGACTGTTCTGCGCATCTCTAACTTAAACACGGTAATCACTCATAATCGAACATCACACTTACTTATCGCAACCGAGCCACCCTTGTCAAAATGCGGCGCGCGATCTCGGGGGGTGTTGGGGTTCATAATGTGCCTTTAAAACTAAGTTTGTGTGGATGGAATGAGGTCAGACAGAAAGCTTCTCATTGCACGCGCCGAATATTATTAGACTCTATATTCGGCCAATGAGCGACGGCTGGGCGTGGCTTTGGCTGAGCGCAGGCTAGTGACAGCCGCCGATTGGCTGTATTCTCTTCCTCTGTTACCTTCTGGAGGGGATAAATCCGCGCGAGGCGGCATAGCAGAAATATTGAAAGTTGTGAAGGGTGATAGGAAGCTCGGAGCATGAAAAAGTGCAGACGCAACTCAAAGCCACCGCATGGTCATAAGACAAACTATGCTGAAGACCCCGATCGGTTTCCATTAAACGGCTTCCGCTACTTTGCGTCAAGAGCGCACTCTGGGTTTGTGTTCAGCCGAACCGGCAGCTGAACGCCCGGCTTTCCCGATCTAAGGACATTTGACGGAGTTCCAGACGAGGATATGCGTTTTCCGGACCGGGCGCTGAGACGAGACAGACCGCGAAGGCAGCCACTTTCCTCCTCCTCCTCCACACTGCACTGAAGCTCGCACAAGCATCGTCACGCAGAAAGACTCTCGAAGCATTTTCAAAGTTGATCGTCGCAGAGACGCACCTGGCGATGGTGGTGGAGCAGACGATGTCCAGCGGCACCGACGCGCATCCCGGCGACTCCACCGACTCGGGTGAGATGGAGCTGGACATGGACACCTCACCGACTCCCGGCTCCCCGAACTCAGCCGGCGAGAAGATGGACATCGCCTGGTGCAAGACCCCGTCGGGCCACATTAAGAGGCCGATGAACGCGTTCATGGTCTGGTCCCAGATCGAGAGGCGCAAGATCATGGAGCAGTCGCCGGACATGCACAACGCGGAGATCTCCAAGCGACTCGGGAAGCGCTGGAAACTTTTGAAAGACGGCGACAAGATCCCGTTCATCCGCGAAGCCGAGCGCCTGCGCCTCAAGCACATGGCAGACTATCCAGACTACAAATATCGACCTCGGAAGAAGGTGAAGTCATCCGGGGGCAAGGCTGGCGAGAAGGGGGAGCGGGTGAGCGGCAGCCCCGGCGCCAAGTCCGCGTCCAAGAAGAGCTCCAAAAGTCTGAGCCGAGCGCACCGGAAGTCCGCGAGCCTCGACCTGTCCGTCCCCGCTGACCATCACGCTCTCTACAAGTCCAGGTCAGTCTCCGGCGCCAAGCAGATACCGGAGAAAGCGGCCAAGCGCGGCCACGGCTTGGACAGCAACCCGCCCTCGGTGGCGGTACCGGCCAGTCCCACTCTGAGCAGCTCGGCGGATTCCAGCGAGACGCTCAGTCTGTACGAGGACGGGCTCGCGAGCGGCAAAGACGACGCGGAGCCGGGCGCGCGCTTCAAGTTCACGCGCGCGCCATCCCCGGCGCCGTCCGCCTCGCACTCGTCCTCGTCGCAGTCGTCCTCGTCGGATGAAGAGTTCGAGGACGAGCTCGCGGACCCCAGTCCCGGTTTCGACAGCTTCGGCTCGTTCGGTACGGCGCCTCTGGACAGAGACTTGGAGTTCAACTTTGAGTCGGGCTCGGCCTCGCACTTTGAGTTTCCCGACTACTGCACCCCAGAGGTGAGCGAGATGATATCAGGGGACTGGCTCGAGTCAACAATATCCAATTTAGTATTCACCTATTGAGCTGAATCTGACAGCATTGACAGGTTTTTAACCACCCGCCGGAGGGCTGCTGAATACAAACAAACGAGTCACACGACGAGATTCCTCCTGTTTATCATGCATCAGATACTGTGGGTTCGCGTTATCCACTGACAAGAGTGCAGATGAAAGTGCTTAGCTTTGCTCGTTTGGTGCTGGAAGGAGGCGCGGCGCGCGCACTGGACGCAGAAGAGCGCGCGCAATTGCGCGGCGGCTGGCGAGTTCGAGTTACACGGCTCCTGGACACACAAAGGGACGTTTTTTTAAATGACTGAAAACAAAGTCTAATCGAATGCTTGTTCGGTGGAGGAAGTGAGTGGAGAGCACGTGGTTGATCGTGAGCTTTGTTAATCCAGACTCGCATGCTTGCTTTCACGATGATTTGACTAGGAAATGCTGTCCGGCGGCATCGATCCGTTGAAATCGAACGGGCTGCGCCAAATCAGACGCAAAAAACAACAACACGATCACCAGCTTTTCTGTCGTCATGACATCAGGATTCAAAACGCGACTCAGATGATTCGACTCTTTACACTACAAATCAGGACCAAATGTCATCCGAGGAGCGTTACTCTCTCTCTCTCTCAATCTGCCTTTCCTTTTTCCCCCACCATCTCTTTCTCTGTCCAGAGTAATCGACCAGTGCTGGCATTTTTTATATCGGTGTATTTGTAATAGCCAAACGTCGCTCCTCTCGTCCCCTCCGTTGTGTTTCTAGTCGGTCTGTTGTGTGTAACGGTCGGCGACACGTGCACGTGTCCGTCTGTCTCGCGGAAGGGCTAGACTTGTTTCGTATTATTTAATTGATGACCTCTCACATGGAACGGAGATTAAATGTTTCATTATTTTCTGAGTGTATTTTTGTACAAAATCTATCGAGGGGGTGTCAATCGGTGAATTTCGCTGTTTGGATTTCCGATTTTTACAACGGGGGGTTGGGTTGTCTCCAAAAATCTGCCCCCTTTACATGTTTACAGTGTCAATCCACAGGCTTCTTAAAGAGACAGTACTTGGTTTTCACCGACCAAACGTCATTGGCCTACGATGCGCGCTGAATGAGGTTGTATGTAGCTGCAGCGACGGCTGCGATGTGTGTTCCGCGTCCTGATTTCGGGATGCTGTAACTTTTTGAATACCGATTTCTTTGTGCTTTTATAGTGACGCGTTTCGGTTTTAACCACTGGATGGAATTACAGACAAGGTCGAAATGCCTACGATTCATGATCAATGAAGTGTGTCCTCACTCCATAATTGTACAAGGATATTTAATCTTTTCTACTTGTTGGCTAAATGTAGCTAATTGTTTTAGTATATTATGGCATGGCGAATAGCATTTTGTATTTCTGAATTCAGGTTTATGTAGAGCAGTCGTGTTTAAGGCAGACGATGAAGATTTCTATGTACATTGACTGTAAAATAGGTAAAAGATTGCGTGTTTATGTCTGACGATGATATATCATGACAGGAACAAGAACATATATCTTTATACATCCTTACGTTTAAAAAGTGTTGTTCATGAGTTTTGGAATATATAGATATGTTTTATTGTTTCATTTTGTGCAATATGCTGTGTACAATATCGTTTCGTCTCGCCATACCTTCATATCTCAAACTTTTTGAGTAGTGAGCTCAAAAGCCAGCCAATTGTGTCAAGTCACTGCCTGTCAGACCTCTGTACAGAACTTTGTCTTTTTTTCCAAGAAGGAAATAAAATCAGCTGGAACTGAACTTCAGTTGCAAGATCTATTTCTCCTGATTCTTTTCTATACATTCGATGCACGGGAATCACTTCATTGGTTTTGGTTTTCTCTGTGGTTTGCTTCACGCCACCACAGCCGAGAACGTTACAAAACTGTCAAGGTGACGTAATGCATGTCAAAATTGAATTTAGCTTATGCAATGTGTGCTATATATAACATCAAAGGCAGATAAAATGTGGATAGTCTTACATTATTTATATATTAATATATTTATTTCTTGTAATACATAGGTCTAAAGCAGACTGTTAATATAATATTAGAAGAGTATAATATATAGGGAAAATATATATTATTCAATGTCCCACTGTAAAAAACATGCTTACAGTAGTCCATGGATTACAGATTGACGGTTCACTTCATTTAACCAGCGGCCTTGGATTATTCATGGTGGGGTTAGAGCCAGATAGGCCCCCAGCCATGGCACAGGTTTGTTACCATGGTCCCTTATCAGCATAGCTGGTATAAAAAAAACATGGAGAATTGGGTACAATTACTAGAAGAAGCCCAGGCACATTTAATAGCATGACTAGCTAAAGTGTAAGGAAAAAATGTCAAAATAGGTTTGTCAGCATCTCAAGAGTGGAGAGTTCCAGCGACTCATTCTGAGTCATTACCTAGCATCATCCCGGCCGCTAGCGCAGGGTGTGAGCCTAATGCCCCAGTGGAGTGTGAGGGTCTAGACGCCGGCGCTGTGGGGGAGGAGTGCGAGACAGATGAGATGTCTCTGCCGGGAGGCTACAGCGAGGGCGCTCAAGTGGATTGTTCAAGCAGGGATGTCTGCTGAAACCAATTAATTCCTTCTGGGTGCACTGGTTTGTGTCGGCGATGAGGAGGGGGCTCTCAAAAGAGTTGGTGTTAATCTGTTTACATCCCCCAAATGGGGAGGAAAAAGAGACAGGAAGCTGTTTGAATGTGGCAGTCGTGCAAAGTTAAGATACCAATGTGCCAGTCTGTCGTGAAGGATTGATGATGGATTGTCTTGCATCACGTCCTCCGCTCTCTCGCCCGAGTTGAACGAGTTCACACACTTGCATATTGTGTAAATAACCTACTGTGGGTTGTTCGTATACTACAATCATTCATTTATGGAGTATATTTATGCTTTCTTATTAAAGTATTGCATTTCTCGTGTGTGTGTGTTTTAAAATTGATTGCGTTTAAAATAGGAATTTAAAATTAATTCATAACATTTTTAAGTATACATTTAACCCTTTTAATACATTTAATACATTTAATGCTGCCCTGACAACCGAACTCACACTTTCTAATTCACATTGTGTGTGTGTGTGTGTGTGTGTGAGAGAGAGAGAGAGAGAGAGAGAGAGAGACCTGCGGCTTGTGTGTCTGGGTGGGGAGTGTGTGTGTGGTGGTTGTGTGTTGAGTGAGGAGAGAAGAGAGAGAGAGACCTGCGGCTTGTGTGTCTGGGTGGGGGGGGGGGTTGGTAGTGTGTGTGTGTGTGTGGTGTTGGTGTGTGTGTGTTTGTGTGTGTGTGTGTGTGTGTGCGTGTGTGCGTGTGTGCGTGTGTAGGTGTGTGTGTTTGTGCTCCATTTTTTTTCTTTATTTTAAATAATCATTATACAAAGAGGCTTCATAAATATCGCAATTATTTTCTCTTGTTTCAATCACTAAACCGGTGTCAGCTACATCAAAGGTCGCAGGTTCGAAAATACACACATGTCTCACGTAACTTTTTACTTACCGTCTACTAATCCTTTGCACGGCGTCTTTTGCGCTTTACTTTAATTTGACCTTTTATTTACAGTTACACTGCTCTGTACAGTCCCGTTAATTGCCCCACGGGGACAAATAAAGTTTCTTTGGACTTTGATATGCATGAATAGTAACGCAGTGTAAGGCACTTTACATAACAAGTTCTCTACTGTTATAATGCAAATGCAGATGTGACTCCTGGTTCACGTCACCAGTCAGAGCGCGAGGGCATGACTCAAGGGGGCGTGGTCTGTGCACGTGCAGACAATGCCCCGTTATCAATACAGAGAAACACAAGCAGCGCTCAAAGTTTTGCGCGTCGGGTTGTAGTAGCAACTCCGCGCGTAATCACGAGAGAACAGCGCGAGAACTCCAGCATCTTCTCAAGGGAATGTCCTGAAGTAGGAAGAATTGAGGAGGATTTCATCGCGACTTTTTTTCTGTCGTTAGTCGTGTGGAGTGAAGTTTTTCTTTGTTCAGAATGAACTGATTAGTCACAAATTGCGTCTTTCCGCCGGGCAGATGGATTATTATTTTAAACCATTAAACACCGAGATACGGAATATCACTACTGGATTTTGTTCCCCACAAAATTCGTCAACGGTTTTCCAGATTGTGGGACATTTTATGAGTTGTAAAAACATTCAAAGGGACTTTTATCTCTTCATGCGCGGACTAACAACAACACGTTATATACAATTAGCTCGATGCATTACAAATATTTTTGCGTAAATATTTCAAAAATGTAAACGACTAGGCCTGTATACTATAATTTATTTGTACTTGTTTTACATCAACAGCTTTACCCGCGTTTCCTTTGGCATTTCAATGAAGTATTTTATAAAATTATTTTTTTTATTCCTTCTGAAGATACATTACAAAATGGATCAGTTGTCATGTTTTTAACTATTGCTATTTAAGTGATTACCTGGGTTTGACACATCTCATATCCCATATGTGCAAAAAGAAACCTGCAAGATTTATGATTACTTATTTGTTATCGGTAGCAAAAATCAGTAAAGATATTACTGCTAATAGTTCAAATAAAGAACAATGTGTGGTTATTCAAACTGGTCGAAGAGTGATTATTTCTTTCAATTCAACCTTTGTATTGATTAAAAGTTTACTTAAAGCCTTCAGTGAATAGTATTTAGCATGAAAATGGCTTTTTTGTTCTATTGCCGTGATGCCGGAGCATTCATTTGTGTCATTTAGCCATCAAAACGACTGTGAACGTAGAAGTCACCCGTTGTATGCGATTGTGATTACAGGTGTCCTTGGTGTTTCTAAAGCCGTGCGGCCTAAGGTAACACCGGTCTCTCAGTAATGCAGAAGGACACGTGGTTGGTTTTTATTCAGTAATATACAATAGAAGGCTATTTTGATATTGATTGCATTGCTCCGAGCTCTATTGATGCGATACACCGAACACCTTTTCTAAGATATACAGAGAAAAGCAATAGCTAAACAATACGGAGAGTTTTCCAGCACAGCCTGCGGAAAAGAGATGCGATAAAAGGAGTCTGAATGTGACCAAGACCAAGGCTCTTTTGGAGGACCAGTGTCAGAAAGATTCAAGCTTTACACTTTATTTAAAGACCCACAGAGATAAGATTTCCAGGGCGACTGTTTGAAGCATTCTTGTGGTTTGGCAGGAATTGGACATGTGGCCAAGAGGTGGAAGGTTTGAATCCCACTCCAGATGACCCCCACATGACCCCTGCCCTCTGCTCTGGGTGTGTCACTTCACTGGATGGTTAAATGCAGAGCACAATTTAAAAACGGCCCCTAGTGGCCATATTTTTTTCACTTCTCTTTCTTCTTTCGCAACGTGTGAATGCGAGTTTTACAAAACTTTGAGTTCCTCATCAGTCCAAATTTTAGTGCAAAATGCATGTCAGCGCTTTTTAATACCCAGACTCCCGCTTTATCACTGCCGTTTTAGTCGTTTCACTTCATCGCACATTTTCAAAGTGAAATGCATCTTTTTTTTTTCCGTTAATTTCAGGTTTATCACAGACTTACAATTTCTTTCCTAAGTCAGCATCACTCCATATTCTCTTGCTAAAATTGCATAACATTTCTTTCCAAATTCTGTGTTAACAGATGTACAGGATTAAACTGCCAATTGTGGCTATTAACTGGCCTTTGAAATGGCAATTTCACTTTTTTTACCAGAACTTTGAAGGCCGCTATCATAGAAAAATAGACCGTCAGTCTACTTATAATCCAGTGTAAACTTCCTAAAACATAAAAAAAACAACGATATTGTGGCAGCACGTTGACGTAGTGGTTGCGCTGTTGTATTACCTTTCTGTGCGTAATTCTTTCTGGTTTCTTCGGGGTCTCCAGTTTCATCCTTCAGTCAAAAACATGCATTCGGGAAAGTTTAAGTTGGAAACTTATTTGTAGGTGTGTGAGTGTGTGTTAACCCTAATCCTCGTTAATATGTTCGTTTCAGAGGAACTACAATAATGTTTGCGTGTCAATTTGACCCGGGGGCCTTTTAATATGCATATAAGTGTCAGAAAGGTTCAAAAGGTTCCCCAAAACAGTGTGTGTGTGTTTATGGGAGTGTGTGAGTCTGAGACAGCGTTGTGTCATGTCTCATTGTTGCAAAGAAACAAATAGTATTTTATTTTTCAGACTCTTTTTAGCTTCCATTTTGTCTGAAGGGTCAAATTGATCCGAACATTATCATTGTAACAAAAACATGTAACGGCGTTACAAATATGTGAACTGAATCATTTTTGTTTAGATGTAGATTACACCGACTAAAGTAATTTACTCAAACTATAAATCATGTGATGGCCCGTCGGATTAAAACACGTGCACACCTCAAATACAGGATGCATTTGTTTTCCGTTCTGTCTGACCAGGGGTTCGAGCATCCCAAAACTTCCACGGCGAAGTGTGCCGTCTGCTTCCTCGATGTTCAGAGGGTCTGTGGAGGATTGGTTGATCTACGAGACGCGGCGGAGTTGTTTTTGCCGGAGACAGACGTGCTCATGTAAGCCTGCTTTTAAAAAGGTTGCTGCAGAGATCATGGCGCTGCCTTGGGATGTTGAAGTGTCTTGTTTTGACGTGCCTTGTCTTCCATATAAAAAGGGAAAAATATCAGAGAGAAAAAAGACATCGCAGGCATCAGAAGACCGCACAGCTAATTAGTCACTTTTGTGTGGGAAGCGTGGTGAGATGATGTCACCGGCAGTGAAGTAATTACTACCCATAAATCATAGCGTGTGAAAGGTAGCGGCAGAGAAGCCCGTCCCGGAGTTGGCAGCTCCATTGTCTTGAACTCGCGAGTCTCCCGACTGGAAAGGTAAATAGACACCTTCTAGCTCTGAAGACCGAGGAGAATCATCTGCAACGGTTCCTACGCCTCCAAACCGCATCGCCCCCCCGCTGTTTCCCCCGCAGTGATGCGTCTCGCACAAGAGTCCCAAATTACTGTGGCGTAAAGTATTTGAGTGTTTGGACTTTGTTACTTTATCCAAGTATTTTTTTGGCTACTTTGTACTTGCACTCAGTATCTAAAATGTAAGAAACTTTTACTCTTTACTTGACTGCATTTGTGGTTGAGGGATCTGTACTCTTTACTCTGCTACATTTGACAGTTACTCGTGGTTGCAAGTCAGCATCTTTTTCTACCACGATTAAGTTTTTGGGCGGACGAGGTGATATTGCCATCTGCAGGATGCTGAAGGAACTGGATGCTATTTATCAGCTAAATCACGTGATGGTGAATTAGCGGTTGCACTTTTATGCTCATCGGAATTTGACTGAGACTGACTTTTTGTTCTTTTTTTTTTATCTATTTTGTTCTTTGTTGAAACGTTAAGTTGGTAAATTTAATTTCCAAATCAGAAAAAAAACATAATTTCAGTTTCTCGTTTTTCGAGCCTAAATTAGGTACTAAAAGTGCTGTAGTTCTTAAACAATTGAATGCTTTACGACTTTTACTCAAGTCTTCTTGGAATTAGTGACTTTTATCTAGTAATGAAGTCATTTTTACAATAAAGTATCCGTACTTTTACTCTACGATGTTCAGCTACTCTCAACACCTTGGTAAATTAATTTGGGGTTTTTTCCCTGCTGCAGGGTGACACCAGCCATCATCCGCCTCCTTCATTTCCCCCTCAGCATCATGGCGGTGGTTCTGGCACCTCTTATGTTTTAATAGTTTGGTATCTCAGGGCCTTGTCAAGATCTTCCGAAGCAGACTGCGTTTCTGTCAGCACCGCTGTGATTCTCTTCCCGTTGGTTTCCCTCCCAGCGATGACTTTACTATTCCAGACTGGTGTAATTTCTGCTGACTCGTCTTAGTCGCAAGCTCGGATTTTACCTGGTTTTAACAATGGATCAGATTAGTGCCAAAAATATCAAACGTAACTTTCTAATAAACGCCTAATGTCTAATTAAATGTCCAATAAAATGCTTCACATTTTCTTTTCTTTTTTTTTTCGCTTGCAATTATTATATATATATGTTTTTTTTTGCCTCCAATCTTCACATTTTCAATTAAAACTTTTTTTTTTCCGCTTTCGTATTTTTCTGTCGTCTTCCAGCCCTTCCTCTGATTGTCTGGTGAGAGTAAATAAAAAAATAAACATGAAGCATTTTCGTTCGTTTATTAGAAATGTACGTTTGCTATTTTTGGCACTAATCTGATTCCATACTTTCCACTCCACATGTCTGATCTCATCTGACAAACGTTTTTGGGATCAACCAGTGTGTTACTCATTTCATAATTCACATTTTTTTTTGCTTGCACAACAATGCAAAATGCGAATTCAAATGTAGTGGAAATAAAAATGCATATATTCAATCAAAAATGTCAAGTAGAGAGTAAAAGTTGCTTATATTTTTGACACTCGATACAAGTACAAAGTGGCCAAAAAGCCAAGTAACAAAGGTCTCTATACTCAAGTACTTTACACCACTGCTCAACCGGATCCGGCTAATGAACCCAGTGAAATGAAGGATCCGCGGGAACAGGCGGAGACTGGCAGGCATGTTAGCTGCACATGAACCTGATGCTCGGCTCAAATGCAACGCAGATGTTCCCGCGCTGTAAAGTCTCGCCCTGTCTCTCTCATCCCATCATCTTTCCTCTCATCAGTAAATCTCTTTATGGTTTGGATTGGCACATCCGTGGTTTCTTCTTCCACCTCACAGCGATGCATCTCCTCGCTCTCCGTGCCAGGTTTCCATTCCAGCTCTCACACCTGCATTTAACTTCAAGCTATGTGCAGAAATGTTCCCGATTAATTTGCAGAATTAATTACAGGACGCCAGTGGAAAATGTAATTTGAATCTCTCTCTCTCTCTATCTCTCTCTCTCTCTCTCTCTCTCTCTCTCTCTCTCTCTCTCTCTCTCTCTCTCTCTCACACACACACATACACACACACACGCACACTATCTCTCTATCTCTCTCTCACACACATACACACACACACAAACACACTCTATCTATCTCTCTCTCTCTCTCTCTTTCTCTCTCTTTCTCTGTCTGTCTCTCTCTCTTCAACTCACACACTCTATCTCTCACACAGCACACTCTCTCTATCTTTCTCTCACTCTCTCTCACACGCACATACACATATCTTTTGTGTATTTCTTGTTCTCTTACACACACACACACTTTTATTTCTTGCTCTCTCTCTCACACACACAAACTCAAGCACTCTCTGTCTCGTTCTTTCAGTCTCTCTCTCACACACACACACTGTCTCTCCTATTTTGTATATTCCTCATCTCTCTCTTACATGCACACACACATGTATTTCTTGCACTCTCTCTCTCTCTCTCTCTCTCTCTCTCTCTCTCTCTCTCTCTCTCTCTCTCTCTCTCTCTCTCTCTCTCAGACTGTGAACAATTTAAGCTTAAATCTTCAGTTACTTAGTTGATCCTCATATGTTTCACATTTTGATGTTTGCACTCGATTTTCACTGCATAGATTTTTCTGGATTAAGATTTTGGCTCTCGGTCAACTTTGCAGGGAAGGTTCACAGCACGAGAAAACACAGGAAGTGGATAAGGAGGGAGAAGGGGTGGAGCCAGGAGCCAACAAGGAAGTGGGACTCTGTGGCTTCACCCAGATTTTGCAGACAGACAGTAGGATTCTCTCGCAGAAACAGAATAATCACAACGCACAGCTGATATTTAACACAATTAGAGCCGCAACGAAAAAAAAGCTTCACTCAAACCAACTTCTAATAAACACGATTATGCAAATCACTTGAATCATGAATATTCATGTTTAGGAATTCATTGTTATTGCCATGTTTTAGGACCACTTAACTTTTTTCTTAGACTAGCGGCTTTATTCCAGAAGTTTAATTTGTGAGAGAATCGTGTGTTTCGGCGAGTGCAGGACACATCTGCAGAAGCCATCAGTGTATATTGCGCTGGAGGATGAAGGTAAATGTCCTGTGACAGTTGGAGATTGGCTTCACTCTGTGTGTGTGTGTGTGTGTGTGTGTGTTTGTGTGTGTTTTTAAGCAGTTCCACATGCTGCAGAGAGAAATGAAGAACGCCTCTGGGACTCGAGGAGACCCAGCGATGGGGGACGTTCCTCGTGGTGCACGGCCATCGGGTGCAGAAACCTTCCATGTTGAAGCCAAATGAACTAGAAGGTGAGAAATGTTTCCCCATGGGACGAGTTTTGGGAGTCGTGCGGCGGTTTGGAGAAGATGAGCGCAGGCGCTAATGATTCTGCTGTAGTTCACAGATGTTCTAGATGCTTCTGAGCGCTGACAGGCCGCCGTCTGCATGGGGTCCGTATCACAGACCCACGTGTGAATGTTCTAGCACGCTGCTCTTTTTCATCCCCTCTTTACATTCAACTAGTGAGTTTAAAATAATCCCTTTATTACATGGGGAAGCTATATTATTCTTATTTCCTAGAGACGAAATTCTCTCAGTCTGTAGTGATTAGGATTGTTTAATGGGATTAAAGCTTCCCTATTGGATTTTTTCAGAGATAAAGGCTTTTACAGTTAAATAGACTCTCAGTAATGTTTGATTATATGAGTGTACGTGACTACAATTTTGTAAGACCTAATGAAAAAAAAAAGAATATACATTTTCATACATTCATTTTTATACTTTTTCATTAACTTATGTAACATGTTTTTTATTACAGTTATTAATATATATATATATATATATATATATATATATATATATATATATATATATATATATTTGGCCTGGAACAAATTAAGGAATTTACAGTGTTTATATATTTTTAGGATGTTTATACTTACACAAGTAAAGGTACTGTAGATACATATCACCATAAACAATTTGAACGATTTTTAATGCAAAAATAGTAAAAATGTATGCAAAAACATGCAAATTTTTTTGTGTTGTCTTTAACAGCAATTATTATATTATTGTTATTAATATATGTTACAAACTAACCATTAATGTTTTATAGTATAATTCATATATGTTTTATAATTCAAATGCATATTATATTATTACTAATTATTGACATTATGTCATAATTAATTAATCATTTTCGATTAGACTCACATGGTCCTTGTGAGAAACCTGGTGGTTTATTTATGGAGCTTTATTTTCACCCCTGACTACAGTTCTGCATGTTACACCGTTCCTACATTACCCAGGATGCATTACTTTCAAAGAGCAAATTGGAACACAGCTGCTGCACATAGTTTAGCTTGATGATCGCACTCTAACTGAGAATTTACAATAAGATGGAGAGAGATAGGCTTAGCAGACTAGCATGTCAGCTTAACATGCTAGCTTACACGCAAGCTAACATGCTAGCTTGCTCATTTGTTAATGTTTCTTACATTAGCTTAGCTTAATTTATTGAACCTTTATTGTTCCAAGCAGCACCTCTACTGATGAGTGCTATCAGGCAATTAGTTTTAAAGTTAGCAACAATGCTAATACAATCTAAAACTGATTTTGAATTTTAGACCTTTGGTGTACACAAACACACCCAATTCTTCTTCATATTGGTCCATGTAGATGCGCTCTAAATGAAGATCATGGTCTGGTTTTTGCTCATTTAATCCCCATCGCGGTCAGACGTGTTGAAGCCATCGCCTGTTAAGTTCATTACATGTGCTACTTGGTCAACAAAGGCATTTACGGTAAGAAATCATGTCTTTAAGCTCTTGAGCTCTGAGCTTTTCATTTATTAGTGCAGCCAAACACCTTTGGTTGCTTAGTCAATACTCACTAATTGGTTTTAAACTTCATCGAGTCTGTCGGCAGCGTTGAACCTGAAGCTGAAGGAACCTTGTCTGAACCGTCTGCTTTTTGTTCCCCCCCCCCCAATTGTTCATAATTTTGGTAATAATCTTTCTGGAGCATCTAGAATCTGGTTCCAGATGTGCTTGAGCATAAGTGATGCATTGTGGTTCTTTTATCTGATTAACTGAAGCTTCACTTATTGGATTTTCTTCGAGTTAGGAATGTTCAGTTAAGGCCGTCGCCCGCTACAATAAGTGAATGCTAACACTGTAACAAGCTAAGCTCTGGATAATAGATTTATTGTAACACTAAGGTTTTTTTTTTCTTTGTGTGTTCCTCAAGGAATTCCAGTGTATTTAAACATGCGCTCAGACACTCGGTGTATTTTAGTTAAACCTAGATGAGTTTATCTAGTCACGGGATCTATGCTACATAAATCTGGCTTTGTTAGGCCGTGTTTACTTTGTGCCGTCTCTGCCATTACAACAATTGTAACCGGACAGTGAACTGTGTAAAATCCCTTTCCCATGATCTTTTTCATTGATAGTATTTCACTTCAAATATCCCGAGCTCGGCATGTTTCCCTCCTTAGAAAACTCCTTCCTTTCTTTGGCCCGTGACCACAAATCCAGAAATACAGAATATTATTTTTATTTTAATGAGAATTAGGGGGGGAATTGTCCACTTCAAATTCTCTCCCATTCAATGGACTTCCATGTACTTATTTATAGTTTTTGATAAGATTTCTAATATTTTATTTCTAAACATTTATTTGTGAGACTTATACTCTCTCTTATCTCTCTCTCTCTCTCTCTCTCTCTCTCTCTCTCTCTCTCTCTCTCTCTCTCTCTCTCTCTCTCTCTCTCCCTCCATCCATCTGTCCATCCACCCACCTCTCTATGTCTATATGTCTATCACACACACACGTTTTTATGTATATACACGTATCTACATATCATTTATTTGTGTGTGTAACAAGATACTTCTTTTTTTATCCAAAGCAATACATTATTTACACATTCTAATGTAAAAACGGTTGACTTTTTTTTGTCATTTACACACTTTTTGTGAAACATTCCCATCCTTTCTCATCTTACAGGTGCAGAAAAAACCTAAAAAGAAAAATTGCTTTGGAAATGATGTAAAAGGAGTTTTCTTGTATCTGAGCGAAGCACTTTAGCTGCTAAGAACACAAACACATGGAACCGTTCACGCTTGTCTGTATCAGTCTGTGTTTAGTGACCCTGACCTTCTTCAGGTCATATTTTACACCGTCGTGGCGGCTGGAGGAGCGAGTGGACGTTGTGAAATGTTTGCTCTAATCCTCCTGCTGATCCCAAGCATCCGTATCATCTCCGTCCCGCCATCAGGTGAAGAAAAGCTTCACACTCAAAGAAAGCGTCACAGCGGCCCACGTCGTGCGGTCCCTGATTCCTGGCCTCAGATGAAACACATGGCTTTCACGATTCTCAAGACGTGTCGGAGGAAGCAGGAGCAGATAGAATTAAAGGCGTTTTTTGCTAAGTCAGCGTTTATTTAGCTAGGCTTTGATGCATGGCTCCGGCCGTTTGATGTATGTGCTCGGAGAAGGCCTCCATGTTCCTCATTAATCCTCAGCGTATTAAAACAGAACATTACTGATGTATGATGAAGATCAGCGCCGACCCCCGTCCCGCCTGCGTGCAGACCCTCTCGGGGTGGAATGCAGCTTTTGGCAGGAGCAACAGTGGTGGCCTTTGACGGAACGCACCCCGTGAACCGCCGCATCTCGGTCAGTTGCGTTCCTCTCGGAAATATTTCAGTTTCGGCCGGTTGCCGTTGTCAAACGTCTTTATTGATATGCGGCTTTTATTTTTACTCCTCTGGAGTCTATACGTACCTCCCTTTCCCCCCCTGAGCGCCGGGCGATCCATAAGAGGCTGCTCACTCAGCAAGGGCCCGCACGAGTAATGATGCCTTACTGTTTTTCTTGGGCTCCGACTTTAAACAAAAATACACAGTCGTCTACACACCTCACATGTGCAACAAAAGAGCTCGCCTCTTCTCTCAGGCACACGCAATTTCCGACATTTTCAATGCAGATTGGGTTTGAAGGTGCTGATTGATTTTATTTTCTATGATTTTTAAGTAATGCCAGCATTGGGACTGCAAGTGGAGTTAACATTAAAGTGGCAAATGTGTGCGTCTTTTTCAGCGGTGTAAAGTACTTGAGTAAATGAACTTTGCTAGCTTACTTAAGTATTTTGGCTACTTTGTACTTGTACCGAGTATCAAAAATATACGCAACTTTTACTCTGCTATTTACTCTGACGTGCCCGCTGACACCCCGGCTTAGGCTGCCCACTGCTCCAGGTGTGTGTCACTAGTTAATTGCAGAGAACAATTTTGACACGGTCCCTAGTGGCCATATTGACAAACTCACTTTATTATTGTTTTTCTTAATTGCTAAAAATTTCATTCTTTGTATGAATCATGAATCATTTTCAAATAATTTGACATATATAACCCTCCTGTTATGTTCTTTTCTGAGGAACTACAATAATGTTCACGGATCAATTTGACCCCGGGGCCTTTTATTATGCATATACAGTAAGAGTCAGAAATCAAAAGTTTCCCAAAACAGTGTTTGTGTGTGTATTAGAGAGTGTGTGTGAGTCCGAGACACCAGTGTATTATGTGTCATTATTGCAAAGAAACAAATAGTATTTGATCTTTTTGACACTTTTTAGCTTCCATTTTGTCTTAAGACAACATTATCTTTGTAACAAAAACATGTAGCGCGCGTTACAAATATGTGAACTGAACCATATTTTTTGTTTGTTTATTTGTAGATTACGGCAGCTAAGATAAGCAGGAAATACTTTTAAGTTTTACTTTTAACACTGGTCAATTTGACCCAAAAAGTGCTAACGTAAAGTTCATAAAGAGAGAAGAATCGTTATATTTTGTTTTTTTATGATAATTACACCAAATAAGCCAAGCAGGAGAAAATAAAATACGTTTAAGTATTTTAAAAATATTTTCAAACTTTGATAAAGGTCAAGGAGGGTGAAATTAAGAGTTTCACTAGTTATTATTATTATTATTATTATTATTTAAATATACTACTACTTCTCTGTCGGCTTCTTCTTCTGCAGGCCTGTCACCTGCTCGACTGCTAAGCCACAGAGATGAGAAAGCAGTGTCTTTATAAAGACCACCACGGTCTCCCCCGGTCAGCACTTCTCCGTCACCTTTCGCTGCATCTGCTTGTCCTCGTCCAGTGGTTCCCATGACCCGTCTCTATTCTCCAGCCGTGAGCACCTGTGTGACGTGACACACCTGTGTGAGTGCACTGTGTTTGCTAGGTGGTTGTCATGGTGACCGGTGAGATATCTCACAGCGGAGGGCCGCTTGATAGGATCGGCTGGAGGAGACCACCCTCAGGGCAGCATGTGAAAGACCTTATTGTGCCAGGAACCACCACCACATCTACTTCACCCTGTGTGGCAGTGCTGCTCAGAGCTGTGACTAAGTGTTCTCTAACCTCTCTCTCTCTCTTGCTCCCTCTTTTCTTAGTTTATTCCTCTTTTTGTCTTTTTCTTGTTTATTTTCACACAGAAAAGTATAAGCACCCTTTTTTCAAATTTCTTTTAGTTTCTTTCTTCATCTCTATTTCCTTTTCCATTTCCCACAGTGAACAGTAAAAACTCACTATAGTATGTTCATTTACCATAGTACCTTTAACAATGGCTTGCTGGGTAAATGTGACAATAACGTTAAATATGCATTAATACATTGGTATCAGGAGCAAGTTGCTTTGTAGTTTTTATTGCCATGGTAATTTTGTTTAAATGCATAGACATTTATTGTATTCGATTAGTAATCAGTTAAAGCTGTTGTTATTAGTTTGTTTTTTTCTATTCTTTATTTTTTTGGTGCAAGCTAATGTCATTTGATTTTTTACAGTTTGTTAAAATGTAAATGTGAATTATATATGTACATTAATATATACATATACTGGATGTTTTTTTTTTTTTTTCTTTTTTCCCCCATTTAGTTTCCATGTTTTCCTTCTTCTGAAAGAGGGTAAATTGTGGTGAAATTCTCATCAACTTTAGGAAAGAATGTACTGTACATGATTATAATTTCAGTTAAACCATTTGACACGCAAAATGCTTCTTGTCAACGCGCTGTTTTACAAAAATTGAATAAATTAACACGCACAAACACTTCTAAAAAAATTATTCAAAAACAAAAATGCCACTTTCAGTGCCACTTTACATAAACAAATGTTTTTTTTTTGTAATGCTGCAACTTCACACTTCCGCACAGACATGCCCCCCCCACACACACACACACACTTTCTTTTAGAGTCTCTCTCTCTCTTTTTTATTTTTCTCTCTCTCACTCTGTGGAACTTTTGATGTGTGTTTGACTCAAAGATGGCAGGCAGCTGGCAAGAGCTTCAGATCATGTGGTTTTTTCAGCTCCAGCAGCTGCTGGCGGGATTACAGCAAGTTAAAGCAGTGGACACGCAGCAAAACCATTAAACTGCTGGACAGATTATTAAGAGGAGGCACAATGACGCCCGCAGTAGTGTGGCACGTGTTTATTTCGACATTTTACATTTTACCATTATCAGTGCACGGAATTGTCTGTGTCACACCATTGTGTTAAAATCTGTTTGTTCTTTAGACTCTTGTCTTTAGTGTGTGTGTGTGTGTTTTGTGTGTGTGTGTGTGTGTGTGTGTGTGTGTGTGTTGTGTGTGTGTGTCTGTGTGTGTGTGTGTGTGTATTTCCTCTCACTCTCACACTATAACATGTCTTCCTGTAGATCCAAGAATAAATCACACTAAGTCAGATTCTGATTTTATCTCTGACTCGTTGGCCATACCACTTTTTTTGGTCAATATCACTTTTTTGATTTTTCCTAAATTTGTTGTTTATTTTATTACTTTTATTCTTATGATGTTTATTCCACAAATTCGATTCCATTCTGTGCTTGTCAAGTTTTTTCATTAGAGATGATTTTTATGGTCGCACAGTTCGTCCAATCATGTCCGAGAACAGACTAGACTCAAACCGAGAGACTCGTTATGCGAAAGAACTTCTCTGTTCTATCTGTTTTTCCTTTAACAATAGTCAGATATATTTGGTTAGTGTAAATATCTACTTGTGCACTGACGCATGGTCAAAGTTTATGATAAAATGACGGGTAGGAAGAATGATAGAACACCATGCATAATAATGTAATTATTATTACATTACATTATATGAATAAATTATTCATATATTCAGCATCGCTATGCGCATGCGTCAATGCACAAGTCGATAGAGTAATATTTACAGTTTAACAAATAATGTCTGGATAATGTTAAGCGTACGTTAAGCCAACAATTTCTATCTCTGGTAGAACATATTTGTGGGCGGGATATAAAAAAAAATGACAGATTCTTGATTCCATAAAACTGACAAAACTATTCCTTGACTAAACTAACTTCCTTGTTTATGTTGTGTTTGCCTTTGAATGGTTATTCTGCCATTCAGGTGTTGTGTTTTAATTTGATTTCATTATTTCTTTATCATGCTCACCTGTGTCTTGTTGTGTCTGATTGGTTCTTGTATTTAAGACTGTGTTTTCCTGTGTTTGGTGTGGAATAGTTTTTTTGTTGGTGTGGGATGTTTGATGTTTTCTTGCTGGCATCTGAAACGTTCTCCTGATGGCCAGGTTGGTGTTTTTGTCCTGTCCTGTTCCTGACAATTTGGCTTGATGGTAACGTTTAATGTTTTCATTGCCTGCTTTTGGCCCCACATTGCGGTTTCTGTTTTGTCTGTTTGTTTCTTTGTGTAAATAAAAGACCTGTCACAATTGGGTCTGAGCTTCTGCATCTCGAACGTCTATTATAATTAAATTCTTACATCCCACAGTTACATTCTTTCCTATTTTACACTTCTCTAGTGTATTCTACTCTGTTCAATTTGATTCAGTTTCATTATTTTCTGTCCTATTACATTTCAGTCTATTCTATACTATTCTGTTCCACTTTTGCAGTGGTAGGGAGTTGGACTTGTTACCCAGGAGTTGCAGGTTTGAATCCTGCTCCGGCTGGTTCTACAACACTTACTCTTTTTGACCCATTTACTTACTATTCTGTTGTATTCTATCCAACTCTACATACACTTTATCTCTTTATCTCGAGGTATTTCCTCTCGACCCAGTAATGAAAAAGCAGCCTAATGTACAGTACATCATAAATCACAAGTCTCTCTCTCTCTTTCTCTTTCTCTTTCTCTCTCTCTCTCTCTCTGTATATGTACCCTTTCTTTCCTTCTCTTTCTGTCTGTCTCTCTCTTTTTTAGCTGTCTGTCTATTTCTTGTCTGTCTCTACTTTCTTCTGTCTCTTTCTCTTTCTTTGTCTGTTTGTCTTTCTCGCTCTCGTCTTTATTTCACTCATTTGTTCTCTTTATACTCTACATGTTTTCCAAGTTCATCCCTCTTATTATAATTTCTCTATTTCTCATTCACCATCTCTTTGCCTACCCCGGGAACACAAAATACATCAAAAAAAAAACATTAGCACGAGTCTTTATCACAAGCACTGACAAATGTGACCATAGTCCTCAAATGAGTCAAAGCTTTTGGAATTCCATGTTTGAGCGGTTAAATCTCCGTGATGACCTAGTAGTGTTCTTCCCTGATCCGGTAACATGTTGCTGCAAGTCCCGCAAAACGGCCAGACAGGCAAACTCAACCAGTTCAGCCAGTTCGTTGAACCTGTAAACGGAATTGTGCTAGTTCAAGCTGACTTGGTTTAGCGGAAGGTCAAGCGTGTTTACTCTGGCTGGAGAATTTCTCAAAGTCAATGGGAAATCGTCTTTAAAGTGGCGGGCTTTTGTTGCAAACACGGTAATTCGACAGTCTCCCTCGAGATAAAATCAAGTGTGTGTTTATGTCTCGTGTTTGTGTGTGTTGGAATGGACCGTTTGGATTTTCGAGTTCCCGCTTCGTAAGTGTGCAACCAAACGGTCAGCAAAAGCCCGAACAAGGCTCCTTTCATAACCTCGGTTATTAACCTCCGGAGATATTTTGATAAGTAAATTGTAGGGGCATATTCATAAATAATTGCCTCAGAGTTGCCTTTTTTTCCCCTCACTTCCCCGCTCTCGTGTCTTCAGAGAGCACTTGCCAGTGGGTAAACTTAGCTACGGTGCTGATAGGGAAGAGGTGGGAAAATATTTAGCAAAGGGTCCGATGTGTGTGAGCGTGTGGAGTCATGCGATCTGGTGCAGGGATCAGAAGGGCCGAGGAGGAAAGTCCCAAATCTTTTCCCTCTGCACCTGGACACACTTTGGTTCTGCGGGCCTGAATGAAGGAACTGTGTGAGGGTGGGTGGGTTCGCGCTACAGTCGTAGTCAGAAATGTCAAGTATGCTAATGCCGTCCGATTTCTGCCGTTGGAAACCACATTAAAACGCCTCTGGAATGACATAAATTTGGAAGCTCTGTTTTGTTTTTCCTTTTTAGCTCAAAAGACTAGGGCACGGCTATGTACACAACCCCTCGACCTGTCTCGCTGCACAAACACACCTCACCGTCGTTTTCCGACTTTCTGAAGTCGAATGAATCAACTTTCGAAATTTTACTTTCGATGGATTGTTTATGTTCACACATCCACTGGCTTGCAGTTCAAAAAACAGGCCAAAGAGTTTTTTTTGGCTTTTTCTTAAGCCTGTTTTAAACAGGAAGACCTGTTTAATATACAGGTTATGCTCGTGTTTGTTCGGGCTGATGGTTTTATGACGGGTTGGGATAGTCTCCATCTCAAAGTCTAATTTTCAAAGGAAATCTCGACATACAAATGATGTAAAGAAATCCCAGTAATCAACTTTTATAATAGACTAGAAAACATAGTAGAATATAGATGAACGAGAATAATAGAATATATTTTCTATTACCGGTGGTGTAAAGTATAGTAAATAGACTTTGTTACTTAAGTATTTTTTTGGCTGTTTTGTACTTGTTTTGAGTAAGAAGTGAGATCTGAGCGAGATCGAAAATAGAAGCAACGTTTACTCTCTACTTGATACTTTTGTAATGGAGTAATCTTGTAATCTGTACTCTTTACTCCACTACATTTGAATCGACATTGCTACTGTAAATAATTACCGTGTAATTACAGTTATTCGTTACACTGTGATTGTGCCCGACATGCTACCTCGTCTTTTTCTACCGTGGTTCATTTCTTTGGCAGACGAGGTGATATCACCATCTACAGGATGCTGAAGGTACTGGATGCTATTTATGAGCTAAATCTCGTAACCGTGAACTAGCAGTTGCACTTTTTTAGCACATTTGAGTTTGACTGAGACTTTTGTTCTATTTTTTCTACTTTTTTCTGCCATTTGGAAACATTGACACCTTATATTCCATTTCTATTTAGGTAATAAAACCTCATAAAGAGTTTCTTGTTTTTCAAATGTATTGGTGTAAAATACTTCTAAAAATAGTTCTTTTAAAATTGAATACTTCACGACTTTTACTCGAGTCTTCTATGAATTGGTGACTAGCAACTTGTAATGGGGTCATTTTTTATAATAAGGGATCTGTACTTTTACTCAAGTACAGTTTAAGAACTCTTTACAACTCTGCTATTCACACAAAAAAACAGTTAGCATCTTGAGCGCAGTGAGTAAATGATGAGCAAATGTGACCCACAGTGTGACTATGTCAGGGGGAATCTCCCAGAGACTTGCTGTTTATCCTCCAAGAGCGAGGTCTGTCTCTGCCTTTCCTTCTGAGTGATGGCCTAAGTGTTTAACAGACCAGAGCTCTGCTGGAATGCTGTTCTGCTTTCCAAAAATAACAGGAGGATGGGGTTTTGCACTCTGAGGGCCAGAACCTTGATGCTTCCGGGCTCATCTTTGACCTTCTCTCCTTTGTGCGCTCCACAGGTTGTTGTGTGGGAGCCGAGGCCTTTCCCAGACACAACAGAATCCATACGCTGCGGTGGACTTCATGACTTCCTTCTCATTGTTTGTGAGACTGGAAACCAGCAGTGACAGATGGATGACTCCGGTGGCTCTGTTAGAGAAACTGGACCTGGCTGTCTCAGAAGTGGTGAGTAACCAAGGCCAAGCTTTTCCCACACTAATGAGGGAGAACTTTTCATGCCGACCTTGGCTTTTTATGTTTGGTTTTTATTCAAACTCGTATGAGATGCAGAAATGCTTTACAGACAGCACTGTACACATGCTTTTATTTATTTAGCAGGAACTTGTCTTCATAGTGCTTGCAGGAGTTGGGTAAAAAAAACTAAAAGAACTGAAGGGAAATTCTTTTTCCAAAAAAACCCCTGGATGAAATGGAATGATTGGGCAAAAATTCTCATGCTACCGGAGGTCTTATTGTTTTGCTACATGTGTTGGGATTATAGTCAGTTCTACACACTGAATCTTACAAAATAACTTACGGTACAATAAACCAAATATTGTTGGTTCTGTGTCACAAATTATGTAACTGATACATTATCAATTCCCAAAACCGTCATGTGACACATGCTAATGTCTTTGGCCTTGGCAAATGTCTTGGCAAGAATGCTGTTCCTAATCCCATTTTGGGATTAGACAATTAATACATATTTGACATATTTTCCATATTGTATAAAAAACTGCAACAATTTTTCTCTCATGTTACATGTTTTTTCAATGCGTTAAAAAAAGAAATATACGTGACTGTACGTAATTACCTAGTAATATAAAAAAAAGTCATCAGATTACAGTAATTCATGTCAAAATGAAGTTTTCAATGAGGTGTTTTGCATTCAAACTGATTGTCTCTGTCCATCTTGAATACATAATCTGGATATTTGCGGAGATTCATGTGTGAAAATCAAGTTAATTATCAAACACATCTCTCAGGTTTCTCTAGTTGTCATAGATGCCATTAATTCAGTTGTCTAGCTGAACAGATATTCTGGTTTATGGATGGTTGAGCAGATCTGATTTGATTTAGTTGATGTTGTGTCATAATTCAACTATGTCTGTGAGGGGCTGGATCTGGAAATAGTTGGATTATCGCATTGGAAGGACACGAGGAACCCTGGGTCATCCGCATTTCAGTCATTTTAAATGATGTCTGAGGTTGTGGAGTGTTTTTTAGATTAGAAGGAGCGGTGTGAATCTTTCCGGGGCGGTTGAAATGTTTTCCAGATAGCCTTCCTGTTCAAAAGACCATGAGAAAGCGTCCACCACAAAGGTGTGATCTGAATCCCCCACGTTCAAGATCATATTAAAGAATCTGACTAGTCGATGTGTCAAAGGTCACGCCGTAAGTCAGTAGGACAGTCTCTGTGGAATGTCCACTTCTGACGTCTGATTGGTTATCATGAAGAACGCCGATCTGTCTGAGAGTGTGTGAGGAGATCTTCTGTTTGTCAGAGGGATTACAAACTCAAATATAGGTTGTTTTTTGCTTATCTTGTTGTTTTTCTACTGTAAGCTTGTGCAAAAATTAGATAAGTACAAGAAATGCTACAGGAACCGTTCGCTTTAAGGACTTTTCAAGCTCAATAAACAAAACTTTTTGGCCCGGCGTTGGTTTACATGAAGTGATTTGTTTCCCCTCAGCTGCTTTGCTGACCTGTTTGTTCACAATGACTCTTTCTTCCTGACCAGTGACAATCTCTCCCACCACTTCCTGTAGGCTTGAAGAACGAGTGATGTAAGGGACTCTGTTGTTTTCTCTCTCTTCGTACTCATCTATGTGTTCTTTTGTTGAGAGGCTAGTCCGTTAGCTCATGATGCTGTTTCCTCCTCGGCCTCCCCCACAGGAAGAGCCAGTGACAGACGTTTGGAATCTAACCTCTCCTGAGGTTCACGTGTATGTGGTGCAGCTACATCAAGTCTGACACCCCAAACATTACAGCTTCTGGTTAAATGAGCAGTAAGATCTGAACAAAAAAAAAGTTTTTTTTTTTCTTTTCAACTTTGCTGGACTTCACTAGGGTTTAATTTTGTAAGAATCTTTTATGCTTTTTATTAGGGATGTAGATTTTTTTAAGTAATGTTTATAATACCTATCATTACTTTCATGTGAATATAACTGCCATTTCCCCAAAAAAGTGGCCATTATATTATATATCACTATATATCATATGTATATCATATAAAAATATATATACCTATATAAAATATAAAATAGCCACTTTTTTACGATTCTAAAACCTGGAGCACGTTCTATTCATCAGAAGAGCAAAATTCATTTTTTGGGACAATGAACGTTAGAGGCAATGTTTAAAATGAGTTTTATTTTAACTTTAAATTATTTAAAATAAGTACAGCCGATCTTCAGATTTCAGAAAACGTCATAATGACATTTGCATTTTCGTTGCTTACTGAACGTTACAGACACAGTCCGCATTATTGGGACAGAAATATCTAGTTAACCAGAGCTTATTAGCCAGAGCAGATTATATATAATATTAATAATATAATTAATATGACATTTTATGTGTATATACTTTGTGTATACATATATATCATTAAAATAATACTTGCGATTACGATACTCTATACAATTACATCGATATTAAAAAAAAAACATGTGTTTTATGTTAAACGCATACAATAATTTCCTCTGTCTGTGAAGAAAACTCCCAGAATTCCCAGATTGTATTCATCAGCGTTCATTACGTGTGAAGCGTTTAGAGGCTTTCTACGACACTTCTCTGCAGATCCCCAGAAGCTGAAGGAATTGTCAGCTCTCATGTCCTGCTCTTCCTTGAACTCGTCTGGTGAATTAATAACATCAGAAGTGAACGATCAATAATAGATGCCACAATGACTTTTGGCCCCAGACTAGACAGAAGACTATGAATTATGGATTGCTTTTCATGGCGAGGGAGGTTTTTATTTTCTTGTTTTGCTTGAGATTGAGGGGAGAATTCTTCAACTCTTTCCTGTATTGACGATGGATGGAGAGGCGACATCTTTGTGTGTCTGTCGGAGGAGAAATGTTTCGATTGAAGGCTGAAGAACTAAAGGTGTATAACGTGATTTTCTCTCAAGGTTTTTACGCGTTTCACAATAGACTTTCCAATTCCCCGGCTCTTTTGTGCATCTGTGGCTTGAGTGTTTGAGAGAGTGTTCACATCGGAGTTCTGTTGTTCTAAACCTGAATGACAATGTTCTGGAGGAAATATAAATAAAAGGGAAAAAGAAACAAACAAACGTGTTTGCGATGGAAGCGTGGTATTGAGATGCAAAACGAATCATTAAGACTTGAAATGTCGTTTTAATGTTTTAAACGAAGAATTTTGTTACTTTAATTCAAGGGCAAGTTGGTTTTTATTTACTTATTTATTTTGATTGTTGATTTCAAAAGATTTGAAAAAGTCACAGCAACTTGTAGAGAAATATATAAATATATGAATTAAATAAATTAAAATAACAACTGACTATAAATGCAATAATACAATTTCTCTTGGAATCTGCTTTGTTTCTGTAAAAACGTTTGGGTTTCAGAAGTCTTTTGGTTTATTCTTTAAACTTGCACGTGAAATGTCTGAAGATTCAAATCAAGGCTTGATCAATGAGTTAGTTAGAACAACTTTCTTTGTTAACACTATGAAGCACAACATATTTACGTCTTCAAACTGCAGTTTATAATGTGTGGGTTTTTTTTTATAAATGATCCAGAGCACACAATTGAAAGTGTGTTGTTGAGTGATGTGTTCTTTGTTTCACACACACACACACACACACACACACACACACACACACACACACACACACACACACACACACACACACACCTTTTGTTCAAATGAGTTGTTTCATTTGTGATGTTTATGGTTTTTAGGGTCTATCTGTTTTTTTTTTTTTTGTCATTATTCAATTTGTAAAAAAAGCAGTTTTGTCCAGAAGCATTGTTAGGATAGAACAATGTCTCTGAAATATATTTTTGGAATAAATAAAGTATTGGAAGAAAAAGTTCTAAAAATGAACTACGTGAATTAACTCATGAATGAACTTGAACTAAAATGTCTATTAGATTATTAGAAAGGATTATAGTGATAATCAATATAACAGTTCTTCTGACACACAAATCTCTTGTACAAATTGATAATTGGAACATACAAAATAGAAATTGCACATTTTTTTCAGTTTCAAAGCTAAATGTACTTAGAATTATGCTAAATATAACTTTTTGCTGAATTTTTGCAGTCTTCAGTGAACTTCGTCTTTCCATTAGAACATGCTGCCTGCTGCCGTAAGGCCTTCTCTTAGTGGCTGGGCTCTAGTTTCATCATATCAACTTACAGATTTATTTGTTTATTTATTTCTATAAGTTCAGCGTTGGCCTCATGGCTTCTCTAAATCCCCCTCGTGTCACGCTCTCAGATTTTCCCTCCTGCAGAAGGATTTGTACAGATTCTGCGACTTTATCTTCCCCAGCTTTGTAATATCTGCAAGTAGATACTTAACCGGTGAAAAGCTTCTGCTGAGTAAGAATGTCTGGAATTAGCTAGACTGAACACACACACACAACTGTCCCAAACTGTGTGTCCGTCATACACACACCTCCACGTTTTAATGTTGTATATGCGCACGGACAAATTTGCACATGAAGACTCATTGTCCTGTTATACATTTAGTATACGTACATATAAAAATGTTTTTATTTGTTTTCTTTATTTATTTTATTTATACTGTTCACATAATTGTTTACAGTTAAGTTTGAAGTGCAATAAGCATGAGTTTTGACTGCTTACAATGTTTGTATTATTACTATTTGTTTTTTGTTTGTACTGTATTGTTATTGATAATATTATATATAGTACTAGTGGTATCGTAAACATTATTATTTATTTATTATTATTAAATGTACATAATGCATATTATATATATAATGCTTTATATTAGGTTTATTGTTTACCAATGTAATAATATAAATATTAATAACAACAATAAAACATTATCTTTTTTTTTTTACATTTTTATTAACCATTTTCATTGACGTGTTTTCATGTCAATTACTGTATTACACATTGTATGTATTATCACTTGTATGAAAGAGTTGATTTAATAAACTTTAGAGGCACGTTATAATTTAACGTTTTGCATTTTGTAAAGCAAACATGAGCAGTATTTACACCCAAGTTTAAACTAATTCCTGCGACTGGAAAAATTAGAATGGCATAAATGGAAGAAATATTAAAGCATACAGAGGTCAAACTAATAAGGTCAAACTAATTATTAAAATAATGACAAAAAAAATCAGAAGAAAAGATGTATTTGTGTCACCTAATTAGTCAAGTTTTGTTTCAATGCCTCAGAGTAGAAGCTGCATCTATTATTTGTGCAACTTAATTGGGGGGGCACTAATTTAATTCGTTTGTTCAGAGTGAAATATCAAACTCCCAAATGAAATCTCCATCCCACCATGAAGCCAACAGATCTAGGACAGAAGCTTCAAGCTGGACGTCCCACCACAATTACCCATCCCTATTCCAGCAGAAAAGGCCAGGATGACCCTGGAGAGGAGGACACTTGAGTCCATTGAGTGAAGATAAATGTCTTTATTTCCACCATCAGGAAGAGGTTGCCAAAAGTAGTTTTTTTTAAATGGGCAGTTTTTTTAAAAGCTCTGAACTTCTA
Organism: Paedocypris micromegethes; assembly: GCA_028031935.1. NCBI lineage: Eukaryota > Metazoa > Chordata > Actinopteri > Cypriniformes > Paedocypris > Paedocypris micromegethes. The sequence goes on from CM051498.1 coordinate 5,496,595, forward strand.
GACCCAGTCAAGCAATCCAACACCAGTTCTGCGTCTCTCACAAACCTGTTTGCAGGACGACGAGTTCCTTGTTTGCCGCAGTGTTTGGGGAGTTGCGGAGCGGATGCACGCTGAATTCAGTTCCTCTTTTTGTGTGGAGCGATACGAGGTCTGAGAGGGGGCTGTGAAGGGTCCGCTGGTGCCAACAGTGTTGTTTGGAGCTCGCCAGACAGTAGCCGTCAAAACAGGAAAGGCTTGGAGCAGATGCAGAGATCTGCAGCAGGCCATGATGGTAACCTCAAGACTCTCACAAGCTCCACTTCCTGTTTGCCCGATAGAGGGGGACGACCCTGCGGTCACTGGCGAGAAGTAGTGCGAGAAACTGACCAGAATCTAACAGTCGTCAGAGCGTTTAAATAGTAACAGGTGGAACGCAAAACCTTTTTTGTGTGCATTTGAAATATATTGAAACGCATTCAAGATGGTTTCAAGAGATAGAATAGGCCTTTTCTAGATAAAACGAAATTCCCTTTCTTTTAGAGATAGATAGATACCGTAGATGGATGGATGGATGATAGATACTGTGGATGTTGTAAATAGAAAAAGTTATTGATAGATACCGTAGATATATAGATAGATGGATGGATGATGGATGGATGGATGGATGATGGATGGATAAATAGATAGATAGATAGAGAAGATAGAAAGGAAAAAAAGAAAGAAAGAAAAAAGAAAGAAAGAAAGAAAGAAGAAAGAAAGAAAGAAAGAAAGAAGAAAGAAATTGCATCCAAGATGGTTTCAAAAAAGTGACCAAACAAGCCTTTTCTAGATAAACCAAAATTCCCTTTTTTTTTAAACTCTTGCGTGTGTTTTTTTTTTTGTGAGGTACTTGGACTCGAGTCATTATTGCTCCAGCTGTTGGGGTCTTTGGGATCCAAAAAGAAACTGGTTTTAAATCTTGATGGTGATACGCTTGGCTCCTGGTGGTGTTTGAATGACACGTCATGGAACATGAAGGAGAACCCAGGTGGATGGATTGATGTGGCGAGACGTCTTCTTGTGCTCGCCCCCTGCTGGTTGGAGCTTTACGTGACGCTTTCAATTGACCACAAATGACGTGCTGGAAAGGAAATAATGTATTCCTGGTGTTTCTGTGGCCTTTTTTCATCTTTATGGCCATTTTTTTCTAGGCTTTCCAGACACATGAGCTGCTTTCAACTGTTCATATACTCAGAGCTTGTTGGATTTAATCCTTTTTTCATTGACTGGTGTTGTTTTAATACTAATAATTGATTTTACGTCGCAGTCTCTGTGAACCTCATTGCAGGAAGAAGCCCGGTCAAGGTTGTGATTGCATGTGCTCTTTTTTTTTGCTTAATGGAAAACAATAGTTTGAAAGGTGGATGTCGAACGAGAAAGAGCTTGAAAAATGGGTGAATGAATAGAGGTAGTTATGATGGATGGGCAGAGAACAATGAGAGAAAAAAGATAAAGAGATGGAGCAAGATGGTTAGACAGACAGACAGACATCGTAGATAGATGGATGGATGGATGGATACCGTAGATGGATAGATAGGCAAGTAGAATAACAAAATAAATATGGATGATGAAAATAAAAAAATATGGATGATGAAAATAAAGGTTGATAGATTGATGGATGAAAATCTAGATGTAGGGGGATTGGATGAATATAGAGAAATGGATGTAATAAAAGCAAGATTAAGCAAAGAAAAAATGCTGATTTGCCAGCACACGATGGTAAAAATGAAACGTTTTTACTATGAAATGAGAGTTAAACACATTTTCATTTCCAGATAGAAAGAATCAAGAAGTATTACAAAACGTACATTTTATTCCAATGTCCTGGGTGATATAATCCACAGTAGTGGAAGAAAATCAAACTACACTGCTCAGAAAGAAGTAAGAAATCATTTACCTGGATCCACAACCAGCAGACACTTAAACGGTTGTTAGAGCTTCTACCAACAGCTTAATGGAAGATCTCTGTGAAATAAATCTCAGTAGGGAGAGAACGCTCTGTTTCAGACGGCCCGTCGTGATGATCAGCTCCTGTCTGAAGAACCACAATAAAACACACGTTACTATAAAAAATAAAATCTCCTCACAGGCTATAAATTGATTTGTGGATTGTTAAACCTTGGAAAAGATTGTGAATGTGTTGTGGGGATTTAAGTCATGGCTTAAAGCTGCCCACTGCTCCGGTCTTATGAAAGAACAAAATACTGGGTTCTTATAAATTCAACACACAAATGTTTTCATATTGATCAAAGAACAAGCTTTGTAACAAGATGCCATTTGTTTTTGATTTATTAATGGTGACAATCATCTTAACATCTAGAAATACAGTGTAGAAAGACTGTAACTACTGTAGACACAATTAATGCCTCTATTGAAACAAACCAGAATAAATAATATATAAATAAACACCTCTTCTACTGTAGCTACGGTTAATGTTAAGATTACACTTTTTACTCCCCAAAATCACTCTGTTGTACATATTTTCCGAGAGCTTCAGGTTCACTGCAACGACTCTATTAATGTTTTTGAATCTATTTAAAGGTTTTTTTTAATTGTTCAGAAAAAATGAATGAAGCCAAAACCTTCTCGAGAGTCCTAGAGAAAGAAAAAAAAGTAGTTTAAGAGCCTTCACATAGTAATCTGATGCTTATTTGACTTTTACCTGCATGGCAACAAACAATTGCTGAAATGTCATTGGTCAAAGGCTTTAATACAAAAACGCTTGTCTGGATTTGGCACAATCGTGGGAAAAGCAGTGAAAGAAAGCAGGCAGACCATTTGGAGTATTATTTGGAGTAAAAAAAATGTAATTGACATCCATGTGTAATTCAAATATAATAATAAAAGACTTTGTTGGCTCACCACTGGAGCATTCACATTTACAGTCGATGGCATTGGTTCAAATCATTCATGTTTTTTTTACGTTTAAATCCACTCACACCTTTTAAGTTGTTGTTTTAGAAGACGTGAAGCCAAAAATAAGAGCCTTATTTTTCTTATTTAGGCCTAACGCAGGCTTCTCCTAGTCAGTCGCTCGCTGGTACACCCAGACACGGCTGGATCGGCTTCCTGGCGCCCTCCCCACACACAGCTGTGCCAGTGACCCAGTAAACTCGCAAATGAACCAGCGCTTATGCCATCTCATTGGCTCTATCGGAGACACATGACGTGCGAGAGCCTCCCTCTCCATCTCCGTCAGGTTTTCTTTAATCTCGGTCCAGATTTTCGTTCTCTAACAGACCCTTATCCTTCACAAGGGTTCATGTCCCTATATGATACCAGGGACCTGTGCCAATTCCCTTCTAATATGTCCAAGCATCACAAGAGCGTTTGCTTCTCTTTGCTCTCATATGCATCTCCTTTTTACTTTCCCATCGGCTCACTTTCTTTTTGAAAACACGCTCCCTCGCTGCTCTTACTGTAATTATGGATTGTTTTTATTTATAAACAGATCGTGGGAGGGCGGAGATCTAGGAGTCGGTATTTTGATCAGTCCCATGAGCAGTATGAAGAGTTCTTACCAACATGTGTGTGATGGTCTTCTCCTATTCTCGTGAAGCATGTGAACTGCTAGATACAATAACAGTGATCTCTACTCGATGCTATTTTTTGATACACTAGTCTGATTTTTACTTATTTTATATTAACACAAATTAATGCAACGTATTTACTGCAATGAAACAAAACCGATTTCAAAACAAAGAAACAAAGAAAAATGGATGAATAGTTAGTTATAGATGGAGATCGTGGGATGGATGGATGGATAGCCATGGAAAAAATTGTATGTAGTTATGAATGAAATGATAGTGATGAAAAAGATCGGAAGAGAATGAGAATTATAGATGGGGACTGATGAAAAAAATTGAAAAATGGAGGTTATTGATAAATACAGATGATTGTATGAATGGACATTGATGAAGAGAGATAGAAAGGTGGATGATAGTGAGATGCAGAACAATGGAAAGAAAGATGGACAGTCGGATGATAGAGAGAGACAGATGAATGAACAATAAGATACAGAGACTTGAAAGTTGGATGGATAGATGGATGGATGGATGGATAGGTGTAGGTATGGATGATTGAATGGAAAGAATGAGAACTTGAAGATGGGTGGATGGATGGATGGATGGATGGATGGATGGCAGGCAGATGGAAAGATGTAGAGAAAGCTTACTAAAAATTAGCATAGAGAGATTTTGAGGAAGATGGGTGGACAAGTAAAAAGCTAGAAAGATGGGTGGATAGAAAGAGAGATAGTTAAGAAGCAGGAAGGACAGAAAAAAGGTAGAAGATGATGCGATGGTCCGATTGATTGAGAGAGGAAGCAGAACGAAATATGACTGGAAACCACGTTACACATGAACAGTCGCGTTAACTGTCGTTTTGTCACGAATCGCCATCATTTCACAACAACCCGCATCTTCAGTCTCTATTGAAGACCTTGACATCCTTCATCCCTCCTTCTTTACAGTGACATCACACCCTGTCACGGGCCCTTGGGTTATTCACACGCTGTCCTCTCCGGCTCCCCAGGCACGATGACACACGCTGCTCCAGTGGCGGTGTTGCATTCACCCAGTGAGAGTTCGCACCTATCTGTCCTTCTTCTTAACTGTGAATGATGATGCTCTAATAATAGAAAAGCAGTCTGTGTGGAAAACAAAACCACATTTTCCTTTTCTCTGGCCCAGTCGCAAGCCACGCGACTGGGATGTTGGGCCGAACATGCGGAAAGAAGCTCTAGTTATTGATGCGTTTATGACTTTGGTTTGAAGGTCAAGTGTGAGTAATGCTGGATTATCCCAAAAGCTGTGATTAGTTTTGCATTTTATTTTGCTCTTTTATTTAGAGCCGTTCAAGTAATGGATATGAATGTTGGCCTTCAGGCTGAGAGTTTCTGTGGCTCCATTGGTTTTTAAAATGGATGGATCATTGGTGGTTGTTTAACAGCTTCGCGCCCAATTACGAATGTTTATAGTTTTTGAAGTACCGTATTTATGCAAATGTAAGCACCCGTTTTTTTTTTTTTTTTTCGATGTTCAAAAACTTGAGGGGTGCTTATAATTGCCAGAAACTACAAACCACGACCCGATAGCTCAGCTTAGCGCTAGCAAATGGGTCCAATGTGTAATCGCAGAAACAGTCAAAACAGTCGAAAATTAAGAACACGGGCAAGAAGTTACAAATCCAAGGAACGGACACAATCATAACGCTCGCTCTGCTAAACAGGGGATAATAATCCTTCGCGTTTATTCTCTTCACACGGCATCGGTTAAACAAAGAGCTCGACAGGCCCGCCGCACTTGCTTTGCGCATGTGCGGACTATTGCAAAGACTCTTGGGAAGTGAAGTTCTGAACCACTAGAATCGACTTGTTTTTATCTATCATTCAAATTAAACGATATCGAAATAAAAAAGAGTATGTTTAGGAGAATATTAACGTAATTGAACCAGAAATGTAAAAATTAAAAAAAAAATTACTATTATTTTTCTTTTTTCTGAATTTTTGTTTTGTGCGGCGGGGTGCTTATATTCACTTCAATACGGTGTTCAATATGAGTTCTTCTACTCCATCCAACGCCTCTTCCATCTCTGTGGTAGGTCATCAACGGAGAAAACTCAAGAGGTTTCTTTTGAACTGCAGACTGGAGCCGGGCTTCCAGACTTCCTGGACGGAGAGGTTGTAACCGTTACCACAAGCCTCTGTAGAGTCACAGCACCAATGCCAAGACTTACCTCTTTATATATATATTTACAATCTCCCTGGTCTCATACGCCACAAAAATCAGCCAGTCATCAAAAAGCTCCTCCGTCTAATCGCCACAGCGATGACTTCATCAGCACATGTGCTTTCAGCCTGGAGCAGAGCAGTGGCGGAGTAGACGCTCAGTAGCAAATGCTTTGACAATATCAAGTGTGAAGAAATAATGTGTTTTTTGGAATTTTCCTTCACAATTCAGGTCAGCATATTACTGTGATCTCCTCTGAAGTTTCCAAGTCTGTTTCTCCTACGCTTATCAATTTTAAATCACACATTTATCACTGGAAGTTGCGTTGAAACATTGTCACACTTTCTCTGGAATCGAACCAGTGACATTTGGTGTTGCTAACGCTATGGAAGGAAAAGATTTCCCGGACATGTGGCATTGTTGAATACAGGGTGGGATCGTGTTCCGTGAAGCTTGGGATAATAAATTGTGGATGAAAGCTTGTATGAAAATAATCAAATAGTTAATGTGAAATAGGTTGTGAGTGAGATGTCCTATGATGTCCAATATGGCCAATAGGGGCTACAATAAAAATTGTTCTAAAATAAAAGTACTAAAATTGTTCTCTTCATTTAACCCAAGCAGTGAATTGACACACACAAACCCGGAGCAGTGGGAAGCACAAGCAGTGTCCATTTGAACCTTCAACTAACTAATTAAATAAATTAGTTATTTGCTGCACAAATAATTCAAACTGTTAAGAAAAAGTTGAGCTGCAAAGATCATTTTACACTATATCCTAATCTAACAGAGATCAGAAAGGCCCAGAAAAGGAGTTATTTAGGGGAAAGTGAATTTTCATTTACTTCCACTAATGATATTATTGACTCGCCTGTGAAACTCAAAGCAGTCGGAATCAATGGCGTCCGAGAATCAAAATCCGAGCTTTCAAGGAGAACATGTAAAAAGAGAGCGAAACACCAATCTACTCGAACTCCAGTGGTTCAGCTTCAATCTTTTAAAGAGTAGGACGACGTTCAATAAATGTTCCGCAAATTGATTCATATAAATAATAAAGCCAAAGACAAAAAGGGCTTTGCCGTCTTGAAAACTCTCAAGGCCGGGGAAATGTGTGAAACGATCTGCTAATTCAATTATTTGAATAGCGAACGGTCAACTTTAGTTTCAACGCAATTACACAAAACCATCTTGGGAATTTAAAGGAGAGGTGATGAAGTGAAAGGCTTTGTGATCGTGCTCGTCTTGCAGATTCCTCAGGCCCGTGTGGATGTGAGATACGGCTCTGCAGACGTGATCGCCTCTCAATGGGCTATGACTCGGTGTCGCCATCAATAGGACAACAAATCTTTGAAGTGTGAAATCTGGACGGCACAGAGTGACCATAGAGACTCACTGGAGCTGAAGCGAGCGGCTCTACGGCGTTTTAGACAGAAGCGCTGTTGTACTAACAAGGTCAATTGTCTTGATATTTGGCTTTTGATTCATGGCAGGCCAAGTCAGGCTGCCATTTTCAGAGAGAGTCCTGGAGATGTCGAGACGTCTGAGCTGACCGGACACCCGCTTCAGGCGCATTTGCTTCTTGTTTGTTCTTGACAGTGTTTTGCTGAGGGACGGTCCGCGTCAAAATGTGGAAGTGGACCGATTATCCTCCAAACAGGGATCCTGAGGGCAATCGACTTGAGTTGGGCTTGAGATGTGAGCGGCTGGGTAATAGAAGTGGCGGTTGAAAGCACTTCCTGGAGAGTCCATGTGGAAATTTGAATGTTCTTTGCCGTAGCTGGGATTGGAATCAGGCTGAGTCTCCGGGCCTGGCAGACAGGGTGTGTGGAAACTACGTCCATGTGGCACAAAGCACCAGACTGGACCCTGAGTGAAAAAGAATGGAGACTTTTCCTTAGAATGGAACTTTGACTATAACGATGAGGTCAGCACTTTTTAATAATGACTATACAACGTGTAAAGGAACTGTGGAGTGTAACAGTTTATATTGTTACGTCATTAGATTAACAGATTATTCGGTCCCAGAAATGCTGTTACTATGAATTTTTTGTTGGACAACTTTTTTATTTTGTTAGCCTCATGGGCGTGGCTTAACAGCAGAAACCACTGATTGGTCAATGTGGCTGTCAATCAGCCATTATCAATCAAAACCTAAGGAACATGATAATCATTATAGTTTGATGGGGATGAAGTGATGTTAACGTACAATTACAGAAATCAAGGGAAATACACTACCAGCCACCTCTCGTAACCAACCTTACAACTATTATTTTAAGTGGATTGGAGGGTGAAATATGGAACAGCTATTACTGTAAATGTTTAGGTTACTTTTTTTCTTCCGGTCCAGTTAATTGGACATCTGCTTAATTGACCAAAATGAACGTGCCACAATTATTTCTTTAGAATAATATAATATTGTTTGCCTTATTGGGACACCATTCCTCTTATTTGGGAAACAAACAAATTAGAGCTAATAAGATAAAAATTCACTAGGTTTCATCAGAATAACAGTTTCTTACTCTTACAGTAATGGATTTGACTGATAAAGAGTCAATTCAATTCAATTTGAATAAAAAAATGTATTAATTTGTAATTTAGTGTTGCTTCAGGGGTAGTAAAGAGTACACATACTCAATCAATAATGTAGTCAATTAGAGAGTAAAAATTGTTTATATTTTTGATACGTGGTGCGAGTACAAAGTAATGTAAAAAAGTACTTTACACCACTGATTCTTAAATGGAGTGCAATTTTTAAATATAGAATGCAAGTCCAAACAAAAGCCTCGCTATTAGATTCTGTCCAACAGCTCTCAGGCTGTGCTGTGTTTTTTTGCATCTCCGGGGCCGTTGTGGAGTAGCTCACACTTGGTGGCAGGAAGAGAGTGGAAACGACCTGGTCTCAGGAGACACTCTTATTTCTGCTGACTGCACTTCTGATATGTTTTCTCTAAATGCTTTTCGGTCTCCACCTCAAACAACATCTCTGCTCTTCCCCATCTAGCGCTCAGCGTCCTCTCGAAGGTATTGAGTTGTGTGAAACATCTGCGAGCAATGTGTTGCTCTTAATTACAGTTGGAGTTTAGCTGCAAAGAGCATCAAGGAAGCATTACCACATCACTCACAAATCAGCTCTTCTACAAGCCCGAGCTCCTGACCTTTGTCTTCACACATGCTCGGTTTAACTAGCTCAGCTCACAGTGTCTCAGAACCTCCTTTCAAACATTCCTGTCACTTTCCTTCAAGTGCTTTCATACCAGTCGAGGCCTTTGGAATCTCAATTCAACAGTACGAACTTTAACACGACCCATTTAGTAAGTAAATAACCGGTGTTGACGTGTTAGCATAACAGGTTAGCGACACGGTATTGCTAACATTTGGGATTCGGTTTTGGCCGGACGTTTTATGTCCTCATTAAATTTATATAGACATTTGAGAACGCTTTCTGCTACTTGGAATTTGATGTAATGAAGGGCTTTGCAGTGCACCCAAGGTTACTGAGCACAATTACAAACAGCCGACAACTTAGCCGTCCGCTAACGCTAACTCCAACTCCAACTCTGCTGGCCTGTTTACAAGCAGACAGACGTGGTGGCCTGCTAGTCGTCTCTTTAGATCCGTCACCGCTCTAGCTTTGTCGCACTTCTCACGTAAGTAGTGCAGACATGTGAGCGCTGACGGACGGGCGGTCTGGGAGAATGACCTCAGCGCTAGGCGGGATTAAGCGGAATGTGGCGTGGTGATTAAGAGATCTTCTTTTAATTGTATTAGTCTGTCAACAGATGTTCCACTCATTATACAAGGAGGACTGGGAGTGCAGCTTAGTAACTGTTGTTCAGAGAGCTTTATCTACTCCTGGGCAGGATGATGGAGTTCTACCTCTTGGTACGGTTAGCGCTGTTCACGCTAGTTTGATTAGCTGGAGGTCTGATAAACGCTGGAGTCATGCCAGACGCTATTGAAAGAAGATAACCACACAGGTTAATCCCAAGGAACTTTTAGATCTTTGGTGACTCTAGGAACAAAACCATTTGTTCTGATTTTGCTCCAGGTCAAACATGTTATTACTAGTTTAGGTAAAAATGGTGTTTCCCTTTAGTGCAAATCTTGTCACTAGTTTTCGTTTAGTAATGAGATATATTGTAGTTGATAACTATACGTATACATATAAAATTCGAATTCAAATTTTATTTGTCACATACACAATTATTTTGCAACAACGTGCAGTGAAATGTATTTTTCAATCGTCCGGCGTATAAACAGTGAGGGGGGTAGCAATAGAAATACAAAAAGGAGACATAAAAGCAATACAATCCGATAAAAATAGAGATAAGGTAAAATATGAATAGTAATAAAATATAAAAGATAAAGAGAAAACGTACAGAAAAAGTGACTCAAGTGATCCAGGTAGTAGCAATGTTTAAAGTATTTAAAGTATCCAGTTTAAAGTGACCCAGTGTGTGGGTCATATACTGTATACAGGCTGTATACTACACACATATACTGTATACAGGCTGTGTACTACACACATATACTGTATACGCACACACACACACACACACACACACACGAATAACACACTATGAATAATACATATTGTATACTGTATATAAATGTATATGGCAACATGTCCCAATTA
>CM051498.1:5506990-5523139 GCA_028031935.1 Paedocypris micromegethes
TTTTTTATGGTTAAAAAAACCACCAAGTTTTTCCCCTGATGATTTGTTTTTTGAGCTTAATGAGTAGAGAAGTGTTATAAATGGCTTTATTGAAAGAAAAATAAATCACTACTGCACCGTCAACAAAATTTGTGCCGCTCAAAGTGACGCTGCATTTATCAGCTTTAAATTAGCCCGTGATGAGCTCTGATGACACAAAGCAGATTGAAGGATCCAAATAAACAGCATCTTCTGTTTAATGTCTGGCAGAGATGTGAAGAGCACCTTGGGTCGAGGAGTGAAACGGAGAGACGAGGAGCACGTTTAAGCGTCAGAGGTTGAGCTCTGAGACGAAGTCGCCAATGTAAGGAAATAAACAAAGTCTGAAGTGGCTTAGCCAGGTCTGCTAATCTGAAAATCCTCTTTGTTTAGTAGGATACTGTTAGGTGTTTAATTGGTTCGCATTAAGCTCTGCGGTCATGTTTTTCACAAAAGTTCATGTCTTGTTTGGAAAAAAATTGCTGAATTCTTTTAAATTAGTTATTTGGCACATTTTTGGCTTTTTGAGACGGAGATTGGCCTTTAGGATGCGAGGATGTTATATTTGGAACCACCAAAAATGCCAATTTAGCTTGAACTTGATTTAGAACAGGGGTGGGCAAACTGCGGCCCGTCAAATGTTTTAATCCGGCCTGTCGAACTTGTAAAAATGTAATGAAAGTCAGATTATTTTTTTGTAATTCCAGTTAATCCGTTATGAATGGTTATTTTAATTTTTTATGTAACACATTTTAAAAAGCGGAACCTTGTACGTAAAAGAACTGTACTAGTATATTTTTTACATTTATTTTTATACTGTCAGTCTATGGAATTAGATGCCAAAAATATGCAACTTAAATTCATAAGAAACAAACACAAATCTTCATGTTTTGGTTTGAAACTTTTTTTCCGCTTAAGAACTTCATTTTAGTCAATTGACAGACAGACAAATAGATGAACAAACTGATGGACCAAAGACGGTTGGAAGGAACGACAGATACATTATTAATCTCATTTAGAAATGGACAGTAGATGTTGTGTCGCTTCTATTTTCCTGAACTTGTTAATTTTAATACATCTCAATAAAATGTGTTGGTACTATTTTCACATAAATCTGAATTGAAAAACATTATTTGCTTTTACAACAGCTCCTAGTGTGTAGCTTATGGACAAACCATATCATTATGTAAAAAGCAATATTGTTCCAAGGTGTATTTTATGTCATGGTCTCCTAAAATAAGATTGTCTATCTTGCCCAAGCAAGCTTTCCATCTTGTGTTTGTGGTTTTATTATGCAATTCCATCTTTAATCTATCAAAGCCTTCAGCGTAGGAGCTGCATATAACTGATGGCGACTGGAGAAGATAGAGTCTTCTGGTTCTGCGTGATACCTTTGGGCTAGAAGGGAAGTCATGGACATAACTTCATCTGTTTCCATGTGACATCAAAGGAAAAACTTGAATTCTGTGGCGATAAAAAAATCTGCAGGAAGATATGTTATTCCGACTCTCTTCCTGTAACATAAGGCTGGCCTCAAGTGCTCTTTATTTTTTATTCTCTCACATTTTGCTTTTAGTCATTTGAAGTGGACCAAGGGATATTGTGTTATAGATTAATTTATACTATCTGATAGATAATTCATTAATTCATTTATACTATTCTTATTATATCAGCCTATCACTTATTTTATATATATATATTATATATTATTACATATATAATACATAAATATATTACATATATACTTATTATTATATCAGCCTGTCATTTTTATTATGGGTATGAAAGTGTTACTTTTACATTTAGTGTTACTTTTTATATTTATATCTCAAAACTGAAAGTATGTTTAAAGTAAATATTTTAAAAAATATATTTTTTTATCATCTTACAGCGATATTACCCTTTTTTTAAAAAAAAAATGTTTTGAATTGCAGAACTAATGAGTAGCAGATGTGAGGGTTTCATCTTTTTATTACAAACTTTTGAAGTATAAGACGATTAGATATATGTATGAGTAAAATAAATAAATATAAAAATGTGATCTATTTGTGAATGACAATAAATCCAAATATAAATTGATTAAAATTAAACTGAACTAAACTTAAAAAATAAAAATTGAACTCCAACTTGAGATTAATTTCATTGGCTAAAATAATGCTAACTCATGAAACACGATTAAAATAAGTCGCAAGTGAACAGCATCACTTAGCTATTTAGCTGCTGCTCTTTCAACTTGCCGAAGGCTGCAATGCATTTAACATCGTATAAAATCATCGGTTTGTTAACAGACAAACACAAGTTGTTTTGTCAGTGTACTAAAGATGAGGTAGTTACAAAGCACGAGGCTGGGAGTTAGCGCACAGTTGATTATCTATTACATGACCCCTATAGTGTAATTTAGCCGCTTCTAATTAGCTTAGCATGCTATGCTCGGCTGAGTCCTGACAGCTCTCCTGCTTCATTGACACTGGCTTTGTTATATCCAGCTTTTGAGTAAGCACAGATTATTGACTCTTATTGCAGTTGTGTAAACTACTTGAGTAAATGGAGGTTTTTTTTTTTTTTTTTTTTTTTTTTACTTTACTTGAGTATTTTGGCTACTTTGCACTTGTTCTGATTATCAAAAATATAAGCAACTTTTACTCTCTACTTGGCTACATTTGAGATTGACTATGTGCACTCTTTACTCCACTACATTTGAATGGACACTTACAGTACAGTTACTCGTTACATTGTGATTGTGTGCAACAAGTCGCCATCTTTTTCTACCGCGGTTAATTTCTTGGACAGACGAGGTGATATCGCCATCTGCAGGATGCTGAAGGTACTGGATGCTATTTATCAGCTAAATCATGTGAACATCAATTAGCGATTGTACTTTTTTTTGCACTTGAGTTTGACTGAGACTGACTTTTTGTTCTTTTTTTTATCTATTTTGTTCTGCCAATTTAAACCATTGAGGTATTAAATTTCATTTGTATATTAGCAAATAAAACCTCATAAAAGACGTTTTTGTTTTTCACAGTTCTTGGTGTTTTTGTGCTTAAAATTAGTACGAGTAAAATACTTGGTCTTCACAAACTTATGTTTTTAGTTTACGACTTTTAGTCAAATTTTCTTGGAATTGGTGAAATGTAACTTTTAGTGGAGTCAATTTTACAGTACTCGTACTTTTACTCAAGTATTTCTTATATTTACTTCTTACACCTCGGATTTATTGTTTCTATATTATTTTGTCATCTTTTAGGGACAGTGGGAAACTGAAAACCCACATGTATGTCTTGTGAAGTCCCAACTCTATTTATGCTGCGGTTAATCTGTCCTTTTCTCCTCAATCCCAGCCTTACTGGAAAACATGTTGAGTTCTTAACTCTTACTCATTCCTGATGCAAATAATGCATAATCTCCCTAGAGTCTTCAACCAGACCTTTACACAGACCTGCTTCTCAAGGCCGTATTGTTGGAACTACAGTTGAATACGAAAGGAGAAACCTGAAAATCCAGCTCTGTTTTTTTTTTGTCTAAAAACATGCATAGCTAATTTCCAAATCTTTAATGTATGGCTCATTATGTAATTTTGGTGCACAGTAATTACGTGGGGTCTTGAGTTATTTTATCCCCAGCTCATGATTTGGGAGAGTAAGTCCCACTAATGTAAGCTTTTCCCCAGTGCATTTCAGAGTCAAATGAAGCATTCAGTCTTAAGCCGTCTAGACGAGACAAAGAACATGATGCCGCTCTCCTACCCGTGATAAATCGCCGACATTTTAGTATTGTACAAAAAAAAATCAGATAACCCTTGGCCCTGTCCCACTCGACGGAATTTTGGTCGTCTTGGTGTCCGTGAAGATTGCAGGCTTTCACAGTTGTTCTTTTCGGATGATGGCCGCTAATGGATGTTCCTAATGAGCCCCTGTGCTAAATTAAGTAGAGCAAATGCCACATCTTATCTGGTCTCCATTACACCACCAAAATGGTGAGGAATCGTCTTGTGAAGGTGTTTTTTTGAAGGTCATGAGATTTTCGGATGGGTGTTTAACGTCCACTTAGCCATTTACAGACTTTTCTGGCTTCAGTTTAGGACATCTCAAGTGCTAATTCCCAGAGATGAAAAGAGTACCCGAAAACCATACTTGAGTAAAAGTACAGATGCCTTACTATAAAAATTACTCCATTACAAGTTACAAACAACCAATTCCAAGAAGAGTAAAAGTCGTAAAGTATCCAATTTTAGAAGAGCTTATGTATTTTACTTGTACTTAATTTAGGTCTAAAAACCACCAAGAAATGTGAAAAACAAGAAACTTTATTTATGAGGTTTTATTTCCTGATATAGAAATTAAAAAATAATGTTTAAAACACCTCAAATGTTTCAAAATGTGCTCTGCCATGTTTCAAACGGCAGAGCAAAATAGATAAAAAAGTAACAAAAAGTGTCTTGGCCAAACTCAAATATGAAAAAGCAGCTAATCAAAAACCTCGTATTTATCAAGGTAATTTAGCTCATAAATAGCATCCAGTACCTTCAGCATCCTGCAGGTGGCGATATCGTCTTGTCCGCCAAATAAATTAACTCTGGTAGAAAAAGATGCAAACTTGTCACGCACAATCACAGTGTAACGAGTTTAATCGTGTAGTAAAGACTACAGATCCTCAATTAAAAATGTAGTCAAGTAGAGAGTAAAAGTTACTATGTTAGATGTACAAGTGCAAAGTAGCCAAAACAATACTTAACTCAAGTACTTACCACCACTCTTCATTTCCAAGTAAGTTGTGATAGACGTGTCATCTTGTGCGCCCGCCAGTCTGGTTTCGTATGTCTTGGCGTAACTTTTCAAGGATTTCTCTTAAAAGCCATCAAAGAGAAACATACACTAAGCCGCTTTCCGCTAGCGTATTTGTCCATGTGCATGTAGCAGTGTAGCCTCCATTAGCTCACCTTCACAAATCCCCCGTTTTGAACTTGCGCTTAACCTGCTTTGAATAATCTTAAGATGACATCAGACATGCAAGAGCGTCAGAAGTATTGCATACATTTACGTGTGCCAGTCGTAGATAGAAAGTGCCTTTTTAAATGTCACTTTAGTTGGTGCCTGTGGAATCCTGCAGTTGGCGCTTCCTGTTGTGAGAGGTGATTACAGTCTATCAGTCACACCGCGCAGCCCAGGAGAACCAAAGTGCCCAAATACACTGTTGTCATAGCAACCGGGCTAAAATTGTCAATGGGAAGCGTAGAGTATTTGTCAATGATGGCCCAAGTCTTGGTTCTCTGGTCTTGTTAAGCCGTCACAAAAACCACCTTGCTTCACCGCGGCTAGTGATGACATTTACTCGTTGCTTCTTTTCGCTTCTAGACTTCGGCAGGATTCTGAAGAGTGGAGTCGTCGAGCAGGATGAGGTTAAGCGCTGTAGTATGGCCATCAGTTACGCGAGATAATTGCATACTTCAGATGATGCGCTTATCTCCCAACTGGAAATGACACTTCATTGTCAACCTGTTGACCCCTTCTGCCGACTGCTTCATCCAGGTCAGAGGTCAACCGCGTGCAAAGCGCTCCAGACTTTATTGAAATCTCTTTTTCCGAGTCTTGTACTGCGAAAAAAAATCACCTGGTGGGTTGTGCCTGTTTGGAATGGAAATATTCATTAAAAACGTAATCAATATACTAATAAAATAACATGAAATTATCAAATGTGCAGTTTCTATATTTAGATATTGTGTAATATTGTTGAAACACACTGTGCAGTGTTTGAAGAATAACTTTGTAAATATTGAATTTCAGTCACATTGAACTTGAAGACACTTTAGAAAGTTTTTTGATTAGAAGACTGATTACCAAAAATATAAGCAAGTTTTAAATTCACATAGTACCAAAAAAATTCATGCAATCAATAAAGTACAAGTACTAATACAAGTACAAATACTATGCTCAGTGTTTAAAGAATACATGTCTAAAGAATTTTTTTCAGTTTCTTTACCTGTTCGTCGTTTTTTTTTAGAATAAATTGTATTATACATCCTTATACATATTGTATATTTACAAAATTTATAAAAATCCCTAAAGTGTACTCAAGTACTTTATGCCTATACAAGTGTGTATTGTCTTATTGTGAACTGCTATTGTGTGCATCCATTTGCTCTCTTGACAATAATTTGCCCTGAATACACACACATACTTGCATAAATATCGAAGTGGGGTCCCACCTTGGACATAAATGTATACAAATGTATGGCCTGTTAAACAATAAACCCCCTTCACCCCAACACACATCATATTTACTCCAACCTTACTCAAACCCAATTCTATATTCATAAAATCCCATCTTGACCCTCAAACAGACTTTCCAAGTTGTGGGGTCCAAAGGCTCCATAAGGCCCCACTAAAGTATTTAAGCCTATAATATACTATAAATTAAATATAAAACGCACTCTCTCACTCACACAGCCACACACTTTAATTTCCATGCTTCTATCCCACACTTTGTTAATCATTTATTTGGATCATCATTGGCTTTCCAAGAAGTTGCGAAGAAGTTTTGTCGATTCGAATGTCATGCAGCCTTTGTTGGCGTCCTGATTAAAACTCGGCTCGGCAGCAAAGTTAAATTGACTTTTAGGACAGTTGTGTTTTTGAAAACAATTACGACACAGTTTTCGCCCATGAATGCGACTTTTGTTGCGATGTTTATTATGGCGCGGCAGCTGCACATCGACAATGATAGCACGGAATCCATTATTAATGTGTTTATGCTGGAGTTGCTCCGACTGTCACAATTTCGTAACAATATTAAGCTATTAGCAGAGTCTGTGTGTGTCTGTGTTTTTCATAATAAGGCGCATTGAAAATTTAACAACACGCTGCCATTTGTATAATTGGAACGCTGAGCTGAATTAGTAATTCATTTAAATTGCCCTTTCTTGATGTACTCTTAGGTAATGCTTGCCTGGAGCGGACCAATCTCTCAGTATGTTAATGAGTTACACAAGGAACATGTTAAATATGTACACTCCTCATTTGCATGCAAATTCAATTAACCTAGTTGGGGGAAGTGAGGGTGGGGGTCTTTTGATTGATGTTTTTGCGCGTCGGAAAACACAGGATGTGTGTTGACTTTGGGCGATACATCTCAATGGACTCACTTTGTTTGGCTTTGATTACTTGGCGTAATGTTTAGGTCCAGAACTCCGATTGGAGTAGAAAGTTCCAATTCGGGAACCTTTGTGAGGCCTTCCACGGAAGAAGTCCTTTCCAGGAATTAACGACTGGCTGGGAGCACAGATTCTAATTAAGTATGACCGTAATTGGGACATACGCATACATCTCAATGAAGCGGGAGCAGCGGAGATACAGACCAGTAATGTGCGAGTGGTGTGAATATGCCTTGTCCAGTCTCTCCCAACATTTACATATTAGACAATTAACCGAATTGATTTCTGCTGCCTGTGATGAGAGGTGATGGCAGAAGCTGCTCTTTCTCCTCTGGGGGGTTGGACACACTGACTCTCCATCAAAGATGTCAGGAAGAACGCCGGAGCTTCATTAGTGCGCCGCTAATTAGATGGTCACATGTATCTGGTAATTAACATATATACTGTCTTTTGTTGGCAGCCTCAAAAGCTATGAATTTTCCATGTAATATCATCTTCATTTGCCTGAGTGAGCCATTAACACGGCTTTAATTGGCTTCCAATGTCCTTGCAGCTACTTTTATGCCCGACTGAAGCCTGTTGATGAGTTTGGACATTTTTGATCTATGGCGCCATTCTCTAGGTTTTCCAAGATGAGCGTCTTTAAGATTTCTGCTTTCTATACTGTTTTTTTATCAGATGCATCTTGTTTGAATTCAGAATGTAAAGGTGTGAAGACCGGCTGAGTTGTTGCACCAATCTCGACTCAAAAAAACTAGATGCTTCAAATGAAATGTGCCACATTTTGTAAGGAAAAGATAATTTTTGAGCCCGCTAGAACTCTCCGTGGACTTGTTTTGTAGTCGAAACCAGTGTTGGGTAAGTTGCTTTTAAAAAGTAATTCATTACTAATTTCTAGTTTCTTTACAAGTTTGTATTTAAAATACTTTTCTAATTATTGTGTCGAAAAAGTAACTTCGTTACCCAAAAAGAAACCTAAAATCCCCATAAACCTTTAAATAATCAAATCATTTTAAAAAACATAACAGTAAAACACAAAATAGCTGTACCTTTTTGCTTTCTGAATCACTTTTATTACATTTTATAATAAATAAAGTAATTAGTAGGAAATGTAACCATCAAAATTCCTGAAAAAAAAAAATTCTGAAACAACAAATGCACCTATTCGATTGAGATTCTGCAATGAGAAGATAAATTAATAAAATTAAATAAATATTTTCATCAAATAGGATTCAGTTACTACTACGTTAAAGTATTTAAGTATTTTAATTACAGTAATGTGTTACCCAAAACTGGTTGAAACGTTCACCTCATGAATATTAGGAAGTACAGTACCCTCCCACTTAAGTACGTAGTTGGAACATGGGGCTGTTTGTGGGTAAAATTGGCCACGCCCACACAGCAAAGAAACCAACCTTGAGGCTCAAGTATATGAAATTGCAACATAGCACAGATGAGTATGACGTCAATCAAAGCGGCAATCCAAAACGCATTTTACTTAACTATACAGAAAAAAAATCAAAATAAATAAATAAAAAAACAACAAAATTCTCAATAAAGGAGGAGGCTAAGATTCGTCTGCTCCTAACAAATTCACTTACGAAAATAAACAGAATTCATTTACTATTTACTTATTAACAATCTATCAGAAAATTAATCTCACTTCAAGACTAACTCGTTTTAACCAAAGCCAGTTCATCAATTATTTTTATAAGCCAAGAAAGCAATTGCATTTCAAACAAGCATAAATAAATGTAGCATTTATAAGGAGCTTGATTGAACATGCTTGGTTGTTCGCCGTTGCTTTTACGCCGTTTGTTCACTTGCCTTGTACGCTAGAGAACCCAATGTCAAGCCAGGACGGTCATGAGAAACTCTGTGGGTGTGTGAAATCTGTTCTCAAAGCTTGGAAAAAAAATTCTTCTTTTTTTATTCCTAGTGGAAGTCTGTGTCTTAAAGAACTAGAGATCTACTTGGCACGAATGTGTAGCAGTGAAACGTCCTCCTCTTCTAAAACAGAAATGATGGAGGTGTTTTCCGAGTCAAGATTCATTGAGCACAGTTCACTTTTAAACATATATTATACAACTTTTTTCTGGAGAATACATGAATTTTCCGCCAAAATCTTTGGCTGTTTTTATAATATGTATTGCACAATCTATAGACCTATACGTACATTTTAAAATACAATTTGTGGAATGTTAGTCCATGAAGAGTCTTTTTAAACTCTGGCAAGAAAGAACATTCTATAGCATTATAAACCAGCTCCGACATCCATAAATAGAAGAAAGTCTGAAAAAAGCCTGGCAGTGGCCACCAACCAAGACCGAGCTGATAAGAATTCGAAAACGATTGTTTTTGTTCGCTGAAGTGCACTTCCTGTGTAAACTTCTACCAGAGCTCAGTGTAAAACAGCGCAGTGTTGTGCCCAAAGCTCTCTCTTCAACAACTTAATCACATCTTCTCCAAATATCCGGGATTTGCCAGGAAGTACGCCTGTAATATAATCTGCTTCAGCCGAATCGAGTCCAGCGCTGAACTGAGCAAATCACAGTGTAGGGCAGTCGAAAAAGTCGTAGCTGCTATTTTACCAAGCAGTGGCATCTTTAAATAGACAAATGGAGTTTCTGGCTTTTTAAATCAGGCCACCTTTCTTTTTTCATGAAAGAATTCTTTGACTTCAAGTATAAATCTGTCTGTATGTTTTTTTTTTTTTTTTTTTGTTTTCGTCCGTCTGTGTCGCAAAGTTACCTTGCCCAAATTGTCTAGCTTCTTTAAAAAAAAGGTAGTGAGTTGAACAATAATGCCACTAGGGGTGTCGGAGAACATGTCGACTCACCTGTGTGCTTGCTCACTGGCCATGGTCATAGTCATAGTGATAATCAGCCATTGTCTTAACACCAACTACTAATGAATAAAAAGCAACAATCCTCTTACATGTTCACACATGCACTTTAAGACAGTTATAACCGTGAAAAGCGCCTTACAAATGCTCAGAACTTGAACTTGAACTTGACTTTCTTGCCCAGAGACTATTGAATGAGTCAAAAATATCAAACAGAAATGTTTATGAAACGAATGAAAATGCTCGACATTTTTGTTTAGTTTTCTAAATGTTTGCTTGCAACCTTCACATTTTTGTTCAAAACGTTTTTTCAGTTTCAGATTTTTGCGTTTGGACTTTTGGCACTAATTTCACGTGGGTGTGGATTTTATTCTGTTTGGCTGGTGAGAATGTGATTGGCAGCCGTTCACTAGGAAGTGCTTTGTCGGAGTATTTATTTGTAAAAAATCTGAATATTTATCCGTAAACATATCGGAGTATTTTTCCACAAATCTGAGATGTACAAAATTTTTTTAATAAATCTTAACGAAAATGTGAAGCTTTTGAAAATTTACATTTTATAGTTTTTGCACTAATTTTATTTCATAAAGGACTCTCAGTTGTAGAACCAGCTGGAGTGGGATTCGAACCTGCAACCTCTACCAGTCCAATTCTCTACCACTGGACCAAAACTGCTCATTTTGAAGCGAGACAAATTTTTCGTGCGATTCACAGCTTTGCTTCAGTTTACATCCGGTGAATGTGTTATCATCACATCTTGTGCAGTTTTCATATATTTCCCGTGGACTGAAAGTGAAAGGCTGCTTTGATTTAGCTGTACATCTGCACGTTGATTCTTGTTCTGCTCTTTGAAATATGGCATATATGTTCAATGCGTTTTTTATTACAGACTCTGAGGGTCTATAGATCAAGTCGAGTCAGGAAATTCCTGACTAGCATAATCACGCGCATAACTTTGAGCATCAAATCACTGAGCGATCTATACCGCCCGACCTTATGAAACTTTTATGACCTGCACCTTTTCTGTGTTGGGGAACTTTGTAATTCCAAATTCTGAAACTGTTCCTTCTCATTGCATCACTGAATCAATCTCTCTTTGACTCGGGCTATTTCTCCGAGGGCCGCTGCAGTGTTTGGTTAGCGAATACATATTCACTATTTAAGATGTTGCTGCACTCTTATCGAACTTGAAGAGTTGGACGGAAAAAAAAACGATTTTTTCGAGCCATATTTAATTGAAATATGTACAGCTGATTTTTTAAAACGTAACAATAATTTCTGTTAGTCTTCATTCGGCACTGACAATGATCTTCCCAAAGTTTGTTCTGCCGGAAAAGCTAATGGAGACGCAGGGCGCGGGAAAGGTGTCATTGTCGTTTAGCGAGATCCGCGAGAGGCGTCCTCACAGCGAGAGCTTTTCAAACTTTAAACGGGATTTTAAAATGCACTTTTAACATTCCATCCACCCGACTCTTAAACACCCGTTGTTCCTTACGAAATGTACATTAAAGATGATCAGCGCTCTGGGTTGGTGTTTTGTTATGCTAATGACGTTGCTCATTTATTCTGTTTGTAACATTTAAATCCTTTGAGATGACTAATATTTGCCTCTCACAACAGTGCGGGGCTTTTAACTAGTTTTCCAAAGGCTTTTAACACATTAGAGCTGAGCATTTTCCCGTATATTGTGCTCATTTGCATAGTTAATTAGTCGGTTTTATTAAATGCTATTCCACAAAGGAATATCGGTTGAGAATCTCCCGCAAGCTGGCGATGGAAAGGCATTAAAAGCGAGACCTTCCTCGCGAGACCTACCGACTGGAATGCTGCCCTGCCCCTTCACTCCGCTTTGGCTCGATTAGCCGTGCAAATGTAGCGTCCGCTTTTTAAACTTGTTAAAGAGTGAAATTGCCCATCATCCCCATGGCTAAGTGATGCTGACATCCCTTAATTATGTCCACGACATCCAGAATTACCCCAATCACATCTGCAGAGACACACTCAAACATCTGTCAGTCACTTTGGCAACACTTGACGGACATTTGTTGTTTGTTCGTCCACCCACCCGACCAGCTTTTCTCCCCACGCTGCTTAAACACTCGCTTGATTGCTGATTATTAGCTGATTCGCACGCTAACAAACAATATGTCGAATGGATTATTCATGTGCGGTTGGTTAATATGAATCCATGTGCAGCAAGGGCAGAAAAGTGTGATCACAAGACTTTACATTACTAATACATTGTCGTTACATGCGTGATGCATTAAAGACTCCTTCACACTTTATCTTGGACAAAGTGCTAATTGCTATGAAGCTAGCATGTCCCTTTCCAGAAGTGTCAAGTACCAAGTAAATACTTTACTTATTTTTGGCTCATTTAAACTTAGCTTTAGTATTGTTTTTATTTGCATAATTTTTATCCACATATCTGCACTTTCTTACATTTTAAAAATAGCCGTGTCACTCCTATTGTCTTTCAATTCGTTTTAATTCCATGTTGACACCAATCTAAAAAAAAAAAATTATGCCAACCGTTTGCGGTAAACTTGATTGCGGTTGGATGAAACTTATAAACTAGCATCCTTCCGACACCCTATTGATTTGGAATATATTGTTCTCTAATGTGTTTGCATTGTAATAAAATGCATTGACTTTCAATGGTTTTTTATCTATGGCAACATTTTATTATAACAATATAGTCCTATACTATTAAATGGCACTATTAAATATATTAATTGATGGCATTTTTAATGGTGACGCCCTCCTTGCATTACTTTTACTTTCATACTTCAAGTAGTTATCAAACCAGTACTTTTTCTTGAGTAAAAATGTTGAGCTTTTACTTGCACAGAAGGTTATTTTAACTCTAGTATCTATACTTCTACTTGAGTAACGAATGTGAATACTCTTGACAGCACTGTCCCTTTCCAGTTACATAGTTATTCCAGGTTTAAAGATCAATATTGCTGTAAAACATGGCGTTCAAAATCAGCATCTCCCCTCGAGGCGTTCCGCTATTATTTTATCGCGGTGTCTGCGTTTACTCACGGATTTTCAGACGATCACATTAGCGTAGCGAAAAGTGTCGCCAAATTATTGCCCAGAAAAAAGCAATGTTTGCAATTAACAAGATGCCGATTGGGCGAGAGATGAATGGGTTTAATCGGTTGCCAGACTTTGAATCCAGTGTGAGCTGGAGGTCGTTCTCGGAGTCTGCACCATCTGTAATAAAATTACCCGGGCTCTGTTTGGATGACATCACTCTGCGGGCAAGATAAGATCTGATGTTTCCTTGCGGTGAGAGGTCTGGAGGGGCGCAATAAGATGACCGTGACAGGAATATAAGGAGTCGGCGTGGCTGGCTTTTGCACTTATTCGGGCAGAAGGCATCTATTATTACAAGAAAATGCATTATTCTTTTTCCTGGACGTTGTAAATAGTAAATATGGATCGTCAAACCTAACCTGGTACAACAATGCCTTCATGGATGAATTTCTGTGTGTTTCGTGTGTTTAGATTAGATTCAAGTTTATTGTCATTACACATGTACAAGTACATGTTTGAAACGTAATTCATGTTTAACCAGAAGTGTGTTAGCAGTAAGTGCTGAAAATTGCTTATAAGTTGAAAATATACAGAATATATGTACAGAGAAGAGGTGAATCCGATACTATGAAGAGAAACTACATTTACAGATACTATGAATCGTATATACAGGAGAAGATATGAATCTTATTTACAGACGCTCTGGATGTTCACTTGGGTTTCCTCTGGGTCTACGATTCTTTCCACTAGTTCTGAAGCTTTCTTTCTTCACAATTTGGAGTCTCAATCGCTCAAAGTGTGTGAGCGTGTGATTGTTTATGTCTGGCTATTGTCTTAAAGTGTGTTTCTTGTTTTAGCGATAACCTCTAGCTCCCTGTGGCCTAGAAGTGGAAAAGGTGGTAATATGACATGAATTAGGTTTAATGAGACAACTACAAATCCTTAAAAATATGTATTGGACATATGATACTGTTATACTATTGTGAGATTAAAGACACAATCTTCTAAAGTACTTTGTACTCCAGTCTTATTGTTGCTGTGTGTTCAACCAGTATGAAGAAAAATGGATGAATTTAACACTATTCCATCTTTGAAAGGCTCTTTGTTGTAAGGCCTCATGTGAAATCAGGCATTCTCTAGAATGCAGGAAACAAAGTAAAGTAGGCCAGGCAAAGTATGAAATGCACTACCAAAAATGTTTTCTCTTTATAGATTATATTTGTTTTCTAATCTGTTCTAGTTTTTTATATAAATATAAGCAAAAATTCAATTTTGTCTATTTTGCCTATTCTATAAATTGCCTGCATTTCACACTTTGCCTATATATATATATATGTTTATGAAACCAGTTAAGTGGTGCATTGGGCATTTGCCATTTAATTTGCAGTAAAATTTCAAAACTCGTGCTTTTCTAAGAGTTAACACTGTTTGTATTATCACATTCACAGCACAAATGTTTCGGCATCTGTCTTTATTAAGACCAACATCGAACACAAGATAAGCTCCAGACTGGCTACTATTGTGTGTGCAGGAATATTGATTACAGTTTTCTGCATTATTAGTTATGTTTTGTTTAAATAGTTTAAATTGAACTACTGGAACTCAGTTACAACAGTTATATAGTTTGTCGACCCATAATTTCATCATGTTTGGCATTGGATCGATTACATAGACTGTACGGTCCAGATCTCTGTTTTTCTGTTTACAGTCGTCCAGTTTAAGCACAAATTAAACCAGCGAGTTAGAATTATGTTCTAGACCCAATTGACACCTTGCGATCTGGCAGTACGTTCTAGATTACACGTCTTTAATATTTGTCATACGAAAAAACAATCAACTGTACTTCAAAATCATTCAGCTCGGAATATGAGGAGACTGACTCGTTCATGAGTAAGTTTGTCTATAATAACCAATGAGTTCTTGTTGTGTATTTTTGTCATTTGTCTTTGAAAATGTAATTCTCCACGTAATCTCTATTAAGTGAAAGAATAATTCAGTAGACACTATATTCATTGTGTCCTCTCTATAACCCTGATGTGGCGCTAAACAGGCGGGTTTTATTCATGTGGTCTCTTTACGTAACTCTCCGTGGTAAGTGTGTCTCATCCAAACAGTGTGTCTTGTAATTTTCAGGATTTACTGTTGTGCTCCTCATTACTCAACGCCTCGATACAGTCACACAGGAAGAAAAGCTCGTTCGCAGTGACTTATTGAGCGTTTGAAGGCAGCAAGTGATGTTTTGTGCTGGGAGTGATTTCAAAGGATGTGGCTGACAATCTCTCTAATCGACTGCGTTACACAAAGAGTCGCTTAAATAAGACGGCTGCTTATCCCCAGCTTACCTGGAGGAGATGAGACACGTCCAGATACCGCGCTTTGAATAACCGGGGGTCCGGCTTTGCTGTGGGATCTCAGACGTGTGCGATTAATGTGTGTGCCCTTATGAGTGGGAACTTTTCAGTCTGTGTGTGTCTCTTGGCAAAGTGTTGAACTCCCACATAGACTTTCATATTGCAGGGAGACGGTGGGCAGAAAAGTGCAGACCACCACAAGCCTCAGATCAGTCAAAGTCTAGTTTATATATATATACACATATATATACATATATATATATATATATATATATATATATATATATATATATATATATATATATATATATATATATAAACTAAATTATAAATATAATTGTATTTCATTTATTTTTATGTAATTTCATATTAATATGTATTGTCAGTTATTTTTACTTTATTAAATCATTTGTAAAAAGATGAAAGCAAAGACAAAGATTCATTAAAATAATAATATTGTTATATTTAAATATATTTAATATAATTTGTGGCAGATACCTTTATGTAACTCCTTATTAAACTTAATCCACTGAATAGATAATCCATTTGCAATTTTTTTGTTATATTTTATTTGCATTTCCTTATTCAGAAGACTTATTCAACTTTGGACCAACTTGAGCTTTTCCATTTTTTTTCCTTTTTTTCTTTTTAGAGATTATACTTGATTAAATTTTATTGTATTCATTCTCATAAACTGGTCTTTATCAAAAAAAAAAAACAAAAAAAAAACAAAAAAAAAA
>CM051498.1:5523146-5563039 GCA_028031935.1 Paedocypris micromegethes
AAAAAAAAAAAAAAAAAACAGCATGTGAGTAGGTACTTAGCAAATCTCCAGTTAGTGCGTCTTGCTGATGTGTTCACTTTCCTATTGCGTTTTGCCGGTCTGTTGCGCCCCTAGTGGTGAGACTTGTAATAGCTCCTAGTGTGACTTCTGCAGCTATAGTGCATTCGGTGTCGATGTGGTGGGTCCATATTTCCTCTGATTATGAAATGGTGATTATGCTGAGCAGATTCTCCAAGTGTGGGGCCAAAAGCTTGAGCGAAAGACCTCCACATAAATTATTCTTACTTTGTGAGTCTGCTAAAACACAAACTACGGTGTATGTACGTACGGCCTCTCTTTACTTACAAAAATCCAACTCTTTGCAACACACACACAAACACATTTTTTTTTAACATCACAAACAAATAAATTTTTTCCGAACTTCCACTTCTTTAAAATAGATGCATTTTGCAAACATCTTTTTGGTCGATTTATGTGTAATTGTTTTTTTTTTTTTTTTTTGCGTTAGTTTAGTCGAATCTCTATATAAATCATTCATCATATCTGTACATCCTGCACTTTTCCCACACTGAACTTTTTACCCCATTGTTTGGTTTTAATTACGTCACATTTTGCTTCCTGGAAATATAATAATATATTAAAACTTGCCACCCACGCTAAACAAAGATAGTTTTTACTCTTTTTTTTTTTCCTCTCTCGCTCTCGTGTTAATAAGACTCTACTTTTAATCCTTCCTTCCTTGTGCAACCGTTTTCCCATTCCCTGGTCTCTCACCCGCAGAGAAGTCTATCCAATCCATTTTACCCATGTGCCAATCTCAATCTAAGTGATCAGCACTCATCTCCTCATCCCTCTAACTGTGTCCAATCAATTATATTCTCTAATCAGTCCTTTACTGTCATCACTGCAAATCTCTGCTCAATCCGCTTCTTTTAATGCAGCCTGTAACACCAGAAATGGGATTTAACGGAGACGAAATATGCAGGAGGTTATTGAGGCATTCTTCACAGAATCAAGACTCTTACCCATCAGCCACTGCAGTGAAGACACTGTCCTACTCAATCACGTCACATCTCCTTCTTTTTCATCAGTTTTGTTTCGAGGTGGATTGATTTACCCAGGTTCACGTGGATTAATTTGCCCAGGTTTTCTAATCTTGCCCAGGGAGATTAGAAATGTACATTATTATGTAATTATTTATTCACTCATAGTTAGTGGTTGGTTTAAATCAAATGTAAACGTGGTCACTTTTGGCATTTTAGGAAGCTATTGTTGTTGTTTTTTAATGAATTTATTACATTTGTTTTTTTATGAAATAAAATAAATACAGTCATTGGTCATTTGAGCTTTGATTGTCTTGGGCAACCCCAAACAAAACGGCAATTTATTTTTTTTTTTTTTATTTAATTTTTTTTCAAAAACCTACACAGTGGTACCGCAATTTGCGAAAATAGTCCGTGCCAAGTGCCGTTTCATTCAGCGAAAATTTTGTTAGCTTAGCCGCATTTTAAATGTGATCCATCGAATCTGGTCCATGACTTCACCAATTCAGACAAATGTTTTATTATAAGTGATACAATTCTGGTAATAAATGTAATAAATACATGTTACCTAGCAGTTGTTTAGTTTGTCATTTGGCAGATGCTTATAAAAGTACAGTACACCATTATATACAGACAATCTCACATGAACGGTTACAATCTTAAAATTATGTCTTGCAATTTCATTCTCGGGATTTTAGTAATCTCGCGAGAACGGTGACGTCAAAATCTCATGGAATTAAACAGTCATTTCCAGATGGCGATTCTTTGGGAGAGAAAAATAACATTACCATTCTGGGAAATGCTTATTTTATATTTCGAAGCAAGTTAACTAACTAGTGTTTTTGTTGCTTTGTTTATTTAACGTGTGTGAAGATTGAACTATTTTAAACACATCTGGACCCTCATCTCCCTGCATGCTAGCGGTAAGAAAAAGACACACTCCTTTCATATAGCGATAATATTTTGGAACTCGGGACGATATTTTCGGGGCGACACGTTTTGTTACTCTGGAGTTTCGTTATCTAGGACATTCGCAAGTCGGGGTACTAGTGTATCAGTTTCTTTTGTGAAGTTTGTACAGCACAATATCTTCAGGTAAAGAGCACTTACAATCTTAAAGCTATGCATTTTTCCGGAAACGGGCCGGGGTCGTTGGGGTCATTGCTTTGTGTCATTGCTTTGTGTCATCCAAAGCAGTCGCCTCTTGTCCAATCAGCACAGGAGGCTGTGTTGAACGCTGGAAGAGAATATAATAGAGCTTTGTTTTCCTAGCAACTGTCGCCGTTCTGCTTCTCAGTGTCATAATAATAATAATAATAATAATAATAATAATACAAAGTAATAATAATAATTTAAAATTTTTATATCTTTCTATGTTTTTGTCCACAACTTCCTAGACACCAATTCCAATTCCTTATCTCTGGGCCACAACTAAATAAAAAAAAAAAACTTAAAATAATATATTGTTTTTAAAAATCATAGTTTATCGTTGCCTATTTTGCTTAGTGTTATAGAAGATCAGTTTGTAGCATTTTAGATTTAATATAATAGTTTCATAAATAAGAAAGCAATGTGTTCATCGCCAAATGTATAATATATAACAAGCAATTTCAATGAAACGAATAGTAAGTAATGTAAGATTGTGTATGACTTTTACGTAACTTACGTATGAATTTACGTATCTTGTTGTTATAACAGCTATCTTATATTTTCTGGCTTAAAACACTGTCCCCTGTCATAAACAGTGCCAGTGCGTGAAGGGTGTTTATGGGAAGTTTTCTTTCCTTTTTTTAATGCACCAACACAAGGTCTCAGCACAATTGCGGCCCTGAGGCCAGGATGTAACGTTCTTAAGGAGGGAGATTGTTAAATTTAATTGACACATCCAACTGGCTGCTGATCTTCATTTGTTCCACAGTCAGACAATTAAGCAGCTGAAGAAAACACACGCAAAAAAAAATCATTGTTAAATACCACAGTATGAATAATACATACGGACAAGCCTTCCATTCTCTCCATCACAATGGCTTTATCACCAGCAAATGCTCTCTGTAAATCAACATGGACGTTTGCACACAAAGCACTGGATAAAACATTCCTTATTCTAGCACTTTTACTGACCCATAAAGCTTCGGGGGCCATTCCGGCACAAATTACCCCGTCGAACGTGAACGCTAAATATGAGACAAAGATATCCAACGCGTCCTGCTCCTCTTGATTTAGAATTATTTGCATTCTGCCCGTCTTGAAAGAGAGTCCATTCAAATTGTTTATGGAATCATCATGGCGTTCCTTACGGGAAGAAAGAGCGTAATAAAAACCCAAGACGGGCAGAGTGTCGCCGTTCCGCGAAATATCCACATCCCTTCATTATTTGATTGTAACAAACTCGGGAAAAGGCGAAATGAGATGTTCCGGATGAGATTCCCAATATTCGGAGCAACACGGCCGACTTGTTGGCTGGTGGACATTGTTTGTAAAGAGGATTGTATGTGTGTGCGTGTTCTCGATGGTGTGGATGTGGAATCTTTCGATAAGAGATTATAGCTGTCAGTCTGAGCCACTCGTACACGGCGGTGACTTCATGGGGGGATTTTAGCAGAAGTGGTTTCTCTGTTTGGTTTGTCTATTTTTAAACTCTCCGGGCTTTTGGGTGGAGTGGGCTCAGGAACCGAGGGCAAGAGTTCAGTGTCTCGGAGATTGGGAGCCTGGAGAGTCTGTGGAAAGGATCGGATTGAGTGAATTAATGAGTTAGAACCTAGAAATAAATGAATTAATGAGCGAGTCTTTACGCTGGTGAATTAATGAGAGGGTGATTGAACAAATTGACAAAGACTGACTGCAGATGAGTTGGAGAAGGTAAAGCAAAGGAAGAGATGACAAAGTAAACAAGTAAACTTAAATGAGCAGATTGTTGGTCTTCTGACGTTCAACTTAAATTTAGTTTAGAAGTTTGGATTTCTCAAACTGCTGTACAGGACCAACTGACTAACTGTACTGTTTACTGTGAATATTCATAGTAAAATAAAAGCAAAAAAATAACTTGAAAGCTACAGTATAGCTGCAACCAGCAATGGTTGGTGTTTGAGACTTTTATTACTTATTCTGACAATCAGGAAGAAATAAATATAAGCTAAAAATAAATATATACTAAATTAACAGTTTATATCTTCCGATAAATGTTTACTTTTATGTGCATTATTTTTTTTACTTACGGTATTATAAGATACATACTCTAAAAAAACGGAAAAATATGTACTGTAAACGGAATACTACAAAACAAGACTTCTGGTTTGTTTGAGAACCTGGTTTGTTTTTAAAAGATTAAAATACTAGTTAGTATTTCTTTTTTTGTTTTTGTCTATAAAGTAGCTCCACCCAGAACAAGAAAAACAAATGCTAGGAAACTAAAAACAAGAGAGAAAACAAAACAAAAAAAAACATGTGGAGAGTAATGCGTTGTGTTATTATTCTTTTTTTGTCATTAAAGTGGTATAATTTTATGTAATAATTGTCCGACTCTACTGTTGGTACTGAAGACCAGAGGACTTTCCAGAAGTTCCCAGTGTAAGAGGAGATTGAAAACAAACACAGCAAGACGACACGCCGGCAAGTTAATGTTTAGAATCTTTTTTTATTGCGATGACATCACATGGTACCAAACCCAGCACTTCCAACACAACCCAGCCATGCTGAAACACACCTCCCCCAAATATAGATCCCAAATCTGCTTAAATAGTTCACAGAACTGCAGAGTTGCAGTTTTATTTCCAAAGCCTTGGCTCACATTGTTGTTGACTTTGTGTGTTTTCACAGTGGCCTGTATTTCCAGTAGAGGTATATTTATAGACGCTTTACTCAGAATATGCCATCTGTAAACCATAAATAATTAGAGCTGTGCTCCTCACTACCGTCTCCAACAAAGCAGTCTTTATTAAAACCATCACCACCATGGTGAGCTTCATTGCACTTCAATCCCACAAACCTCAGCCTCTGCACTGGTGGACAGGTTACGAGGGCCCGGCAAGGGTGGGATGTGGACTTTTCTCATTGAGAATCAACTGGAAAAACACTAGTCCTAAACACTGAACTAAGTAGGAGGCGCTTGCGTGTGTATGATGAAAACCATGTGTTTGGTGAAAACGGCCTCTTTCTCAGAACTATATTTGTGGGTTTTAGCTTTTAATAAGTACTGTGCAGAATTCTAGCGGGACATTTAGATAAGGGTGGCAGAAGAGCAGCTGAGGTTGCCTATGCGTGGCATCTCGCAGGCAGGAGAGAGAGATGGAGGGATAGAGATAGAGAGAGAGAGAGAGAGTTTTAGGGTGGGTGAAGTGCTCACAGCTCCATTAGTGTGATGTGACAGGAGATGCTGAGGTCAGAGCAGGACAGCATTGGTAGGATACCTGCTCATCTTTCAGTGGTTTGCATCTGCAAACCCGACGTTGTGGACGCTTTTGAAACATGTTTTTCTTTGTGGCTTATGGAAAAAAAAGGTTCTTCTTCCACAAGAAAAAGGCTTGGTTTTGGTGAGTGGATGGATGTCGGATAAAAAAAAATGGAAGAGTTGATGAAAGCAGTGGGATAGATGGATGGATGGATGGATATATAGACAGATAGATAGAGATAGACAGAAAGATAAATAGAAACAGACAGATTCGAGATTGACCAGAGCGAGAAATATGTAGATGGCCAGGTAAGTAGCTAGGTAGGTAGGTAGGTAGCTAGATAGACAGACAGACAGACAGACAGACAGACAGACAGACAGACAGATAGACAGACAGACAGACAGACAGACATAGATACAGTAGATAGATGAGAAACAAAAAGATTGAGAGGTGAAAAAAGAGAAAGTGAAAGATGGATGCATGGATGGATGGGTATGGATTTATAGACAGACAGACAGACCGATACATAGATAGAGTAGATAGCTGGATGGATAGAGTGGATAGCTCCAATGGATGGATTGATATATGGATAGATAGAAACAGACAGATTGAGGGGTGAAAAAAAGAGAAGGCGATAGATTGAAAAGTTTGATGGATGGATGGATGAAAGGAAGGAAGGAATCCAGAAGTATGAATGTAAGGCAAAAGAATAAATAGATATAAAAAGAATAAACTAAATAAACATGGAAACTAAAAAATGACATTCATTGATAATTATCCCACCACAATGAAAAGCCAATGACCACTCACACTCCAATTCTTCACAAGCTTGGTGAGAATAAATGAATCTGTATTTAATATGCATTGTTTTATTAATTTTAGTATTAACATTACCTTTTTTCGTATATTGGTTGACATAATATAACCATAAAATTGCAGGACTTTCGATCCTTCAAGATTCATCCCTCCGACTTCTTTCTTATATAGAGCCTATAAACCAAAAAGAGCAACACAAGTTCTCCGATGACTTAACCATCATTATATATGCCCGGCATGAACTGGCAAAGGTGCCAGAAGGAAGCTGTGCCACCTGGTTCACAACTTACCAGAACTGACCCGGCACTGAGAAAAGCCCTGGCGGCAAACTATCATATCCACGACCGGCTGTTTAAATAAAACCAGGCAAGTCAATCTAAATAGACTCCTTCTTCTCGCCTTCAGTCTTCTGCGAGGGGCTTTGTAAGTACGTGTGTACGCATACAGTGTTAAAAGTGTGTTTGGCTCCAGCGCAGCCGCGACTTTTGGCAGGGACGTGCCTTTTGCCTCTCGGTGTGTGAGAAACGACTCGGTCCAGTTACTGCTCTCTCCTGGTCAGCACAGTCAGTGCACTTAGTCGTTAAACTTCCTCTGTGGGCTTCACGTCTCATCCAGGTCAGACACGGACCCCGTCCACTGCTTCTCCGTATGGCTGTCAGAGAGCTGGAACTCTGCAGTGTGGGCGGATGATCCCTGCTGAGCTCCAGCCTGGTCCTGACCCCAGTGCTGACCCCGTCATAACCTTCTCTGACAGCCTCGCATATGGCGGGGAAAATGGGGGTTAAAGCCCAAAGGCCACATCACCGCCTTCCTGTCCGCAATCCTCCCTTGAAAGTCAAAGTAACCTTGCATTGTCATTCTTCTGTAGGAGGAGATGTGTAAACCAGACCTGGTTCTGCTCTACGCTCTTCTCAACTCGTATCAAAAGGAAAGTAGATGGAACTCGCTGGCATGTTAATATGGATGAAGGTTGGGTCGGAGGATACTGGAAGAGATTAAAAATGGATAGCTGGCTTAAACTCCATGCTAAATCGATAGTATATAAGTGTCGGGGTGTTATCTGTAGGTTAGAAACACAGCAGTGGAAGCGAACTGTTTAAGTTCAAGTTCAAGTTTGTTTATATGGCGCTTTTCTTAGTTGGAGACCAACGAAAAGTCGCTATGCGAATTGGGGAAAAGAAGAAAAAGGTCCATTATTTATCTGTGTTAGGGAAAAAATGTAAAAAAAAAAAAAAAAATACGTCAGTTCTTATGCTAAAAATAAGAAATAATTTAGACCTTATATTTACAAAAACTCAATTTATATCCAGTGGTACCTCACCTTATGAAATATATTCGTACCAAGACTAGTTTCGTAAAGCGAAAATTGGGATGCATTTTGCATTTAAATCCGATAATCCGTCTGTAAATTCAGACAGACTGCTTGTGCTTGTCAAATGATAAAATATTGGTAATAAATGTAATAAAAATGAAATGTTCGTAACGTGAGTCTTTCGTAAGTGGAGGTACCACTGAATAAGCATATTTCTAGTAAAAGATTCTAGCAAAAAATGCAATATGAAAATTTAAATTACAATGTCCTAATCAACATCTTGCAGCTTCTAAAACACTATAATGGATAACGTTTATCAGCATTCATGTGCATGCTCACACGTTTATTTAAATAAAGCTGTGTTTAATGCGTATGGACAATGTATGTGCTTATGGGGACATATGAATCCACTAATGCATTTATTAGGTCCCTCTTGACCGAGTGTAATGTAAATTTAGATCTGTGTGTAAGGTCGCGCAGAATAAATGCATCCCAATAGGATTGTTAGTCTATTAAACGTCATTAATATTAATTACATAGCTATTACTAAAGCCCACTGCTCCTCGTTTGCTTATTTATTCTTAATTATGCACTTAAAACATATTTAGAGTTAGCTCAATGCAGATTTTACTTAGATTTGTTTATACCCCTATTTATTAGTATATTTAAATCACACTGTTCAATATTATGAGGCTTCTTTTAAACTGGGTTTTTTTGGACACGAAGATTTTATAGCTTTTATGGGTTACAGCCAGTTTTGGTTAATTGAGAGCTATTTAATTGGGCCAAATTTGAAAGGAAAACAATTCCTATTACAAAAACTTAGTCGTTCACTTATTCAGGACAATATTTTGATTTGGGAGAAATAGCACGAGAGAGATTAAGACAGCTCAGTTTCATCAGAACGACAGTTTTGGCTCTTGCAGGAACAAATTCGACTGACCTGTGTATCATTACAGTATAAGCAACACCCATTAAAAAGTTAAATAATTAGCTTAATGTGTGATGCAATGTAGCTAAAATCTATTTTTTTTGCAGATTAACTTGTTTTTTTATAAAGTTTAGCAATTTGGTTTTTCGTAGCGCTTTTGTTTCAGCATGGGATCATATACTGTATATTTAAAAACTGTGTATGTAACCTTGTAGTCAAATTTATGGAAATAAAAGTGTCAAAAAAGTAACAATTCAAAAAATTCATGTTCCAAGTATGCCTTTTTGTTGATATGTTTTATATATACAACTTCTACATATTCTATATTGTAAATCAATAATTTTTAAATTTAAGTAATTGTATCTTTTGCCAAGAACAATATATTTTTGAATCTAGTATAGACTACGATTTTAATTCCTTCTTCAGTTATTATACATTTTCACAATGCTGAGCAAAAATGTGTCAATTCAAAAATCACAGTTTTCAAAACAAATAGTGGAAAATTATGAAAAATATTTAGCATACTAAAAAAGTTGGTATTTTCTGGTATTGGCACAAATCCGATTCCACGTTGAACCCAAGGGAAGGAAATGGATAGATGGTCGTAACCTGAGGGAAAAATAAAAGCATGGCGTGATGTGCCAAGACACCTCACTCCCTCCGTTTTCTGTGGATATACATTATGGATATACTCAAAACACTTGCTTTGTCTATTAGAACAAAAAACTAGTCCTCGAGTCTGCCAGATCGATCTCGGGGTAGCCCGCGGTGTCCGTCTGCATTCAGGACTGAATTGCGATCAGATCTGGTGGGACTGGAAGCTTCAGGCTTTAGAGCATCAGGGGTCTTCACACTCCTCAAGGCCAGAAACTTCTAAAGGAGTCGACCATTCAGTGTGAGGTGTACGCTGACCACTCGCTTCCCCGGGCGCTTGGCCACGGTGGGCAAACTAGTGGCCACTGGCAAACATTTCTCTTTGTCTGTGATGATGTGTCTACCGCAAAGATGCCCAGAGATCCAGCCTTCCTTCATCACTACGTTCATCACTGAATCACCCGAGGACGGTGCAATTAAAAAAGCAGCAATTTGATTCTTGTAGCACGATTTTTGGATTGAAAAACTAATCCAGGAAATTCAACCAAACTCAGTCATTGTTGACAGTGTTGTGCAAGTTACTTCAAAATTGTAATTCATTACACATTACTTATTACTGTTTGTAAAATTTACATTACATTACAATATTATTGTTTCAATTGTAACATGTTACATTACTTCACTATTAATTTATGTTACTTTCACCAAGATAGCTACAGATGTAGAAATTAACATTCCAATATAACAAAATGTACCTTTAACGTTTTTTTTTCCAAGTAGAAGACAATGTTGTGTAGCCTAATGACTGTGGCCCATCCAAGCTACCAATAGCAATATAGTTTATAAATGGCAAAGTGTTAAACGTATGGTAAACATTAAAGCAATTTTCTGGCAATATCTGTAAATAGCTTGGGTATATTTATATTACACAGCAGAACCTTGTAAACTTTAGTGCCGTTTTACAATTCTAACAATTTTGTCACTCATCCAGCGAAAGATGAACAACATATGTGTCTAATCACGGACAGAAAATACGTATACAACTTTGTATTTATTGTCTTAAGGGTGAAAAGTTTGATGTGACGCAAGCATTCTTGAATGTGACGAGTAACATATACTGTAAAATCCAATTAGTAATACATTACACTGCTGCGTTACAGCAAAGACTATATTACTGTAATCTATTACTTTTGTAACACAATACTCCCATCACCGATTGTTGGTCAATGTGCTGGTAATATGTCACGTAAATGGTTTCCGCATCAGAGGACGTCGCCGTCTTCTGGTCCTGCCGCCGCCTGTACATTAGCATGTGGTGCTCACCGCGCGGGTTAAGCGTGTAAGACAGAGGAATGATTGCAGTGCGCGGGAATAGCGTGTTCCACCTCCGGATTGATCGATTGCTTTGTTTATCATTCATAAACCCATCTGTAATAAATCCACCCTCGCTCGTTCCATTTATTTAAGCATAATTATGCATTAATTGACGCATGGCTGCTTCTGATTGTGTCAAACGATCCATGCGTTTAGCTGGAGATGTACCGCGTGCAGCCCAGATGCTCACAATGGGGAACATGCTCATTAGCTGCCTGCTTCGTGGAAACCTCAATGACTTTCTTTTGTGTGTTTGCCCATGAGGGGCCGAGACTTATTCTGCTGGGACTGAGCTGCCCAGTGGAAGGAAAAATTGGTGGTTCTAATGTTCATCTCGTGTAATGGTTGCATTCCACCCCATTGTCTGCTCTTGGCGAGTTCCTCGTCCTCCGCTGGTTATTAATCCACCTGCCTTAGAAATAACACGTTTTAACCCAGCGAACTCAGTAACCTTGTGGTGTAATTACTGAAAACTGCTGATCGTTTTAAGTATCCGGTCACTTTAAGTGATACGGCGATTGGATGAACAAAGAGCTCTGATTACATCAGGCATGTATGTTTTGGTTTGTTTTTATTATATCAGATATCTCAAGGTTGGCATGGTGATGTAATGGGTACCATTTTAATTTTAATGCCCAGTTGGCTTCTTCCAGGTCTTCAGTTTTCTTTCACTGTCCAAAAACATGCCTTGAGACTTTATGAAATGGACTTCGATAACTAGACTACTTTATTTTGGATACTTTGTACTTTTACTGAATATCAAAAATATAACTCTCTACTTGATTACATTTTTTATTAAGTATCTGTACTCTTTACTCCACTACATTTGAATGAACACTTATCGTTACTCGTTGCATTGTGAAACAAGTTTTATTTATTTATTATTCATTTATTTATTGGGCAGACAAGGTGATATCTCCATCTGCAGGATGCTGAAGATACTGGATGCTCTTTATGAGCTAAATCACGTCAATTAGTGATTGCATTTTTTTTGCAACTTTTGAGTTTGACTGAGACTGACTTTTTGTTCATTTTTTAATCTATTTTTCTCTGCCATTTTGAAACATTGAGGTGTTAAATTTCATTTCTAAACTAGGAAATAACACCTCATAAATAATAATCACAAATCCAGGGCATGTCTCACATCCTCAAGCCGAGAGACGTGTCTCAAAGATGATTTTCAGGACCTTTATTTACAAGTATCTGTCTTCTCCAACAGACACAACTGCTGGACTTTGCGGGACACACTTCCTGGAATTTGTGGCTTTAGGAATCATCTATCGGTAGAAACTAGAGGCTTCTGTAAATATGCATAAATTCATGCTTCATTGTAATTCGCCGTCACACTGCCAGACCCTCCGTCACTCAGATTGATTAGACCCACCGGATTCGGTCCCCACATGGTCTGTAAAAGAGAATAAAGTGGAGCTGCTCTTCAAGCAGAGATGTCTTGACATGAAGTAACTGAATGAGAAATGAAAAGTTGAGTGTTGGTGTTTTGATGTGGAGATGTAATGAGAGTGGATGCGTTCACCTTGCCCTGGGCCTCGCTGGGAGGTGGATGGACCAGATGTGCATTCAAACCGATACCTCAGTCAATGTTTGGCTTTCTTTAAAGATGAATGCGTAGGGAGACGGCATTGGAAACCCACATCTCTGCGTTCTCCACGGATCAGGGTGCAAATTTCGCCTTGTGCAGAATTAATTCGACAATGGAACAGGCTTGTTGGCGAATCAATTAATGACGGTGTTGCTTCCGAGAGATTGGCTAATGCCCAGTTGCTCCCGAGCTTTGCGGTTCCGCTTGTTTGCGTGTGGTCAGTTGCTAAGTGTTGTTTTCTATCTCAATCCCCTTCGGTGGACGACCTCGCTTTACCCACTCGCCTGTCAAATGTGCAGACACAACGCAGACACAACAAGCTGTGTGTGAGAGTGTGAGCATGCATTAAGGGCTTTTATTCTGACCTACTTTGACTTGCCACTTGCGTTCGCCTCAAAACCGATGACCTCCATCACCCTGCGTAAATCTGCTGTTGTCACGATTCAATGGCGAATATAGGATAACTGCTCGCTGTCGGGCCTGGAGATGGATAAAACTGGATAAAATATTTAACGCTGTGGATTTCCACCTGTGTCGAGGTATTTGTGATATTTTCACCTACATTGCTTTTTTAATTCGCTTGTCTAATTAAATCACCGCTGCTGTTATCAGCCAACATTTTGCCTCACTGACCCACAGCCAACAGCACGTTTAATTGCATTTACAAAGCTGGAACATTGTGGAATCCTGAAGTGTCGTTTCTTGAACCACCTTAAACTACTCATCTACAGACCTCTGGTTGTGTAATAAGCAAGCGGCCCTAAAATACTTGTAATTATGCGTTTAGAAAATGGGTTAATCAAATGAAGTTAAGCAAAGTACACCGAGTTGCAGTTTTTACAATCGAGTAACTTGCTGTTTATGGGAATCGAACCTTGACCTTTGGCATTGCAAACTCCTGCTCTACTGATTGAGCTGCAAGAAAGTGTTTCCCGATTGTTTTCTTGCCGCAGGCCAGAATCTATTTTCTGAATTTTTTTTTCTGTTTAGAAAGTGTATTGAAATGTATATTATGCGAGCAGTTGTGTTTTAATGGTTGGAAAGTTAGGAGCCAAACAATTCAAATCCTGGACAAGTAGGTAACAACAAAAGTGATCTTCGGGCTATTTTCAATAGTAGCAGACATTTTCTGCATTAGTTAAGGAAAAACATTACTTTTATATACCAGTGTGTGTGTGTATATATATATATATATAAACACATCGTAAAACCTTGAGTAGAATGCCACCTCTAGTAGAACTGTGTTCCTTGAACACGGAAGGTTAAACTTATAAAAAAATGAATGTGTATAGAGCATATAACACCAAGTCAAAAAATTGAATTACTAATTACCATTGTGTGACGTTGTGTCCAACACATTGAAAACTACACCGCCAACCTCTAATAGAACGCCACCTCTAATAGAGCGACACCTTGACGGAAGTGTTGAGAATTAGACCGCCATGGCCTTCTATTAGAGGTTTTACGGTACACACACTCATACACACACACACACACACACACACACACACAATCACAGGAAATACAAGATCTTATACAACCACTTTCTTTTTTTTTCAAATGAAGAACTGAAACTTTCACTTACGTTGGGCAAAACATGTCTGAACTGAAGCGTCTGATCTGTTTCAGAAGTTAAACCAAGCAGACGTTTCAGTCTCACCTCGGTGTGCAGCATGTGTTCACAGGTCGGTGGGCTTCAAGCCGCTTGTGTGAAGGGTCAAGGCCGGTGTAGTAACAGGAGAGCGCCTCGTCGTTGAGTTTGTCCGACTGATTATTCATGTCATTTGACATTGTCTGTCTTGTATATCTGGAGGCAAGATGTGTCGCGCACCGTTGTGTGTTATGTTTGCGTGTGCGCCGTGTGCCATCTGCCTCTCGCTGTTTTACACCAGTGCTTTATGCACGAATGCACAAAGTCTTCAATATTCTTCCGTTTTTTTGTTTTCGCTGTACTTGATCATTTATCTTCCTGTAAGTTCCAGTAGTTTACTTTACTCATTAGGGAAACCTCCAGTCTTTTTTTAATCATTGCATCCAGTTGCATCAGAACCTTAGAAACTGTGAGTATTTCCCTTGTTGCCGAGGACCATTATTCATTAGTGTCTTGACCATCATCCATGGAAACTCGGTTTGGTTAAGACATGCCAACTTTATTTTCTTCCATTATTGCTTTTTTTTTATTCTTTAGCATATTCTCTTGTCTTTGGAAAGTATGAATGATTTAGCAAACCCCCCCAGCGGAATCCGTTTTTTCAGTGTTTTGCTGCAGTGAAGACCACAGAGTGTTGCCGGTGAAGCTCGACGCATTGAGAATTCCATTGATCATTTGAGTAGAACATTCCTTAAAGCCGGCCGGGTCAATAACGGCAGAACTTTAATAAGAACATCCCGGAAAACCTCATTAGTATTGATAAACAATTAAAGACTTAGTTCATCCAAAAAAACGAGCCGGTCATCATTATCTTGCGTTTATTTAGTTTCAATTCTTCTTCTGCGCTCGAGTGAATGCTTCGGAAGATTGTTTGTCTGTACAATGCACGTCGATAAACCTAATCGTAGCATCGGATTGATTGACCTCCATTGTGATATGTTTAAAATGTTCTTTGATGCTAAATTTAGCATTTATGAAATTTTTTAAAACATGCTGATTGTAATTGTGTAATTTATGAAATACTAATGTGATTATTGTATTACACATCTTTGATTTGTCAAAATCCAATGCAGTTTGTGTCAATACATTCATTTATGGAGGCAAAGTTTCTAAAAAGTAAATTTAATCAGATTTATTTTCCCCGGAAATCTTGATGTGACCCAACACTGAACCCTGTGGGTCTCCCGTTTCCAGCCACCATCTCAAAAACATGCATTCAAAAGGTTTGTACTGTCTAACGTTCTCATAAGTGTATATGTTTGTGTGTCGCACCCTATTATTTGTCGAACACTCAGGGTGGGTTTCTCGTCTTTTCCCCGTAGACGAATAAAAAAGGATGAACATATTTAGAAGATAAATGTATTTAACAGTGATCAGTTAATTTGAGTTTAGCAATGTCTTCAGCCTCTTTTATATTTTAGCTCATTTTATTGAATTATTAAAATTCAGCTGTGGCTCACAAAGGGTTACTACATTACACATTAGGTGGAAATGTGTGAGATGTGTTGCGTGATCCATCAGGCTCAGCCTCCACATGACATCCAGCATCTGATCTTCTCGAAACGCTGGTATCCGCCGTCTGGTAAATGTCCCATGAAGCTTCCTTTCGGAAAATCTTTCAGGAACACGCTCGAGCCGAACACGTATGATCCAGTCAGAAGCTTTTCCAAGCGCTGCTTATTTCAGAGCGCTGCATTTTGGCCGACATCGCTGGAAATTGCCTCCTCATGTCTTTCTTATCAAACCCAAAAGTCGTTTTCTTGCAAAAAAATAAGCGACACACTGGCTTGTCAAATTGCCAGCTACGTGCAATTCAAGTCGGGGCGAAAAGTGGCGCACTTATTTTTTTTTTTTTTTTTTGGACCACTACTGTAGTTTTACCCGCCTGGCTGTTGTGTTATCAGGCCTACACAGCCTGGCTCCTAACCTCCAGAGGCATCGGGCGTTTAGGAAAGCGCTCACAGGTACAATAGTGTCTGGCCCAGACAGTTCAATCAAATAATTATGGAGCTTTGCCCACTCTTAGCATGAGCTAATGAATGGAAATGATGGATTTGTATGCAGTCTGGGCACATGGCTTAAGTAGTACTGACCTGATAAGTACCAAAGCTCTCACCCGGCGGTGATGAACTTCTTTCACAGTGACTGAAGATGGAAGCATTGTTTGAATGAATGTGTGCAGCGGGCACTTGAATTTTAAGCAGTGTACAGTGGCGTCCGAACGCACACTTAACGCTTATTAAAGCGGAAATCGCGACCAGCTCCGACATTGCCGGAATTTAAAGTGAACGGTGGCGTATTTAACTTTTAAAGTACTTTTGCGTCGTGGCCTACATTCGGCGAGGTCACCGGGGGCGTAGGAGTGTTCTTGGAAACGCTCCATAATCATTACCATAATACACAAAGCTCGAATGACCTTTTAAAGCGCTGTATAGTTTGTCCTCGTTTGTCAGATAGAAACCAAATAGCGCTTCCCTCTTGAAACCATCTCTTACCTTTAGTGCTGGTAGACGACCTCTGACCTTTGAAACATTAGAAACGCCCGACAGACCTTCTGAGATCTGGATCTATGATGCGTGGTTTCAGTTCCAGCCACAAGTGCAGCATTGATTTCTACAGAGAACTAATGTTGGGCAAAGCAGCGTTTTATAAATTAACAATACATACTGAAGCGTAATAGCATAGGTGTGGGATTTTAATAATAAATGTTTGAGTAACTGAAAATATTAAAATCGCTTCAACTTACATTGAATTACAATTCTACAGTGCAACAATTTCATGCCTCTGTATTGAAACACAATGTCGTACACCAAGCTACAAGAAATTTAATTTTTTGGTTTTCTGACTTTCCAGAAACCTAAAATTCTGGCTAAATACCTTTCCTATAAATACTTCCTTTTAAAAAAATGTAACTTGTGACTCTTTTACTTGAGTAATAGATTTTAAAAAAATGTAACGTTAAATATTATTTCTAACTGTAGTAGAGTACCGTATTTACGCAGGTATAAACACCCCCCTAATTTTTCGAACACAAAATAAAAATTCCAAAACAAAAAGTTTTACATTTCTGGTTTAATTACATTAATATTCTCCTAAACATACAATTTTTTCCTTGTTTAACAAACTACTCTTGTGACTCATATCATTTTGATATTGTTTTACTTGAATGATAGATAACAAAAATGTCAATTCTAGTGGTGAGAGCTTCACATCCCAAGAGTCTTTGCACCAGTCCACACGTGCAAAGCAACTGCGGGAAGCCCGTCGAGCTCTCTGTTTATCTGAGACGCTGTGTGAAGAGAATCAAAGCAAAGGATTATTATCCCCTGATTAGCAGGCCGAGAGTTTTGATTGTGTCTGTTTCTTGGATTTTTTACTTCTTGCCCGTGTTCTTCATTTTTGACTGTTTGTTAGCACGAAGAAGCTAAGCTACCCAGTAGTGGTGTGTAGTTTCTGTTTGTTGTAAAAATAATGATTGTATTTAGTTTAATATTACTTCAAGTGTTTTTTTGTCCCAGTTAAGTGTTGCGGCGTGTCTAGTGTATCTTTATTGCTGTTATTAAGCCAATAAAATCTTGTACTGTACGCATGTATGCCAACGCATTATTTAAAGACGCACACCGCTGCATAAAAAAGACGGGTTTTATTTTACTTGTTATTGCTCCTGACTTGAAATACAGATAAATAAAGGGCGCATATATTTGAAATCAGAAATTATAAGCACCCCC
Organism: Paedocypris micromegethes; assembly: GCA_028031935.1. NCBI lineage: Eukaryota > Metazoa > Chordata > Actinopteri > Cypriniformes > Paedocypris > Paedocypris micromegethes. The sequence goes on from CM051498.1 coordinate 5,540,584, forward strand.
CAAGTTTTTGAGCGTAGAAAATTCTGTGTAGAAGCGTAGAAAAGTGCTTATATTTGCGTAAATACAGCATATCTCCAGAAGGGAATGCTACTGTATGATGCAACATGTCCATATAGGGACCCCCGATCTGGTTTTTCACGCAGAGTTCTCCATTTTATTGCAATAAATTGAAGTTATTTTTTCATTTCTTCCAGCGTTATTTAGCCACTGCTGTCACTGCGGGGATAAGGATACAAATTTTCTATTATTCAAGTACATTTTTCAGTTATAAATTAAAAATTAGTTTGTGATGTGAAGAAGTAGAGCAGCTTGTTGTTTAGCCACTGCTAAGTATTGCGGTAGGCTAATGTTATTTTACTTCTGTCATTTAACGAACAAATGAACAACGCAAAAGCGCACCGCTACATAAAGACAACATATTTCTATTCATTTGTGATCGCTTCTTACTTTCCAATATATGTATAAAAGAAATATCGTTTATAATCACCTCACACAATATTTACTGTTTTTTTAAACTAATTTGCAATTCTACATAATATCTTGCTTTCTCTGCCAGCAACAATCTTAAGAGCGACAATTACATTATTGTTCAAAAACATTTTCAATTAGATTGTAAGCCAAGGCGCAAACAAAAAAATGCTAATGAATATTTATCGCCTCTATTATTTTACAGTTTTTTGGTATGCGTGTGAGTTGTTTGTGAAGAATGGTAGAACTTAAATCCAAACTCAATTACCCTCCTGCATGCGCGCATCCATACGTTTGTCCTCCAAGGCTCTTTAAAGAGATGCGTGTTTGCATGCCAGGCGTCTGTGCGTGTCTGTGCATGTGGGCAGGTATTTATGCGCGCGCATGTAAGTGTCTGTGTTTCTGGTTTACTGGTTCGCAACAGAGATGGACAGTTAGATAATTCCCCAGTGTTGACACAAGGGTGAGCACCTCAAACACACAGTTAGTCAGATAAGTCCCTGCAGTCAGCAGGAAGCTGCCGAGAAGCACACACACACACACACACACGGCTTTACTCCCAAACACAGATAATCTAACTGAAAACAGACACACATGAGTCAGGGCCAGGAAGTCTCACCACAATGAATAATAATCAGCCTAAAGCTCAATGGCAGAAATAAAAGTTTTTAATTAGAACATACTTTTTTGTTGCTGATATTGTGCAGGGATTATGTGAAGTATCTATCTATCTATCTATCTATCTATCTATCTATCTATCTATCTATCTATCTATCTATCTATCTATCTATCTATCTATCTATCTATCTATCTATCTATCTATCTACCTATTTATCTATCTGTACATCTCTCCATATATATCCATTCATCCATCCAATCCATCTCTCCATCCATCATCAACCCATATTTACATCTCCCCATCCACCCTTCGATCCATCCATCCATCCATCCATAAATCTCTCCATCCGTCCATCCATTCATCCATCCATCCAGCCATCCATCTCTCCCTCTATCCATCCATCCATCTATCTCTACATCAATCATCAAACCATATTTCCATCTACCCATCCATCCGTACATCTCTCCATCTATCCATCCATTTATCTATCTATCCATCTATGCATCCAGCCATCCATCATCTACCCATCTCTCCATATACCCATCCATCCATTCATTCATGTATCTGTCTGTCTGTTCGTCCATCTCTCCATCTACCTACCTACCTACCTACCTACCTACCTATCCATTCATCCATCCATCTATCGCTCAATATTTCTGTATGTCTGTCTGTCTCTCTCGCTCTCTCTCTGTCTCTCTCTCTCTCTTGCCCCCCCCCCTCCCTCTCTCAATCCCCCTCACCCCGCGTGTCTCACTTTTCTTTTCCGTGTCTCTCTCTGACTCCTCCTATCTCTCTCTCTCAACCTCCTTTTCAGTCTCCCTCTCTTTCTCTTCTTTGCTCGTTCTCTTTTTTTTTCAGACTCGGTTTGTGTTTTGTTTCATCTGCCTCTTCTCTCTGATTTCCTTCGCCCACTCTCACCCAAACTCCCTCAGTGTTGGGCACACGTGATGCTGACGCGTGTGTTTCACAGATGTGCCGGACACATCAAGGCCTGAAACGCCACCTTCGCCATCACCGCTGTTATTCCCCTTAAACAAACAGCTCATCTGGAAATCTTTCACTCCGCGCTTGTGGAAACTCTAAGAACTACAGTCTGTCCGGAACTCTTAAAAGCACCAGACAAAAGTTTCTAGTAGCTTCTACACATTCCAAGCTTCTATTGAGTTAGCGCCTAATGCAAATATGTAATCTAATTGATATTTGTCAAACTTCGGTAGCTTCTAACTCGGGCGTGTTTTGCGGCACGGAGGTCAACGTTCTCGCCATGCGCTTTTATTGTACATTGTCGGCCGTCTCAGCCCGAGCGACTGTTTGTGATCTGGAAAAGTTTTGCCATTTTCCAAAAGCTGGTTTTCATTACTGTTTTACATTAGGCTCTAAATACAGCTGTTAGGAGTATCGTGGGTTCAATCAACGCAAAAGAGATTTTCTAAGGCTTTCAACGTGAAGGTTGCGTGACTCCTCTTGTTATTTAACAAGCATCGAGCCTGACACACACACACACACACACACACACACATTCCGTGTGTCCGTTAATGGTTTCGTAACACGTCAGTATCTGAAGATTGCTAACTAAACACATTACTGCGCACTTGTACAAACCACTGTAAGCTACGAGTAGTGGAACACTCCTCAAGCCAGTCAGGCAGCTCCGGTTGGATTTCCAAGTTTAACCGGGTTACTGAGCTTCTGGTAAACATTGTGTGTTCTACTGTACATGACAATCACTCAATTCAATACGATAACCGCACAAGTTTGTAAGAAAAGTGTGTTTAGCTAAACAGGCCAAAAAGGCTGGATTTATAACAATGTGACTGTGGTGTAAAGTATACTTGAATAAATGGATTTTAAGCATTTTTGACTACTTTGTGCTTGTACTGAGTATCAAAAATATTAACAATTTTTACTCTCTACTTGACTACATTTTTGGATTGACTATTGGTACTCTTTACTCCACTACATCCACAGTTAATTTCTAGTCCGGACGAGGTGATATTGCCATCTGCAGGATGCTGAAGGTGCTAGATGCTATTCATGAGTGTGCACTTTTTTTGCACGTTTGAGTTTGACTGAGACTGACTTTTAGTTTTTTTATTTTTATATATTTTGTTTTGCCATTTTGAATAATAAATTGAAAAAAAAAAAATTGTTCTATTAATTGTTAATATTGGGAAAGAAAACCTCGTAAAAAAAAAGAGTATTCCATTTTTAGGGTGTTTTTTGAGCCCAAATTCAGTACAAGTAGAATACTTGAGGTTTTTTTTCTTTAACCGAATACTTTACGACTTTTAGTCAGGTCTTTTTGGAATTGGTGACTTGTTACTTGTGATGGAGTCATTTGTATAGTAAGGTGTCCGCACCTTTACTCAAGTATGGTAATTTTACATTGATTTGGCAGACACTTTTATCCAAAGTACTAACAGATTAAGCAGGTTAGTTTGGTGTGTTGCTCACAAACACTTCAGTTGTGGTGTCGCCTGGGATTGGAACCTGCAACCCCCCGGCCACTAAACCACAGCTGCACAGAAGAGCTTTCAGCTTTCCCACACTGAGAGATGCTTTCTAAAAGTCAAGCGTTTTCAAAGCATTGCTTTTCCTTAAGATGATCCGATAGGGGATAGAAAGGTTCTCTTAAAACCACTCCATTCCAAACAGCGCTGTAATGTACGTCGCACATGGGCTTTATAGCTTCTACATTACACACAGGATGAAGTGATTGAGTTCAGCCTAAAGAGAAACACATGCGGCCTGACAGCGTTCACTCCGCTTCTCTCTTTTACACTCTATCGGGGTATTTTATTCAACCATCACGCCGATCAGATGCTCGGGGGTATCATGTGTGTGTGTGTGTGTGAGTGAGAGAGTCGGTCAGATATGCAGAGATGGATTTCTTCTCACGGGCTGGTTATTGTTTCAAAATAGCTCAGTTAATCTGTCTGAAATATTTCCAAATTTCTTCTCTCACACACACACACACACACACACACACACACGGCGTGGCCTTGCGATGCGAGCGCGCCGCCTCTACCTGCAGGCTGTTTTACAGAACACAATGCTGGCAGACATGGTAAAGGATCTAGCCTGGAGAAAGCTGAACTCTGTTTGCTCTCTGGAGACTGGATCAGCACCACCAGCTCTGACTCCAATGATCATGACACCTACAACTCGACGCTTTGTGTGCCGGTTATTGTAAAGTATACATATTAATGAGTAAAGTGTACATATTAATTAGGTTCAAGTTTATTTATAGTTACCTTTTATTATTATATTATATACTTTTGTTATATATTATAGCTTTTGTTAGTTCAAAACCAAAATAAGTGAAAAATTTAAAAAAACTGTAAATTTTTTGTATGTAAAATGTAAACTTTCTCTCTCTCTCTCTCTCTCTCTCTCTCTCTCTCTTTGTCTCTCTCTCTCTCTCTCTCTTTATTTCCTTTCATTCTTTTTTTTTTAAACAGACTCACACTGTGCCTCTTTTCTCTTTCAATGGTTCTTCTGTTCTGTCTTACTAAACATTAAGTGAGCAGTTTATGCCCAGTGGTATAGTTAAGGGTGAGAGACGAGCTAATGAACTTTTGCTTCCATGGCCTTGATGAGCTCTGAGGGGAGCTCTCTCTCTCTCTCTCTCTCTCTCTCTCTATTGTGCTCTCTCTCTCTCTCTCTCTCTCTCTCTCTCTCACTCACACACACACACTCTCTCTCTCTTTCTTTCTTTCATTCTTCCTTTTCACATCACTGTTATTTCCCTCTCTCGCACCCTCTCCTCTCATTTCCTCTTTATGTCAAACCTGCTCCTTCTCATTTTTTTCCTCCTTACTCTGTCTGAATGTCTCTCCATCTTTCTCTCAATCAAAGCCTTTCTGCATCTCTTTATCCGTTTTACTCTCACACTCTTTTACTTCTCTTGCTTTGGCGTTTTGTTTACTTGGATTAATTTTTCTTTTTATTTGACCAAATCTGAGACTTATCTACTCTAATTTTCAGAATAGATCGTATTTATGTGGGAAGTACAGGCTTTAGGTAGCAGGGATTGTCCGCTTTGTAAGTTAGTAATCAGTATACAGTTTTAAATCCAGAATTTTTTTTAAAGTTGCTTTTTATGGCCCTCACATTGTAATGGCTTTAGATAAAAATGTCTGAAAATGAGTAAATCGCCCAAAACTCACACAAGACCTGATGTGAAGGAAAACATATTTTGCCTTATCTCCAAGGCCTTTTCATTCAAGTAAATGTGGCTAAATGTCAGCCATCCCTCAGTCAGCTTTCTCAAACGTTTGCCGAACCTCTCGTTATTACGGTGTAAAATGCAATACTTTCCATGATATGAAGCGCTCAGTGCTTTACATCTCCAGGGCCTCAAAAGATGATTTCCTCTCCATGACACATGACCTTTCTGAGAAGTTTACCATCAGATGATTCCGAATGGAAGCTGTCAATTAAGGTTTTGCATTATACGTGTCCACCAACCCGTGAAATTCCACGCAATCGGAAAAATATATCCAGCAAAATTACACAAGGTTCTGGTTTTACTTCGCTCTGCCTTTATTCGCAATGCTGTGGCTGTTGTGCGCACATTTGGGTTGTAAACCAATCAGAGCTCACTTCAAAATTATAATGAGCTGGGCAGAGACAAAAGAACACACATTTTTATTTGGACTTCTTGGCTGAGGAATGTGGTTTAATTGAGGAAAAAATAAGCCAATTGACAAAATTGCAATTACAAAAGCAAAAATTTAAAATTATAAAGTAATAATAAAGTTTTAAATTATTATTTTCAATAATTATATTTTTCAATATTTAAGTTTCAATTCTATATTCTATAATTTACATATTGTATATACAAATAAAAAAAATAATGTGTATAAGTTCATCTAATACTAAGTCATAAAATCGGAATTAAAACCCAGGTGGCTCCTTTTAAGACAAATTGCTGGAATTGCTCCTCCTTACAACATAACAGGTTCATGTAAATGTGTTTATGCTTTATTTTAAAGTTTAAAAAGTGTTAAAAAAAACTGCATGCAACACATGCAAGCTTCTCACTGGCTCTTCCAAAAAACAAGATCATTTGATGATTTGGAGCTGCTTGATTCGCTCTCTCTCAGTGTTTCTCAAAGCTTCAGTGCACTGCAAACCAAGAGTTGTATGTACTATTGTAAGCACACGTTTGGCTTTATTTTCAGTTAAGGGAGTCAGGTACAATATTTGTCTTGTATATTTGTTGGATATTTATTGTGACCAACAAGTTGAAAACGACACCACCACACTCCTAGTAGAACTAGAATAGAAAAATGTATTTATTTTTTATTACAACCTTTAACTGATATCTCTACGGCTTAAGGATTTAACTTTCCCATTTTAAATCCAGCCCATTCCCCGTGCGTTCCTTCTCTCAGCACGAGAGCCGGATCTTCAATAACGTCTTCCATGCCGAAAACCGAAAGACCATCTAGCAGAGCAGAGGAGTGTTCTACTGTCACCAGTGAAGAACGCTCGCCGTGATCCCCCATGTACGTTTGTGTTCCCCGCTTGCCTCATAAACAACATCTTTGAGTGACCTTCAGCGTGCCGAGCCAGCACAAAATATGCATTTAAACGGAGCGGCTGGAATAAACAGGCGGCTGAGGTGGGGATTGCTTCTTTTGTACTGAGTGTGGCGCGGGCATGCATCACTGTCCGCACACGTGTGCCCGCTCACGCTGCCCTTTCATTCGCAGCCAAATTAAGTGTGTTCAGCACATAAACAAACGCAACCTGCACGTGGGCCGAAGCTCGCAGCTGCTTATTACACCGAGGCTTTGTCACATCATTATCCGCACTTCCTGTAAAGTGTAGATAAAAGAGAGAGACGTCGCGTCCTTCCCCTTCATCGCCGCTGTTTGTCCATCAGTCACCAGACTTGATTCTTGTCCTTGGCCATTATTGAGCGCTTCGGAATCGCCACCTTCCCTTAATAGGCTTTGGGAATTGTGCTCAGCCACCCGATGTAGATGGCTGTTTATATTTGAGAAATGTAATAAAGTCTGCCGTTTTATTGGCCGCTGATCCCTTTTGGGCTGAGATTGAGTTTTCTTGACTTGGCCTCTCATGGCCTTTATTTCTCACAGTGATTTCATTTTGCAGATGATATGTTTTGTGCTAATGAAATGCATGTTAGGAGATGTCTTCCTCTGGCCCTGAGAGATGGAGACGGCTGCTGTTGAGTGACAGCACTGGTGTGAGCTCAATATATTGGTATTATGTGCCGTCTGCTGTTTGTCTCCTGACTGAGTCACTGCTGCACGTCCTGCATGATCAAAATTGCTGCCACATCCACCCGTCATCATCTCTCTCTCTCTCTCTCTCTCTCTTGCTTTCTCTCTCTCTCGCTCTCTCTCTCTCTCTCTCTCCCTCTCTCTCTTGCTTTCACTCTTGCTCTCTCTCTTTGTCTTTCTTTCTCTATACATATTTTTCTCTCTTTCTCACTCACTCTATCTCACTGTCTTGTTCTTCTTTCTTCCTCTTTTTCACTTTTTCTTTCTTTCTTTCTTTCTTTCTTTCTTTCTTACTTTCTTTTTCTTTCTCTGCTTCTCTTTTTCTCCCTCTCGTTATCTATCAATTACTCTCCCTCTTATCCCATCTTTTTCACTTTTTTCGTTTTCTTTCTTATCTTTCTGTCTCTTTTTCTCTTTATCCATCTTGCTCTCTCTCGTTCTCTTGTTTCTTTCTTTCTGTGTCTTTCTTTGTACCTCGCCCTCTCTCTCTTCCTGTCTGTCTCTCTCACGCTCGTTCTCTCTCTTTCTGCCTCTGTCTCTCTCCCACTATTGTACTCTTTGAGACAGTTAAAACTGTGAAAAGCACCTTACAAATGCTCTGAACATGAACTTATTTATGTCTTTCTCACTATATTTCTCTCTCTCCATCTCTCTCTCCCCCTCTCTCTCTCCCTCTCTCTCCCTGTCTTGATCTTCTTATTTCTTCCTCTCGTTCACTCTTTCTTTCTTTATTTCTTTTGTTCTCTCTCTCTTTCTCTACTTCTCTTTCTCTTCTGCTTTATATCTATCTTTCACTCTCCCTCTTGCTGGTACCTTCCCTGCATGGTGAGTTAAAATGCTAAATCACTTTATTTGTATTGTAGTATTATATCTGTTTTTTGTTTGTTTGTTTTTTTTATCTTGAATGCATTTTAAAATACAAATAAACACTATTTAAAGTTAAATACTAAATTATATACAAAAAATTGTATATCCTAAAAAGTGTATTTTTTCCCCGAGCCCGGTCCGGCCCCTTTGTCAAATGTTAGAACCCAATGTGGCCCGCGAGTCAAAAAGTTTGCCCACCCCTGCTCTTACCCCATCTCTCCTCCTCTTTTTTTGTTCTCTCTTTCTTGCTTTCTTTTTTCTTTCCTTCTCTTTTTCTCTTTCTCCCTCTCTTTTTGATCTTGTTCTCAGTCTTACTCTCTCTATCTCTGTCTGTCTCTCTCTCTTGTTCTTTTTTTTCAGTCGCTTGCTCATTTGTCTCTCTTTCTCTCTATTTTTTCTTTCTTTCTTGCTTTGTTTTATTTTTTGTCTCTCTTTCTCTCCCTGTCTTTATCTATATTCACTCTCTGTCTCTCGCTCTCTCTCTCTCTCTCTCTCTTCTCCTTTCTGTCTCTTGCCCTTTTTATTGTAATTTGTAGTGCATTTGTCATTCCATCAATATATCTGTTCTTCATGCATCTATCCATAATTTCTTTGGCCTTTGTGCATTTGTTCGTTCAACAAACCATCATCGGTTCAGCAAAAAAAAATAAATCCATGTATCTACTCTCTAATCCACGTACTCGTTCATGCATTCATTCATATTGCTGCAGAACGACACAACTTCCTGAATACTGAAGAGCCTCTAGTATTCCTCATTCTGAACCTCGGAGTTTACACGCACAATTTCTTTTTAAAGAAATTCATGAATAAACTCTGGACTCAAAATCTTGTTTATGGGCTAGTCAACTCTCTTAATGCTCTACGAAATATATCGATCGCCTCTCTGCTGCAATCTAACCTCCGTCAGATGAATGACAACAGCCGTGAAGTGGAATGACATGCTGCTGGTAATGTCAGACCCAGTTTATGTCAGAAAGAATTAATAATGCCATCCTTGACGTTGTTTGCGAGCTGAAGTATTTCTTTGCTTTTAATGAGGCTCATGTCAAGAGTGTAAACCTAATTGATATGTGTTTAAGAATTTAGAACTCCCACACCAACCGGCTTTTATGGATCACACTCCATCGCTAAACTTAATTACCAGTGTTCTTTACCTTCCGGATTACACCGCTCGACTAGCGGAGAGCTGGATGATGGTAAAAGAGCTGTAAAGACGGGATTTCCTAGCTAATATTCCCTGACAGTTGGCTTTAATTTATCATTGTGACTGGTAGGATGATGAAACAGCATCATGATGCGCTTATAACAATAAATCTCTGTTGAGACGTTCAGTGATTTTGATTATAAAAAATAACAATAAAAAAAAAAAAAAACAAAGGATGTTTTTAACCATGCATTAAAAAGACAGGTGCTGGTTTTGCTGGTTTAGGGTTTTTTTTCCCCTACATTTTGTAGTAGTGTTTCTCAGCTACAAACAGGCATGTGCACAATTACACTATTTTTTAACTTGTGTTGCCTTAAATAAAACAGTTCTGCAGAAAAGTAAGTCTAGATAGTATATTTTTTAAACAATTTCTGGAGTTTCTCCAGTGGTCCTGGTCAGTGGTCCGACGCTCCATCACAGCTTAATGACAAGCCAGAGCCAAATTAAGGAAATGTGGACACACTCGGAATGTTCTAGGAACTGTTTTTACATTAAGTGATTCATCAAACTCAGTTAATATTTCCATGAATCTGAATCAATGGTATTAACACTGCATTAATGAAAGTTCCAGTTTCTTAAGTATCATTTTCTACACACTTCAAGCATTTCTCATCACTCTGAACACAAGAGTGGTGCGAGTCGGAATTCTGTATCAAAAAATTATGTTTAATAACCATAAACATTGTTACTATAAACAATCAAACAAAACTCTTTTGAAGTTTTTATGACACACACATTATGTCGCATTTGTGCTTGCTCACTGGTCATAGTCATAGTGATATTCATAGCCATTTTTAACATCAACTACCGATGAATACTACAAAAATGAAAACTACAATCCTCTTGAATTTTCCCACGTGCACTTTGAGAGTTAAAACTGTGAACTCAGAACTTGAACTTGAACATTACCATGTCTGTCTGCTTCATTGTATTTTTTTGTACAAAAACGATGATACTGTTAAATATTGGATGTACTTAAAATTAAAACGTGTTTTAAATATGCAGTGTGCGTGCATGCTCAAGTCAAAGTAATGCCACAATAGCTAGATTTTCATACTAAAGTGGGGCCCTATGGTCACTTATGGGGACCTGTGACCTTTGGCTGGTCCCCACAACTTTGAAGGTCTATTTGTTGATCAAGGTGCGATTTTAGAACTAAAGTTATTTAAGTTTTTAACTTTTGATCAAAGTTTTGAAATATTTTGATGGTTATTGTGTGTGTGATGGGGGGGTGAACATATGACTTTTAACTTACCTGAATGGTGGGTCCCCACTATGATAAAAGTGTGTGTGGGGAATTATTGGTTTATTCTCCATCCATCCACTTTTTTTTTTATCCTTCCTACACGCGCACACACACACACACACGAGAGATAGAGAGCAAAAATTCGCTTTTTAATGCATTCATCCACTCATTTAAACCAGAGCCGTTGGTGTTTTATTGACAAAACATCCCAACTCTCACAAATCAGCCCATAAGCGTGCAGTGTTTTGCAGTGTGTACAGTTGCAACGTTTGAATAAAAAGCACCTGCTGATCAGTGCAAACACAACCCTCCCAACAATAACCCTCCCGTCAGATAAAGCCAAACTCGAGCTGATGCTTTCAGCCCGCGGGACATCTCTCAAGCATTAACCAGCATCTGAAGTTCTGCGTCCGACTGTTTGATTCGCAGCATAGGTTTCGAGATTTCCAAGTATACGTTCTTATCTCGCCAAATGTATAGAATGTGTTTCTGTGGCCCATGTATACACACCTTCACATAGGCCCCGCACAAAAGCTCTTTTACCGTGGAAAATTACATATCAAACACCTTGGATCATGTGAATGGAGGTTATTACTGTGGCCTGTTATGGCACAGGGTGAGTGAGAGGGAGAATAATAGAGCCGTATTAGATGAGCATGGCCATAAATGAGGGTAAGGATGAGAGAGGGCACTCTAAAGGGGGCGAGAGGTAGATGGGCAGACACACTAGAAGATAAGAGGACGATAACAAGGGATATCTATAAAGGAAAGGTGAAAGCCAGCCCGGGCATGGCTGATCTCCTGATCTTGTCTGATGGGTAAGACTATAGAGGAGAAGCGTATCCCAGCATCCTCTGTAAATCCGGCCGGCACTCTCAGCTGTCAACAGGCCATCTCGGCTCTTCTGAGGAGCCTAACTGAGCTTTAGCACTGCCATTGGAAGCTCACACCAACTGATTGCTGTGAATTAGGGAGTTCTCTTCTAACACCCCTCGCCGCTGCAGTCTCCGTGACGGCCTCGGATGACATTCGCCCACTGACATCCATGTGTCAGCCCTCGTCAGGCCCCGAAACTCATTACGAGCATTGCTCGGTTTAAAGCCAGCAAGTGGCCAGATGTTTCGCGTTTGCATTCATGATGGGTTCATGTCATGATCTAACCGGATCCCAAAAGTGCCAGGCAGGAGAGCTCATTAGTCAGCCAGAGACACTTCTCACGTAATTCAGCCTGTCCATGCAGGATTATCAAATATTCACTGATTTATGGGGATCTATACTGTGGTTTTAGGGTCCTGGAGAGATGAGGAGATCAGCAGCTTGTTGAGACTACTAGTCGCTTTTACAGCGTCATAGGAATCGAACCCTTGAACTTCAGTGGTTCAAAGGAAAAAATGAAGTGGGAAGACAGAAAAAGTTGACCAACATTGTCGGAAAGCTACACAGAATTTGCAATCGCGGACACTTTGTATCTAGAACCTGCTGGAATGGAATTTGAAAGCTTTTGGTCACACCACAACAGCAATATTAAAAAAGCTAAATGGCTACAAACTTCTGCAAAATATCACCACAAGTCTCAGAGGAACTGATAAACATTATTATGTTAAAATCCTGGAGAGATGATGAGATCAGCAGCTTGTCTGGAGATGCATGTCAACATTTGTGTGTAGAACATTTTGCTTATGCTGAATCACAGTTTTTACAACTTCTCTGGATTCGAACCCTTGGACATTGGTGATCTGAAGAGAAAGGAAAAAGATGAAAATCTTCTTTTGATGAAAGAAGAAAAAGGAAAGTGAACAAATGTGCTAAAATATTGTCGGAAACCCACAAGGAATTTACCATCAAGGACATCTGGAACCTGATGGTCTGAATTCGAACCTGCAACCCTTTGGTGACAAGTTCAGCTCTTTTAGACCTCAACTATCCCTAAACGTTTCCCTGTAAGCAGAACTTGTCTTTACAGTTGTGATCAAGTGGTGGAAATGTACTTGCAGGTTTGCAGGTTCAAATCCCTCTACGAGCCGCCTACTGCTCCTGGTGTGTGTGTGTGTGTGTGTGTGTGTGTGTGTGACTTCACTAATGCAGAGCACAATTTCAATACTGTCCCTAGTGGCCATATTTACAAACTACATTTTTATTTTAATATTGCTATACACAATAACATGCTTTATAATTTGAACTCACAATCTTGGCTGGGCTACTGAAGCTACAGAAAGTCCAAGTTGAATCTTCACTGAATACAATCGATAAAAACCAATCAAGATGTTATTGAAAATGAAATATTGATTACTTGGGTTTAGTCTCTGGGTATAGAAACACACCTCTGCTCTGATTTTAACTGGGAAATAATATCTCGATTGTAGTATTAAGGCTTTTGTAGCTTACTAGCTGTACGTTTGAGAAACTCCATCTTCTGTGCTGGATTTGGTGGAGTATACGTCTTAAGTACTGCAATCCTGAACTCTGCACTTCGTCTCACTTATCCCTGCACTCCCGAGTATATCGATATACTTATCCCGGATATCTTCCTTCTATCACGTACAGCGGTGTGTTGTTTCACGGGGAAAGTATGGCCGTTCTTTACCCTCGATGTTACATTCCTTCAGCTCTCGCTCTCCCATTCCCCTCTTTTCTTCTTTTCCATGAGGGGATGGAAACTTTAAGTGCGTAAACATGCCCCAGATCATAACTGGCACAGGTGCAGGGAAATGCGTGTGTGCGCCGTACAGTAATTGTAAGTGAAATAGCTCTGGTATGCGTTCTAATAGTGCCGCAATTAACATGAAAGTGGCTCTCAGATTCCAGAACCAGCTTCCAATCTGGAAAAAAAAATTCCAGCCTTTTTCCCAAAGAGCCTTTTTTTAGGTCCGCGTTCTTCTCTGGCTTCTGGTCCCCTAGTTCAATATTCCAATTTAACTTGTGAACAGCCCGTGAATTGAAGATCCATTTTTGTCTTCCCACCTGTTTGAACGGCGCGAGCTTGTGTGTTTGCACGGACAATGTCTAATGACTCTCGCATCAGCGCGCAGTCAGAGATGGAACTGTGATGTCATTTGTTTTGATGTCATAAATCGATGGAATCGAGTCTCCCAGGAGCTTCAGCTGTTCCCGCTGGCTTTACGGCAAATTACATCAGACTCTCATCACTCACCCGCAGATTTGTGTTTTTCAAACACGGCTCTTTCAAACTGATCCCGACTCAGAAAATGACTGGAAATCTCCTACTCTATGAATCTCAATCAATTTCAATTTATTCGGCACTGTATCAGTGTCGGCCTTGATGATGTGAGATCTGCACAGTCGCTGGGATGAGAAATCATCGGGTTTGTTGCTGTAGACCAGACAATTAACAGCTTTGTTAATCAGAAATGATTAAAAACTTCACGTATGTTTGTTTTGGGGTTGTTGCTTATACATTTTAAGATTTTTATGATACCAGTTTATGATATCATAAGGGGAAGCTGGAGCAGAGGTACCAGACAGCCATACTTGAGTAAGGGTACAGATTCTTGCTGTACAAATTACTGCATTACAAGTAACTAGTAAACAATTTCAAAAAGACTTGAGTCAAAGTTGTTAAGTATCCCATTTTAAAAGAACTTTCAGTATTTTACGCGCACTGATTTTACGTAGAAAAAACACCAAGAAATGTGAAAACAAACTCATGTGAAACAACAAAAACCTCAGTGTTTTTGAAATGGTAGAACAAAGTATATAAAAAGAACAAAAGGTAAGTCGCAGTCAAACTGAAGTGTGCAAAGAAAAAAGGTAGTTAAATCAATGTCTGATTAGCAAATTATATATGACATGATAAAATTAGTCGCAATGTAATGAGTAACGGTCAGTGTCCATTCAAACATAAAGTAAATGTAAAGTCCATTCAAATGTAAAGAGTACAGATATTCAATCACTATCACATACAATCACGTAACAAAGTCCATTTACTTAAGTACTTTACACCTCTGTGCTGAAGTTAGGATGAAAAGATTTCTAAAATTGTTAGAATACAAAATACCAAATTTACGCAACTATAAGCACCACTCTTCCCCAATTTTAGAAACTCGATACATTGGGCGGTGCTTATATGCGGACATGTAAAATATGCGCATTACTATATAAACTACCCTACCTGGGTTGTGCAGCAGGTTGCTGCGTTGTCGTTTTTTCTTTCTTTAAATAATGGTTCTGGAGGCAGACATGCGTATATGCTTAAATATTCCCATAGCAAGAGTAATAGCACACCTTACTGCAGATATATATTACATTTAGACTATCTATGTTACAATTTGTTTAATCTCTTATTTTTGATTATTCTAATAAAACGACATTGAAGTGAAATATGTCACAAGTTAGGTTTCTAAAGAAGTATTGTGAAGAGAAGTACGTATTTATTTTGAAAGTCAGAACACCTAGAAACTAAGAAGGTGTTTATGTTTGCATATTAATAGAAAAAGTATTTTGTGCCAAAAAAAATCAGGGGGGGGGGTTATATTTGCGTAAATATGGTACAGTAAGAAATAAAATAAAACAAATTAGATCAAAAACCAACTCAAAAGTGCATTTGTAGGTGTTTCCCCCTGTTTTTATGTTTAATAATGTTTTTAAGACAATATTTTATGTTTCAAACATTATTATTACTGTTATTATATATTTTTTAGAATGAATAGTCAATAACCAATTAGTTTTGTTCTGCTGTCCAGAACTTGGAAAAATCTAATAATGCCTTTGTCGGTTGAAAGGCCTTGCCGATGCAGCTCATCATGGGACTCGTGGCTTTAGACTACTCTCAACAATCAGTATTCAGAATTGATGACCTGTTTTTCCCACATATCTGCTGTTTGTTTTCAGCCCAGGGTTGGTTTGAATCCTCCGGAGCAATGGCAATTTATTCAGAGTTTTAAGAGATTTACACACGTCTGGAAGTGTATATTCAAGGCCTTTACGCATTTCCTTTCTATACAAATCACTGGCAAAACAAATCACGCTCGCTCACATGCCGACAATTCACTTGGATGTTTAAGCCTGTCTAATAATTAAGAAAGGGCCTTTGATAAATGCACACTGACTAAATCCAGACATGTTTATTCCCTCGTCTCCGTGGCTGGATGCTTTCTGTATTTCAGCTGACAGCCTTGGTGTGCCGTAGCCTTAAGAAATACGAATAGATTAGGTTCATAATTTCTTTTCCTCGTTTCTAATGTCTGTGATTTCTGACCTTCAGAGCCTGCCATGTTCCCTTTGGAAAGCAGCGAGGTTCTATTATTATTTTTTGAAAACAGTCTGCTTGGATTAAGGTCTGTATTGAGATTGAGACCTACAGGGCAGAGACAGCTCTGTTTGGAGCTTTAGCTGTAACCATTCAGGAACAGTTGTCCTTTTGTATAAGCTTTGATAAGGAATCCTATTTCATTGGGTCTGAATGTTTTTGCCTAGTGGTTAAGATAAGGACGGCTGACGGGAACAAACATTTATACATGAACGAGATTTGACCGTCCCTTAACAAAGGTCAGATTTCAGTTCAACCACAGATTTAGTGCCTGTTCATTATTTTGCCCTGTACAGACTTTTCAAAAATTGGAGTTTACACGCACCGAAACAAACGCTAAAGGCCGTAACATGAATTTTGTGAGTTCAAATCTCAGGAAAAACACACAAGGTTGAAAATCGCTTGGGACAAAGATCGTTCACATAATACTTCACTCCAGAGCCAAAGTATTTCTCAGATTGTCGATTGAAAATCGTTTTAAACGGTGTGCTAATTTATGGTAGCGCATACATATTTAATTTCAACCCTAAACCACATTACATCAGTAGCGTTGCAACCTGAAATCACCAGCATGTCGGAAATTGCTTGCAAGTTTCACGCGGCTAAAAACCAGAGGTGTAAAAAATGTGTTACAAGTCATCAATTCCAAGAAGACTTGAGTAAAAGTCATACAATTCCTGATTTTAAAAGAACTTAAGTATTCATCTCGTGCTGAATTTAGGCTCAAGAAATGTGAAAGCAAGAAACACTTTATTTATGTGATTTTATTTCCTAATATAGAAACTAAATTAAAGCCCTAAATGTTTCAAAATGGTAGAACAAAAAAATTTTAATAAAAAATATACAGACTTGTCCTGCACAATCAAGTAATGAAGAAACGAAGAATGTAACAAGTAATGGTAAGTGTCCATTCAAAAGTAGTGGAGTAAAAAACACATACTCATTAATATACATCATAAATATAGTCAAGTAGAGAGTAAATGTTGCTTATTTTTTCGTTACTTAGTACAAGTACAAAGTAGCCAAAATACTTACGTAGTGAAGTCGATTTACTCAAGTACTTTGCCTCTGCTGAAAACACATTGGCATTGTCAATCAGGAACAGTCAGTAATAACCTACAGTATTTCAAATCAACCACAGTGTTGTTCTCTTTCAGCAGCTGTGTCAATCCCAGCATTGATCGCATATTGAATTCAACTCGACTGCAGGTTGCAACGAAACAATCCAGCGCGAAAGAGTGAGATCGAAGCCAAACAACCCACTCCTTGAGATTTCATCTGCTCAGCATATTTCTGTTCGGTTCAAGGTCGGGAAAGGTCACGAGGAAGAGACCTGGAGAGAAGATACGCGAGATGGTTGCCGTATTCTTTATTTAATGGCACTACTGCAATCCGTTCTTACCCAGGGAAAGAAAGTGCATTCCATCTGAGCAATTTGATGTAACTCCACTCAAATCTGATTGCCGCACTGAAAGGAGATATTGTTTTCCTCTGGGCACCTGTGACCCGGGACGCTTGACCGATTGACAAGTGCACAACATGCTGCATTGCACCACTTGATTCCATCGGAGGAGCAGTGGACTCCCGTTTCTTTGCAGATTTATCAGTAGAGGACTTGAGGAGGATGGAGTGCTGAAATGTAGAGATGACTTGCTTCCATTTTCCGTAATGCATTTTGTATTCTTATTTAGAGAATTGCTGCCATGTAAGCATGCTACTTGTGCAAATACATGATTTGAGGTGATCGTCTAGCCAACTACTCTTTCAATTTGGCCAAATGCACTTTTTATCTAAGACCCAGTCAAGACCCAAGTTTCAAATTAAACTGTCTCAAGTCAAGTCACAGCTTTTTTCTCATCCAAGAATTCATTTCATAGCTTCCCTGCACATTGACATTCCTACATTGCTTGATTGCTCATAAATACAAAACTAACATTTCTAAAGAACCCTAGAAATGTGTGTGTGTGTGTGTGTGTGTGTGTGTGTGGTGTGGTGTATGTATGTATATTTGTATGTATGCAATTATGTGTGTTTGTGTGTATGTGTGTGTATGTGTGTGTGTGTGTGTGTGTGTGTGTGTACAATAGCGAGGTAGGAAGCTAAGTAAATAAGTAGGAAGGTCGGTAAGTAACTAGGTAGGTTGGTAGGTAGGCAGGATGGTATGCTGGTAGGTAGGTAGGATGATAGGTAGGTAGGTAGGTAGGTAGGTAGGATGATAGGTAGGTAGGTTGATAGATAAGATGGTTGGTAGGTAGGAAGGTGTGTAAAATGGTAGGTTGGTTGGTTGGTAGATCTCCCTGTGATCACATTGGTTTTATCTGGTTTTGTCCCAGATAAAAAAAAATTAAGAGAATATGTGTCAAAATGTGTACAGCTTTGTGTGCCCTGCTCTGTGATTGGTTAGCCACCACAGGGTGAGTACTAGGCCTTCAGGTCCAGAGATGCTGAGATGGCTCCTGCTCCCAGTGACCCCAAAATAAAAGAAGTGCTAACAAAGTTAAAGGAATAAATAGTCCACATGACCAGTGTCCCACAAACTTAGTTCTGTTTGGACTGAAGAATACAAGTGAAAGAAGCCGGACATTGTCCTCCATGAATCACAGGATCGTGTATCTGTAGCAGAATTAGCCTGTGTTTCTAATCGCATTAAACTCACTATGTCCAAGGGAAACTCTAATGATGGATAATGCAATATCCTGCTGCTTGAGCTGCATCAGTTCTTCTCAGTACGGCTAAAAATGGGTTATCATTGGTGTTTGATAAGTGATGACGCATTACTACCACTTAAGTCGCCCTGAATAACATCTGAAGCTTTGAGTGCGGTGGCGTAGTGTGTCGTCTCACAGCACTGATGAGCTGTTTGAGATTCAAGTTCTCCCTGTGGTTGCGTGGATTTCCTCCGGGTCTCCGGTTTCAACCCACAGTCTAAAAACAAGAAGAACAAACGAATATAGGAAAATTGCCAACAGCTGTGAGGGAAATGTGTTTTGCTCTGTGATTGGCTGGCCACCAATCCAGGGTGTGTGACCCGCCTCCAGGTTCAGAGTTCAGAGAGCCAGGATTGGCTCCAGCTCTTCATGACCCAGAAATGGAAAAGCTGTTCGGAAAATGGATATATGGATTGAATTGTGTAAATTATAAGTCGTCAATGTTTTTTAAGGGAAAAAGAGACTATAAACCATATTTTAGCCTAAGAGCAAAATGCCAATTTTCCAAAAGCGCATGATGTGAGAAACAAGATTTGTCTCATCACAATCCGAATCACACTTTGCGACAAGCTGCGAGCAAAAACTCCACTGCTAATTCTGCGTCGACTTCTGGATTTATCACCGTTGTCAAGGTGTTATCCGTTTCACGTCCTGTGGAAAACGAAACCCCACGTGGCTCATCGGAATCATGGGAAATATATAGTCTTCCATCGCGCTTGTTTCTAAAGCATCATCACGATAGTGCCGGTAATTATTGAACAGATACCGTGTGGGATGTTTCACGCTTTATGAATAATGGAGATTAAAATGAGATTGGAAGTGTTTTTACGGCTCTCATGAATCAGTCGCTATCCAGCTGTTTGTGCTGTAATCTCAGATGTTTAATTCATCAGGAAATAGATTCTGGGGTGAGATATTACTCATTATCTTTGATGGAGGAACATTTCAGTTGGTGTCAGATTTAATGGCCCCTGATTTGGATTTCAGATGTACGCGCGGGATCTCCACACGTTCTGCAGGTCCGCATTACTTAATTAAAGCTGCGGATTAATTAATTTTTTTCTCCTCGGCTTGTTAATGGCAGCCCGGTTGCAGTTAGTCTGGATCCTGGGTGGGAACCTGCCGTAAAAGTGCTGACCCGAGTCAAGGCCTCGTCGCAGGTAATGATTCAAGTGATCATGCTGCCATTTTGCTTGCTTGTTCTGAAGGGTGTCGCCGCCCGGAGCCAAAATGTTTCTCCAGCACGTCTAGAATTCATAAATCTGTTGGCCTGTTGGTTTCGTTTAAATTGGTTGAAGAATAAAGTATCGACTGTGGTATTGATCAGGCGGGTGTTTCTGTAGGATAGAGTGCTGTATAGGTTGGCTGCTGTAAATGAGCTTTGTTGCACTGGGCGTCTTCTCACCATCCTCAGCACATTACAATGAGTGTGTAGGGCGGAGGTCGCTTACACCGCCGCTCCGCTGTGAGCAGCCAGAGCTTACTTTAACAACCTGGACTCCATTAGCTGCTGACATTTCAATGTATTGCTCAGTTCACATTGTTCGTATTTGTTATACTCTTTATGTGCCGCTTTTTACCCTCTTCTATCAGTACTTTTTTCCCTTGCGTTTTTACTTCTCTTCTGTGAACCTGGAGTTGCAGGTTCAAATCCCGGTCCTGCATCCCAGTTGGCTTAAGGCTGCCCACTGCTCCGGGTTTGTGTGGGTTCACTTCACTGTGTGTGTGTGTGTGTGTGTGTGTGTGTGTGTGTGTGTGTGTGTGTGTGTAACTTCACCAGATGGTTAAAATGCTGAGCTCTATTTCAAATCTTGCCCCATGTTCAAGTTCAAGTTCTTTTAAAAAAAAATTAAAGTTTTTTTATTTTGAAGTGAAGAATAAGATAGATTTGGTTGGTTTGGAGAGTGAGTAGATGGATGGATGGATGGATGAATAGATGGATGGATGGATGGATGGATGGATGGATGGATCGTGATCGATCGATCGACGACCGATCAGATCGATCGATAGATAGATAGATAGATAGATAGATAGATAGATAGATAGATAGATCGATAGATAGATTAGATAGATAGATAGATAGTAGATAGATAGATATCACAAAGACATCCAAGGATTCAACAAATTTAGTCAAGTTGGAAGAATGGATGGATAGATGGATGGATGGTGGGTGGGTGCTTGGGTGGATGGATGGATGGATGGATGGATGGATGGATGGATAGATAGATAGATAAAGTTAAGAAAGCATTCTGTATCACAAAGCCATCAAAGGATTCAACAAATTTAGTCAAGTTTAACAATGGATGGATGGGTGGATGGATGGATGGATAGATAGATTCATAGACAGACAGACAGACAGACAGATAGATAGATAGATAGAGTTAAGAAAGACATCAGATAGAATCACAAAGACATCAAAGGATTCAACAAATTCAGTCAGTTTATTTAAAACATACTTATCAAACCGAATGCTTGCGATTTGGGCCTTAGGATCATCCACGTGTGACCTTGTGTGTGACCATGCGTGCATTTGCAAGCTAAACTGTTTACTTCATCCATTCAGGGGGTCTTCATTTGCTAAGGCTCTGATGACATCTGACACAGCGGTGATGGGATTTGGACCCTTATGCTGGATTACCCCATTTGGTTAGCATGGCGTTATTCCATCCTGAGCCCACCAGCTGATGCTGCGTCTGTCCCCCAGCCCAAACACTGAACAGGATGTGGGGTATGAAGATGAGCTTGAGAAGTCTGACCTTGTAGTCATCTGGTTCTGAAGGTAAATGATTACGTCTTATTTTCACTTATTAGGTTACGGTGAGTATAAAGACACTCCTGCATTTATAACATCCATTTCACACAGTGAGATTTTTTTTAACTGGTTTTGGCTCAGTTTTCTTTATGGGTGAGAATTAAATTGTCGCGATGGTAATGAACATATGCCACAAAACCTGTTAACTGAGATTTTTTTCTCTAAAATGTTATTGTTAAATTCTGAATTTAGTTTTGTAGGTGATCATAACATCCTTCAAATAAACATAATGTATGTATTCATTCATGTATATCTGTACTTTATGTATACTTGTGTGTATGAGTGGGTGTATACTGTAAAATAGATGTGACAGACTTGTATTTTTATCATTTTTTGGCATCTAGTAAGTAATTGCTTGGCAACTCTCCAAAATTACCTTAGCAACTGCATATCAACGCCCTGGCAACCAGCAGCTTATTTTGCATCAAATTCGTATCTGGTTTGAATTGTTGTGGTGACTGAAATGTTTTACAGAGTGATTTTCGTGCTCATGGTTTTAAAATTGGTCTCTCAATGCAATGTCCTGTTTTTTATTGTTGAAAATAAATAGATGTGGAAGCCCAAGGGCTAAAACTCTTTTATTATTGTAGGAATTAATTTTATTTTTTCCTATTGACTTCAGGTGAAGTTTTTATCCTAATCTTTCTTAACACTTTTGCTCAATTTTTGTTCTACGTCTTCAATCATGTGTGTTCAAATGTTATTATTTTCCTCCCCTTAAACCACATAATCTGTTTTTTTTTCCAGTATCAAAACGCTCTGCTTTTCAGCACACATCATTCCAGACTCAAACCCCGCCATTGCTGCTTGCAGCTGAATCTTTAATAAAAGTAAATAATCCATCCAATTTATTCCACTTACTCCATTTCTGGGTTACGAGGAGTTGGATCCAATCCCAGCAACTGTGGAAACCTGAGACGCCAATCACAGAGCGGGATAATTAATAAATAACAATGGCATAAATAATCACAAGTATAATAATAATAATAATAATAATAATAATAATAAT